>OY735208.1:3293565-3373565 GCA_963457665.1 Thysanoteuthis rhombus | reverse complement strand
TATTGAGAATGGAAGTCAATTTTGGTTGGGTTGAGCCAAGGTTTAGGTGGTTTCCATTGTGTGACAGCCAAATAAACTTTGTGATGCCTCTCACTAACACATACAGATTGTCAAAATCTGTGGAAAAACTTCTTACTGGAAATTCAATTATAGAGATTTGAAAATTATTGAAACAGTATGTCAAGGATAATTTTCAAGATGGCTTCTTGAATGTAAAACAGAGTGGAATCGAACAGGTAGGGAAATTCACCAAAAACTTCTGAAAAATATTGAATAATTTTGTATTTATATTAAAATACATATCCTTACCTCACATAAATAAATTTCTGTAGCCCATTCGTGTACCAGAACTAATTATCTAAATGAATTATCTATAAAATAGATCTTTTTATCTAAAATCATCTAAAAGAACGCCAGCACAATATTTGGTTATGGTTGGTCCCAAAATGACCATAAAGACCACCCTAAGCTATTTGGACCCCCCCCCCCAACCATTTTCATATGGTGCCTAGTGGTGTACCCATGCCAATTTTCATGGTTGTAGCCCCAAAAATATGAGCTACACGTAGATAGACACACAGACAAGCTAAGGGAGAAGAATCTGTTGCCCACTTGGTTGGTTGGTTGGTTGGTCATGTGGATGAATTGTGAGGCTATGGTGTTTTGATATTGTCCCTGTAATAATATGAAGGAATATCTATTAATCTGCTGTCTGTTCATACATAGATATAGATATGTGCAGACTGAGATAGATATATGGACAGGTCTGGCTTGTCACTCAATAGAAATTGTCATTTGACCAATGTCCTTTGGCAGCATGCTGTGTTGGGGTGATCAGTGAGAAAAAAAAGAAATGATCAATGAATAAGTTAGTTTTCTCACCTTTTGTTGGGCAAATTTTCAAAAAGCAATGGTGAACCCTGCAGAACACTAACTAAGCAACCAATTTAACATCAACCTACATTACAAATTGAGCCCCCCTCCCACCCAAATCCAACCTATAGGGAGCATTTATAAAAAAAACAACCTTTTTTTTCTTGACATAATAAAGAGTAAATGTTCAGCCCTCTAGCTCTATTGGTAAGGCCTGTATGAGTAACACATACATAGGTAGATAGCCAGTCAGCCAGTCAGCCAGCCAGCCAGTCGGACCCACTTAAATCTGAATAAAACTATTTTGACTGGTTCTTGAGATATTCAAAATAGCTGGATACTTTCCGCACAGACCTTGTCTGAACAAATAAACATTATTAATTGAATACTGGTCATGAAAATAATTCAAATCTGGAAAAATCATAAACCTTATACAGTAATTCCTCAATATATGATGTTTTGATTAGTGTGCAAAAATGTATTGTTACCATTCCTTGATATTTACTCTATAGAATTTGAGCAGTGCAGTTCAAAAATGTTTGAAAATGGCAACCAAATTAGCCTGACTTTCCTTGCTTTGCACAGTAATGTAATTGAATAAATTAGACTGAATTGTTTTTTTTATTTTCCAGGATTAATTACAAGTATTTCTTGTGGTTCTCAATTTTGAATAACGCTGTTTTGATGTAAGCTGTACACATCAAGGATTTATTAATCTCACTTATCAAGGGATTACAGTAAATTGTTTTTTGATTGTGGTGGCTCTGATATGTACGTAGACCTTCCCAAAAATTTGCCACACCGCCCTATCATGGACGTCACAGGGCCAATACTTTCTGAACTTGTCTAGTTTGTTACACCATCTTGTATTTTGTCAATCGCAGTTTTGAATATTATCTCTGGGGTTCCATTATTATGAGTCATGATGTCCAGAGGTTGTCTGACGTTCTTGCAACATGACCAGCCCATAGTCATTTTAGTTTTCTAATGGCTTGTATCACTCCCGTTTTTTCTCTAATATACTGCGCTGTCGTATAATCTCTCCATGTGATGTTCAGCATGATTCTCTCTTGTGCACATTGCATGGTTCTCAGTTTGAGGGTCAGTCTCTTAGGTTCCATGTTTCAGGAGTAATAATTTCTCCTAAAAGTCTTCTATAATAGCTATTATAGAGGCACCGTGTACTCTTTCTCTTATACAACACATTTTCTTGTTATTATGACTCCAATCCTAACCTCTGACAACTCATCTCAACATACCATTATCACAAATTTTCTGGTCTGGGAACACTCAAAAAATTCCTCATATAAATTAATGGTAATTGCTTCTCCGCTCCTCGCCACTTCGTCGTACGAAAGATTTATCTAATTGGAACGCTCTGCTTTCGGATAGTGGGGGAAATCTTGATCAATTTCTTTTAAAAATCTATCGTAATAACTAAGAGCAATTGAACAATGGTACTACGCAAAGCAACGGGATTGTCTTTCCGAAGGTGTATGTCCGGGGTTTCTTTTCTTGACGCGAGTTACATCAGGATCTGGACAAAACGAACGCTAATCAAAATTGACAGACGACAGGAAAGACGCCATTACTGAGCATCCGAAAAGAGAAAGAAAGAGTGATTTCAGTAAAGCTGTTACGGATAGGCACAGAGATAGATCCTTTCGGAATTGAGACCTATCCCACGAATTCGTAAAGTGATGTTGTAGTGGTCATATCCTTACTCACACAAATCCCAAAAGACTGACCAATCTTTCTCCTCCTATATCTACTTCAGGAACCGATTTGTCTTTTGAAACAAGGGGTTCTTGGTTATTACAGAAAATAAAAACGATATTTTTCTTTACGTCATGTCCGCATTTTTATTCCAGTAAGGGACGTATATCGCGAGGTTTCTATGACTCTAGGGATATATATGTTCCTTAGGTCTCTTTCAGAAATATACTGTGATATTCTATTCCAGTCACGAAAGGGTTTAATATTCTACTCCAGGAAGTAAATATTACGTTGCTACCCTTACAGTGGATGGAAATTAACTCTTACCGACGTCGTCTCTACAAACGGTTTATGTTACTTGGAAGTAATGATCATCCTTAGCCTGGTATAACTATACAACATATTGATGCGATATTAAGGCCATAACGAAGTTGAAAACCATTAATTTGTTTTTCATCAGACTCCCAGACTGTGAATAATCTCTGGATGCGCCTCAAGACGGAATTATAGAGACTGTTTGGCACATCGAGTGTATTGTTTCTGTCGTACCTAAATGGATTCATGGTGTGCAATATTCTGATAAAGAACAAATAATTGGCTTTTAACTCCATTATTGCATTAATACCTGATCAATGTGTTGTATACTTATACTCTTTGGAGCCTTTGTATGGCCTTTTCAAACCTTTTTGTGAGCTGTCTTTGAGTTCTATATTTTACATCCGTAAAAACAAGGATTGCATTTGCCACGAATTTACGACGCTTTAAGTAACTTAAACCCCAGAGAAACCCAGTTCATTTCCCACTCACTTCCTTGGGGTTATTTTATATCCAGTCGGAAATATTTAATTACACTTAATAGACATCGACGCCCCTCAGATCAAAGGACAAATCAGTTGGAACGTCCGGTTTGAAAAAATAGAACTGAAATTTTATGATGATAATCAAGTTGAAAGCGACACAGATTCGTTCCAGATTCAGCTAAATCTAAATATAATTCAATGCCATCAAAATATGCTACTTCCAAGTGGACAGATGACAAAGTCTTATAAAAATATCTGCAAAAATGGATATGTCTACATGAGAACGTTATCTCTTTTGATATGACTCGCTCCTAAAGGTCACTTTTTCTGTTACATCGCGTTACATAGGCCGTTCTATTTATTTTGTCTAAAAAAGGAACCAATGTAGAAAGGTGGTCCCGTTTGTAAATTCTACACTTGCTCACTTGATGTTAAAAACGGCGCACAAAAGTTAATAATATGAATATCATATTGTCATTGCTTTGAATAAATTAAATTGCCCATATATATATATATATATATATATATATATATATATATATATATATATATATATGTATATGTATATATATATATATGTATATATATATGTATATATATATGTATATATATATAATGTATGTATATATATATATGTATGTATATATATAATGTATGTATATATATATATATGTATGTATATATATATATGTATGTATATATATATATATATATGTATATATATATATATATATATATATGTATGTATATATATATATATGTGTGTGTGTGTGTGTGTGTCTGTGTGTGTGTCTGTGTGTGTGTGTGTGTGTGTGTGTATAAAGAATCAATTGGTGATAAATATTGTATTGCTGACATCATCCGGTGCAATTTTTTAAAATGACCTTTTGGAACAAGTCAAATTTGGGTTCAACAAAGACACCAAGCGGCGAATGTTTAAATCGTTTCTCTCCAATTCAATATGGCATACATTGACCAATGGACAGGCATAAACATGTTTTCTCCTGACTGGCCATTATTGGCGTCTGTAAGGGGGTACAAGGAGGTGCATATACGCCCCACTGGAAAAGTATTACAACTCATTTAATCTAATTCCAGAATTTGTAAATTAAATTTTCTTCCGCGTGGAAGGTGGCTACCACCTTCCACGCGGAAGAAAAAAACAGCCTGAGCGTCTTTTGGCTACTGTTTAAAGATTGAATTGGATTTTGCAGTAAAATTCATTGTAGATCAACCGATGAAAAATAAGACACCAATGGATTCAGAATTGGATATTCTTTATTATAGCATGCATAATGCTTTTTTTTCTCTTGCAAAACTGACATTCTTGCGCGAAGACTTTATATATGACTCGTTGTCCATCTCTGAAATCTTATCTCCAAAACTGAGAAAGAAAACGAAGAGAATTGTTGTCTTACAAATCATTATATCTACTTTCTAATTAATTTTTGCATGACTTCAAGAATCCGATTTGTTAACAGGTGTACAGATTAATCCATAATTTTGCCCTGTTTGGAAATCAACAATGGATAGGTTTCATGGGAAACATCGCAATGTCTTCTTTTTTCATGTCGATCTCTTCAAATGTCCGAGAATAGTTCAACTTCTTCACAATGAAAAAACATTGATAGCTTTTTTGTGAATGAATAGAAATGTTACGTTAATCTCAGCCTGTTGCACGTTCTGTTTTTTCGAGAAATTCCTTGTACGATCAAAAATTGTTTTTTCTACGAAATATTCAGTTTCAACATTAAAATAAGTTGCTTCTATTCTGGCGTCATTTCGAAATCTGATGATTCCATTGAAATGGGGAATATCAAGGCTCAGAAAGAAAGACAAGAGGAAAGGAAATACTTCATTAAAGTTATGGAACGTGTACAGTTTCTTGGTTGGCAAGTGTTGGCGTTTCAAGAAGATACATCTTTGGAAGCGGACAACTTCACTCAGTTGATGAAATTATGTGCAGAGTATCATTCACATTTCCTGGAACGTTCATCATGCAGTCGAAAAGGCAAGAAGAATTAGACTAATTTGGATCATCGAAATGAACTGTTGAAATCTTGGCAAACCAGATGAAAAATTGAAAAAAAAAACAGTCATTGGAGATAAGGGAAAATATTCCTCTTTACTTATGTATGATGAATACACTGACATTGTAAGCAGGGAGCAAGATTCCTTTTGTATTCGCTCAGTTACCCAGTCCCTTTTATCCAAGAAGACTTCCTTGGTTTCAACGAACTGGCAGTTATAAAAAGTTTCACGATAGTTTTTGCAATAAAAATATGCTAATTCGAATGCAATTATCTTTGTCAAATTGCAGTGGGGGCGAATATATGATGGTACATGCAATATACTGGGGAAATCAGATGTTGCTTCCCAAATTTCGACCACCCAGACAAGAGCCTTCGTTAACAATGGCCACAGACATTCCTTAAGTTCATCAGTGAAAGACGTCACAATTGATGGTAAAGTACTTAGTGATACAATGCGAATTGTTGGTTGAATATGCGTTCTTGTTCTTTCCAAAACGAGAATTAAATGATTGGTTCCAATGAAGAAAACATCAGAGTTGATGCCGAGGAATATGCACACAATAAAGCGTGCTCGCTTGCCAAGCTCTGTGTAACACGATGGAATATTTGCACGTTGTGTTTTCAGAAAAAAAACTTGTGTATCATAATCAACAGATTTGTTGGAGATGTGTCTTCGTAAGAAATCGACCGTGGATGTCAGAACGAAAATCGTGAGTGCAGTTTACAAATGTGGAAACGTACATTTTATGTTGGTCTTCCATTTGGACTGTGTTTATATTCATCAACAGACAACTTGTCCAAAACTTTTCTAAGTGAAAAGATGGCGACTATCAAAGGACAACGGCTTGCTAACCTGTCAGCTCAGCCATTTGAAGAGATGTTGTTGCAAAACTTGGTGGAAGAGCCATCTATGCCAAGAAAGCAAAACAGACCAAATTATTCGACGATGGGTCTAGCTGATGTCTGTGAGGATGCTTTCATGACATATATAGCTTGAAAATACGGTGATGAGCTGAATCGCCTACAAGAGATCTATGAAAGCGATATCATTATTAATGTGTTTGAGGATTTGAGATCTCGAAAACAATATTTCAATGCGTCAAGACAGTTTGTTTCAATGACATCTATGAGCAGTTTAAAGAGCTACGAAAAGAAGAAGAGTTACTTATCCCAGTCACAATTCACGTATGTAAACTGTTATTCGTCAATCCTGCTACGACTGCATCACTGGAGCGATCATTTTTAATTGGTATGTAAGTTTGAGACATGGTTACGATCGAGTATGTTATGGGAGAAGATCAATTCTCTGTCAAGGAATTAACGGACGATTTTGACCTTTCAAAACTTAGAAATGATTTCGTTGCACTTCCCAAGGGCATGTTTTCCACGTTTTGTAAATTTAATAAATCTGACTTTTTTGTTAAGCAGCTATTCATGTGGAAGAAAATTGCAATCCGAAATCAAAGGGTATTATGAACACGATACATGTCCGAGATATCTCCAATTTCTGATATTATTGAATGTCAAAACATAACTAAATAATGTTCCTCAAAAGCATTATCTGGCCACCTCGCAGAGCCAATTAAAAATTTTTTCACTGCCGCACTACCATGAGAACACCAACGGCAAGCAGTAACTTCATAACCCCTTCATTTTTAAAACGAAGTCGTGGGCCCTGACATTCTTGTGTTAGTCACAAGTATGAGTTTGACACACTTTGGAATAGCGCAAAAATGGATTTGCCGGTCGTTTGTCACGATAGATACCAAGGTGATTGGAGTACCTAGAGCGTTTTCACATTAATTCTTCTCATTGTCATGTTCCATAAGATTAACACCGCGGTAAGAAAAGTTTTCGATAGCAATTTTAGCGCCTGTGAAATTCAAAATTACCCATGAGAAGGATGTGGCTGCGGACCCCTCCCCCAGTTGGGTGCTGAATGATTTAGTCCCTCTGTTGGGGAAGCTAGCCCCCTTCGCCGAACAAATCCCGGTGACACCCCTGGTTTTGTAGCATTTTTTTCAATTATGGACTGTTCTAAAAATATATAATATTTTCGAAGTATCCGATTTATTGCGTGGTTTCTTTGATTAAAGGACGATTTTTCGACTCGTCCAGTTAGTCCAAGATATAAGTAATAGCTTTTTTTCTGGTAATATATTTAACCTCTCGGTGTCAATATGGCCCGACACTCTGGTGCAAAGGTCTTGTCCGCCACCGGAAAGGAAATGGTGTCAAACAGAGCATCATCAGGAATGAGTCAGCGCACAAGAATATTGGTCAATCTTGTGTCTCAAAAGTTCTGAAAGGGATAAAGAATGAAGCAGCATTTGTACCTAAAAGGCACAGTGGGTGTCCACGTTTGAGTACTCCTTGACGAGACCGAAACCTTTCAAATATTTGCAAAAAGGACAAAGACATTTTGAAACGGAAATGGGGTATACAATGCAGCAAATCGACCATTACACGAAAACTAAAAGAATTTGGACTGGTAAGAGCTCATAAGGTGGATAAATCTCTCCTTACAAAAATCCTGCATAAGCCAGATTGAACTTTTGTAAGAAATACGAATTGTGGACTGTAAAGGACTGGAGAAAAGCAATTTTCAGTGATGAGTGCAACATCCAGTGGAAACCATGATATTTGGAAGAAAAAAAAAAAAAAAGATTTGCAAACTTAGCATTATGGGGAGTCGCCAGGATTTGCCCAACGAGGGGGCTAGCTTCCCCGATAAAGGGGTTAGATCACCCAGCACCCAAATAGGGGAAGGGTGCGCGGGCATGCCCTCCTTTTGGGTAATTTTGAATTTCACGGGTACTAAAATTACTTCTGTTAATTATGGAATGGGGTTGCATATCACCAGAAAGCAAGAGTGACCCACATATCATTGACGGTCGGATGAATTCAATGATTCAATTCGAGGTTTTAGTGAGTAAACTGTTGCCGTACAAACATTCACTACCAGACTCAAGAAATCAGATATTTCAGCAAAAAGGCCCTTGTCATGTTGCATTTCAAACTGACCAGCAAAATCTCGCAATTTGAATATAATAGAAAAAAACTTCAGGAAAAATGCTTTACGTGAAGAATTGAAAGATAAAAAGATGTCTCGACGTTTTGATAGCAGCGATTCAGTGTACCTGGGAAAATACAATAACATTTGAACACATACATTCCTTGTATGAGTCGATGCCCTGAAGGATTGAAGCAACATTACTGGTAAAAGGAAGGAGCATGAAATATTGACTTTTAACGTTTATTGTTAAGATAAGGGACACTTGTACTACTGAGATTTTTACAAAAATATGATATATCTTTGGGACAGAGCATCATTAAAATCAGTGTAATACATGCTACTAATACATAAAAAAACTTCAAACAAGTATGGCAGCTCATTACATTTTTCTTCATATATATATATAAAGAGAGATAGAGTGAGAGAGAGAGTGACAGTTTGGGAAGGTTTTGCTCGAACCAAATTAATTGCATATTGATATCAAAATTTTATAAATTACATCAAAAACCAATATCCATTAATTATCACACTGTCGACATAGAAACGATAAAAGTAATTCGTGAAAAAATACAAGTTGTTCTGAGACTTACAGCACACTAAAACAATCTGCAACCGTAGAAGGAGACATTAGTTAAGGGTGTTATTCCAACCTCTGCTCAACGTAGGGAGTCTCGTTAGCTAAAACTGTTAAAGCAGACCCAGGCAAAAGGGTGTGGGTTAGAAATCCATCTGAGGCTTATTTCTTTATTTTCTAATCAACATTGTTGTTTTGCTCACTATCGTAAGTAGTAAGTAATTAGGTCCTCAGATCCCGGATTGTCATTCTTTATTCACTATGTCGGATACTAATATCCATAATTCATCTCTCTCTTTCTCTTTCTCTCTCTCTCGTATATCATTGTGTCATCTACAGACTGCGGTTTCGTTGTATTACAACTCTTCAGTGTGGCTATAGACTATCCATTATACCATCCAGTAACATATATTACACGTGGCTAAGTGGAAGAAATCAGAGTAAGGAGATTGTGTTGCGTCAGTCTTCCAGGGTGGGGGGTCTGGCCCTATCTACCTGTATTGAGAGCCACGATTCAAAATCTGAGATTTTGCTCAGACTGGAGCATCGACTGATGGTGTTTGTGAGGGATGAGCAACTATCGTCGGCACCGAAAACAGGTCTCCCTGGGTGCATAGTGTATGTGTGTGGGAGGGCAGGAACCAATTAGAGGATGGTCTTCTCTTTTTTTTCTTGTGATGCAACATTTGTAAATTCGGGTAATTACTACCCAGGTAGAGTCGGTAATTAGGAATGATCACTTTCCAATTGACTGATATTTTTAAAACCTCTTTAGAAGATCATGTAATTAGAGACCGTCAACCAATACTGGCACAAACTCTGCCAAAATAGATTTCTTCAGTTTTCCAATCGACCTGTCTGGCTTTGTTTGTATCACGAATACACATCGCGCCAAAGGTCCACTAAGGCTGAAAATTCAAACATTTATCTGCCATATCCAAGAAACACATTTTTTTTTTTCGAAAGTCCAAATAGTTTTTTTAGGGAAGGGGGTTCAATTTGTAATGTAATTCTATGCCAAATTGATCCCTTAATTCGCACCCAGCAGCATTCATGTTTTTTTAAATTCAGAGTTCCTTAGTGATCACTACCCAACAAAAGTACAATAAATAACTTATTAATTGATCACCCCTTTTCACAATGATCACCCCAGCACAGCATGGTGCTAAAAGACGTTGGTCATATAACGGTTTCTATTGATTGACTAACCAGACTTGTTCATATTACATTTAGTACAGCACGTCTTGACTTCATTCAAGGGTGGTACCCCTTCGAGATTTCAAAATCTTTCTCGCATCCCTTAATTTTGAAGCTAAAAAAACTTTTTTTTCAAGTCAAAATTGGAAAAGTTAATATTGAAAATATAAGATATCAAATTTCATAAGTCTGTATCAGGATATTATTAATAAAACAATTTAATACTCAGACTGTCATTGGTCTTTCTCAATGAACTTCGAAATGTGTGTCTTTTTATTCATGTTACACTGTTTTGTTTTTTGTTTGTTTCTTTTTCCCAATTTCCAGAGTCCAAAGATGAGAATATTCAGTTGTTTTTTTAAAAATTCTTTTCCTGCTTCACGCCCAGTGTTGCCGATTGAGATGCTGTTTATTTATGTTTTCGGAAAAAAAATATTGTTCGAATTAGAGAATGATTTCCAGAATCTGAAAACTGAGAAATCCCATCTAAATTGGCAAACCTGGTGTTGAGAGATATTCGAATATCATGTTAGACATCCAGTCGATTTCTGAATTTTGTCTCCATCTACCGTAGGGAAAGGAAATCCTTCTTCATGGAGATATGTATTCACAAACGGAAGAACTACTTCAAGGGTTCTTTTTGCTACATTTGGAAATACTTCGATCTATGATGCCCAAAAGTTTTCTACCAGTTATTTCACCTAAAAATCAATTTCTTTTATTCCTGATTATTGTTCATGTCAATAATTTCTTCAAAAGGCTTTGAAATCCAACTACAAATGAAGAAATCTCTGTGCGTACGTGTATGCATCGCGATTACTCAACAGCTGGCCATTTTACGAACTTAACATTCGTCAGCTGTATAACTCAGCACGCAAGGTATTGCAGTGACGAGTTTGAAGTTATTTTTGAGCAGCGGTTTTCGAGAAATATGATTAAAATTTAAAATCGGATTTAAAAATTATAGATCTTGCTTCAAAGTTTCTACATATTATTTCCTTTGATTTCCACTCTTCAGAATTATCTAAATTTAGATATGAAATATCTAAATTGGCAACACTGAGGGGAAGACACTGAATTACTTCGAATCAGCTGCTTCTTATTATTGTAGGTTGCTCCGCACACCATAAAGTCCGACCTCTTCCAAACCTGCATCTTTCGAACGGGTACCACGCTAGTCAACAATAAAAAGAAATTTTTGAAAAAAGTTTATTTGCCATTCTTTTTTTCCAGCTCCAAAAATTGCCTGGGTTTCGTGCACCCCAGGTTAATATCCACCACAAGCGAAAACCATTGATCAAACTATTCTTACTACGCTGATTATTTACAAAGAAAACAAAAACAAAGAAAAACCTGCAATAATTATCAGATAATCAATAAGACATTATCAATAGCGATTGCATGTTTCTGTCCTCGTTGTGTTCGTAGAGGTTGCATTTTTTTGACACACGTTGTGTTACGAAATATTGATCTGTAGTTGAATGCTCTTCAAGATTATCATTAACATAAAGTGGGGGATTCCATTATGTCAGATCCACTTTAAACACAGCAATTATGTGCGGAATAGGTCAGACAAACGGAAATATAATGAAGAATCTTACTGCAACGATTTTAATGCGTTCATTTGATATAATTATGAAGCGTTCATTTGATATCATTATTTGTCATATTTTTTTCCGATTAGAAATTTATCCTTATTACACGCTGATTCACTCGGACTAGTGTCCCCATCTTGTTTGTTATAGTCACAACGTTTTGCCCGTTGTACCCTCTGCCTCCTTCAAGTTTATGTCGTCTCTGATAACCTGGGAATTTCGAACTGATCTTTTTATTCAATCTACGGGGGTATATTGTTCTCACCCCGCTTTCCCTACTGATCTATCCCTGTGGATGGGATAAAAGGTTCGGTTCGGAGGGTACAACGACTGAAACGTTGAACTTCTGACAAAAATTAGTAATGTATTAATTAAAACAGCAACCTGAACGCAAAACGACTTTATTTGTCTTTACGGCGCCAATCAATGTTCGGGGAGAATCTATCGAAGCAAACTGCATGAATCCGATACATCACTTCCTGTTCATTGAGTTCAACATGAGTTCTAAGAGTTTTGAGAAGAAGATGAAAGACTTGAAAATTCGAACGTTCGTCCTTTGACGATCACACATAAAGGAAATCACCCGAGGCAGACATGCGCACTACAGAAGGTGAACTCGAGGGAAAAACGTGGATAATGCGCGGAGCGAATCAAGTCTTACCCTCACTGCCACCCCTGGCCATCTGCACCCAATAGGGAAAAGGGGGGGGGGGAGAAATAGAAATAGGTTCTTCTGGAACTGACAGAAGATCAGCAAAATCGATATTATTACGAAATCTGCTCCGCTCTATTGTTGAGGAATGAAAACGATCCATTTCTTTGTCGGAGAGTAACGTATGGTGGCCTGGAGGATTCTTTACGGTAACCCGTAAAGATCTAAGTATCGTACTGACATATATCTCACCCTTATTTCAGTAATGAGTATTTAAAAAAAAGGAGGGGGGGTCTCTGAATTCCCGATTTATCACCAATTTGAAAAAAACAAAAAACAAAACAAAACCAAAAACTCCCCGTAAGGTTCTGGCAGTCGTGGGGCTAGACAACGAAGGTTACGTTTATCCTTCGAGATATTTTTCAAGAAAGGGACTCTTGCATGCCGACACGTATGGCACGTCTTATTTTGAAAAAAAAAAGTTTAGAAACCGAAAAGAAGAAAGGAAAAAAAGCTTTCAGAGAATTTATTGACTCCAGAAACAATGACTTCGAAAGAATAGGAATTTTAAAAACACGTCGTCCTACATTGAAAAATTCAGTTCTTTTTTTCCTTCCTATAATTCCCGTATGTTTGGCAGTGTCGAGTCGATTTATTGGGGATCATGTAGAGAACCGTAACAATCCCGATTAGTGTTAATCCTTCTGGGAGGAGACTAAGCCTCACGACATGTTAAATAAAGCGTGTCATACGACGCGTTATTAATAATGATAATAGCCCCATCCTTTGACAGGCCTGATGGCCTTCTAAGAATCAAACATTTCTTTTTGAAAACTTTCATTTCCGTCCGGATTTAACAATACAATCAATTTGGGAGTGTAATACAATTCTTTTCTAGTATGAAACAGTGTAATAATTGACAATGAAATATTGGAAAATCAGAGATATCATGAGTTGTTCATCCGGAGATTCTCCATTGGCCAATAATCTCGTCCTTTCTCGTAACAGTCGTGATTTCTTTGGTCAATGTAAGAAAACATGCTTTTAGTCATAAAGAGCTTCTGTCGTGGCTCGACTCTGTGGGTCACTCCTGAGTGGCTAAAACACTCGATTTCATTTTTAAAAAGGGTTCATCTAACGAATTTAATACCAAGATTCAACATTTTACCAAGAAATATCGTGAAACCATGTCTTTTCCCGACGGCTCATCAGCACATGTTCCGCAGCTCAGTGGTTGGGGACCACAGTTGTGGATAATATCTAAGCATTTCCCAAATAGACAAGGCTTATTCGAATCGATTGATCCAAATAGTAAACAATCATAATTGTTGGAGAATCAACTGAGTCTAAAAAAGAAAGTAAACTTGGAAGCACTCACAGAGCGCATACCCCAGCCAACGCCACACACTAAAAACTGAATGAAAATCAGTTCATATATGGCTACGATACAGTGTTTCGATTTTCTACACACCATTGTTTACCTCTTCTTGATGCATGCAAACATATCTCTGAAGTAAAAATGAATCCGGCTCGAAATGTGATCAATGGTTCCCTAACCTATGGCCTATCCTTTCACGATGTGTCATTGAAATTCATTGCAAACTTTTGGAAATATTGCATGGACATACACAAGGAAACATATAAATATATAAGGAAAAAAAGAAAAGATATCTCTTAATCCAAAAATTAATAGATAGTTATGAATAGAAACTAACAAATACATAGATATGAACAGACTGAGATAGATAGATAGATAGATATGAGTAGACTGAGATAGATAGATATGAGTAGACTGAGATAGATAGATAGATAGATAGATAGATAGATATGAGTAGACTGAGATAGATAGATATGACCAGACTGAGATAGATAGATATAACCAGACTGAGATAGATAGATATGAGTAGACTGAGATAGATAGATAGATAGATAGATAGATAGATGGATAGATATATATGAACATAGGTATAAATAGAGATAGATAGATAGATAACTAGATATAAACTGGGATAAATTGATATAAACAGACTAAGATTGATAAATAATGAACAGAATAAGACAGATATATAGATAGATGAATATGAACAGACTGAGATTGATGGACATAATCTTCTTAATTTCCGATTTCACGCTCTGCGATCTAGTCTATCGACCTAGAATGTTGCGATAAAAAGCGCCAATGATAAAGTTGATGATGATGATAATAATAATAATAATAATAATAATAATAATAATAATAATAATAATAATAATAATAATAATAATGATGATGATGATGATGATGATTGGGAAGCACTCAAGGAGTGCATATTTCTACCAAGGGAAGGTATATTTCATTTTCTAATTTTTGGCCTTTTGAATTTTTTCTGATAAAATCTCCCCCCTCCCTCTCCCTAAATCCACTGCCGAATTTAAATGATTCTTCCTCAGCCCATTGCTCACCCTTCCACAAAATTTCGTTGAAGTTCATTGAGAACTTTTAGGGGGTATCGTGTGGACAAACAGACAGACATGACTGAACACAGATACCCCATTCCAACATGGTTGGCAGAGGTAAAGTTAACCAGACGAATCAAAAGAGAATCCGATGATTCCTTAAAAACAATTCACTCACCGCGAATATCGAAAATCTATTTTTCGCGGAAGGAAAAATGACCGATTTTCTTTGTGTTGAAAGATATTGATTGATTGTGATTGATTTGATTTTTTTGTGCGTCACAGTTTCTTCATTTGTATTTCTTTGAGAAGAGCCGCGTTTATCTATTGTTAATAGAGCGGACGGGATCTGACTGACAGGTGCTTTTATAATAAGAGTTCGATAACAGATGGAAAGATTTAAAAAGAAAATGGTGACCACGATGATGATGATGATGATGATGATGATAGCGGCGAGGGTAATGAAGAGGATGCTTATGGTAGAGAAAGGGCGTAGCATGTTAATCATTATCTTCGAAGAAGAAGAAGAAGAAGAAGAAGAAGAAGAAGAAGAAGAAGGGAGAGAAGAAGGAGGGAGAGAGGAAGAGAAGAAGAAAGAAGTGTGAAAAAGAAAAAGGAAGAAAAAAGAAGGGGTAAAGAAGAAAAACAAGAAAAGGAAGGAGGAGGTAAGGAAAGAAGAAAGAAAAGGAAAGAAAGTGGAACTAGGAGGATGAAATAGAAGAAAGAAGGAAGAGAAAGGAGAAACAAGAAAGGAAAGAAGAAAGACGTGAAAGAATTAGACTGAAAAAGGAAGAAAAAGAAGGAAATAAGGAAAGGGAGGAAGACAAGGAAAGAAGAAGCAGAAATATGTTGAAGATGAAAATAAAAAAAAAGATGAAAAAAGAAGAAGGAAAAGATATTGAAAGAGAAGAAAAAGTTAATTAGAAAAAAAAAAGATGAAAAAAATATGGTATCAATAATTGTTGATACGATGACAGTGTTTGATGACAATTGTGTAAATAATATTGTTACGTCGCCCCAGTTAACGGGTTGGGGTCTGCGAAAGCATACGACAATAAAGGCTGAAATATGCAGTAAATTTGTAAATACTTCCTTGCTTCATTCTGGTAGAAAAGGTACCTTAAATTGAGGTTGGAACCAAGCTGATTGTTGTTGTGTCTTTAGCAGGCATTGACTGAATCTGTCATATCATTAATTTTCTGTGAATCCTGACTTGTTAGAAACCGTCAATCAAAGCTGTCACACTGTCAACGTAGGTTTCTTCAGTTTTCAAGCTAGTCTGGATGACTGGTTCGCTGGCTTGCTATGTATGTACCATGCGTACAGGCTGCATCAATAGAGCAAGAGGGTGGAAAATATAAACATTTACTCCTTATTATATAAAGAAAAATATAAAAAAATCCCCCCTAAAAGTTCTTACTGATGGTGGCGGGGGTTCGATTTACAATGTAGGTTTATGCTGAATTGGTCCCTATTTTGTGTCCGGCTTTGTTCACGCTTGGTTTTTTGTTGTTGCTGAAAATGCACTTTTTAGTATCCAACAAAAGGCGAGAAGAATGATTTACTCATTAATCACCTCTTTTCCCATATTGTAATTGATCACCCCCAACACAGCATGCTGCGAGAAGACATCAATCGCGTGATAGTTCCAATTGCGTGATTAACCAGACCTATATGTTTTATATGCTTTGTTTTTTTGTTAGTTTTTATTTTTCATTTTTCCAGCAATAAGGCCTACCGGGCAACGGGTTATCGTCTCTCTTTAAACGATCCAATGGCAGCATTCAGCACGTTCCCCCTTTTGTTATCCCAACTCTCCGTATGTTTTCGTCGGATGTTGAGCGCCAGGTTTTTCATAATCTTCCTTTCTTTCTCCTCACAGCCATCGGGATCAACCATTGCCACAAAAGGTATTGCAATATTCTGGTATGTGTAGAATGTTCTCAGAAAGTTTCATGCATCTCTCTGTGATGGTACCATTGAGCTGTTTCTGTTCACTTCTCCTCGGTGTACGTCTTCATTATACACCAATTTCTGGGTGCTGTCGTCCTAGTTAGATATGAAAATGTCAAAATTAACCTGACTCCTAATTGAACTTTACAGGTCTTCGGAGGTCATCACCTTTACCCTAAGTTTATCTTGGGATTAAGTTGTCCTTATATACAAATTTTCAGACTATAGGATGCAACCGTTAACGAGTTTCTAAAAACAGCTACAAAGAAAGAAAGAAAATAACATTCTTTGTCTTTATATATGTAATACTCATGGAGGATTTGGAGAACTGAGCGATGAAAAGCCTTACACGTAGGCTTTGGTTTGATTGCATCATCCTGATGGCATTTGTCAGAGCAGAGAGAAGCAGATTGGCCCTTTCAAGTGCAGTGTGTAAAAGCAATGATGGTGCACTTCTTTACTGAAGGCACTCAAACTATGTCTGGCAGCTTGTTAATGTCGCCAATGGTTCCTTTGCCCCCTTTTCAGTGGATGTTGACAAGCAATAAGAATTGCTGTAAAGCAGGTTACTGATACTGGAATATTATCGAAAAGAAACCTATAGCCATTACCGTGATAAGAAAAGGAGTTATAGTTGGCGCTCAAGTCATGTATGACTCGGGACTGATTCTGTCTTGAGTTATAGGATTACAGGCAATCTCTTGAAATGCGAACTTCAAAGATGTTTTCCCCTATGCGCTAGCACCCATCCCGAAAGCTATGTTTGATGATTCCGGGTAAATCAGGATCTGCAAGTCCAAAACAGATTTAATGAAGAAAACGAGGGTTGAGGTGTCTTTGAATGGAGGATTAGAAATGTTTAATTGAGGTGTTTGATAGGTACATTGTGTTTAGCACAGAGTGTTCTGCTCACCTGGATAGAGGATCGAGTGGCTGCAAAGTGTTCAAACTGTCTTCTAACTCTTCCCTCCCCCATCAGAACCAAGTTCTCAACAGGCCAGAAAACAAGAAGCAACGTACTGATCATAATGAAAACTCTCATGACTGAAGCCACAGTTCCTGGAATATAACAGTAAATAAATCCTGATTCGTAAGGACCCTACTCCCACTGAAATATCATCAAGTTGTATCATTATATCAAGACACGATCTTAAGATGGCCCGTGAGGAGGCAGCTGAGATTGGAGAAGCGCATGCTGTCTAGGCAGCAACTGGGGAGGACAAGCATGTTGGAGTTGTTGCAGATGACACTCATGTCTAAATTATGATGTTGAATCTATACTATAGACAATCAATCAATGTCCCTATGACATTATTTACAACACGCCAGGAAAGAGTCGTCATTGATATGAGAGCTATAGTAGATGAACTTAGAGAACTATGGTTCGAACTCTTGCCAACTCATACTGAGTGGATGTGACCAAATTTCAATGCACTATGGAATAGGGTAGGGAGAATATGGAAAGTTGGTTTGTTTGGTGATCTTTCTACAGACAAAGAAGCTGTTGTAGGCTAAGGCACGAAGTTCATTTATGCTTGCTATGGAATCGGTGATGTGACCTCCATGATTGATGCTAGAATGGAAGCATGGATGACGAGTAACGGGAGAAAGACTTTACATAAAATGCCAAAGTCCAGTTATCTGCTCCTGACATCAGAAGCCTTCGGTAAGAATGTGAAGAGAGCCCATCTCTAGTGTGTCGACCGTAGGATGTCTTTTCTTGACCCGCCTCCCCAAATACAGATCCCACCGAGTATGGATAGAAAAAGAATGAATAAACCAAGTCCTTTCATCCTGTCAGACTCCCAGCATCATGACAACCTGCACCAGATTGCATTATGGAGAGTAATCTGTTGTTCTTGGTCTGCAGAGACCCCAAACTAGGAGCTGCAAATGTGTATCAGTTAATCTGTCTTTTACAATATTTTGTAAGAGTCGGGGAGTTCTCTCTGAAGGAATAAACAAACAATACATGTACGAGTCAAACATTCTGACGAGGGAGGAAGAAGTTGATGAATAACTCTCTTAGCGAACCTCGATTTCCAGTACAAACCAGGGTATATTACATTGGACTAAAATTACACAAACTTCCTGAAGAAAGGTTTATTTTCTATTAGTACCTCATGAATAACACGAGTCATAAAAAGCATAGAGTATATGATGGTGTCAGTATATATGGTTACTTATTCATTTGATGGAGCTTTACTTCTTCTACCATCTTCTGTCTTTTTTTTGCAAACCTCCATCATTATAAGATGTTCCTAGGCATCGGAATATCAAAATTGCTAGAGGAATGTAATTTATGTTACTAATGCCAAAATGTACATATTTATCCTATATACATTCTGCACGTATCAAATGATACCTATTCTGGAAAATTCCAAAAGGTCAGCAGGTGGAAATGTTTTATAGAGATCTACAATGACTTAAAACCACATTTGAAAAAACTTCATACTTCAAGGCGAACCCGATCCAAGGTTCTACCGGACTATATTACTTACTTTTAGTTTTGATCAGTGTACAACAGCTTGACTTCAGTTTCAAATACCTCTGTATTTATGAGTTGTGTATGTATCATATAGATACTAGCCTCTCATTGTTTAGAATCTAAAAAATAATTATTCCAATCTGAAGTGATAATAGTCCAAAATTGCTAACCTTGAACGTCCAGTCGTTCATAAAGGTTGAAGGTAGTATCGTACTATAGATATAGATCAAGTGCAGAATCATTGATTTGGAATTGTTAGCTTGCAAGCATAAAAGGGTCTTGAGTCTCTGTGAAGCCTAATGAAGGAGCTGCCGTGACGGTATAAATATTGCAATACTCTGACATATACAGGGTCTACACCTTGAAGAGGGATAGCATCAATGACCTTTGGAATTTCCACTGCGTCGAAGGCCTTAAAAATCCCTGAACGCATTTTGCGTCATAACACAAGTTTTAACTGTGTAGGATTGAGATTGAGTGATGAACCTAAAGTAGTTTTTCTACTTCAAGAAGATTATTGCGCTACCAATCAGAACTTGGAGCAAAAAATATCTTTTCAAACATATAGACTATGCCTCTGGATCGACCTAGCCTTCATGGAAAGAGTATCAAATTAGCAGACAGAAGTTAGTTCTACTGAGAAAATCTCTCAGCAACATATCTCTGCTACTCTTTTCCTCACTAAACTCAAATACATATGTCTCCATTGACTCGTACGCGCCGACCGACCTCTGACTGAATTTTCACCAACTCATTGAAGCAGCAAACGAAAGAATGAAATTATCTTTGCATGGTGTAAAATAAAATATCGAACGTTTGGTTTACAAGTTAAATAAGTAAATCAATTAATAAATAAAATAAACTCATAGAACGAAAAAGAATGACTTCATACTACGCATGCGTCCACTATTCACGCACACTCTCTAACCAGTTGCTCCTACGTTTTATTCATTGGAAATTTATTTATTTGTTGAAATCTTTGTTTCAGTTTCCCATTATTTTGTTTTACTTTAATGAATTTCCTTTCTTTTTTAATCAAATAATGTTTCGCTTTGTTTCAAATGTGCCGCCATATTGGAACTAATCCAAGTTGCCTTTTCGCGTGTTTGAAGCGGATGACTTGAAAGCGTTTCGATTCTTTTGATCTCGCTACAACGGGATTTTTTTCGAAAAAGATTTGCACGATCGACAAAAAAGAAAAAGAAGACAATCACGATAGAATGTTCCCATCGAATTGTAATGACAGTTTTGGAGAGAGAGACTCACACACACACACACACACACACACACACACACACACGCATGCATACACTCATGAACATATATACACACACTCATATACACACACACACACCCAAGCAATAATTTGTATACCAAATCTACATTTAATTCACCTCTACAAAGTTTGAAGAGGTACGTATATATATTCACTCATGTCTGCCTGTCTGTCCACACTATCTCCGAAAGTTCCCAATGAATTCAGTTGACATTTTGTGGACCAAAGTGGACCATGGGCTAAGGGTGAATTGATCAAATTTTCTGGTGGTTCCAGGATTTTCTTCGATGGGGAGATATTTTTTCAAATAGACAATAAGACAATAATCTGAGGGATGGAAAATTGAAACCCACTCATTCACCCCTCTTCATTGCAGCTCTATATGAAATGATTTTCATTGTTTTTAGTGACAATAGTGTTGACAGGAGTGTATGCACTCTAGTTATACATTATAAGTGCCTTTGGAATTGGTCACTTCAGTTTTCTTTCCTTTCATTTACTTCCTCAAACCAAGCGACAAATCTGAATTAATCATGCTTTTGTTGAGTAAATACACTTCAATTGTCAGTACCACTCTTTTTATAGAACAAGGAATAAACAGATGTTCCAACGACCTTGTTTACACAATTTTTGACAACATTTGTTTCTGTAATGAAAGTACTTGTTTTCAATTGATGAAAAAAAAACAAAAAAAAACCAGTCAAGTCGCTTTTCGTTTGAATCTAAGAGTGTATCTATCTACGCTTTTAATATGAGATATGGTAAAAAAAAGTCTTAGCTTCTTAAATTAAGAACGATTTGTTCAGTCACATATCTTATTCCGAGAATTGATTTTTACAAAGAATAATGCGACGTAGTGCGACCTAAAAAGAGGGAAATATCCCTTTTTTACGAACGCTTTCAACATTTTTGATTTAATCTGAAAAAAAGAGATTTTGGCATTCATACACCTGTCCTCGTTCTTCGCTGGTCACAAAAGCAATTAACGACCGTCTAAGAAATATTACACAGAATGGATGTAACATTTTTGTGGCAGATAATTCATGATATTACAACAATGAAAAGTATTTTTACCGTCCGATAATAGTTAAATGATGTCTTGGAATGGCAATGGCTGATTACAGAATACAATCAAAAGGTCAAGACCACAAGAAAAGGGAAAGTCCAGATAGATACAGGAAAAAGAGCGAGAGAGAAAATGAAGGAAGAAAAAGGATGATCAACGTCTCATAGCAGCATGCCATAAGGGGTGATCAATTAGAAAAATTGTAAAAAGGGTAATCAATGAATAAGTTACTTCTCTTGCCTTTTGTTTCGCAACGATCACTAAAAAGTCTGAATTCTCAAAAAACAAGCGAGTATACTCCTATGACAAATTTAGCATAAACTTACATTGCAAATTGAACTCTCCTCTAAAATCCTATCGAGGCGGATTTCGAAAAAAAAATTTGTTATTTTCTAAACATGACAAAGTGTAAATGTTTAAAATTTCAGCCCTCAAGCTCCATTGGTGCAATCCGTATGCGTGATACATATATAGCCAATCAGTAAGCTAGCTAGCAGAGCCACCTTGAAACTGAAGAAACCTATGTTGAATGTTTTAGTTGACGATCAAGGGAGAGAAATCTAAAAGAACAAGTGAACATTCATCGTGATGAGTTGGGAAGACAAGGAAAAATCATTTCATCCCATTTAAAGATATTGATAAACTCGTGGGGTAAAGAAAATAGTTACAGGAAATGTAAAAAAAAACTTGAAATGTAAAATGAAGTGTGGGTGGCGTAAAGATTAACAGCTCGGAAAATGGAATCGGTAAACTGAGTTCAGATTCCGACAGAGACCGTTGTTGCTCACATCGTACTAATGCCTTTTGGAAATCCGGGAATCAATCCCCGTTAGGTATGGGTAAATCAGCTTGACAGTGTGAGCTTTTTAGCCATTGCACCCCAGTATAGGTAAATTATAGGGTAGACTGGGCTCACTAGCGTTGGTTGGCCACCAATCTGGGAGACACACAGCCCTGATTTCAAACAAGGAATTGATGCTGAGGCAGATTGATTCCACTTCTTCCTAATGAGTCAGGCCAGGGATTACACCTTGCTGTAACCCAATAAAATCTGTCACATGTTACTTGGAGAGGAGATAGGCACTGTCAAGCAACTCCGATTGATCTGAGAAATGTTGTAGAGAGGAAGTACTCAGCGATCTACTAGATCATGGCTTGGACTGGAACAAGAAGATCAAAAATAAATCTAAATCTCCTGAGGGACAGACAACACATCCTAAAACTAAAAACCACCCAGAGAGCGCATACCTCCGTCAACGCCATACTAAAGGGGGGGGGGTAATATGGATCTGCCCCATCCACTTCTTCCATAGCCTATTGCCAACCTTTCTACAAAATTTCATTAAAATTCGTTGAGCACATTTGGAGATATCGTGTGGACAGACGGACCAAAAGCTGAAAAAGATTTCGCAAACTGCAAGGATAATATTATTGAAAATAGAACGATATTTTGGAAATTCTTGAGAAAAGCGATCACCAAAACCGTCAAAATAAATAGGTTTCTTCAGTTTTCAATTTGGTCCAGCTGGCTGGCTGTATATGTATGTATCACGCGCACAGGCCGTACCAAAGGAGCTAGAGGGCTGACGTTTCCAACATTTACTCCATACTATGTCTACAAAAACGGTTTTATTGGTTTTTGATTCCCTCCATTATAGGGTTTTAATGGGGTGTTCGATTTGCAGTGTAAGTTTATGCTAAAACGATCCCTAGTTTATGCAAGCATTCATGATTATTTTTGAAAATTCAGACTTTCTTTGAAGTCACTGCCCAACAAAAGGCGAGAGAAGTAACATTTATTGATAGCCTCTTTTTCAAATTTTCTGATTGATCACGCCTAACATAGCATGCTGCCAAAAGACGTTGATCACACAGCGATTTCTATTGAGTGACTAACCAGACCTGATTTTAATATAGTTTATGACATAAAGTATATTATCATTAATGAACGCCATTGAAAGCTTACCTACATTCGAAGAACTCAATGATGAACCAACACAAAAGGAGCTTAATAAAGTCTAGTCAGGAGAAAGGCTCCAGGTGTTGACAGAATGACATCTGACGTCATCAACCATTGGATACCATCCTCACTGTCAGACCTCCACAAACTACTCTTTGTTGTAAAGAAGGTGCTGTCACCCAGGACGTGCTCAAGGCTAAAATTGACTCAAGGTTTAAGAATGAATGAGACCACATAGACTGTAATAGTTACCTTGGCATCTCTCTGCTGAATATCGTAGGGTAGGTCTCTTTGCCTGTGTTGCTCTCACCAGTATATAATAGATCGTATCTATCCTAAAAACAATATGACCCCAGGACAAAGAAGTGCCGTGAGCAAAGGACACCCTTGTACCTTGCGTTCTTAGACTTGACCAAAGCGTTTGGCCTCGTCAGTAGAAATAGCTTCTTCAAGCTGCTTGTCAAGATTAGCTGCCGCAGAAGCTCTTGAACATCAAATATTTCAATAACATGTGGGCTGCAGGGTAGCATGATGATAATCTTCATAGTCCTTCCCAATCAACAGCAAAGCAAGGCTATGTCCTTGCACCAACCCTCTTTGGGGGTTTCAAGGAACTCTAGAAATGGAGAGTAACTCTTCAATATTGTTCGACTCACCATGACGTTGACGCTGCGTTGGCATCCCACTCTGTGGGCGTCAGGAACTGCTTGCATTAAAAAGATCAACGTCATGAGACAAGAGGTAGAATCAACACTTTCTATCTCCATCGACAACAAGATCCTCAAATATGTTGACTCCTTCACGTACTTTGGATCTAAATACACCAGCAAGACATCCCTTGACACTGAGCTAAGAATCCGCCTTGTAAGAGCTGACACGTCATGAGAAAAGTATCCGGGCGAATCTGGTCGAACGCAAATCTAGCCACAAAAACAAAACTCCAGGTATATCAGATCTGCATACAACAGTGAGGCCTGAACAACAAACACCAAACAGAAGAAATGAACAGCTACCATCTATGCTTCCCCAGCTGCATTCTTGGCAGGATCTGGGAGAGGAAAGTCCCTGACACAGAAGTCTTGGAGTGCGTCTAGTCCATCAGCATATTTACCATGTGTCTTTGACATGTACACAGAAGGGGTCCTGTTGGCTCCCCAGGGTAATTCTTTAGGGCCAACTGTCCACAGGCTCCAGAACCATTGGCTGCCCACGTATGCGCTTCAGAGACGTCTGCAAGCGCGATATGAAACAGGCGGGCATCGACCCCCAACAACTGGATGGGGACTGTTAAAGACCGTAAAACCTCGAGGCAATCATTTACCCAGGGGAAACGCCAAACCGAGGGAAAACGTTGAGAGAGAGAGAGAGAGAGAGAGAGAGAGAGAGAGGGGGGGGGACAAAGAGCAACAATGGCAGAACCATCACTATTTGTTTGCCCTAACTGTAGCACGAATGGGACTGCTCAGCCACATGGTAGAAACGGGGGTCAACCAGGTTGTTTTGAAATTAATTTGTAAGATTTATAGGATCAATAAGTACACGTCTAATTTATTCAGATTTTGAACTACGATTAAGTTTTCAACGTTTTGTCGAACGAGTCGGTTTACAAAGTATTAAATTACGGTTCAAACCACAGTTTGACACCGAATCTAAGGACGATGGTGGCAGAACCATCAACTAATGGTGACAGATTCCCTGGGAGTTGCCGGACCAGAGAGTGCCTGATTAAAAAGGTGAACTTTTTTACCTTTTTAATCACTTATAACACACACACACACACACACACACACACACACACACACACTGGACAATCACGAAACAAGCAATGACGAATTTGAAAATCTTCAAAGTAAACCTGTATGCAGTCTCCATGAATTTAATGATAACAAAATGCTGTTCCAATTTTCATCCAGACAATCGAATCTCTTCTCCCAATCTGATGATATCAACACATCGTTTGAGCTGCTCCATTTTTCCGTCCTCGTCGGATGTATTTCTAAAAACACCTATTCCTCTCCTCTAAGCAAAGAAATTGAGCAAACTTTTCCATTTTCCGTAGGCTAAGCACAGACATAACCGCACAGCCAACCAAACACCAAGACGAGAGGCGAAGGAATTCTTCCCAATATCTTCACGATCTTTCCTTGAATTATACACTTGACGAGGACTGAAGAATGGATCGACCGAAATGATGTGTTGGTATTCAATTGTTCGAAGATAAGTTTGAATAGTAATGACTCTTCTCGAAGTTATCGACCGGGGTAAAGCAACCTACGGTCTGCTGGCCAGATCCGGCCCACCAAGGGGTTTCAACTGACCCACGAGCAAATATTGGGATGTTACGCTTACGTTTGTGTCTTTTAAAAAGATTCAAATGATGCCTCGATTCAAATAATCTTTAACTAAATTAACTTATTTAATTACTAATTGGCTAAGCACAAATGTTTTTCTTTTATGCGTTATTTATTTGAGGCAAAATGTGATTAGATGTACTTAAATAGATAATTCCTATAGTCCAAGTTTTTATCAGGCCCACCACCCACTCATTAATTGATCCAAGACCCGGGAAGCCAAAAGGTTGCTGATCCCTCTTAAAGACAAAACAAACTGCAATGTTTTGATTCAAATGAATTTCACGTGTGAATAAAGCTTCTTAAATCTAAAATTGGTTTATAATAAATATAATCTGATTGATTATAGGATAATAATTCCTGGTAAGTTGTTAATATAAAAAGATCATTTATGACACAAAAGGTTGTAATATATGTAACACGAATTACTTATCTATAATGGAAAGTGGTTTATGATCATCACTAATTCGAAAATTATGGTGATTATCCGACTTTCAAAAGGAAATTATTTGTTGCATCAGAAGACAAAAGGCGAATCATTCATAAATTTCATCATTTTGGATGACATCTACAAAGACCAATGTGTGCTTAAAAATAAGTCGATTCACTGCTTTTCCATAGGAAAAGAGCACCCTGATGGATGAGGAATTTCTGTGTAAATGAACATACTGCTTAAATTCAGTCTTACTGACCGTCCAGTTCCGTAGTCCAGAGGTAGAATATCGGCTTTCGGGTCTGAAGTGAAGGTTTCAATCCTGCCTCGCGGTACTAGATGGGATAATGGAAAGTCTATAGCCACACTCAAACAGCTGTCGGTGGATGACACAATGATATATATATATATATATATATATATATATATATATATATATATATATATATATATATATCAATGTCGGTGTTTGTTTTTGCACATATGATCGGAAGAGAAGCAAAGAGAAACTTTTCATTTCTCATTTCACGAACTACCAATTGAAATATACAGACAGTCTTTTATCAGTCGGTCGTTGTAAAGATTGGCCAACCAACAAATACCAGATAAGTAGGGTCAAATTTCTAGCCAAGTTCGTGATGTTGAGTATCCTTGTGAAAAGAAGGGTCATTTTCTTCGACATGATTATTCTTTTCTACTGCACTTTGAATTTTTATTCATACGATTTCGAAAGAGGCGCAACAAAGGAAACATACAAATTGTCAAAATCAAATATAATTTGACAGGGGAAAAGTGTCTGAGTCAAAGTGAAGATCACGGCCGAAGTCTTGAATTTTTGTATTTGAAACAAACACATTTTATTTGCTATTTGGGCGATTTTTCGGTCTTGGTCGATATCACCCTGACTTCGTGACGTTGTCGAAATGAAGGTAAGATTCAGTTATGTGAGAAACATTGACTTTGGGATTTATGCCTAAATATGTTTTTATGGAAAGATACAAAAATATATACCACGTCACACCCAAATCACCCACTTTTAATGCAAAAATTAACATTTATTGTCGGTTTATAATGCCAGTAAATCTGCTCTCTAAAAATTGATCTAAATTAAGTCTTTGACTTGTCAACAACAACCGTCGTCAGTCCAAAATTGTAATGGTCGTCATACATTGTAAACAGATCTTCTTGCTTTGTGATTTGGCTTGAATGGTATTTTGTATCGCTTCAGATTTAGGTATAGAATTAAAAACTTGGTGTTTCTCTAAATCCAGGGTCAAACCTCTATTTCTTTCGGAAACTCCAAATATTGAAAATAAATTAATGCATCCAAAAGTTTCCAGTGAGATTGTTTTTTCCTGGAAAAATCGTTTTCATCGAATATCTCTGAAAAAATAGATGATGATAACAGTCATTCGATATTCTATACACTCACAGGATTATTTGACTCACGTCATTTCCGTCCTCCTGGTTGTGTTTGGTAAGGAGGCATAAAAAATATTTGTTTTATTTCTTGTCAAATGTATAGTTATAGATTCCTTGCTATTACACACACACACACACACACACGCATATATATATATATACACACACACACACATATACATATATGTGTGTGTGTATGTATATGTATATATATATGTGTGTATATATATATATGTACATATATGTGTGTGTATATATATATGTGTATATATATATGTATATATATATGTATATATATATGTATATATATATGTATGTATCTATGTATATGCATATATATATGTATATAAATATATATGCATATATATATGTATGTATATATGTATGTATATATATATATGTATATACATATGTATATACATATATATGAATACATATATATATATATGTATGTACATATATATGTACACATATATACATACATATACTTATATGCATATATATATACATACATATACACACACATACACACACACACACACATATATATATATATACATACATATATATATATATATATATATATATATATATATATATATATATATATATATATATATATATATATATATATATATATATAAGGTATTTCATAAAGGACGCAACCCTAAGGATAAGAGGGTAGAATTTATGTGCACGTAAATCTTAGGCTACAATATTGGTCACGTGGCAACAACAATGTTTGCAAATGAAATGATTGCATTATTTGCTAAAATCGAGGCCCCTCGAGCAACTGCCCAGTGTTTCCATGCGATAAGACGGCCCAGGTTCTAGCCCAGGGGCCCCTACCTGCTGGAATGCCACCATAGAAAGAATGAGTAGTACTGTGAATTATCTAAAAAAAAGTGTGCTATTAATATATTGAATATATGTATACTTCAGTAAACATAACACCCCCCGTAGAAACGATGTGCTGTATACATCTATATCGTATGACAGTTAGTGACGTCCAAGAAAGACTAAAATAGATGGTTGAAATAATGAAAGGAGGCTCCATTGTAAATAACAAGATACATTTCTGTAAACTAAATCAAAAGAAGATTTGTTCTTTATGGATTTGATCAAAGACAAAAATTCTATTGCACTCTACCAGTGGTTTCGAAACTTTGAAAACTCAAGGACATCTTCTATAAAGAAAATATTCAGGCGTACTTCGATTTTTATTAAGTTTTCAGACTATTAGTAATGAACTAAAATAATAAACAATTTTGACCCTTAAAAATGATATTTATTCTAAATAGATTACATTTATTTAAATTCTAATACATGATACAGAAGATCTGTGTGTAGTCATTATGTTTCTTGATAGTTATGCAATAGATGACATTGTTTCTCTGTCATAAGATTTGCATCGTCAGGTTTAGAGGGATCACTGCTGTGAACCCCCAAGCATTATTTGTGGGACCTACTTGGGCCCGATGGCCCCAATTCCAAAACCGCTGCTCTATACAAATCCGATATTAAGACCGATTTCCATTAATTTGGCCCCTTACAATTTAGTTTAAATATTTTTATACTAATTCTCGGTCCCAACTGGAATCTAACCATTAAATGTCTTGGAGAAGGAAAATTCATCCTTATTGGGTCGTTACCTTCCTAGTCCTTAATATTTGGTCCTTGATTTTTCGTCTCCCGTACTGGATCGTTGGGTGTATCTAAGGTAAGCCTGGTGGAACCCTTCGCAAACCAGGCTCCTTCAACCCTAAACTTGTCGAGTGCTTAGGCGACAGGTATTTGATATGACTTGACCATGGATTGAACCTCGACCCACCGAACCGGAGGGCAGTCTACAACTGGATGATGTCGATTAGTACGATTCCTAGCCATAGCTGGCCAAATCCGGTTTTGGTATTTCGTAATTTTTCATTTGTCAATAACAGTTACAAAAATAATATAACTGACGTCCTGTTCATTGTTTTGAATGAAGCTGTAATGATGAAGCAAGTAACGAAATAAACAAAGTACGCACTGTTAGATTAAAATAACTGATGAAAACCCGATTAAGTAATTTTTCTGACTTGTGAACACGCTTCTACTTTTGAAGTGTCGTTCAATATAATGATCGTCCTCAAATCCATGACATTGAAAAACACTTTCAAAATGTGCATCCGTCTTTTCTTTAAAGGAGATACGTGACTCTCTAGACAATGGATCACCGATCCTTCAAAATGATTCACATGGAAATTTGAAACTACTTATCAGCGTTCCACTTATCAACTGAAATCGGAACATTAGTAACTGGAAAGCACACAGAGAGCGCATGCCTCTGGAAATGCCCTTGTCACTAAAAATGAATGTAAATCAGTCAATATATAACTACGATGCAGAGGAGGTAACTGAACTCCCCTCCCCCCAATACAATCCATTCTTCCCCAAACCAGGGCACACCCTTTCACAAAATGTCATTGAAATTCATTGAGGACTTTTGGAGATATTGTGTAGACAAACATGAGTGAGTACATAAAAAAATGGAAAGATATCTCTGAATCGAAAATATCCCCTAAATCTGCACCAAATCATCCCTCTCCCAATGGACCTACCTTACGGAAGAATTCATCAAAATTCATGGGGAACTTTTGGAAATATTGTGTGAACGTATAGTTTCGACGCTATGGATGTGGCTGTAAAGAATTGCTTGATATGTCTTATAGAGATACGAGTGAATACACAGCTCTTTCACCTAGGCAGAGGTAAACATCACTCTTTTTAATTGAGTCTACAAATCTGTATGAGACAGTTTTCAGTCGGTCGATCGGTCCGATTACGTTACGAGGAAGTAATGAAGGAGTATGCGTGACATCATTAATAGAAGATCTTTCAGATCAATTTCATCCGATGCTACGATTCCACTTCAGAATGATCGATGTCCACATTTTTGTATTAAAAAAAGGGCAAAAAAATGACCAAAAACCCCAAAAATTCATTATAGAAAATAATACTCGCTGAATATTTCCTTGCGAATCAGTTGACTTAAAGAAAGACAATTTGCTCTTCATCCTACTCCAGTCAATACGGTTGACACATCGTTGAACTTATGGTTCTTTTTTGTATGGTGTTGTATCACATTCAGCAAAGCTGAGAATAATTGTTGTGATATTGGGAAAAAATATGATTATGTGCTAAAACGTACCTGGTTTGTGAGCTATTAATAGTGTATATAATCTTTATAAGATGAAGCAGTTACGGACAAAGAAATGAATGAATGAATGAAGTAGATGAAGCATTGTCAACCATTATTGACACTTGACGAGTATTTATTTATTTCAATTTTAGTTGCCTTTCATCGTGACTACTCAGGTTGTCAGTCTACGGTCATAATATATACAAAACTGATCAGAAATAAAAAATAAAATTAGAAAAAATAAACCCATGGCAAGACACGAACTCGCACCTCGAAGCTTGTTTTCCGTAACAGCTGTTTTATAGCTGCTCTGCAGAACAGTAGCTTCACGAGGATTATGAGTATCCGGATGTAACTCAGCAAAACCATTTTGGCCAAATATTTTCCATACAGGACAATAATAGTTATTGCTTTTGACCCTTCACTTCGTAAGAATTCCCAATATGTCTTTTCTTTGTCTTTCTACATTCTTTTATCAATTCGTTGGTTTCTCATTATGTCTTTTTTTGTAGCACATTTATTGTGTTGTTTTCTATGTATCTTCTTTTATCTTTTCAGTTTTCCTTCCTTATATTCAGAGTGGTATCAAGTCAACTACCACAAGATAATTGACCTCCAGATAATTGCTCACTGATAAATGAACAATTTCTGAACATTTCCCTCTGGATATTTGACCCCATAGGGTAACTGTACCCCGGATAAATGCGTCCTGAAAATTGCCCTAATAAGAGAAAACTACTATAATTATATCATTAAAATTGCAAGTATATTGAATAGTGTCTATGAAACATTTATTCTTATTTTGAGGGTGAAATCCAGACCAGATCTTAAATTTGTCATTTCAACGTATAAATGAATAAATAATAATTTAATTGATAAAGTTCTACTCGAATTAACAGAAAGAGAACATTGGAGCAAATTTCAAACCGGCGTAATTGAAAATCGGCGTAAATCGGTCAAAAAATCAAGGATGCCTATAAAACCTCCACCATAGTTGTACTGATATTTTATCAAATCACCCCACAAATGGCCTGACCAAGCAATCAGCCAAGTAGGCTATAATATATATATATATATATATATATATATATATATATATATATATATATATATCTTTTTGAGTATCCATGCGTACGTGTGGGTGTGTGTCCGTCAGTCCGTTTCCGGGCATTCCAAGAGATCTTCACTAAGCACAATCTACAATCGTTTTTTTGTGGTCATTTTTTTCGAAACTGCTCTTTTGGTCTCTACTGTCATTTTGAACCAACATTGCCCAAATCTTTTTTTAGATTATTCTAGATTAAAGATCGATCTTTTTCAGATTATTTTTGGTAAAAGATAGACTTTTTGAAGAAAATTTCAGAGAAAAGATCAATCTTTTTTAGATAATTTTAGATAGACGACCTCTTTTCAGATAATTTTAAAAGATTGATCTTTTTTAGATAATTTTAGATAAAAGATCAATCTTTACTAGACAATTTTAGATAAAAAAATCGACCGATTTCAAATAATTGTAGATGATCGATCTTTTTTAGATAATCTTGAAAGATTGATCTTTTTAGATAATTTTAGATAGAAGATCGATCTTTTTCAGATAATTTTAGGGTGATTTATTTATACGAGGAACTGATCTTATCATTATCATTTTATCTTGATCATTTGTTATTTCTCTTAATTATAGGTTATAAATGTCTTAATGGACGAAATTGTCCATGTCAGGTCATGTTATTGCTAATAACCAAAGAGGCAGGTTTCATCCGCTATCAGGATAATCCTCCAACTCACAACGGGTAAGGTCAGGGCAGATTACTTTGACACCATCAACCTAAACTGCCACCAAATATAAACATAGGTTTCTTCAGTTTTCATTTTGCTCTGGCTGGCTATGCATGCATATTCAGAGTTTCCAATTTAGATGTGATTTTTTAATTTTTCGATTCTGAAAGTCAGTCATAAAAAATTTCGAAAAATCAAAAGATATCTCAAATGGCAACACTGGACTCAGAAACACGGAGAAAACAATTCTAGAAAATGTCAAGACTTGATTTAATAATTGGAAGGACCAAAAGCCCCAAACATCGAAATTGACAGCCTTATGTATGTATGTATGTATGTATGTATGTATGTATGTATGTATGTATGTATGTATGTATTACGCATAAATACCACACCATTGGAACTACAGGCTTAAAATTTTAATCTTTCCCTCTTATTATGTCTACAAATACCCCCATCCTTCAAACAGTTTTTTTAGTGTATATGTGTGTGTTTGGGGGGTTCAATTTACAATGTAAGTTTATACTAAATTGGTCCCTTACTTTGTGTACGGGTTTTTTATTTTTCGAATTCAGACTTTTTTTGGCGATCACTGAAAGGTCAGAGAAGTAACCCTTTCACTGATCACCCATTTTTCCAATTTTCTGATTGATCACCCCCAACACAGCATGCAGTCAAGAGAAGTTGGTCACGTGACAGTTTCCATTGAGTGACTAACCAGACCTGTTTTATCTTGGTATCTATTTACTTCCACTTTGTCGTCAAATTCCCGTCCAAGTCTGGCGTTGATTTTGTTTTTTCAACGGTAACAACAAAATCAATCCTCACCAAATCTTCACCGTTCATCTGTCCCGTCAAACTGATACATAAAATAAACATTACCGAACCGTGACTGAAATCACGAGCGAGTGATGTGTAGGCGGCTCTCTTACCGACTCAGCTAAACTGACACGTCTTCATCTTACAAATTAACGGTATTTTATGTAATTAATGTAATACGCAGGGGCTTACATAAATACACATATAAAATTAACATTTCCCAATCATGATCGGAAATAATGACCTAGATATCTACAGGCGGCTCTCTCATCGATTGAGCCAAACTGACAAGTCTTCATATATTCGAAAATTTATACAACAGATACGCAAGAGCTTATTCATTCTAATAAATAATTAAACAAACATATATGCTGAAAGATATCTAAAAGAAAAAAATTATTTATTTATTATATATACAATACAAAGTTTGCAGTAATCATCTTCGGTCGGAATAGAAGTTGGAATGGAATTTGACCTTGCAGCAGACAGGTCTGTATCTTTTCTTTCATAATGTTGTTCTCTATTTGTTTGTTTTTTTATTTTTCGATTGTTGTGTTTTATGTTGTTGCGTCTTTTGCAAATCCCGACCTTGGCTGCTTACATTCACTTTGCATCAAAGCTTGTGGGAAATATATGAATCTAACGCTTCTCCTAAAGCTATGGGATAAATAGCAGGACAGACTGGGCTTTATAACTATGGTTGGCAACCAGTCTAGGAGACGAACAACTCTGAATTCAAAACCAGGAAATGGAGTTCTCGAAAGCAGTTCAACATTGTCTTGTGCCCCGTTCTGGTATCCCCTATGATGAAAAAAGTGTATCGGTCCCTGTCCCTCCCTTTGAACATTATCAGTGTATGGAGAGAGGAGACTTGCTGCATGGGCAACTATCTGTCTTTCGTATCACCTTGCACAGTCATATGCTCTGGGAAAACTGAAAGCAAGACTTTCTGGGTGTGGATCCATATATCACACCCCACACCAGCTGTCGTCTTCCTTCACATTGTGCAAAGATCGAAAGACGAAGTTCAGATACCGTGGTCGAAACGTCGCCAGAAATAACACTTGTTAATAAAAGCAAAATGTTTACTTTCTATTGGTAATTCGTCAGCTTTTCCGGTACCTGAGGCAATGCGATACTTTCTCTAGAGTTAAATGGGTCGGTAAGTTATCGGTTGCCTTGCTAGACTGAAGGGAAGAGCTAATAGAAGGTGATGCAGAGATGGCTCTATGCATGGATGCCAGGGTTCAAGCCTTCGATCCAAGAAACGAGGGTCTGACTTCTGCCAGCTAATTGTGCTTTCTGAGTAAATCGTTCAAATTGAAATCTTGGCTTTTTACTCTTCAGGTTCCAACGCCGGTCTCCGGTCTCAGCAAGTCAGGCCACCTCGGCTAATGACAAGGTTTCGTTTGGCAAATGTTTCATCTGCTCCCTGTGGTCAAAACTTGACCCCTTTTTAAGGATTGACCCATTCTCAGATTGGGGTCGACGTCGAATGGGATTAAGGCTAATTTCTTAATCGTTTTGTCTCCGAGAAGGCAAAATTCTCTATTCGAAGGGACTCAAACTAATAACCTCCCTTTTTTTGACCCGTCTTCAGACCTCAACCGTGCATTCAAAATATAATTGGTCAAGCTCCTCTCTCAGGCGGGACCACACTTCCTTTAACGTCGATCAGCCACACATCTCTATTTAACGTGGGTATGAAAGAGGCGGATCCTGGTATTTGATTTTAGAAGACCTGCAATGATATTTTCCAAACGGAAAACCTGATCAGAATCAGAGAATTTATCACTGTCTCCGTGAGCTAATAGAAAAAACATTCGCCGACTCTGGCTTTCCAAAAAATCCATCCGGCTATGGTGGTTTGAATGAACTCCAAAATATGAAGAAAATTCTCTTTCTCCAGTTGGTTTTCAGGTATATTTCGCTTATTTTGTAAAATCTTTGGTAAAACATATCTGCTTGTAAAATCCGGTAGTCATAATATCACACACAGTCTTGTGAGATGGACGGATGCCACCGAGTTTTATTTTAATTCTCTCTTATTGTCCACTGGACAATTGTCCTAGAATCGTTCAGAGTGGTTAATGGGTTGAGACGTTCTTATTTTGACTGACGCAGTCTCCACTTAAACCGAGGACATTGCAATTACATTAATCGCTTACATGCCATTGAACTGTAATGCCAAGCACTTTCGTCGAAAAACGAAATCCGATCGGCTTTTAAAACTTTCTGAACTTAACCTATAAAAGGCACCTGCACATTAACTGTCATGTGTCAATAACTGATCTCTGTTTTGATACGGAATAGGAGGACATAGTATCAAGGCTGGGGAGAGGGGTAGAGAGAGCGGGGGGGCGTGTCTGTCAACAGAAATACCTGACGATGATGACAGGTGATGAATGTACATGAATAATCATCTGTTATCTAAGTGGTCACTTCGAATGATGTCCAGTCTAATGATGTTCGGTACGCAAGGCCGGATTTAGATTTGCTGAGACCCCAAACCAACGGTTCTCAAACCAGCTTACGCATACCCCAAGGATTACGCAAAAATTTTGAAAAGGTTTTTTAATGTTTGGTTTTTAAAGCTGTAAAGCTTTCTAGACTTAAAACTGGAAGATGAAATCAATTCGCCAAGGACACGTCTTTTTCGTATTTGTGAGTCTAGTGTTGACAATACATAGAAGTTTTCTATTCAATTTTTTTCGTGATTTGAAACCCAGTGTTGCCAGTTGAGAAATGTAATTTTTCAATGGAAAGATTGAAAAAAAATGTGATTTTTCAATTTTTCGATTCTGGAAGTCACTTTCACCTTTGAAAATTAAAAAAAAACAAACTTCTAAACTGGCAATACTGGGTTTCGAATCGCGAAAAAAATTGATTAGAAAACTTCTATGTATTGTCAACACTAGACTCACAAATTCGAAAAAGACGTGTCCTTGGCGAATCGATTTCGTTTTCCATTTTAATATTATTTTCCTTTAATTATAATTCAATTTGATTTCTCACGAATCGATTTAAAATTTATTTGGAATCTTTTTTCAGTAAAATCTTTTTCTAGTCAAATCAAAAATAAAATAGCAAAAATGTTTTAAGTGATAATTATGTTTTTAAAATAGGGTGTCGATTTTCCTTCCAAACAATTGACATACTTATTACTGTTATAGAATTTTATTTAAAAACTATTTTCAGTTTTTAGTTGATTTACATTAAAAGTTTCAAAAGTCGCTTCGATAAAAAATTGTTTCAATTAGTTCAGACATTTAATGGAAAAGACATTTTGGCAAATTGACTTTCAATTCTAAAAAACAGTTACAGTTTTCAAGACTTTGATTTTTAAATGGAAATTTTTATCTTCAAATTATTTCAAATTTGCAATTTATTTAGAAAATTTTTTTAATAAAGTCGTTTTGATTAAGTCTTTTCGATGAAATGCCATTCGATAAAACGTCATTCGATTAAAACCAGAGGACAATGGAAAGAGCAATATTAGGAATAACTATTCGCGATGGAAAAATATTAACACGGATTCATATGAGGATGAGTGTGAAGGATATTGTATAAGTGAGCCCCAAAATGGAGTTGGCCAGGGCACATAGCAAGAAGCAGGGACAACTGTGGAGCAAAAAAATAACCGATTGGTGCCAATTAGACAGTAGATACGGTAGGAAAAGACCTGAAACAAGATGGAGAGATGAGATATGAAAGTCTTCCGATAAGATAAGGCAAATATCAGCGCAACCACAGATGTCGTGGAAGGAGATGGGAAAGGCCTTTGTCCAGCAGTGGACTTATAACGGCTGCTGCTGCTACAGCTGTTGCTGCTGATATATAAATATATACAGGTGCACGCCCATATATATATATATATATATATATATATATATATATATATATATATATATGTGTGTGTGTGTGTGATCGATAGATATATACAGTTGGACACACACACATATATATTTACATCAATATACATCAACTATCATTTATGAATACATACAATCGTACACACACATATATACATACACACGTACACACACACATATACATGAACATGTAGTGTAGTTCCACACTTACACATATATAAACACGTCTATATACACAGGGTCACATATGGATACGTAGATACAGCCGCATGCACTGATTTATATACATCTATATATACACGTATATAATTATGTACAGTTACACACACATATTTACTTTATTTTCTTGCTTCGTTGTCCGTAACACTGGACTCTTCCTTGTAAGGCGTAAAAATATTGCCGATAAGAATACGTCTTACTTGCCATTTAAACTATGAACTCTTCAACTCAAATTCACTTCTTCATTTTTCTTTAAAATTTTATTTTATAGAAATTCGAATCAATGAATTTTTCGTGGGTATTGACTACTACATCCATATATACACGCAATCAGATATAAATATATCCGAGCTTCGCATAATTGAATCACTGGAGCACGCGCGTGTACCAGAATTAATTACCTAAAATATTATTCATAATTTTCTGAGAAATATATCTATCATTTAAAAAGAAGATTTGAGCACTGTCAGATAACTAAAGAAAGGTACCCTTAAAAAAAACAAAAAAAAACAAAAAACGTTTTCAGATGGTCCTTAGTGGCAATTTTCAAGGTTTTAGTCCCTAATATCACAAATATCCTGATGATATAGTTTCGTGAAATATATAAGATAGTATATTACTTGTTCTAAAGGGCAATCTCTCTATGCGGAACGGGAAACAATAGATAAACATTCCATCCTCGATTTTAATATCCAAATCCAGGAAAGTTGCTTGCATTCCTTTATATTCACATTTTAACTCAAGATCTTTAAGGTATACATTACAACACGATTTTCTGAATTCTCCTCCATCATTAAGAGAACATAAATCACCAATAAAACGGGTAAAACCTGAAAATGAACGAGCTCGTTTTATGTCATATTCGTGTCTATGCAAATACAAATTTTGCCCAGTAAGGGGCAGGATCAATTCCCATGGGGACACCTATGATCTGATGAAATATTCCATTTCCTATCTTGAAGTAACCTTTCCCAACAAGATGACTAACAACAGCTTTAAGGGTAGAGAACGTAAAGTAAGTCTTGCCTTTCTTTGTTTTACACCAGAAAGCTTTAGAGTTTGTAGACCAAATATATTTACTATTTCCTTCTGTAAATGCCAAGTCTATTTTATTTAATTCTTCAATAAAATCTTCACGAGGAATTTTTGTGTAAAGAGTACTAAAATCGTAGATTGAGATAGATTTAGCCCCTCGGCAGCTATTTATTATATCCAATTTTTCTTTAACAGGCTTAGAATTACTTACTACTCAAAAGAGATTTAGTAAAGTGCTACGAACTCTAAAGGCTACAATGAAGCCAGCACCTATTGAATTTTATACACACACACGTATATATATATATATATATATATATATATATATATATATATATATATATATATATATATATATATATATATAAACATGCGTTTTTAAGGAAAACACAAAATGCAAATACTGTGGTCGATAAGTTGAACGATCGATCTATCGATTAAACAAGAGATTCTTCGTGGAATTTTCTTTTGGAACTCTTCTTGCGCTATTCCATCATCTAAATCTGTATCCGTATTGAAGGAATCTAGGAAAAGGAACGCCATCTCTGGTTCAGTCGTCTTTGATGTGGATGAAATACAGGTCTGGTTAGTCACTCAATAGAAACCATCACATGACCAAAGCCTTTTTTGGCTGCATGTCGAGTTGGGGGTCAATTAAAAGAATTGGAAAAAGGGTGATCAATGAATGAATTACTTCACTCCCTTTTTGTTGGACTGTAATCACTGGAAATACACCTGAATTAAAAAATGTTGCACACTCTTACATTGTGAGTTTAAGAAGCTCTGAAAAAACTATTGGTGGGATCTTAAAAGAAAAGCTTTTTCCGAGACATGATCAGTAAATGTTTGAATGTAAATTTCAGCCCTTTAGCTTCAATAGTACGGCTAGAGCATGCATCACATAAATAGATAAATAACAGTAAGCCAGACTCACGTGGATACTGAAGAAACTTATGTTGACAGTTTTGGTTGACGGTTTCTAATAAATCTACTATGGAATCACGTCAGTGTAAAACACACGATTCTATTTTGAGTCTTTGAGAAGTTCAGGCTCTGGAAAGGGCTTTCTCGGAGATTAAAGATTTTGATACGAGATAAGAATTATTTTGCCAAGATTCAGTAAGAATTCTGTTGCGTCTCCATTTGAAATAGAAATGGTTCTAGGCATTGTGGTGCAGTTTCAAAGCGAAATATTGATTCCATTTCACTCTTTGATCTCTTTGAGAAGATTCCAAGTACAAAGGCGTCTTTTACTTATATGCTGACCTTCCCGGTGACAGAGGGAAATACAGAACCATTCCTGTTAGATCTCTCTCAATATTCATTCATTTGGTTGTAACATATGGAATGTCGTCTTTTGAATAGTTAGATAAAGGATGAGAAAAAAAGGTAAATATTTCATCAAAATATGACCTATTATAAGTAATAACCCTTTTCCAACGATCCTCTGGTGATAGCATGTCATCTCTATCAAATTCTTTCAGTTTTGTAAAAAAAAATATAGTTTCCCTTTCATTGAACCTTTATTTTGGATATAAAGTTCAAAATACATCTAAATTTGATAATCTGTTGACGAAATATTCAGTGAACATGGAAGATGCTGCAAGACTTCACATCCCAGTTCCATAAGCTTAGACAGTGAGCTGAGAGATGAGAGGTCGGGGACTGTCATTGAGTGAAAATTGGACACATTTTCCTGACGTTACAATCTTTCGTATTGTTTTGAAATGACGTGATATGGTCGCTGTTGAAGTCCCAAAGTCTCCAGAACATCTGACAGAAATGGTCGTCTGTAAGTCGGCCGGACCAAAGATAATCTTTTACTATCAGGGCATTGGGATGACGTGTTGTATGAATCATTACCAGATAATGTTTTTCTGAACATATCGATTTTATCGAATATATTGATTTTAGTTGATGGTGTCTACAGTGAATGTGCGTTAGTATCATTACCAAGATTACTATTTGACATACCTTTCTGTCATACGAGAGAAATAGCATAGGATTCGTTTAGTGGATTTTTCATCATCTATCCGAATAATGAACTGTGTGTCCTTTTTTAAAAATCTTTTTTGTCTGTAACAATGGACTCTTCCACCTAAAAGTAATGATTTTGCTGATAAAGATATCTCCTAACCAGCATTTGAACCACCAGACCCTTCCACTCGAATGAGTTCAGTCACTTCTTAATAGAACCTGAAATTCAATTGATAAGACGGAAAAATTTATTTACAACATCAACAGCTTTGGAGTACTGAAGTATCAAGTTTTAAATTAAGTAAGAGAATGTGATGAAACCACTCGAACTCCACAGGAATATGTGTAGATATTTTAGCCAAACGTAAGTAAGTCCTTTGTTTCAAAGGGATGTGTTGTATGAAATAATATCCATATACAATACATAATGATAATACCCTATATAGATTAACAAATTACGAGTTTTATGTCTCAGCCCTAAAAAACTGAAACAAAGCTAAATATTAAAAGCATGTATTAAGGCGAGGTGGTATTGGATAATCACTGTGGAGGAACCATGTCAAAGTTTGAATTGATAATTGTTGAGACAATTTTTTTTGGAAACATATTTCGTTCGGCACCGGAATTAATCGAGTAGCAAATTGAAAAGCTAATCACGTAAGTGAATGAAAGAAATGAACACCGTGCGAGACTCGAACCTGCACCCACCAGGAAGCAGTCTCAAATAGACTCTGCTCTGTGTGTGTAAGTGTTCTTATTTTACCGAGAGTATGTAGATATGATCAGATTGGACAATAAGCGGGAGTTCAAAATTGTTCTGCTAATTCTGTTACCGAACGAAATATGTTTCCAAATAAATTGTCTCTACAATTATCACATTATGTCGGACATGAATTGTCCAATTTATATGATACATGCAGACTGTCAGCAAGAGAGGAACACACACACATGTATATAGGTAAATTATTATGCGTACGACCACTGAGTAGAGAGAAGAGTGGTTTAAGTGAGTTATTTCGAATTCCTGTCTGCTTGCAAGAAAAAACTTGTAGCGGTTCAGAGAAAATTTTGCAGTTTATATGTTTGAGGTTGAAGAAAAAATGGGGATATTTCGGTGTTGTTGTAATAAAAAAAAATGAGATGTAACACCTGCTTCCGCCTAAGTTCTTCTCTTCACTTTCCAACTATCACTTTAATCAATCTCAACATCAGCCTGGGCTGGGAACCTCAATGCATAAGGGAGCCTAAATTGCAGAACCAAAAGGTGTGGGGCTTACAATACACCCTCTGAAGAAAAACTCATTCATCCAAGGACTCGACGAACCCCTTCAGAAAAAAAAAAGAAGAAAGAAATTCAACATACCATTTCAAAAATAATATTCATGTAAATGAATGCACAAACTGCAAGGGAAACCACATAGGATTCACACAGTCACTAAACGATAGAACATCGCTCCACAGAAGTAATACAAAAACTCCCGAAAACAGGATTCTATGTGTCTCCAGATAGCTCTTCTTCTAATTGCATTACCGATTACAAAGATATCATTTATGGCACGTTGAGTTTCTCTGCTTCGAAGAGGTCCGCCGAGTCCTTGGGTGAATGATGTTCTCCCCCTCTCTCTCTCTCTCTCTCTCGACCACGTAAATAAACAAAGAAATAAACGTCGTACAGGACCCGAAGCCGCGTCCACTAGTGAGTAGATTTGATGCGACTCTGCTCTACCGACTGAGCTAACAAGACTGCTGGGAAACATGAACCCAAAATAGCGCACTTTAACCACCCATCCCTCTACTCCTCGGTTGTAGGCATAAATATTTACATGTGTGTGTGTGTGTGTGTGTGTGTGCGCGCGCGCATGCGTGCGTGTGTGTGTGTGTGTGCTCGCTCCCATTTTGCCGACAATATCTATATCATTCAGATTGGCAGTTTATGTTCGACGATGTGATAATTGTAGAAATTTGATTAGGGAACATATTTCTTCTGGTACTAGACTTAACTGAGTAGCAAATTTCACTCGTGGTTGCTTGAGGTCACCTTGCACTTATAGCCTGGAGAAAGACATGAATCCATCCCATCTCCTCCTAGTCTAGGATATGATTACAGGACAGACTGGGCTCCCTATCCTTTGTTGGCAACCAGGGTCAGAGAAGGAAAGCTCTGAATTCAAAACTAGGAATATGATCCACTTAAGTGTTGCCAATATAAATGTTTTATGTTTTTTTTTAATTTTTGGATCTGGGAATCACTCCTGATTTCGAAAATAATTTTTAAAAAATAGATAAATCGATAACATAGGACTCACAAATCTGAAAAAATTTAAAAAAGAATATTCAAATTGATAATTCTGATCCACTCCTAAAAAATTGGGTATGTGGTCGCGCCCCACCCCTATTCGAAAGGATCGCAGCGAATCGAAAAGGAGCCTTCAACTACCATTGCACAGTGTGTTCTTTTTAAAAAGAAAAACGAAAAAACATGAAATCTCTATAAGACCTTGAACGGTGCAGTTTTGAACAGGAAAATCTTGGACCGAGTAAATCAAAGTGATCATGTTGAATTAAGGTACTCGTGTGCCGTTATCTGTTGTATTGCTTCAATTCTACAAGGGTATTTTACAGGGAATGGACTAGCCGTTCTGGGTGATTGGCTTAAATGTAGACATTCATCATTCTTTGTTTTACTGCGCTACATTGGATTGTACAAAAGACAAGAGCTCTTCGTCTTGGTTCAAATGTTATTATTTCTTTACAAGGAATACAAGGTAATTATCTCTACTAACCAAACAGCTTGATTTGTTGACATTCATGTTACTTCGAGAGACCTTTCGGGCTAATGTTTTGGAGAAATGCATAAAACCGAATTTCATGTCTTACAGTGATTATTTTGTAGTCTTGTCACTTGTCTTGTTCCAGCCAAGTGGACCAGAGAAGTAATTCGAAAGAAGTCATAGAAGGCGAGAGGGAAATCCTACAAAGGGGTGCCTTACAAAAAGTCCAAACCTACACGCAAGCAACAAATATCCCAAGAGGATCAACGCCCTTTTTATAATCGAGCGGCGACGCAAGTATTTTAGCAGAACATAACCGACTGCAATTCAAATTTGTTTTTTTTTTCCTTCTTGATAACGATCAAGTCGGTACCAAGTTACACATACGATGACACATTCAGCCTCTATCGGTGTGTATTGTGTCTGTTTAATCTCTGTCAGGGAAACAATCTATTGATTAGTAAAGTCGAGATCGATATATATCGATTATCTGTCTCTAAATGAGCCTGCAACTAATTTCGTCTTATTCAATAGATAGATGGATAGATAGAACATTTTCGAAAATATAATATAGTTCACATAATCCAATTTAAAAAAAAAATTCGTTATAACAACAATAATATTACAAGCACAAGTGAAAATGATGGTATTGTTAACACACGGATAAATAATACAAACATGTATTCTAGTATAAATGTATTATTTGCAACGTCGATTTTCTGCAACTCCTCATATTTAAAAAAAAAACACCAATTTTATCATTATAAAATCTGAAATACCTATAATTGTTTTTATCCCACTACAAAGATATCACCATCGTCATCATTAGTAGAAGTTGATGTAGAAGGGAACACGTTTCTGTTTTCTTTTCTCAATACGCATACAGAAGCCCGGCATTACTTCCCTTTTCTCTTTCTGTTTGCTTTAGCATGACAGACAACAACAAACAAACCAACACACAAGAAAAGGTAACTTTGGCTTCTATGTGATAAGACCGTTGAGTATTTTTCGAGCAATAAGGGTTTGTCAACTCCTGGACGTAGTGGTGACCTGAATAGAATATTCGAAGACAAATGACAATATTTTATCTACCAAAGCATCAGACAACAAGCTGAAAGCCAGGAAATGTGTTGTTCAAAATGTAATGATCAAATGAACAAAGGTGAGGATACAAATCTGAATTCAATTCATTGAATAATAACAATGCATATCTATTCCCCGAATTCTTATTCTCTGGAATTTCAATCATCCAACGAAGAAAAATGAATTGTAACACCACTACTTCCGTGATTATTCATCTTTTCAAGCCTAGCGTGCAAAATTGAATTTCTTGCGTGACTTATAAATATTATTTTTTTGTTTTTTGTTTAGCCAACATGCGAATCAACTTGGTTGTCAAGCTCCTTCTCTGGAGTTGACTCGATTTTCGCCTGGTAATAACAATGACAATGACATTGACAACAACAATGACCCATATCGAAATCAGAGCCCTTCCAAGCTACTAAGAAGGCTGAAATATGATATTCCATCCCACTAAAAGATTTACCAGGATGAAATTGGGTCACCGACCTCCCTTCTACGACAGGCCACCTTATTCTTTTTCACTCCATTTTTATCTAGAATAATCTAGAAAAATATCTCGACACCATTTTATTAATTCCCCTTCCATAGTCGAATTTAAAGATCTAAAGGAAAACTGGTTCTTACAAAAGTTGAATTTTTTCGCAACATATAATCTAAATTATTCAAGTTTCAGCCAGAGTTGTGTTTGACCCTGAAGCAGCCAGTTGAACAACCGTAGCCAACAAAGGTGACAAAAGGTTCTATATTTTTTATGTACGCGTTTGTATGTTCCATTGCTCATGGCCGTATTGTTTTATCTACAGATTTTAAAACTGACATCAGACCTCCACCAGACCCCACCCTAAAAATGGGGAAGGGGCTTTTTGACATTTGGGGGCTTTATTTTGATGGGTTTATTACTAACATCTGTGTTTTCGAAAATCAAGATATTTCCTTTTTTTTTTACTCTATTTTAGATTTTTCCCAGTGGAAAACGTCATTAATGTCATAGGTAAAATTTATTCTGAACATATTTATCCTTCAATGGAATTTTTCTATACGACTTTTGTCGCTACGGTTGTTCAATTATTGACTGTGATGGCGAGTCTTGTTCCTTTCAACTCGTACAGCTTGTAGAATTAACTTTCTCGCGTGACTTATTTAGAATCTTTTTTTTTTTTGCCAACAACCGAATTAACCTTATTCCCGTTATGTGTCCTCGTCGCATGATTAAATTTATTCGAGGAAGTGTCATAGTTGACGAGATGTAACAAGAAGATCAAAACGAAATCAAGGATTGATCACGGCATCTTTGTTTGATCCGCGACAGCGAAGAAGGAAAAATAAAAGAAGGAATTATATTTCTGTTGCATGTTGATCTATCAAGAAATTACCTTCGATCCAAGAGTTCATCTATCTATCTCTCAGTCAGTATATCTATCGATGTCAGTACACCTACCTGATCATCTCCCTTTCCTCTTGCTTATTGGCCTATATAAGAGAGAGAAAGAGAGAGATAGAAAGAGAGGGGGAGAAAGAGAGAGGGGGAGAAAAAGAGAGGGGGAGAAAAAGAGAGGGGAGAAAGAGAGAGGGGGAGAAAGAGAGAGGGGGTAGAGAGAGGATGTGCGAGTGTGGAAATTAACCAAAAACGGTTAATATATTTGCTTATTAGCAATGCAATACCTCCAGAAAGTACTGGCTCCGCGACGCCCATGATAGAGAAATGTGGTGAATCCTGGGGAAGGTCTATATCCAACGATGGATATTGAAATACTGATGATGAATGCAATACCTTTCCCTCGAGGATAAAGATATCTGATTTCGGTTCAAAGTTAGTAGATCAGTCCGAATTTTCCGATTCCGTTGAATGGGAGAAGAACTCCGGATTTGGATAATCAATTGGTTTCGGATCTCCATAGAATGGATCGGCTTTATTCCGTGGATTACTGACGGTTCGGTTGTTGAAACATGATTAAGTCCTCTATATATACTGTACATCAAAGTAAAAAAAAGCTCATGTGGTGGTGACCGCTGTTCAAAATGTAAAAATAACCAAGTCCAAGCCTCTGAGCAGGCATCTACATTTCGAGCAAGTCATTTTACATTTCTGCTGTGTGCAGCAGTCATGCAGCAAATGTGGCTACAAAACGAGTTTAATGACAAGAAAATATTGTTTATCTATTTATTATTTACTCATTAAGGTATGCGGATATGGAAAAATACCCCAAGGGACTACCTTGCATACTTCCATATCATCCGCAGGGAAAGATGTAGCACCTGTTGTCAGCCACCCTCTGGCATCTCAGAACTGAGGGTTGCGGCACAAAGACGATCGAATGGGAGATGCCTGCACATGGTCGATCTATTATTCTGGAATCTGGGGGTCACTTCGCCAGGTGGTAATGTCGGAGCCACCAAGAAAGAGACGATTCATTTTTCTATTTATTTACTTAAAGAGTTAATTTGTTTTATTAACCTTTATTAACCTGTTTATCAAGTCGTTTAGTGTCAGCAAAATTAGTTCTAGCGGTTCTCATACCATTTGACTATTTGACTATATCACACAGAGATATCAGGAAACTATAAATAGTAAGCAAAGTATAAATAAGTGGTAAGTAAAACTAATAACCGCACCTCGCATAAATGAATCACCGTAGTTGGTGCGTGCACCAGAACTAAATGTGTTAAAAAATTATCTAAGATTGTCTTGAAAAATAGATCTTTCATCTAAAATTATCTTTAAGAAAAGATTATTTATCTAAAAATATTTTTAGGGTACCAGCACAAGATTTGGATATTGCTGGTCCAAATTGACCATAGAGATCCCCAAAAGCGCTTTTTTGAAAGAAAAAATCCAACACATTTTCAAGGTTGCAGCTCTGAAAATGTGACCAGGAATGTCGAGAGAGAGAGAGAGACAGAGAGAGAGAGAGAGAGAGAGAGAGAGAGAGAGAGAGAGAGAGAGTCTGGCGGGTCATTTGTGGAGCTACAGCACTTGTCTAATCTCATTTTTGATTTCCTTTTCATATTCATCAGTTTGTGATTCACCTGGACAAATCATAAGTGATGTTTCCTGCTGTCATCAGGTATTACAGGTCTTTTGACAATCAGACACTCACGCCCAGCAACCCGCCCGGGGTTGATCAAGTCCCGGCTTGTGTCAAGGTAGCACTATGTCACCTTGCGGCTCCCCTCAACTGACCTAAAGCCACCTTCAAGCAACTTCTGCTGCCTCGGTGGTCAACTTGATGGCCCTTCGCCGTCTGGCTCCTGTGATGCCCCGCAGGTTGCAGGTTCTGTAGAGGGGCCCGCTCGCGAACGACCCAACCTTAATGGGTTTGCACCTCGCTTGTCATCCGCTGTCTCGGTTTGTTTTTTCCCATCAGTTCAGTGCACTTTGCCCGCTTCTTCCTGTTGGCTTCCTCGGTCTTCAGAACATGGTGGATTTGAATTTGATTGATTGATTGTTACTTATCTTAGAAAACAGTCAGGAATCAGGGATATCATAGAAACCATTAGAAAACTCAAATGGCAATGGGCAGGTCTCGTTGCAAAAATGCCAGACAACATTAGGACATCACGACTCTCAACGTGGATCCCCAAAGATCATTAACGATATAGTTGCTGGCAAAAAATAAGATTACTTATCTAGAACTAGAAAATTACACGAACAGATTTTGAGAAAATGATTGAAATGACAATTTTTTAAATATATTTAATGTCTAAAGGTGTAAAGCTTTCTAGACTCTCTCTCTCTCTCTCTCTCTATCTATCTATCTATCTATCTATCTATATATATATATATATATATATATATATATATATATATATATATAAATATATATATATATATATATATATATATATATATATATATATATATATATATAAATATATATATATATATATATATATATATATATATATATATATATATATATAAATATATTTGCGTGTGCGTGTTTGTGTATTTATAATTTAGATTTGAATGGTTTGTTTTTCTTTGTGACATTTAAGTAAATAGCTAGATAAATAGATAAATAAATAAATTCCAAATTGGCTGTTCATGTCTTTCAGCAAAAAAAAAAAAAAAAAAAAAAAGATCTAAATAACTTGTTAATATTTTCCTCCTTTTTATTTCAAAGTCTTGACATACAACCCTCACCCCACCAAGTTTTATTTGTTTGTTTAAACAACCATGGTTCCGGATGTCCGAACAGACCTCCAGCTTGTTAGCTGGTCACCTCTAACAATGTTTTTTTAGTCTGTTTTATAGGATGGGATTACTAACCCCAGCCCCACTTTTTTTCGTTATTTTTAACCATTTCTAGGATTGGGGGTAGTGGCTCAGTGCTGTCAATCTATACATTTTGTCTTTTTTTTGTTTTTTTTTTTCAAAATTTGTGAGTTCAGTGTTGCCAAATTGATGAAAAAAAATTCGAACTCGGGGGTGATTCCTAGATTTTAAAAAATTGGGGGAATAAACATCTAAATTGGTAACACTGAAGTGAATCTCATTCCTGGTTTTGAATTCTAACTTGTCCTTCTCCTGCACCGGTTGCCAACAAAGGCTGTCGTCCCCAGTCTACCCTGTTATTATATCTTTAGCTGGGAAGAGATGGATTCATTTCTTTCCCATGGTCATTAGTGCGGAGGGAGCACAAATAACCACGAGTGGAATTTGAGCTCGGCTCGCCAATTCCATTTTCCCTACTAGTTATCATTACAACACACCGACCACCAGTGATAGACTACAATTACATCCTGGAACCGTTCACGTGAATTTGATTTTCCCGGAAAGATGGCTGTGAAAACCCTTACTCTAAAAATATTTCTCGCAGATGTTTCAATGTCCTCCGCGCAGGAAAGAGATAATTAGAAGATTAAATATCGTCATAAGATAAATATACTCATGACACTCTGATAGGAAAATCCGAATTTAAGTTTTCTGATGTAACTAGTATAAAACTGTGAAATTTCATGTTGATTCTAGGCAAAAACTGTGAATTAAACGAGTTTATTTTAAAACACAAAAGAAACCCAATTTAAAAAGTTTAATGTCTATTTTTTTTAATTGATTAGGAATATTACCATTCTGGCATCCAATTTGAAAATTTTGATTTTAAATAAAGTCAGATATCTTTAAAAACTTAGCCTATTTAAGCAATAACGCTAAGTTCAACGATTTGTCCACCATCCCTACGTCCATATCTGTGATTTCCGATTTCAAAGGGATTCTGAACGGAGTAGTAGTAGCATTACTAGTTGTGGTAATAGTAGCAAGAGGAGGAGGCGGGTGAGGATGATTCACCAGTGAATATGACTATTTTGAAAACTATTACTAAGTTTAGACTAAAGCAAGAGTTCAGTTTTTATCAATAATTTTAGCCTCGGTTAAAACTGAACTGACTATTGGGTCGTTACCCGTCGGAATCGATGGGAGAGTGCATGGCCCTACCTATTTTTAGCCTAATATTTGGATCTTCTGCCCAGAAAAGAAATTCTCTCCAAAATATTACTGCTCATTGACTATGCACCTGATTACCCAAGATTTCTGGTCGACAAGACGAGGTCAATGTTGATTTCACATCTGCTGACCAATGTTCGATCTCCTTTTTTGTAGTATGCGCAAAAATCTTATGTTTTGAAAACGTTTTTTTCATTTGACAAGGTAAGTTTTTCATGAGACAAAAGTAAATGAATTTGTCATTGGGAATCAATGTTTTTCCAATAAAACAATTGACTATTTACAGAACTTGAACACATTAATTTCCCTTGTGTGCGGGTTCCAAAACGTGCGTGCGCATGCATATGTGCACAGATTATAGAGGGCTATTCTGTTAAGACAATATCCATTATGCAGTCCATGGATCAAGGATTAATTTCGACCTTATAAGCTGAGTTGTTTCTTTGGGCTATAACTGCCATAGACAGAGATTCCTCTGATAGGTTTGGTCTTTGAAGATCCTCTGAGAAAGATTCACCCTTATACACCTTTTTAGTTTCAATTTGAAAAAGTTGTTATTTTAAAACAATTGGAAATTCAGAGTAAAACTCAGTTCTTCTGAAAGCGGGCAATATCATACAAAGCGACAGAAAACGTACAAACCTTAGCACAAGTAGACACAGTGCGTCCCTGTTCGTTGTACGACCAATCAAAAACAACACAACGTCACAATTTCAGACGCTGAACATCATCGTCGGATATCTAAGATTCAAATGTTGAATACTGACATATTGAGATACACTGATAATTGCTCCAGTTGATTGGTTGAAGTGTTACGTACGTTTTTCAGGAAACATTCACCAAAACAATGACCGCGATTACCCCAATGTTGTGCATGAAAGCATACAATCATGTACAGAAGCATTTCACTCCAACCTTGGCAAAGCAAGATCTTTAAATGGGGGACTATATGTGATCTGCTTTTAGTTCATAATCATCTGTCTTTATCATCTGAATTCATTGTTCGTTAGTTTATGTTTTTGAACCGATGCTGTATCTATCTACACTTATAAACTCATATTATATTTTCTTATATGATATCTTCATTGTTTTAAATTGAAATTAAACTTATTTAAATTGAAGTTTGACTTTTTTAAAATTGAAGCTAAAAAAAGTCTCATTGCTATTGGGAACGTTTGTGATTCGTTGTAGGAAGTCAAAATATTAACATTAAAAGGAGTTTAGTAAAGATTTATTCCAACCCCCATGGATGACTTTGACAGCTTCAATACTTCAGTGGAGGAAGTGACAACAGATGTGTTGTAAATAGCAAGAATACTGGAATTAGAAGTAGAGCCTAACGCAGTAAATGAATTACTTTCATCTCATGAAGAAAAAATGATCAAATCGGGGGTTGCTTTTAATGGATTGGCGTGTGAAGATATTGTGAACATTGTTGAAGTGACAACAAAGGATTTAGAATATTACATAGACTTATCGTATACAACTTAACGAAGAGTCATTAACATACCAACTTTGTTTTGGACATTTTGAACTCTTGTTTTCATCTTCGAAGAAGGTCGTGGAAAGGGATCGGTCGAAGCATCCTTACTGGATCGACGATGAAAAAAAAGTTAAAATTGTCCGAAAGTTGGTAGCATTATCATCATCATCAGTCTTTTATCGCCCGTGATTGGATATAGACCTCCCCCGAGATTCGCCAGACCTCTTCCTCATGGGCGTCACGGAGCCAATACTCGCTGAACTTGTTTAGTTCGTCTCGACATCTTGTATTCTGCCAGCCCGGGTTTCGCATGTGATTTCTGGGGATCCATGTTGCATCATAACCAGCCCATATCCATTTGAGTTTTCTAATGGATTCTATGATGTCTCAGAATCCTGGGGTTTCTTCTCTTAATACATTGTGCTGTCGGATGACGTAGCAATAAATTATTTTTGTAATTAAGGTGTATGCTTTCTCAGTTTTTTTCCCAAAGGCTCAATGCTATTGAACACTTAATAGACAACAGCATAGTGTAATCGTAACTTTTAAAGATACACGGGAAACCCCCAGACATCTGTGCCGCTGGTTTTATTGCTTGTGATGTCCGCTTTCCCTGCAGTGGTCTGGAACCGAACCTATAATATCTCTGAGGTGTGCCAATACAAGTAATTGTAGTGTGCGCGTATAGGGGGTCATATTAGTGATTATTACCCAGTGTCAGTGATGGAAATCGATTATGGGAACTAGGTATACGGTTCTTGGATTCATGATTTAGGTATACGGTAAGGCGGTGTTTTGGGAACTAGGTATGCAGTAATGTTTCCATTAAGAGACATTGAATACACAACATTAAATCTGAAAATTGGGAAGTAGGCATATTCTGTATCCCCCACTCATTTCCCACCTCTGTCTGTAACCCACTGGAAACATACTCCTGGGCTCTAAATATCGGGTCACCCGACAATGAATGGTTGAAATTGTACACGACTAAGACAGTACGTGAGATTCATACAAGGAGGGAAACTACATTATAAACACGAATAATATGAATATAAATGAATTACTAAAAAAAGTAATCTGATCACCGTAACCCCACAAATGGCCTACCCGACCAACCAGTCAAATGGGCCACAGATTCTTCTCTCTTTGTTTGTTCGTGCGTCTGTACGTCTCCAAGTGCCCCCGGACACATTTTAGTTGTAACCTTGGACATCTGCATGTTTACCCCGTTGGGCAGCATCTAAATTCGCTGTTTCTTTTTCAATGCTCCTCTAGTCTCTTTGATCATTTTGGATCAACAACGCCAAAATTTGTGCTGGTATTTTAAAAAGATATTTTTTGATAGAAAAATCTATCTTTTCAGATGATTTTAGATGGAAGATCCAACCTTTAAAGATAATTTTAGACAAAAGATCTATGATCCTAGATAATTTTTAAGTTAATTAGTTCTGGTACACGCACGGGCTACGGTGATTCATTTCTGTGGAGTATTTATATTTCGTCTGAAACTGAATGAGACTTTCTGTAATTTCCCTCTGACTGACTCCTGTGTAAGCAGTCATGGTTATTATAGAGAACTGACAACATGTGATAAAAATCAAGTGGAGAGACTCGTTTTTCATGGGTAAGGTTTTTTTTTTTTTTTAATTGTTTGTTAGGTAACACATGCAGATGTGATGGTAGGGCTTTTTTCACTTTGATGGGGTTGCTGTCTAGTTATTCAATTATATTCTCATCCTCCTTCGTGTTTGTTCAAATATGAGGGTCAGGGCCAAATTCAACGTTGAGGTCCCCAGTGCATAGCATTTCTTGGGGCCCTTCTATTTTTGTATCTATTCAGCGGTTGGTGAGAATTTGTAAAAATTTAAAGTTTTTAATTTTTTTTTTTTAAATTTACAATTTTCTAAATTTTGAGAACAATTTTAGAATAAACGTCTGAGAGCACTAGAACAAAAATAAAGAAAAAGGAATTATTTCCATTTTCATATCTTATTACAAGTTATTATTTTCAAACTAATTAAAACAAAAATGAAATATTCATAAAATTATAATGTTTTATCGAACGTAAAGTTCTTTACAGACCAATGATTTATCTCCATGTATCAATAGATCCCGAAACAATTTGAAGTACCGAAAACCCTTGAAAATTATAAAAATCATGTTCACATGACATATTGGGAAAAGGGGTGCTAAGAATCTTGGGTCTGTCTGCAGCTGCACTGGTTGCACTGTTTTAAGTACAGCCCGTCGGAGGGGGTGACCAGAAAGTGGGTTGGGATTTTACAAATGGTATTTTAGTTAGGGTGGTCGCTGGTATCAACTATGCAATAGGAAGGTGCAATTGAAATGTAAGCTTAAAATAATATCATCCGACCAAGAAAATAAAATATCTCGAGCTGGTTTTATTATACAATAACTATAAACACTTCAAAAGACAAACTTTAGGAATTTCAGATCCAACGATCCAATGGACATGGCTGCGTAGAGGAAACCTAAAGGGGGGAATCGGTATTGTCCTTAATAGCAGTCCAGAGAAACGCTTTAAGAACTAACTATATAAAAGCTAAGATAGACAAGACGAAGTCAACAGCAAGTGTATGTTGTGTAGATATTTAAATGAGACAATCATCCACTTGGTAAGCGAGTGTGGCATACTATAATACTAAAACAGGTATGACTAGATGGGTAGGGTGATCCACTGGGAACTGTGCAAATGACTGAAGTTCGACCATACAAACCATGCACAGACCATAATCTGTCTTAGGGAACAAGACAGAAAGAATTCTCTGGGACGAAGATTCAAACGGACCATCCTACCTAGGCCAGAAGACCTGTTCTAGTGCTAATTAAAAAAAATGTTAGATAGTTGATTTTACTGTCCTAGCAGATCACAGGGTGAAGCTGAAAGGGAGTGAAAAGCTAGATAATTATCAGGACCTTGCCAGGGAGCTGAAGAAGTTGTGGAATATGAAATTGACGGTAGTGCCCATTGTGATCAGAGCCGTGGGAACGATTTCTTAGTATATAGGGAAAAGAATGGAAGGACTGGGAGTCTGGGGAAAGACTGAGACCCTATAGACGACAGCACTTCTAAAGTCAGCCAGAAGACTCAGGAGAGTCTTTGAGTATTGAGGAGACTTGCTGTCACTTGATCACCAGTAAAGACGACGACATTAACAGCCACAACAATAATAACAACAACAACAACAACAACAACAACAACAATAATAATAATAATAATAATAATAATAATAATAATAATAATAATAATAATAATAATTGCGTACTGGAGAGACTGCTGCGGTAGGAGTATTAAGGGCGCTTGGTGTCACTTGATCTTGAGTGGAAGTCACGAATATCTACTGGGATAAAAACTCACTGAGTACCAAATAAAGATGAATGGACCGTTTTATTTTCATTTCGATCGGCCGACTCTCCGGTTGGGGATCTTCTCCTTCGTCCGAAAATCACCGTAAATATTTCAGTAGAAAAGTAAACAAACACGAACATTCGATGACAATAGAGAGGAATAAACAAAAAACAAAAACAAAAAACAAAACAGTTTTCTCACTGTTTCTTCAACACGATGATCACTGTGACAAACACACACACATATCCACGATGATATAGGTAGATATAGACATATGCTCATTATTATTATTTGGTGGTTGGTAAGGTAAGTAAGGAGGTAGGTGGTATAACAAACTGCTCTTCATTTTAGTAAGTAAAATGCTCAAGTACTACTACACAACGACTTAGTAGCAGACGGCACAAGTACATGCACGGTGAAAACAACAACACAGAGTGGATGTCAATTTCTCAGTTGCGGTGGATTGTCATTTTTTGGTGACCCACGGGGGAAATTTTGGTTCTTCTCCAGTCAGTTCTGGTAGAAGAGGACAAGCACCATGTGCCTTGGTCACATGATCGCATGGAACGGCTATTAATACAAGTGCGCTGGCAAGAAGGGTTTTAATTCGCGAGACATAGAGAGAGAGAGAGAGAGCGAGAGAGAGACAAGGACGTAGTGAAAGCAAGCGGGCTGCTTCAGCTACTTAATCCATTCATTTACATTAAGACCAATTATTACCAACCATTCTTATTTAAGTGTCCGGGCCTGACCAAACGTATATAAGAAAGGATAGTTGGTCAAGTTAGTGACCATATTCTTTTCTTGACAGTTTTGGAGTGAAATATCGACTTATACAAAGACCTCCACCGCGCTTTTTTCTTTCAGTCGCAGTCTGAAAGAAAGTGAGTAAGTCATTCCTGGGAGCATTTTTTAAAAGTACGTCTTCGCAGATTCGGCTGTCCAAGAAAAAATATCATTTTGGCGTCTCAAGAAGAAAACATAAAAATGCCCAGCTTGAAGTACGACCCACAAGGTAAGCCTCGCTTTTAAAAAAAATCTTTTTTTTTTCTTCATCTCAATAGGACTTACAGCATCATAGGGCCTCTGTATCAGTGTTACAAATTTAGATGTTTTGTTTGTTATTTGTTTGCTTCGAATTTGAAAATCATCCCCAAATTTGAAAATTCAAAAAAAATGCACTGACTCAAAAAATAGAAGAAAAAAAAAAAACAAAAAAAAAAACAAAACATCGGAATTGACAATACTACTCGGGATAGCAATTAATTTGTTTGTTCTATTTCAGATGAAAAAAGCATTTTCCAGTGCTTTTAAATTACACGATTAAAATAAAGAATTTCATTTCTTATCTATATCAGCAGTAATCATGACGATGCATATGTTTATTTTGCCTGAATCTCTCTCTTTATTTTTTGTTCTTCGCTGATGCTTTTATCGTCTCTTCATATCTTTCTATCTATCTATCCATCCATCTATCTATCTATCTATCTATCCATCCATCTATCTATCTATCTATACATCTCAATGCTCTTATTCAATATCTCATACAGTTTGTTGCTTGCATAGGCGTAAGAGAATTCTTTCTATAAGGTAGAGGGAAAATCTTGATTCGCCCGAAATATTCCTCGGTTCTTTCCAAATTAATGACTTACCCAAACTTGAGACGTTTTGCCCGAATTTGAGGGGCACTTGTCCCCCGTCCCTTTACCTCGTACGCATATGAATGTATATCTCATTATCTGTAATCTCTCTCTCTCTCTCCCTAATATCCTCTGTGTGTGCGTGTGTATCTATGCGTCTGTGCATGAACATGTGTACATGCGTGTATAAAATCTGTTTGAAACATGATTGTCATTATTTGTACTTTCTCACCAGTAGTGACTGGTAGCTTCTACTGGAGTGACTGCAAGCCTCAATACTCCAGGACTCTCCTCAGTATGTCATCTTACTTTAACAGTGCTGTCGTTTGAGTGGTGGTCTCGGTTCTCCCCTGGATATCCAGTTCTTCAAGCCTCTTCGCTATGCTCTTTTGGGACTGTTCCCAGGGGCCCCGACAACGATTGATACTACTGATACCGTCGCGTTATATATTTTTTCACTGCTTTGCCAAGGTCATAATATCATTATTATCCACTAGTTTAGCTATGCCGTCAAAAAATGTCGATAGCATCAAAATAATTTTATAATTGCATTCTACTTGGAAAGAAAACAACATTACGCAGCTCCATATTTTATTGTTTATGATCAACAAGAACGAACTCGAATTTTTTTTGTGCATTTGTAAAATAAATAAACGAATTAAAAGCGAAACTACTCTGAAGTTGACATTTGACAGTTATCCCCCTTGACGAATGTCATAGACAGAAAATATAGACAATCACGTAGCATATAATACGGCCCATGATAGTCTATATTTTTTTATAATATGAGACTTTAAAGACTTATGATATAAAAAAATGAACCATCACGTGTTATACGCTACGTGATGTTCTCTATCTCTGTATTGTCTATGTTCAATTTATAATAATAATAATAATAATAATAATAATAATAATAATAATAATAATAATAATAATAATAACCACCGTTGCCCCACAAATCACCCGACCAACCAGCAAAGTGGGCTACAAATCCTCCTCTCTCAGCTCATCTCTGTGTGCGCGTGCGTGTGTGTCTCCGGGCGCTCCTGGTCACATTTTTTTGGTGGGGCTACAACCTTGAACATTTGCATGCATACACTACTAGGCACCATCTAAAAACGTGCCCCTTTGTTTTACCCCCAAGAGTGCTTTTTTAGGGGGCCTGTATGGTTATCTTGGACCAACGAGGCCCAAGCACTGGCATTTAAGATAGTATTTTTGATGATGTAGTTCTCGTACACGTGCGAGCAACGATGATTCATTTATGCGAACTATGAATATCATTATGATAATAATAATAATAATAATAATAATAATAATAATAATAATAATGATTATTATTATTACATAAAACCAATGAAGTATTTAGAAAGTACTTTTCGTCCGGTGCACTGGGCAGATCAATTATTCATTTACACTTACTTATTTATTGTCACGTGATGCCAAAAAACGTGTTTAGTCTTTCTTTCATTCCCGACCCCCCTTATTTTTTCACATGACGATTAGCTTCAATATTTGATCCGTTCTTTCTGGCATCAATACATTTAAGGTTGAACCCATCACCAGACAGTAGCTGACACAACCTGTGCGTTACGGTATGACGATGATCAGCCGCCAGATTATCACTTCCCCCATCCATCTCCCGCCTCCCCGTATAACTCACTAATCCAACCCATCCATAACGAATCACATTTTCAATGATCAATTGTTTCTACTTTTTTTTATATACCTCTCTCCTTTGAGGATAGAGAATTAAGTTTAGTGGCCATATTGTGCCTGTGAACATCATCACAGAGCCATTTTTATGCTTTATGCTCAAGAAGTCGAATGATAATTCTTGTCTGTGGAGAGCAAGGAGCGACAATGTTCAGTTTTTTTTCTGTTCGTGGCCACCCACCCAGATGATTTGTAATCGTAAATAAATACCCTAATCCCTACCCACACCCTGATACTTAAATACGTATTGATCCAATACATACAACAGCAATGATCGTTGTCAGTTTATCTTGTCAGAAATAATTGTATATTATTGTAAGTAAACAAATCATTCAGAGGTCAGGTGTTCTCAAGACCAAATTAAACATTGATTGGGCCCAGTGCATTCGTGGGGGGCCTTCTATTCTTTGCATTTAGCCATTATTTTCCAACAAATAAAAACAAAGATGAAATATTAGTATTTCGCATAGATGAATCATCGTAGCCCGTGCTGTTACTAGAATTAATTATGTAAAAATTATCTAGAATTATGTAAAAAATAGATCTTTTATCTAAAATCATCCAACATAAGATTCGGGCATTGTTGGTCCAAAATGACCATAGAGACTCCGAAAAGCACATTTAATGAAATTTTTATACGATCCCTAGTGGTGCACTCATGCAAGTTTTCAAGTTGGTAGCCCCCCAAAATATGACCGGGAGCATCCAGAGAACGCACTGATAGACGCAGAGACAAGCAAAGAGAGAAGAATCTGTAGCCCATTTGGCTGTTTGGTCAGGCCAGCCGTTCGTGAGGCTACGGTATTCATAAAATTATGATGTTTAATTTAACAGAAAGTCCTTTATGGAGCAATAATGTACCTCTATGTAATATAAGTCAGAAAAAAAGACTTGGAATTATTTTTCAAGACATTTTTAGGGAGACCTGTGAAATATTGTTTCACTGTATAACTGCACTGTTGGCGCTGTCCTAAGTTCGTTCTGGCAATGTCCTTACTTGAATCAGTGCGCAGCACTAAATCATGGCTTTTAACCTGACCTTTCGTGGGCCCACATTTCACTTGTAAATTGTATATTTGTATTGTACACAGAATTGTATACTTACTCATTGGTGCAGATAGAATGGCTTTGCTCCGAGAACGGAGATCCAGGCCCATTGACGCTTAAAATACATGCAATAACGTGTGTGCTTGCACGAGAGTGAATAAGGTTCTTGAAAAGAGAAATAGGTAGTAGGTAGGTGAAGTTTCGTTATGGCAGCTTAGTGTGAACGTACATACATAATCATATACAGGTTGCTCGAACGATTTTCAACATGACGCCATATATATCAGTCTATCTATCTATCAATCTATCTATCTATCTATCTATCTCATTTCGTGTACATCTGTCCATCTATCTCATTTTGTGTACATCTATCTATGTATCTATCTATCTCATTTAGTGTACATTTACCTATCTCATCTCGTGTACATCTATCTATCTCTTTTCGTGTATATCTATCTATATATCTATCTATATCTCGTGTATATCTATCTGTCGATCCTTCTTCATCTATCTATCTATCAATCTATTTTCATGTCTATCTATCTATCTATCTATCTATCTATCTATCTATCTCAATTCGTGTATATCTAACTATTTCAATGTTCTGATTCAATGTCTCGTATAGCTTGTATGTATGTATGTATGTATCTATCTATCTATCTATCTATCTATCTATCTCAGATCATGTACATCTATCTATTTGTCTATCTCTCTCTCTCTCTCTCTCTCTCTCTCTCTCAAAATTCTTATACAATATCTCATACAGTTTGTATGTATGTGTGGATGTAAGTCTTTATATATCTACCTATTTAGCTATTTATCTATCTCAATTCGTTTATATCTATCTATTTCAATGTACTTAAATATCTGATATAGTTTGTATGCATGTATAGATCTATCTATCCTAATGTGTTGCATATCTCTCTGATATCTAATGGGCGTGTGTATTCAAGTGTGCATGGTATCTGTTTGCAACATCATAGTCATTATTTGCACTCGTTGATTTTTATCACCAAAGTGACTGAAAGCTTCAACACATCAGGACTCTCCTGAGTATCTGTTCTTCAGTAGAAGAAGATACAAGAGGCCATCGATACATCGTTGAAGTAAACAGGTGTAGATTGAGAACCAATAAATTATTTCCTGGCAGTAGAGTTGAAGGTCTATGGAATAGTTTACCAGAATATGTTGCTCTCTTGCCAAATGTGGATACCTTCAAGAAGAGTTATCATAGTTATTTTAATACAAATGGTCAAGGGTTTAAAATTGCAGTCAGCCAGATTTGTAAATGATGTGTGCATGTTAATACATTTTAAGTTCATTTTTCGCTCTGATAACTGTATTATTATACATACGTATTATTATCTATCTTATTCTCATATTAGTCAATTTCATTATGTATACTTTCACAACTCATGATATGAAGTCATAAGCGCACCACCATGTAAACAGACGCCCACGCACTCACAACACGTGCCTTTTATACAAACATATACACATTTTTCTACATTGTCTCTACTCTCAAAATTCTATTCGTCTATTCATTCTTGTGTATTTCGGGCGGTCTATGTATGTATGTATGTATGTATGTATGTATTATGCCGAATCGGCGAAATTGCTCAATTGGCGAAATTTACTGATTTTTTGTAAAAAAAAAAGGAAGTTTGATTTCACTTCGATTACATAAATCTTTGAGCGTAAAAATTGTCGTTTCATATCTTTGCTTTGATTAAATAAAATTTTGATCGAATTAAAACTACGTATTTATTTTGTAAAAAAATGGTTAAAACTTACGTATTCACTTATTAAAAAAAACAGTTTGATTTCACAAAGTTTTGATTGTAAAAAATAATTTTTTTTATATCCTTGTTTTGATTAGATGAATTCTTGATCAAATTATGAATAAGTATTTTTTGTGAAAGAAAGTTGAAATTTTGCCAATTATTCAATTTTACTGATTCAGCATAACATATACATGTATGTATGTATCTATCTATCTATTCATCGGATTTTGGATCCTCACTAATGGAACCGTAGGAGATCTCATTATTATCCCAAGCATTTTTTGAATCACCTTCTCCGATTTCCATTTGAAGTTGAAATTGCATTGGTTCCAACGTACCACTTACAAGGAACAGCCCATAACTGGAATTGTTCCTCTTTAATTCAATATTATCGATTTTAGAATCGATTTCGACAAAATAATTTCCCCCCATTAAGTGAGTGGTTCCAGGCCAATTTGGAAAGGAAATGTCTCTTCATACGAGACTTTGTGTCTGCTATTTTCCGTGGTGACTTCTTGTACTGACGCCTTCGAATAGTTAGTGCGAATTACACCAATTCTGACTAATCCGTTGCATTCTGCTTCGAAAGAAACACATTTTGCTCAATATTTTTCTCTTACCTCTACCAAAAAATAATATAATGCATTGGATACATTGGGTTTATACCTTTCTTTTTAGGACTAATGAGATTTTCTTGTTCTTGAAGATTGAGCTTGCTCTGCCGAAATCGTCTCTCCACATTGATTCTGATCGGGTACTTTGATCGTTCGATTCCTGCTTAATTTTAACGGAACCTTGTTTTATCTCTACCCAGAAAGGTCTATTCACTGGTGTCTATCTATTTATGTGTCTGTCCACACAATGTCTCCAGATGTTTTCAGTGAATTTCAATTAAATTTTCTCGGAAGTGAGTCATGGACAAAGAGAGAATTGATTAAAGTCTGGGACTGATCCAGAATTTCTTATGTTACCTCCCCTGCACCGCAGCTGCATATCAACTTACTTTCATTTAGTTTATTGATAATGGCATTTGCAGAGGCATGCACTCTCAGAGTGCTTTGTAGTCTGTATTTTTGACTTGTACTAACGCCCTTGAGTAGTATTTGGGAAAATTACTTGAATCAGTGGGAGAAAAATCGATCTACACAAGCATTCAATTGTCTTTCAGCGTTGATTCTTGTTAAATGACTTGATCATTCGATTTATTTAATTTAATGGTTAATCGTCATTGTCTTATTTTATCAAGTGTTCGGAACGTACTTACGTATTTCACTGCTATAAATCATAGACCAACCAATTAAGGCGAGACCAGGGTTAAAGGGTACGAAACGATGTCTGGATTTAGTTCATCATCTCTTCTATCCGACGGTGTGTCGTTGATAGTAAAGTTTAGCTCCATAGGGGATAGAGACTTAAAAGAAAGCACAAAAACAAAAAAAGACAATAAAACAAAAAACAAAACAAAACAAAAAACCCGTAGAATTCCTCAAATAGTATTTAATCAAACTTCTCTGGTGTTTGTTTCTATCTCCTTATTGGAAATACGTAATTTTCCGAACGCTGAAATACGTAATTACTTTCCGAACACCCTAGTAATTATACTGTTATTCTGCTTTCCTGTAAGTACGACTGGGAGGTTTTCGGATAATTATTCATTCTCCTCATATCTTTCATCCTTTCTCTTCCACATCCCCATTCACCCTTGCAATGTAATGAACAAGAGCAAGAATAGAATGGGGTGCTTATAATTAGAAAGGAGCAAAAGGGGTACTTAAATTGAGAAAGTACGCTTAAATATTAGAACTCATACATTTTTTTAAATAATTAAATATTTTCGTTCGGTGAACAGCCAGATGATACGACAAACATGTACAAGATTTCAGTAATAGTATTACTTAGATTTCGTTTTGTCGATCATTGTGCAGCAGCTATGACTTCAGTTTCAAATATCTTATTATTTATGCATTGCATATGCATCACATAGATACAACACTTCCATCAATTACTGTATTTATATGATAACTTCAATTAAAGGTGATAACTTGGCTAAAATCGCTAACCTTAAACACCTAGCCATTAACAAAGGTTGAAGGCAGTCAAGCTCTACATAAAGCATGTGTAGAATCGTGGAATCGGGATTAATTCCTAACAAGCATTCAACGTGACAACCCCCTCCCCCCGAAATTACGGGATTCGTTGCAAATATTACTTTTGCTTCATAGTTTATCAGGCACTGTTGCTGATATTATGCCTAGTAAGAAAAATCCCGCTTAAAATCGATATCAGGAACAACGGAACCAAACGACATCGATTTCAAAATCCAATCGTTCATTGGAAAACCATTTTTATCGCGACTGAGGAATATCCAAGAAGCATTCGCAAACGAGTCAGAATTAGTGGAATAGTAGACCTGGTAAAATACTACACCAACAAATAGATAAAAAAAACCATCGTTTAGTAAAGACTAACAAAGGTAAGAAGACCGAGAGAAAAAAAATAGTAAATAAGTGGCAATGACATTGAAATTCTTCCGCCCACACGCTTGTCGATTGCAGGGTGACACGTGACACGACTAAAAATAAAAGTCTTTGAAACCAAGAACTGAAGATACAAATACATTAGATGTACAGGTACACCTTGATTAGTGCGATTAACTCGTTTCCAAATTGTCCGTACTGTTCAAAACTGCACTGTTTAAGGTCTTATCATGATTTAAAGCGGGTTTTTTTTCACCTAAGGTAATTTAATTTGTTCAGTGATATCTTGACTGTGCTACTTGAAAAACGCACTAATCAAGACCACACCGTTCAAGGTATTGCTGTATATGTCTTCTTCTTCTTCTTCTTCTTCTTCTTCTTCTTCTTCTTCTTCTTCTTCTTCTTCTTCTTCTTCTTCTGCTGCTGCTGCTGCTGCTGCTGCTACAATATCTCTTCTACATTCTTTGATTTGCTGACTTTGTTATTGTTGTTGTTATTGGCAAAGTTCTTCAGATAATTCTAGGATTCTCTCTTCTTCGATTCCCAGACAGGCTATTATTGTGTGCGCGTCCGAGGAACTCAAGAATGGTAATTACTGAGGAAGAAAACCAAACCCAATAACTTTTTTAAAGCTTTATTTATTTATTTATTTTTTGTATCTCTGGATATTAGAAACCGTCAACCAAAACAATCAACACAGGTTTCTCTCAGTTTTTAAGTTACTCTGGCTGGCTGGCTATGAATGTATCACACGTACAGGCCGCATTAATGTAGCAAGCGGGCTAAAAATTTCAGCCTTCGCTCCTTATTATGTTTAGAAAAAATTTTTTTCTTAAATTCTACCCCAAAGTAGTATTTTATGGTGGGTCCAATTTGCAATGTTGGTTCATGCTAAATTGATCCCTGAGTTTGCATCCGCCTGCTTTTCGAAAACTAAAACTTTTCAGCGACCAATGCCCCCAGAAGGCGAGAAAAGTAACTAATTCATTGATCACCACTTTTTCCAATTTTTAATTGATCATCCCCAACACAGCATTCTTCAAAAGACATTGATCGTATGACGGTTTTAATTGAGTGACTAACCAGACCCGTTTTTTTTTTCTCGTTTAATGGCAGCTTTCTATTCTTTTTTCTGAGAGGTGCCACAACACACCTTCCTGGAAATCCTTTATTTTTACCGATTCTATCAAAGGAGAAAGCATTCGCACCCCCCCCTCTCTCTCACACACAGTCTTTCTTTCTTTCTCACACAATTTCGTCTTGCACACACGCACGCACGGATTGACGTGCGTGGGTGGCGGGTCACGTGCTCCTCGCGTTCAGTGCGCGCGCACACCTGTGTATGTGGATGTATACGTGCGTGCGCGCGTGCGTGCGTATGTATGTGTACTCACATGCGTGTCTGTGCACAGGCACAAATGTGTGCTGCTTACACGTAAGCATTTGCATGCATATCAGAGACAGGCATGCGACCGTATTCTGAACAGCTTTTTTCCTCTTTTTCTTTAGAAATTCTTCAGGGAATTATCTTTCTACAATAACGTTAAACCTTTCGGTTCAGTTCGATTGAGAGACGTCATATAAAACAAGATGAATTAAGAAAGCATTTCCACTAATTCTTCTCACAAAGTAATATTTTCAATAATTAATTCAGTAATCAATGAATGAATTCAGTTTCATTAAATTTCGTTCATTAGCTGAACAGTAGTAGATCTTTAAATGCGTGTGTGTATTTGGCGCTGAACATTTTCCAATTGAATATTTTTAGGAGTTTCTAAATAATGCAAGCATAAATTTTTGTATGTTGAAAGAAATTAACTTTGATATCAGATTTATTTTCAATTCTTCTTTTCATCGACATAAAATCTATCAAAATCGATTAAACCGTTATGTGTGATTTGATTGAATAGGTTTTTCATCAATTAAAATCGATCGATACAATGGTCTCTCTCTCTCTCTCTCTCTCCCTCTCTCTCTTTCTCTCTCTCTCTCTCTCTCAATGCAGTTGTTTGGACATTTTTTTAGATAACTTTTCCGATGAATGTTTTTTCCCCCAAAGTGACTGGAACGAAATGAAACCACAAACAAGAAGATAATTATTGATTTACCGAATATTTACAAATTGGGAAAATGAACACCTGTGAAGTGTGTATGTATGTGTGTGGGGGGGATGACTGTCCATGTGTAAACACTGGCTTACACATAAATGGATGGGTTGATATATGTGAGTATGAGTGTACACCCCCCACACACACACACACGCACGCGCGCACACACACAATCTATCTATCTATCTATCTATGTCAGCTTGTTCATATCTATCTATCTCGGTCTGTTCATATTCATCTATTTCAGTCTGTTCACATCTATCTATCTATCTATCTATCTATCGATCTATCTATCTCGGTCTGTTCATATCTATATGTCTGAGCTTGTTCATATCTATCTATCTATCTATCTATCTATCTATCAATCTCGGTCTGTCCATATCTATATGTCTGAGGTTGTTTATATCAATCTATCTATCTAGCTAGCTAACTGTCTGCCAAACAATGAAATTAAGTCCAAATTCGCCTTTATATGGATTGTTTTGAAAAACAAATTCTGAATTCTTAAAATCCTCCAAAAGTTAACCATTCCAGTTCTTATTCTCATAATTATTGAGCACAGATATTGTTGTCGAACGGTTATTATAAACAAAATCTGCAAGTCCCAAACACTTTAATTCAAGTGATCACAATATGTGCCCTCCATGTATCTTTTGCTAAATATTATCAGCCGCTTATTGTCATCTATAAGACCCTGTCCAAAAGTGATCGCAATGAACAGCTTCCTCTGTACAGTCTACCAATGGAAGGGTCATAAAACCGTACTAAAGGATCGAATTCATGAAATGGCCCAAAAGCTGCATATACAGGAGAAAAGTGTATGTGCACTTATTGCAAATAGATAAGGCAAAGTAAAACACGAACTCTAACTTGTTCCCTCTTCCAGTATCCATCCCCACTCACTCGTTCAGCCACCTGTTTGACTTCAAGACCCCCCAGCCTTTACATTCAGCCACCTGGTTGACTTTTAGGCCCCACTTCCAATGCTCAGCCACCTGTTTGACTTCCAGACTCTCCACCACCATCACCGCCATCATGCAACTCCTACTTTCAGCTGACTCATCTTGCCAGATGACCCATTAAGTTCAAACCTTAAAACTTTATCTCCTCCCCCCATCATCTGCAGCTGAGGTCGACTAACTGTGGGTCTCCAAGGGCTTGTATCTAAATTTTGATGAATAGGCCGTGGGCCCGATAAATGCTACAAAAAAGCCTGCAATATCTAATCGGAATCATCCATTGAAATCCATCTAATAATATTTCGCCTCAAATCAACGAGTAACGCAAATTAGAAAATCATTTGTGCTTGAACAAGGATGCAAATTAGTAATTATAGAACTTAATTTAATATCAATCTATTTCAAGACACCAAAAGGGATCAAATAATCTTTAAAACAATAAAAAGAGTCAGCATATTATCCCAATATCTGCCCATCCGATGGTCAAAGGCTCTCCTCGTGCTGGATCTGGCTCTCAGAGCGTCCATCGCTTATCCCTTACTATTTAGAGATTCAATGGCAGACAACTGATGGACATCGTGACTCACGACATGGATCCCCAGAGATCACATGTGCAACCGAGACTGGCAGAATATTAGATGGAGAGACGAGCCTGACGAATTCAGAAAGTAGTGGCTCTGCAACGCCCTCGATAGAGAAGTGTTGTGAATCCTGGGGAAGGTCTATGTCCAACGACGGACGTTAAAAGATTGTTGATAATGATGAAGAAAAGAAGAGTCAATACTACTATAGCTACTAGCCAGGCAGATTTTGCAATTAGGCTGAATGTTATCCTTTTCATTTCCAAAATTGAAGCACGGGTTTTTGCTTCACTAAATCATATATATATATATATATATATATATATATATATATATATATATATATATAGTGAAATTCGTTTTTTGTCACTCTTATAGTATCAGTAGCAGCCATCTGCTCTTCGCCGTTCCCAACTGCTTATTAAACTACCTTACTTTATTTTCTCACCTCTCCCATCCTATCCCTTATTAAACTACCTAATTTCCTTTTCTATGAGTAGAAGTTCAGATATTTACGCAACTTAGTTTATGATCATAAGTATGACACGAACAATAATGTTCAAATTGTTATTGCAAAATAAACGTGATAGTTGGCACAGTATGACCCATGTAGGAGTTAATGTGACTGAAACACGTACCTGAAGGATCTGATAGGGGTAGCATATCATAGAGAATTGTAGGAAAAAAAGCTACTGCTTCAAATTGGTCAAATTTTGATTTAATATTTACCATATCGTCCTCCATCTTGCTATTCTAAAATGGTGTGTAACAACGTAATTAAACCAAACCTAATGTTGTTGAATGCCAAAATGACTTTCAATATCTTTAAGGCATTTTTGAATAATATGATGCTTTGAAATCAATTTATGTCAGTTTCTCTTTTGTCTTAAAAGTTAGTCCAACTGGGGCGTCGGTTTTGCACGTCAGTCTCGTGAAAATCCACAATTGCTACAAATAATGATTAGATATTCATGGATCGTTCAAGAAACGAAGACACGGATCAGTGTTTAAAAAATTCAAGTGTTTTGTTTTTTTTCCTTCTATTTTTCGCATCTGGAAATCACTAGCAAATCAGAAAATTTTTTTAAAAAATATCGGAATAGCTAAAACTGGACTCGCAAATTACAAAAAAAAATAAAAATAAAAATAAGCCCCCAAAAATCAAAAACAATCAAGACTAAATTGGAAACAGTGACACAGATCATTGCCTCGTGTGTCGTACGGTACGAGAGCAACAGCCGAGCAGATCTGATCTGAGCTGAGTTGAGCTGAGCTCTGCCAGTTGAGCTCTCTTGTTAATGTTGTTCTTGTTCGACTTCTTCCATTTGCCCCCGCCCCCTCCGACCGTTTCTGTAGAGCTTCATTGCTCCGCACGTGGAGAGCAGTTTCCATGGCATCCAGGGCAGCTCATTTCCGTATCTCGAACGCAAGGGGTCACGTGATAATAACACGAGCTGCAACGGCGGCGGTTGAAGCAGCAACAATGCAAGTTTGAACGTCAGTCGTTTTGTTGAACTGCAAGAGAGAGAAGAAAAAGAAAGAAGATCTGCAAAAAATAGGTCGTACGTGTTCTTCGGATTCTGAACAACATTGCACTGTTATCTTTAACTTTGAGGTCACGGGGTGACGTAACGGAGATCGTTACGGAATCGGCAGACTGAGTTCGAGTTACGGCTGAGTCAGTTTACGTTCACTTCGCTCTAATTTACTTGGAAAAGGCATGAACTCCCCCCCCCGAGCTATTGGTAAACTAGCAGGGCAGTCGAAGCCCTTCAGCTCTGTAGAGTAATCCATTCAAGGGAAATATTTTGATTTTTTTTTTACCATAAAAAATTCGCAGCATAGATCGTAATTTTATTTTACTGGTGACAACCTTTTCCCCCATACACTCGATGGGGACATTCTTCAACTTCGCCCGTATTGTAAATGAGTTCGTAGTGTTCCCGATATAACTCTGCTTATTCGTATGTACAATCTTTAGAGTCCCCTTCCTGACAACTTCCTTTCAACCAACTCCTGTCACCACAAAGCGCTGACGAAGCAAAGTCTACAGCCCCATACTGTTTTCTAACTTTCCATGCTTTCTCTTCTATCTCATTGTAATGAACAAAAGTAAGAATGGAAGAAGGTGCTTATGCTTAAATGGGAGCAATGGGAGCAAAGGAAGTCAACCTTCACTATGAATATCATTTATTCGTTACTCTTCCATCTCAAGTCAGAAGCCAGGAAATTCAGCAATTTATACATATAAATACCAATGTCACAAAATAGCACCGCAGTTGAAGTATCTCGGACGAGGGGGGGGGCTAGCACCCCGACCCTGTAGAAACCCACAAATGGTACAAACAATGATTAGGTCTCAATGGATCATAGAATTCATTACCTCGTGCATTGTGGGACACGGGGAGCAACTTTGCTTCAATTTACCCAACAGATAGATTCATAGGCGTTGTTTTTTGTGGGCTTTTTTTTAGAAACCGTAAACCGAATCTGTCAACAGAACAGTCAATATAGATTTCTTCAGTTTTCAAGCTAGACGGCTGAAATGGAATTACAGGGCTGAAATGTTCAACCTTTACGCCTTATTATGACTAAAAAAAAACAACAAAAAAAACCCACTTTTTTTCTGTTTTTTTAAAAATTTCCTTTTTATTGGGTGGGGATCCAATATACGATGTAAGTTTATGCTAAATTGGTCACTATTTTCTGCCTACTTGTTTTATGCCAATTCAGACTTTTTAGTGATCCATCAAAAGGCAAGTGTAGTAACATTCATTGACCACCCCTATTTCCAATTTTTTGATTGATCGTCCCCAACACAGCAACAGATATTGCTTACATGACAGTCTCTATGGAGTAACTAACCAGACCTATTTTTTAACCTCTCCTTTTCTGGGGTTGAAACACGGGAAGCAATTTTTATTTCGCTCTGAATTCACGATACAAAGGGGGACGCAGGTTGACAATGTCTGGCATTCGAAAAGCGAAGATGCCAGTAAACATCAAGAAGCTATTGTACTTTGTCACTGGCTTAAGACTAATTACAGGGATTGTTCGGGTATTATCCATGTCACCTGAGCCTCTACCCCGGGTAGGAAGAAAAGAATGCTGTGAAAGTAATTACACATACGTACATTTTGTTGATGAATACCTATCTCCACTTTCTTGCCTCTTCTGCTTCCTGGCCCGAGTTTGACTCCTTTTCCAAACCTCACCTGTTTTGTCCAGATACAAACGGGTGTTTTTAGACGAGGTGACACTCAGGTATCTCCTGCTGTGTTATTATATACCTTTGACTCCAGTTTTTGACTCGTTCAGGATTAAATCTTCACATAAGTATCCATCGCTTCTTTACTTACTTAATTGTTGAATGGAGCCGTGACGTAAGCGAACGAGCATTTTTTAACAATCGAGGTCTGTCCAGCCATTTTGAATATCATAAGAACTGGCTGCACCACCTTGATGTGACTTGGTAACCTATCAGTGGAGATCATACTGTGCGTGCGTTAACAGACACTCACCTGTAAGGGTATTCAGTCGGTGGTGAACTTTAAAATTTCTTCTCGAGACTTATCTGTGCTTTCAATTGATTGTTTTAGCATTCCGACTTTTGTTTCCGACTATCCGATCTCTTCTTCCCCTATTAGATTGCTTTAGCTACCTTCTGGTGTAATACGTAATAATTCAATGGATATCACATATCATACTCAATTGTTTAGCCATATTACTCTCAAAGTATTAATCTTTTTTTTTCAGTCCTAGAAATAGTCTCTCTCTCTCTTAAAAAAGAAAGAACTTTCATTTGCGACCTTTATAATAATGACATATGACAAAGAAAGCGAAATCGTCTGTCTAAAACATTGTTAAAAAATAATCCTATTATATGTGAATAGAAACAGATTTCTTACCATTCCATTGGATTCTGTTCATTTCCAATATGAACACATATGGATTCGCGTTTCACTTCGGGAAAATATCCTCCATTTTTTTCTCCAATGAACCAGAAAGATTCGTTTCATAGAATGCTCTCATCTCTTTCACTTACTTTCAGACAGAATAATTTCTTCATATCTGTTTCAGTCGCAGAATATAAGGTGGTATCTAAAAATAACTTGTTCCTTCAAATCGAGGCACATATTCAAATAATTATTCTTTTGATCCCCTGTGAACAAACGAGGAACAAATTTTGCTGAGGCGCGCTTCATTTTCCATTCTACAATTAACATTCTATGGTAGGAACTCCAAAACGAACCAGTCACCTCAGATATCTCATTAATGATCCAGTAAGAATCTTCATTTTTTAAAGATTTTTGCCATTTCCGTTCGTTGAAGGTCGGTCAGATCATGATTAGTCTTCAAGCAACATATCACCACGTCTGAAATGCGAATACCACTCATTCATTTACGTTTTACCTAAAGCTTCCCAAAGCATTTCAACAGTTTTATCTAAAGGGAAATGAGACGATACACACACCTTGTTCTTTTATATCAGTCATTGCAAAAATCTCCAGATGTGCTTATAAACATAAGGAAAAAATTCACAGGATACAATTCAGTCAAACTAAAACCACAACATTTGCCATCCTAGCTCTGAATAGTCTTAACCCATGGCACCTATTCATGCTCCCTTATTTGGCATAATCATCTGGCATAATGCATACTTACATATATATATATATATATATATATATATATATATATATATATATATATATATATGTATGTATATCTGAATGGTTGTCAAGTAAAAGACTAGGGAGTACCCCCAGCTGTGACTCATCCCAAGCTATATGGTTCATGGTGACTCCTTGATTCCTGCCCTCTCTATGAGGTTTCAACTTTTGAACTGACTCGCTCCTAGTGAAAAGGCTTGATCTAGGGTAGGGCAAACGGACCACTTGTACCCTCTAGAGGATGCCTATATATATATATATATATATATATATATATATATATATATATATATATATAACATATATACACCACAAGTCATATATATTAGTTTGGAAAATCCCAATTCCAACAGTGCTCAATTATTAGAGACAATATATCAATTAAATACATAGATTTTGTCTATTCTGTCTAATCTATTTAATATATATATGTATACATTTATATATATATATATATATATATTTATATATATATATATACATATATATATACATATATATATATATATATATATATATATATATATATATATATATATATATATATATATATATATATATATATATATATATATATATATATGATCCCAATAAGAGACAATTTATACATTGTACCATAGTAACAAAGTATAGGGGAAACAGGGAAAAAACACTTTGAAAGATTATATAAATTGCATTGACAGATATTGGGAAATGGGTGACTAAAATGACACCAAAAAATCTACCGAAAAAGTTTTTCTAATGTTTAATGTTTAAAGCTGTAAAGCTTTCTAGACTCTTATATATATATATATATATATATATATATATATATATATATATATATATATATATATTAATTGGTCCATGTAATGCCACAAGATCTCTATCCAGCATAGTTTTTCAGACATGATTGTCGTATATCATTGTAAACAACTTTATGCTCACACAGTAAAAAAGGTTTCCAGTATCACTTAATAATTTGGACTCCTCTCTGTGCCAATTATTTACAATTGAAGGATTCATGTTTTAATACTTGGCAAAGCAAAGCAAAGATGCTTCCCGTGTCACACAACATCCTAGGTAAACCTAATCATTGTTCGTAGCAATCGGGGGGGGGGTCGACAGGGATGGTGGGGTGGGATTAGAGTATCCCCGCCCCAACTCACACCTTAGATGGACTGTCTTTTAGGGTTAAAGTGTTGCTAGGGTAAGTACTAATTCTCTCTCCCGAAAGAATTAGTACAAAGTGAATACAAACTATCCAAGCTGGAGTCTATTCTCTCTATCATTAACTGCTCGGCCACCCATACCTACTTTCAGGCCACCCACAGCTCATTTTTGATACTTGCATTAGTTATATTTACCATTTCATACATTAAAAAGAGAATTATCTATTTTTGAAAAAAAAAGAAGGAAAGAAAGGAAAGTAAAAAAAATCAAAAACAACAAGTCTGGTTAGTCACTCAATAGAAACAGACACATGACCAATGTCTTTTGGCAGCATGCTGTGTTAAGGGTGATAAAAAAAATCAAAAACTTAATCAAAAAATGATTATTGAAAATGTCTGAATTATCAAAACAAAAGCATGAACGAATACTGGTGATCAATTTAGCGTAAACTTACACAATAAATTGAACCCCTGATCTCACTAAAGCCTATAGAGAGGTGGGATTTAAAAAAATAAAGAAGTTCTTTTGCAAACATAAGAAATTAATGTTGAAAATTTCAGCCCTTTAGCTCCTTTGGTGGGGCATGTATGCATGATACGTACATACATAGCCAGCCAGCCAACCAGAACCAGTCAAAAGCTGAAGAAACCTATGTTGCCAGTGTTGGTGACAGTTTACTTGTGTAAGTGCTGAGCAAAAAATGTTGGTGATTTGTATGAAGCGATTCAAAATAGTCTTCTTTCTCTTTGTATTTTTTACTTCTATTTTTTTCTGTCTGGGGTGAGTATTTATCCCTGCTCTTCTCCTATGTCGTCAACATTGAGACTGCAGAATATAAACAGGACAAAGTATGTCAAGCGAAAAAAAAACATGAGGGGAAAGCAGAAATAAGTAGGGCAGAAATAATCAACAAAATGGGAGAGAACTTTTTTACCCTCACTCATAACAAAGCTGAAATGATTCTCCTACTTAAAAATAGGAGGTTTGTAGAATGCGTGGGCAGTAAAAAGATATCAGGACAAAAATCACCAGTCAAAAAAGCAAGCAGTATAGTACAGTCTACTGCAAGTATGAATCGTGTTTGGTCAAAAGGCATCAGTTAATAATATCAAAAATACAGTAGTAATATTCTTACTGAATTTGTACAAATACAATTGATGAAAACTAAGATAACATTCTTTAATTAAGTGTATTGAAACATTCAATTAAAAGATGGAAATCTTTATTAAAATCCTGCCTGAAATCTTTGTTGTTGATGTAATAGACGTGAAAGAAAAGCGTGGCATTTTCTCAGGCTTACAATAAAAATCTGAATTACAACTAATTTTACTCTTCCTGTAACATATGGTTCACAAAAACATGTTTATTCGTTCAAAATTACCCCCGAAATAGTAAATTAAATCATTTGATTGGTACAAATTCAGTGAAAATATTCATACTATACAGTTGACATTCTTGATTCTCTGATGATCTGCTGTGGCCTGCACTACACTGCTTGCATTTTGACCGTTGTCCTTTTGTCCTGATGCCTTTTGACCTGGATTTGCCAGATAGGTTGAATGAGTGACAGTACAGAAAATTGACTTAAATCACCTAAGACAGTTTATGTTCACTTTGCCCTTGGGAAAGGTATAAATCCACCATATCCCCCATCTATGGGTAAAATAATTTGATGCGGACTTGACGCCGCTAAGTCTGTTTTGCATGCATAAGTAGTAATGGGATAGGTGGAGCCCAAGCAGAGACGTCCGAAGCCATTGTCAGTGTAAAGTCACAACTTACTCACTCACTTAGAAGTTATAATTCAGATTTTAATCATGATACTGTATACACACTCATTTAGAAGTTTTTGATAACGTTCACAGTTTTTCCATTGTTATTGAAAACAAATATTCAAAAGAATGAGAAACATTAAATTTTTGTCAGAGCAGAATAGATGGAAAATGGTGTCGGCACCAGCGTTTTATACAAGCCAGGACAAGCTTCAGCCAGAAAACTTTGAAGAAAGGCAAAGATTTTATATAAGTAATATTATGAGTTTAATACAAATCAAAATATTCTATACTACATATTCTATGATGAGAACTGAATGAAATATTCACATATCATTATAATCGATGAACAAGTGAATTTTTATTGACAGAAATTCATCAAAGGATGGTTAATAACAAATGTTTCCATTAATAAACATTGAACATGAAAGAACGTGACTGCTGTGAGAGTAAAATCATGAACATGGGTTTGCACGGGGACAGGGTCACATTAGAATTAAATTTTGCGAGTTTGGGCAAGACACGGGCAAAGCTGCTGGGAGCCTGGTGCCGCCCGTGCATGAAAAGTTACTTTAATTCAACTTGTTGAAGGGCTGCTCTCGACTGTCTTCTCTCAAAGTCAAGTTGTTATTTATAGAAATGATATGATGATAATTTGTGACCACAGATCATCAATTAGCTTAGGTAGAAACCGTCAACTAAAACTGTCAACATGTTTCTTCAGTTTTTAAGTTGGTCTGGTTGTGTATGTATGACACATACAAGCCATACTAATAGAGATAGAGGATTAAAAAATTCAACATGTACTCCTTATTATGTCTAGAAAAGGCAGTGTTTTTGTTTTTTTTAAATTCCCCTCTAAAGAGGTTTTTAGTTGGGGTAGGGGTGTTCAATTTGCAATGTGAGTATATAGTAAATTGGTCCCTTAGTTTCTGGAAGTGTTCACATTTGTTCTTTGAAAATTCAGGCTTTCTTTAGTGATTGCTAACCAACAAAAGATGAAAAAGGTAATTTATTAATTAATCACATCTTTTTCCAATTTTTCATTCGATCACCCCTACTCAACATGCTGCCAAAAGAAATTGGTCACATGACAGTTTCTATTGAGTTATTGACCTGTTATTATCATTAATTATTATCATGAAAGCATTGTCACTGGTAAGCCAATTTGGCTGTTGGAGAAAAATGCAGACAGATCAAGGATTCTTCCCTGCTTATTCCTCTCATTTTCTTATTGAGACAACTCATAGAAATGGTTGTAATTAGTAGTTAATAGACCTAGAATTATCTTTCTTGAATAGACATTTCTGCTGTTTCTTTTCAGAAAAATATAGAAATTCAAATACATCAATGAATAACTGTATATCTGAGTAATAACCAGGGTTTATTTTAACATGCAGTAAGCCCCTGCCTGTGCACTTCTAAATCAATTTGTGAAGTTCTAAATATAATTTTGTGCAGTACTAAATCTTTTAATAAAAACTCCAATGTCACATGAAAAAAAAACAAGTATCCAATGGATGACCATGATATTGAAAAGCAAAAGTACCTTTGTATACTGTTTATATGATGAGAAGTATATTTTTAATTTTACTTATAGAGCTTTCAATTTTGTTTAACTAATTTTATCCAACACTCAGCTGGTTAAAACTTAAAACACTACTTAAATGACAAGAAATATATTTTTAGTCTTATGTATTCTGAATATTACTCCAATTTACATTCTGTGTCAAATGCAACATGAGCTTTCATGTTGAAGGATGGTTAAGAGACTTAAAACATGTATGAATGCAAAACTATGTTGAATATCAATTATGGGTGAAGTGAAAGGTAAGTCTTGAACAACGTGCTGGACCAATATTACTTAGGATAATTTTTACTTGCTTTATCAGCCAGTAAAAATTATTGATAACACTTGAAATTTATAAAATGTTAAATATAGCCATTACAAATGCTTCTCAGACTTGGAGAATCTTAAACACTGGATCATGGCATTTGCCTCAAAAATTTGTGCAATCCCAAAATTCCTTCGAGATAAACCGTGGTAATGACTAGTGAATAATAATGATAAGCTTTCTATCAGACATGAGAGATGGTAGATAAATCAAATTTCTGTTCTAACTTCAGGTAATTGTGTTTCACAAAACAGGAGAATCTTTGAGTACAATGTTGTTTACTTTCATTGAAAAAAAATAATACCACAATTTCTTTTGTCTTTGAAAACCTTTCATTAAGCATGACATTTGATTCTCTCCTTTAATGACTAATCATTTCCAATAATCTCATTTGTGAAATAGTTGGCTTGGGTTCAAGCGTTGGTGCAATCACCAAAACTTCAAACAAGTCATTCACTGACCATTTCCACCTGGATTTGAGTCACGACATGAGTATAGCATTATTCTTTCTTTTTTTTTTTTGACCAGTATTTCTTTCATTTTAATCTTATTTGCTTTTTATTGCAACTACTCTGGCCATCAGTCAATGGCTGTGTGTAAATGGCACAGATTAAAAATAAATAAGAAGTTCTAGTCAAGACATGAGTTCACATCCCTTTGACTTCAGGAAGCTTACTTAAATATGGCAACTGTTCCGCCAATTGAGCTGTCAGAGTTCTTATGGTTGTGTGTGTGTGTGTGTGTGTGTGTGTGTGTGTGTGTGTGTGTGTGTGTGTGTGTGTGTGTGTATATGCATGCGTGTGTGTGTGTGTATATGCATGCATGTGTGTGTGTTTGTGCATTTAAGAGCATCAACCCGTTTTTATGCATACATACAAATGTCTGTGTGTTTCATCCAAATTAATGAAATTTATGAATAATTCTCTTTATGTTTTATGATGCAACAAATAATTTCCGGCTGAAATTCGGGTAATTTTCATCATTTTGGAATTAGAAATAATCATATCTCTGTCAGTGGATCATCATAAACTACTTTCCATTATAGATAAGTAATTCATATTACTTATATTGCAACCTTTTGTGTCATAAATGATCTTTTTCTCTTAACAACTTACCAGGAATTATTATCCTATAATCAGTCAGAAATTATTAACCTAATTTTAGATTTAAGAAGCTTTATTCATGTACCAAATACATATTAGTCAAAATATTGCAGTTTGTTATCTTTAGATTCGTGGAGATAGCATGCAAGTTTGCTTTGAAGATTAATGATTTCATCATTGCTTGTTTCGTAATTGTCCCATATGTGTGTGGGGGATGGGGATGGGGTAGTAAGTTATTAAAAAGGTAATTCAGATTGTAACTGTCTGATCCAGTCCTCCATGTTTTGGCACATTTAGAATCTGTCTCTATTGATTCGGGAATCTGCCATTTGAGTTCTTTGATTCAGTTACAATTCGTGGTTTGAATCATTATTCAGTCTTGTATAAACCAACTCTATAAAAATTTATTAACTTTTTGGAGTTGAATCAAAAAATTAGTGAAAATATATTAAAAAAAACAGGTTTCTCAAGAATTCAATCTGTTCAATCAAAGATCACGTGGCTGCCTCATAACTAACTCTTTGTGCGAAATTCTGTCATGGTGCATAGACTTTCAAACTATAATGCATCAAAATTGAGAGTTTAGAGGTTGAAAATATTGTGCTACGATAATAATACTCCCAAATTGAAAAGCAAAAACATTCTTTGTTATATTTATGTTTTAGCAAGGCTGGATTGAATTGGTGCAGGGCGTGTAACCTATGTTATAAAGGGACTCCAAAATAAACACAAATATTGAACAAGCATTTTTTTACTTGTAAAGAGATTAAATTTTGTGAATGTCTTGAGCCGAATTGTTGGAAGTTGAAACTTTTTTTACAAGAAAAAATCAATATGTAGTTTTAATTTGATCAAATGTTTATTTAATCAAAAAAGGATACAAAACAATCATTTTTTTTACCATCAAAAGTTTGGGAAATCAAATTATCTAATAAAAAAGTAAATACATCGATTCATCTTTTTCTCACAAAAAATAAATATAGTTTTTATGAAATTAAAGTGAAATCAAACTTTTTCAGAAAAGATTAGTATACATCGCCAATTGGTCATTTTTATTAATTTGGTGTAACATATGTAAGATAACTGTCTACATAGGTCAGTATATGTGAGTCAGTGTACATTATTGTACTCTTGTCATAGTCAGTTTTGTAATGTTTTCCTTTCTTAGTGGGATCTGATCATTTTGTTCTTACAAGAGTTTGTTCATTACACAAAACACCAAATAGATTCATAGAAGACAAAAGAAAAACAGACCAGTCTTTTGAGAACAATGATTCTGACAGAAAACCCGGAGACAGTGTGTGAATATAAGAATGGAATGTTGGCAATAAAAATATCTAAAAAAATTATTTCATTACAATAAATTAAATGAATATTAGATATTTTATCAAAATTTTATTCATTCCATTATCATACATTAATTAAAATTGAAATATCGTTTGATTTATTAAAAGATATCATTTATTTTAATCCTGTAAATTGAATGAATTACAATGTTTATTCATTTTGATGTTATAAATAAGATAAATTAAAATATTACTTATTTTAAAACTATAAATCAAATAAATTACTTATTTCAATACTATCAATAAGATAAATTAAACATTACTGATTCCGATACTACAAATTGAATGAATTAAAATATTACTCATTTCAAATCAAACAAATTACCACTTATTTAAATACTATAGAATACTACTTATTTATCAAAAAGAAATTTCCTTCAACTTCTGTTTCCCACCAAGAGGAACCAAAGTTATAACTTTTACTCCTACCACACATTAGCTAACATCAGGACTTTTCTTTTGTGATTTTTTTCCCCATGACTGTTTCTTCCGGTCACGGAATGTAAGCTGAAACATTTATGGAGACCTTGTAACAGTTTTCATTCTCTCGGCATCATCTGCTGTTATCAGAGGGATGAGGGAAGATCTCCTATAACCCCAGAGCAGGATGAGGCGTGTAGGGATGGGGGTTATGTATTGTTTAACTCATTTGATAGGCTTCAAGGACATTCGTTTAAAAAATAAAAACAGATGGCCAAACTATTGAAAACAAAATTTTTTTGACCTAGGTCCTGTTTCCTCCTGAACGAAAAATGGTATCCCAAAATAACTATATCTGTTATTGGTATCATCGGGTATCTAAAAAGTAACAGTATCATATTAGTCCATGATTCATAGCTTAGCTACCGGTACGACAACAATGATGGCAGATACT
>OY735208.1:2968565-3288565 GCA_963457665.1 Thysanoteuthis rhombus | reverse complement strand
CTCTCTTTCTTGCTTTTTAGCTCTCTCTCTCTCTCTCTCAGTGGATCTTTTGCTCTTTCTCCTCTTTTTTGTCCTTTCTGCTCTCTTTCTCCCTATTCCTTTTTCTTGTTCTCTCTCTTTCTCACCCTTTTAGATTCTCTCTTGCTCTCTCTCTCTCTCCTTCCTAATTCCTCTCTCTCCCACCCTGTCTCTCTTTCTTTCTCTCTCTCTCTGTCAAATCATCTCTCTCTCTCTCCCCCTCTCCTCTCCATTCTCTGTCCCTATGTCTCTGAGTGTCTGTTTGTCTGTCTGTCTATATCTCTTTACTGACTTATATTAAGCAAAACAGAATGGAGACTCTTCACGATTCTACTCCTATTGACTTACCAAAAGGTAAATAATTTTGTTCTTTTTTTTAGAATTATTCAAATTGCCTGGCAATGTTACAAATGAATCTTCCTGAATTTTCCCTTCCCCTAATTTTTGAAAATTTATTTGCACTTGAATTGAGGTTCTCGATTTTGAATCGTTACCCCTATCAACATAGTCAGTGAGGTATATGTATTCAGTCGTGTCCATCTTTCTATTTGTCTGTTCACAAAATATCTCAAAAAGTACTCGATCAATTTCAATTGAATTTTGTGGAAGGGTCCAGCAGTGGCATTGGGAAGAGTCGGTTGGATTTGGAAAATTTCTTTTTTTGATTTTTCAATTTTTTTCATACATATATGTACATGCTCATAACTATCCTCATGATATCTCCAAAAGTTATCCATGAATTTTAATAAAATTTTGTTGAAAGGTGGATGATAAGTAACGAAAGAAGTGATACGATTTGGGGGGTTGATCCATATGCAGTTACCTCCCCTTCGTAGTTGTTACATGTCCCAACCACATACTATAAGCAAAAGTTCTGTTGACTCAATATCTCTATAAGTTCTGAATAAATTTCAATGAAATTATGTTGAAGGGTGGGCCATGGATCATGAAAGAAGTGATTGAATTTTGGTGTGGATCCATGCACAATTACTCCTCCTGACAATTGCATTGGCAGAGGTATGTGCTCTCCGAGTGCTTCTTCAATTATACATAGTTCATTTGATGAAGATTTACAGTTATTTTCTGGTGAATATTTGGAAAGAGGAATATGTTTTCACAACAACTGAACTGTTAAATTCAGGCCACACAGAAATCAATACACTGGATTTTTTTTGTGAAGATTTTATTCTCAATTTTAGCATAATACCAGTCAAAAATATGGAATCATTTCATGTTTTACATGTTTTGGCTTGTTTACCTACGATCATAGTATCCATGTGCTTTGCTTAGGATCCAATAGTTGTTTCCCGGCCCTCTGAATAAGATCAGTGTATTATGTGTGCTCTGCCTGGGATAAAAGTGTCGCTTCATGGCACTTCAGCCGAGAATCAGTGCAGTATCTGACTGCTCTTTTAAAAGTGTTGCACACACACAAACACACTCAGACTCACACACAAATATATATATATATATATATATATATATATATATATATATATATATATATATATATATGTATATATATATAAAATGCATCCACCAATGTGTATTAAGTTGACGATAGAGGGAAATAATTGTATTCAAATTGAATTTATTCTACTGACATTTATTCTGTCTACTTTCAGCTTTATCAAAATGGCAATTTCAAATGAAACAATATAAAAATGTTCATTTATTCAAAGTAACAACATCTCACACCTGATTCTGCCACTTTGATAGATTTGAAAGTTGGCTTGATAAATTTAATACAAATACAACTATATCCTTATTTTCAACTTAATACACACTCTCACACACACACACACACATATATATATATATATATATATATATTTTATTTATTCATATATACACAGATGCATAGAGTACTTTTACTTTATTCTTTCTCTCAGAAGTTATAGATACAAGGCTGATCTCCCAAGATTCAAACCATACTGTAAAGTCAGGATTAGTTGAAGGGAGCATTTATCCCTGAATATTCCAGTGGATTGCCTTGTAAATACAAAGACATATAACCAATAGATACATAGATAGATAGGTATGAAAAGAGAGAGACAGAGAGGGAGAGAGATATGAAAATATATATATATATATATGTATATATATATATATATATATATATATATATATATATATGTCTGTACCGCACACAAATGATTCACTCTAGTTTGTGCATGTACCAGAACTAATTATAATACTTGAAATAGTCTTTTTTTTTTTGACGGCACTTATTTGCGTCATTCAGCAAACTTCAGTTTAGTTCGGGTGGAATGAAACCAATGAAAAAATTCATAGTGAAATTTGGTATGACTGATATCAGAATAATTCATTTTTTAAATATCAATGTTTTCAAATGTGACCATCTTGCCACTCAGGCTGTTCCATGTGTTTGCTACTCTTGCCAAGAAGAAATTTTTTCTAACACCATTGGAGGCATGACTTTGTAATTTATGGCTGTGTCCCCTACTTTTACAGTAAATAGAATAGATCAGCTTTTTCTTCTCAGGGCATTTTCTGAAATGAAACACCAGTATCCACTGTATGCATATTGTAAAATCAGGTTGAAAATTATCTAGAATTATCCTGATAAAAAATAGACCTGAAAGAAACTACAATTTTTGGGCCTTGTTGGTCGCAAAATGACCATAGAGACCTAAAGATGCGCTTTTTCAAGGGAAAAAAAAAGTTTTTAGGTGGTGCCTAGAGGTGTTTTCAGATTTGTATGCAGATTTTCAAGGTTGTAGCCCCCAAAATGTTACTAGAAGCGCCTGACACATACACAGACACTCAAAGAGAGAAGAATCTATAGTCCATGTTGATTTGATATATGCATTGATAAATAAATAGATAAGTAGGTAGGTAGATGTTGCGTGTGTGCGTGTGTGCGTGTGTGTGTGTGTTTGTGTGCTTATGCACGTTTGTGTGAGCACATCTGTTCTATACATTTGTGTGTGTACTCAGATCAAACAAGTCTGGTGAGTCTCTCAATAGAAACAGTCATGTCTTTTGGTAGCATGCAGTGTTGGGGGTGATCAATCAAAAAATAAGAATAAGGGATGATCAATCAATGTTACTTTTTTTTTTAAAAACAATTGGGCACAAACTAGTGACCAATTTAGCATCAACACACATTGTACATTGAACCCTCACTAAAAACCTATGGGGGGGGGTTGAAACAGAACAAAAAACTTTCCCCCCCCACACACACACAAAATAAAGAGTAAATGTTGCAAATTTCCGACCTCTAGCTCCATTGATGTGGCCTGTACATGTGATACATACTAATATACACAGCTAGCTGGACCAACTTGAAAACTGGAGAAACCTATTTTCTCAGTTTGCTTTGTCTCTTCCTAATTTGTGTAGTATTTCCCACTTTGCCGATCAGTGAATTCTTAATGATGTCAAACATATCTTTTTATGGAGACCAGAATACTTAATGGCTCATTGAATAAAAGATACACATTATAAAAAAGCAAAACTTGTTATCTTATAAATAATTCTCCTTAATTGATTGGAAACGTTTCTTCAATTTATTTAAATCCACAAAGATAATTCTGGAAATTTGCTCGTCATTGAGAGAATTATCGATATCACCGTGACTCAAATTTATTGCTTTTAAAATCTACTCAGCTGAAATTCCCCAACTCCTGATATAAAGATAACGTTTATTCAGAATACTTCTAACCAGCTTCTTCATTTTTTTATTTTCAAAGAAAATCAAAAATCCACTTTGAAGTTAATTTCTATTTTAATGTATTGATTGATTACAAACAAACTGTATTTATCTTATACCTCTGCCAACAAAATTGAAAGATATCTCTGCATTCACTCACGTATATTTGACTGTCCATCTGTCTGTCCATCTATCTGTCTATCTGTCCCTCTGAATTTCTGTCTGTCTGTCTCTCCACCCAATATCTCCAAAAGTTTCCAATAAATTTCAGCAACATTTTGTGGGAAGAATTAGGGGGGGGGGGCAGAAATTGTTTCAGTCACCTCCCCTGCATCGTTGCTATGTACGGACTGATTTTCATTCAGTTTCTAGTGACAATGGTGTTGGCAGAGGTACGCGCTGTCTAGTTAGAGAAACTCTACAATCTACTTTTGAAGCTAGAGTCTTAAATTGCATTTCTTATGCATTATAAACTAATTATATTTATGTTTCATCTCATCTTAATTATCTGACTATAAAAATCCTTTCTCCTTTTCCTCCATATTGAAACATAGAGATGAAGACCCACAGAATCAGATCTCTTCAATATGGTGGCAATTGCTGCTATTTTTATCTCCACCTCCTGTTTTATCTTGTCATGGGATTGCAATTCTTTCAAGAGGCACGGAAAATCAACTAAATGTTTAAAGTAGAGTACCTTAACAGTGGTTCTCCATCTTTTCGGCCTCTGCACACTTTTCACCATATTTCAGAATTTCATCCCCAAAGATTGTCTGCCTCAAAAGGTGCTCCCCAAAGAATAAATATGTAAAATTGAAATTTCTTTCTATATAACTACATATAATATCTAAAAAGAAAAGAAATCTAACTATGCTAGGAGTACCAATTAGAGGAGATGAGTTAGGAGTCCAAAAGCAGACCTAAAAAAGATCAAGACTGAAGTAAAGGGGACCTGACTATCCCCAGCTGAGGAGTTGTTCAGAACTGAATCTGCTGGCTTATTGTGATTACAGCCCTATGCTCCAAAAGGAGTTCATTTGGATGAACAAAACAACCATGCCAATAGATTAATGTTCCAACAGTTTGAAACTGCTGATCTATGGTCTAAATCACATCCCCCACCACTACCACTGAAACCCTCAAATTACTAGTATCTTCCCTGTTTGAGAATATCTGCACTTAGAGACCTTGGATTTGGTTGGTTTAAATTTCTCAAGGACCTTAATGCATGTGAAACACAACATTATTAATGTGGTTTAAAATATTAACAACACTTCTGGTTAGTCACTCGATAGAATCTGTCATGCTACTGAGGACTTTAGGCAGCATGCAGTGTTGGGTGTGATCAATTAAAAAATTGGGAAAAGGGATGATCAATGAATAGGTTACTACCCTGGTCTTTTGTTGGGCGGTGATCACTATAAAAGTCTTAATTTTCAAAAAAATGGGTGGACATAAATCAAGGGATTAATTATGCATAAACCTACATTGCGAATTGAACCCTCCCACTGAAAACCTACTTTAGGGGTAATTCTTGAAAAAGCAAAAACGTTTTTCCAAGTCACTAGCTCAATTGGTGCAGCTTGTATATATGATGCATACATAGCCAGCCAAGTAGCCACACCAGCTTGAAAACTGAGAGAAACCTATGTTGACAGTTTTGGTGACAGATTAGGTTGACAGTTCCGAAGAACTTGGCACAGCACAAACCCATGTTGTGAAGTGACATGAAAGAAGATTATGTTGCACCAATCCTCGAATTCTCCTTGCCTTGGAAATAAGTATTGAAAATCCTGACTTTCCACTATTGCATTATTGCAGCCATCTTTTTTCTTTCTCTCGTTCTCAATCTTTCTTTCAAACCGTTCTTTTTCTCTCTATACATATATGGGTAGGTATCTATATATGTATGTATACATGTATACATCTATGTATATATAATATGGACACACATGTATGAGCATTTATTTACCTCCCCATGAGGGTGAAATTTGACACGAGCTTGAGTTTAACAAGGAGGCCAACAAGCATGTGTATATAAGTATGTAGTTATATATACATACATATATGTACATATAGTTTATATGTATAATTTCATATATACACACACACACATACAGACACACACACACACATATATATACACATATATATATACATATATATATATATATATATATATATATATATATATATATATATATATATATATATATATATATATATATATATATATATATATATGTATGTTTGTTGTTAGATCTTTCTTAATGATGTTACCATCCACGGTGCAAGCTGTTTTTTGGTTGTGGTGGTGATTGGGGAGGGGTGAAGTATGACAAAGGCAGGCATAACTGACTTGTAAGGCCCCCATAAGGCCCCCCAATGAAGTTATTAATCTTTTCCGTGACACACAAACGTTGGCATATATATCTTAGATTTCACTTTATGTAGCAACAATGAAGAACACAAGAAATTACGTCTAAGACAATGATTGCCATATGTTTAAGAATACGATGCTACTAAATTAAAAGAATGTTTTTTTGCTCTGGGACAAGAAGATCAGAAAACAAAAACTATGAACAAGGAACAACCATTAACTTTCAAGTTAAAAAAAATTTGTGAAGTCAGCTTGAATAATATTTAGGATTCTAAAATTACATTAGATTCTAGGCCCAGTTCAAGAAGGATTTTTAAAGTCAGACAATTTTTTTTTATTACTTTCTTTCTTTCTTTGGAATATTTTCTCATTTGCAAAAAAAATCAGATCAGATTTCTGAGCAATGAACTAAAATTGTTTTCTTCATTTAGATTTGTGCTTTATACACATTCCCCTTTCCATAGCGCGTGTGTTATATGTATTGACTGAGCTGAACCCACAGAGATGCAGAGTGGTGTAACAGTCAATGACACAGAGAATGGGATTGGCAAGCCAAGTTCAAACACTGGCTGAGGCAGTGTGTGTTAACTTTTCACAAATACCCTTGGCAAAAGCACAAATCCATGTCTCTTACCCCAGCCATGGATAAATAGTAGGATGGACAAGGATCTCTAGCTATGGTTGGCAACCAGTCAAGGGGAAGGACAACTGGTTCCAAACCAGGCCAAAGAGAGCTGGGCTCCATCAGGCTTCATATATAAAAATTCTTTGACTTCTGCTGAGCAGAACATCAAAAACCATCAACCAAAACTGTCACCTGAATTGGCCTCTTCAGTTTCTAGCCTGATCTGGCTGGCTATGTCTGTATCTCTTACACAGGCCGTACCTATCGAGGTGAAAGCCTGGAAATTTAAACATTTTTCTTTTCAACCCCAACCCCATCTCAAAAGGACTTATGAAAGGGGGGTTTTCAATTTACAATTTAAGTTCATATGCTAAATTGGTCTCAAGTATGTGTCCATTCGCTTTTTTAAAATTCACACTTTCTTAGTGATCCAACGAAAGGTGATAGAAGTAACCTATTCATTGATCCCAATTTTTTCCTATTTTTTTAATTGATCACCCCTAATGTGACGTGCTGCCAGAAGATGCTAATTGCATGCCAGTTTCTATTGAATTACTAATCAGGCCTGTTTTCTTTTCATTCATAAGACACAAAAGATTAAAACATTAAAATCAACTCATGTCAGATTTTTTCAAATCATTTTGTGTAGACTTTGTGATGATTTTCACTATTCCTTCATGGCCTTCATTTCAGTTATTCTACTTATCATTTACTTATCTATCTATCATACTTATCTATCATTTACTTATTTATGTAGTCTTAGAAATAAAAAAAACTTCCAGAGATAATGTTTCTAAGTTCACTGAAATTGGAACAAAATCAACTATACTTACTTATTGATTGAATATTGATTGGCTGCAAACATCCAACTTTCCCTCAACATGTTTTAGAATCGTTTGACGGACAAAGGCTTTAGGGACATAGATTATGCCCCCCCCCCCAATCATTAAATTACTTTATAGATATAAGTGTGTATGTATGTATATATGTGTATATATATATATATATATATATATATATATATATATATATATATATGTATGTATATATGTATATATGTATGTATATATATATAAGCTAGAAAACTTTACAGCTTTAAACACTGAAGACATTGAAGAACTTTTTGTGCCACCCAAGTCACTTATTTCCCAATATCTGTTAATGTAATTCATGTAATTTTCTTCAATGTTTTTTTTATGTTTTACACATACTTTATTATCATGGTACTATGAGTAAATAAGGATCATCAGTTGTTCACCATGTAACATATATATATATATATATATATATATATATATATATATATATATATATATATATATATATATATAGAGAGAGAGAGAGAGAGAGAGAGAGAGAGAGAGAGAGAGAGAGAGAGAGAGAGAGAGACAATCAAATCCCACAATACTCTACTTCAAATAGTGCAAAATTCAATTACCACAATTTAGAAAACTCCAACCACTTCCTGTTTTTTGTCCGTAATTATTCAGCTACCGCAATTTGAAAAGATGGCTATTCATTGTAATTATTCCCATTGATTCTATTAATTGCTTAAAGCTAATTTGTCTTATGTGAGTAAAAATTGGGACAAATTAATTGCATGAAGCAACATTTGTTTGTATAAATGTATGGGTGTATACATGTGCATACATATAGTGTGCGTGTATATAAGTATGTATGTGTATATATACTGCCAAAGAGAGCGCAATAATTTCCAATTCTGTTTATCCCCCGAAATACATGATGAGCACAAAGTCTTTCCCTGATTTCAAACACATGTTACTCAAAACCTATGCTAAGTACAAAACATATGGTTTGTTGCAAATTATAGTTTAACATACAAGTATTTTTTTCTGTAATTCATGAACCTTGTTGCACAGAGAACATCTAAGCGATACTCAATTTCTCGCCATGTGTTCTTCAAGATCTCTCCAGTCACCATCACTAATAAGCATCCGTTATCCTTGCCTTTAAAGTTTCAATATCAGGAACTGGTGAACAGAGCACTTTCTCTTTGGTATAACCCCATTTAAAAAGTCAAGAGGGGTAATGTCTGGTGAATGTAGTGGAAGGTCTCTGTGCTTATCCTGTGCTTTTGCAGAATATATTAACCTAACAGCTTGGATATCATCACAATTTCAAAATGAAGATAATTCACGTACGATTTTACAATACAAAGAACATAAAAATGACACAACTCTGATATTGGGGGTCGGGTCAAAAGTATTCATACAATGCCTATCAATGTGTCCTTTGAAGGTTTAAGAATTATTAGCAAGCAATTGTGTGCTTGAAAGTATTCCAACATTTTTCTTTCAGCTTCATTAAATTAGAACAAGTTACCAACTTGTTCCTTGTATACATCGTATAGTATTATAGTTTCATGAAAAGCATGTGTTAAACTACCATGAGGAACTCTGAGGAATGCCATGACAATATCCGATCCCAATTTACACACATCTGGACTCTCACTTATTATAATCATTATTTCTAAACAACTCGTAGTTCCCGTCTGTGTCGTCCGTAGTTAAAGAGATCAAGTCTACTAAAACTCTACGCACTCTGTCAGCATCAGGGAAAAAGGTCAAAATATCCAGAGTAACAGAATGAAAATTGGTCAGAACTGCTGAAGACAATACACGGAAAACAAATACAAAAAATGAACAAGTCTGATTTGGCATTCAATAGAAACCATCATGTGACCAAAATATTCTGGCTGCATGCCTTCTTGGGGGCGATCAATTAAAAAATTGGAAAAGGGGTGATCAATGAAAACTCACTTCTATCACTCTTTGTTGGACAGTGTTCACTAAAATTCTCACAAAAAACAAGCATGAATGCTGCCAGATGCAAACCAAGGCACCAATTAGTAAAGATTAAACTTACATTGTAAATTGCCCCCCACCCTGAAAACTTTTTGAGTAAGGGGTTTTTAAAAAAAAAACAGACAAAAACGTTTTTTGTAGACTTCATATGGAGTAAATGGTGCGGCCTGTAAATGCAACATATACCTATACAAATAGCCATTCAGTTGGGCAGAATCACTTAAAACCTGGAGAAACCTATGCTGACTTTGTTGACAGTTGCAGCTGAAGGTTTTTTAATAGATGAAAGGCATGCATGTATCAGAGTCATCTGTCAAAAGACTACTGCACAGAAATGACCAAAACGGTTTTCATGCAAGGAAAAAATGACGTTTGCCAGCTTGGAATGTGAAGATTGGTTTAAAGTTTGTGAATGAAAAAAAAAAACAAATCTCTTGGGAAATTATGCTCTGGCTGGACATAATCAAATTTGAATTATTTGCATTCACTGACCAGAAATTTGTGTTGTAAAACCCTGGAGAAACCTTTAAGCCAGATAATGCCTGTCCCCCATAGTAAATTATGGTGGTGGTAGCTGTGGGGGTATTGGATACCAATAGCACCAGTTCTTTCCATGAGATGATTGAAGGAGTAATGAAAGAAGCAGACTATGTGGAAGTCTTGGTCTTAGGCAAAATATTTGAAAATGGGTCTTTCAACAAGATAATGACTCAGAGCTCACTTCAAAATTTGTGTCAAACTGGTTAGATTAGAACAAAATCAAAGTTTTATAGTTTCCATAATATTTAGTTTTGATTTCTGGATTTTATGATAATGGCTTTAAGAGCCGGAAACATTTTCTTTTACAAGCAATTTATCAATTTTATAATTATGCATTTAGCTGCATGTGTATATGTGAGTATGTATGTATGTGTGTGTATGCATCTATGTGTGTGTGAGAGAGAGAGAGAGAGAGAGAGAGAAAGTTAGCAAAAAAAAAAAACAGAAATAAGCAAATATCATCCTTTGTTTTGGGTCAAACAAAAAAAAAAAGAAAATATCTTGGCATCAGAACTTTTTATGGGTCAAGTATTGCCGAAGAATAACGTGCAAACAATGGTTGGATGAGAAATTAGATTTTTTTGTTGCTTTTTGTCGACTCATAGGCTTAGAATAAAGACAAGACATTGAGATATATGATTTTTTATGCCCAGGAAGGATTTTTTAGTTTCAGAAAGTGCGTTAGCTTTTTGTACATGTGTACAAGTCCGATAATTTTCTTCATCTGACCAACATTTGATCAAAACAGTCTCATTCAAATTGTTTGTGTTTCTGTCAATCCCTGCCCCTTAAAATACATGATACATAATATATATATGCGCAATAAACGTGTCAGACATATTTTGCTTAGTAAGCTAATCCTATAGCTCCCATGATGATGATATCTAACAACTCGATCAAATGGCTAATCCATCCTGTCTTTTGAGCCTTGGAGGTCAGATTTTGACCTGTATTTTGAAACCTATTTATTAGAAACTGTTAACTAAAACTGTCTTCAAAAACATAAGCTTTTTCCCAGTTTTCAGGATGGTTTGACTGGCTTACTGGCTGGCTATCACGTGTACAGGTTGCGCCAATAGAGTTAGAGGGCTGAAAATTTGAATATTAACTCCTTATCATGTCATGGAAAAACATTTTGTTTTTGTTCTTCCCCCCGAATAGGTTTTCAGTGGGGGATTCAGTTTGCAATGTAAAGTTAAGCTAGATTTGTGTCCAGCAGTCTTCATACATGTCCCTTGAAAATTCAAATGTTTCCTGTGATCATTGCCCAACAAAAAGCAAGTGGAGTAATTTATTCATTGATCATCTTTTTTGAAAAAATTTTCATTGATCCCCCCAACACGGCATGTTGCAATGAGACATCGGTTATGTAACAGTTCCCATTGAGTGACTAATTAGACCTGCTTTATATCATTATCAAAAAATATCTTGGAAAGGCTGTCAAAACTTTATTAATTAAATATTGATTACCTACATATAAAGTCTCTTTCATTCTTCATGTACGTTCATAAATACATATGCAAACACACACACAAACACAAACACACACATACAAAACAAAATACCACTCATATACATGCTCACACACATATCTCCATGCACACACATAGCCATACACATACAATTTCATATAAAGATTGAGTTTTTATTTACTTATTAATGTGTATACTTATAGATAGCCCTGGTGGAGTAATCGTTAACTAGCTAATCTTACAGACCATTTACTCGCCTGGTGAGTTCAATCTTCACATTGCGCTCCAATATTGGTTCCCTGTGCCAGACGAAGCTGAGTTTAGAAAATTTCAGGAATCATCCACCAAAATTGTCAGAATTGGTTTCTTCAGTTTCCAAGCTGGTCCAGCAGATTATATATATACATATATATAAATATATAAATATATATATATATGCATATATATATATATAATATATATATATATATATATATATATGATTATCATTAGAGCTATAGGGCCAAAATTTTCAACATCTACTCTATATTATGTCTAGAAAAAACAGTTTTTTGTTTCTTTGAAATGACATCCCAATAAATAGGCTTTCATGGGGTGGTACAATTTATAATGTAAGTTCATACTAAATTTGTCTATAGTTTGTGCCGGCTTGTTTTTCAGAAATCCAAACTTTTCAGCGATCCCACAAAAGGTGATAGCTATAATTCATTCTTCGATTACCCATTTTTCAAATTCTTTTGATTGATCACCCCAACATAGCACGCTGCCAAAACATGATGGTCTTGTGATAATTCCTATTGAGTAAGTAACCAGATCTGTCTGCATATAGTCTGTAACTTGTGGCCATGTCAAAGGTCAAAGGTCAATGTTTGAACTCACTAAAAGAGGGGATTTCTAATGCAAATTTTTAGTGCAGGCAGTCGTCCCTCCCCATTTGGAATATTTGAGAGCTTCCTGGCACCTCCCCCCCCCGTTCCCTCATCCTATGGACATGTACTAAACAAGGCTGAATAATTTGCATTGTAGAAAGCTATTTGTTATTTGTCTGTATGAATGCATGTAGGTAATTACACAGATATTTAGTGGTTATCCATGAAATGTTGATTTTTTACATCATGGAGAATGATGCTGAAAGTGAAAGATTCATTAATGTGATTGCATTTTTTTGTACAGATTCAATGTAAATGGAGATATGATTCCTTATTATCTGAGGTTTTTGATGTTTATATCATCCTTCTTATTACGACTGAAAGAAACGTCATTTCATATGTTACTCCCTAATAGATGTAATGATGTGTTCTTGCCATTAAATACTTGTCAATGTCTCTCTTCAAAAATAAAATCCTTCTGGCTATGAGTTCGCAAAATAATTTTTTAAAAATAGTTCCTCCAATCAGTAGCAACAGGTGCGGAGATGACACAGGTAAAAAAACATTTTTGTCTTTCATGTTGGTTCATTTTTCATCTTCAAGAAAATGTTTCTACAAAAAGTAAAATTAGAATGAAGAAATGTTGGTCTATTTAGAGAAGCTACTGATGATTATAGAAGTCGGGCAATCTTTTAATGTGCACATATTGATTTCTGATTTTTATGACAAACATAATTTTTTATTATTTCTCCCACCATCATTATCAGCATTATCATCACCTTGCAAGCAATATATATATACATTGAGAGAGAAAGCCACTTATTGTGATCACTTTGGGATAGGGTCTTTTAGATAGCAATAACTGGCTGATAATATTGAGCAAAGGATATGAAAATTGGAACAATTTACATTCATTCTCATAAATTCATTCTTATCTCATTGAATTCATTGTTATAAGTAACTTTACATTATAATAAATCAATATGATCATAAATATTTTGATATAATTTAAAGTGCTCGAGATACTATATATATATATATATATATTATCATGGATGATTTTATCAGATAAAATCATCCATGATAATATGTATATATATATATATATATATATATATATATATATATATATATATATATATGTATATATATATATATATATATATATATATATATATATATATATATATATATATATATCGGTTTTGACCCTACCTAGCAGTACTGGAAGGGATACTTGATTGTCAATAGCCACACTGAAGAGTTGTAATACAATGAAACAGCTGTCAGTGGATGACATATTTATTAATCATTATTATATATATATATATATATATATATATATATATATATATATATATATATATATATATATATATATATATATATATATATATATATATATATATATATATGTATATATATATGTACATATACATGCACTTTCATGACTATATTGGAAAAATAATTATATTCTCTTTTATACTTTATTGCAGGGAAACGTTTTTTTTTAATACCAGGATATGCTGATTTTTAGTGGGATTGTGTTTCTTGTTGTCATAAGTACTTTGCAACAAGAAACACAACCCAAGTTAAAATCAGTATATCCTGGAATGAAAAAAATGATAAACATCAAAATGTGTCCTGGAAATAAAGTATAAAAGAAAATGAAATATATATATATATATATATATATATATATATATATATATATATATATATATATATATATATATATATATATATATATATGGAGACGCACACACGCACACACTCACACATTGAGATATTACCCCAAAATTTGTGGAATTCGAACTGTATATTTGAAGTAAATATAGTTCAGACTTTTGCCACTACCCCTTATGAGCTGGTGTATACATGTCCAATGGAATTTCAATGCAGAAAACTAGTTGGCTTAAATCATTAATTTTCCATGCTCAAATTCCCTGAATTTTTTTTATACAATCTTGTATATATGTATGCATATGTGTATATACATAGATATATCTTTATCTAGATTTGTGTGTGCATGAAATCATATGTATGTGTGTGTGTATGTCTGTATAATTATCTGAATCTCCCGCCGATTCCATGGAGTCAAAGAATAATCCTGCTGCTTTCTACATGTTGCTCGTCTCTTTGGAGTTTTTTTTCTCGGAGAAATTTTTTTTCCTTTTTTTGTCTTTTTACCATTAACAGATTCTTTTTGAAAAAAATCCTTTTTTCTTCTTGAATTCTATCAACCTATTTTTTCTTCCTCTGGAACAGATTGAGATTTTCTTTTCCTGGTGAAACTGACACTGACTAAGGAAAGAACTGACACTTTCAACACAGTCTTGGTTTAATTTACCATTCTGCTAGATTTTTGGAATGCTTTTAATTCCTCCATTTTGTGGAAGGATTTCTCTCTCTCTCTCTCTCTCTCTCTCTCTCTCTCTCTCTCTATCTATCTATCTATCTATCTCTCTCTCTCTATGTCTCTCTCTCTCTCTCTATGTCTCTCTTCCTCTCTCTCTCTCTCTCTCTATCTATCTATCTATCTATCTATCTCTCTATCTCTCTCTCTCTCTATCTATCTATCTATCTATCTATCTCTCTATCTCTCTCTCTCTCTCTATCTATCTATCTCTCAATTTATCTATCTATCTCCCTATCTTTATCTCTCTCTCTATTTCTCTCTTTTTTGTTTCCCCCCCTTTCTCTTTCTTTCTATATCTGTCTCCTTCCTTTTCTTTTTTTCTTCCACTTTCTCTTTCTTTTCCACTCCTTCACTCAATATAAACCGTCACGTGCCCAGCATTTTTTTTGGTAGCATGCTGTGTTGGGGGTGACCAATCAAAAAATTGAAAAGAATGGAGTGATCGATGAATAACTTTTGTTTAGCAGTAATCACTAAAAAAAGTCTGAATTTTTTAAAAACAAGTGTGAATGTTGCCAGACAAAAACACAGTTTAGCATAATTTTATACAGTAAATCGATCCCCTCACTAAAAACCTATTTAAAGGGAATTTAAAAAAGCAAAAAATGTTTTTTTCTTGACATAGTAAAGAGTGAATGTTTAAATTTTCAGCCCTATAGCTCCATTGGTGCTGCCTGTATGCGCAATGCATTCAAGTATACATAATTTGCCAGGCAGTCAGACAAGCATAAAAGCTGAAGAAACCTATGTTGAAAGATTAGGTTGACGGTTTCTAATAGAAAGAGGAGAGAGGGTGGTTGAGAGAGAGAATAAGAAAAGACAGTGAGGGAAAACAAAGTACGAGTGAGGGGGAGTTAATGGAGTAGAGAAGGAAGAAGAAGGACGTGAGAGGGAGAAGGAATAAAAGGAAAAGAAAGAAGGAAAAATGTACTGATTCGCAATATTTTTTAGGCCAATAAATTTTGAATTTTAGTCCCTCGCAGCTTCACAAGAAAGAAGGGCTCATTATGTTTGTTTTGCTTTTTTTCCCTGGGTGTTCAGGTGCACAACTAGATTGAAAATCTTCGATGGTATTTAATTGGTCCTCTCTTCTTCTTAGGATTAATAAGGAAAACCTGATCCTTAAAACAGCACCAATCCTAATCCTGATACTTGTACTTTACAGACCTCTAATTGCCAATGAGAACTCATCAACTGTTTTTCCAATACTTCTCCCTATTGATTATCTTCCCATAATTGCTCAGTTTTTCTTCCATTCAATGATTCCTTCTATTAATATATCAATAACCTTGCAAAAACTTGATACAATCAGAAAAAGAAAGGATATCTTGATCTCTTTCTCAACTTGAATTTCTGTTCAAAATGGCTGAGAAAAATATCTTTCAGTTTTATCAAAGTTGAAATATTTTTCATACATTGAGATTCGTGTATCAAATTATAACCTAAAAGTACAATAAAGTAGACACATGTTCAAATCAAACCCTGAACTTGATATAAATACGAACAGTCGTTTTTAGATTCTTCAATTATCAGACATTCTTTTTTACATTTCTTCATTTAATTTCAACAGATTTTCATTCGATTAAACTGCATTTCACACAAATACTTATTAAACACTTCTAAAATGTTCGATAATCTTGCTGTCAGTGTAAAGGCCAGCTCTTCAGAGTCAAATGTCTTAGTAAACATGTTTTTTTAATCCAACACAATGTTCTGAAATAGTATTGTTTTATTTGGCCAGAGTCAGCTTATTCAAATGAGTATTTACCAAGATATGTATATGTATACTCAAACACAAACATTTTTATGTCTGTGCACATAAAATGTAATTATATCCATCTGTGTACACATGCATACACACACACACACGCACACACACACATATATATATATACTCACGCACACATACACATGCACACATATATATGTATAATGTAACTTATCTCCATCCATCCATGTATGTGTATATGTATGTAGATCTCTATCCATCTCTCTTTCTCTCTCTTCCCATACATATATATATATATATATATATGTATGGGAAGAGAGAGAAAGAGAGATGGATAGAGATCTACATATATATATATATATATATATATATATATATATATATATATATATATATATATGTACATGTAAATTGTGTGTGTGTGTGTATGTGCATGCGTGTGTTCTACAGTAAACCTATCCAAGTATTAATGATGATGTTGTTGACATTCTTTGTAAACAACCCCCTCCACCCACCGATGTCTTATATTTTACCCAATAAAAGTTATTTGTTTATATTTGAAACATGAGCTCCCAGTTCCCAGAAAAAGTCATTATGGTACATTTTAAAAATTGATTTAGGATATTTTTGAGTTAATCAATGATAATTGTGCCAAGATATTCCATCCTAAATACAAATATTGCTCTGGCACAAGTCCATCTAAAAAGAATTCTGAATTCCAATATTTGATGTTGGCACGGGAACCTGGCATTGCCCGCTACTCAAAACAAAGGTAGAAATCATTCTAAAATAAGGTCTCACTTTTCTAGAGCTGAACTAGATTGATGTGACAGAATCCAATACAATATCAAATGTTATATAAGTATATACATGTTAGAGACGTGTATCTGTGGAGGTGCAGTATTGGCTTAATTGTCAATGGCAGGGAGAATGGAATCAGAGAACCAAGTTGAGATTCCAGCTGAGGTTGTTTGCAATTACATCATACTAATGTCCTTAAGAAAGGTATGAATCCTATTCCTGACTCCTAGCTTTTGGTAAAATAGTAGGAAAGATGGAGGCCTTTAGCCCTGTAAGTCAGACCATTTGAGAGAAAGGCTACTAGAAAACCTAGAGCTCAGCAGACACTTAGGTTGTCTCGGCCCATTGAGTTACTGAGAAGTCAGTAATTTTATATGAAAACATGCATATTACATAACGTATACACACGTGCATATATATATATATATATATATATATATATATATATATATACATACATATATATATATATATATATATACATATATATATATATATATATATATATATATATATATACATATATATATATATATATATATATATATATATATATATATATGTACACACAGTATATGCGGTACAAATCAGGCTAGCAGTATAACATAATATAATAATATATCAATAATATAAAGCCACTTCTGGAATGTAATGGATTTATTTCATAGAGTGCTGGATACATACAACTTTTTACTCTTGAAGTTAAGTTGTTTTAGAGTAGAGCTTTGTGTAGCGAATCCTCATTCTACTATTTATACATATATGTATATATATGAAAGTATGAAGACATAAGTGGATTCAATGGATAGAATATAAGCACACATATCTGTATGTATAAAAATTCATTATATCATTATATATATATGGACAATTTACTTCTAAGGATTAATAAACCTTACCTCAAAACACCTCACTCCCGAGTCTGTCTCACTCTCTACAGTACACATTATATATATATATATTATTGTGTCATCCACAGACAGCTGTTTTGATGTATTACATCTCTTCAGTGTGGCTATAGACATTATCTCATCCAGTACTGCTAAGCAGAATTGAAACCCGAATTGAAGGCCAATATCCTACCTCTGGACTACGGAACTGGGTGGTCAGTAAGGCTGAATTTAAGCGATATATTCATTTCTACGCAGAAACTCCTCATCTTCCTATGGAAGAGCATTGCATAAGCTTACAATGGATGAGTTACCTCACTTGAAGAGTGCTCAACCCTATATATATATATATATATATGTGTGTGTCTGTGTGTGTGTGTATGTGTATGAGTGTGTGTGCATATATGTGTGTGTGTAAACATACACATATTTGCAGACATACATATATACATGCAAATATGTATGTATACACAAGCATATATATATATATATATATATATATATATATATATATATATATATATATATACATACATACATACACACACACACACACACCAGCACATAAATCTATATATCTTTTTTTATTCATGTATCAAAGACTTGGAACAAAAAATGAATGCAAAAAAAATTCATGTTACCATGTTTTATTCAATCTTTAAACCTTTACTAAAATAAAATCCTTCCAAATAAATCTGACGTTCAAAGACTGATTACAATAATCATCAATCATGATTGACTTTCATTTTAATATATCATGGAGAAGGTGTAGATGGCCTAACTGTTAGTCATATGGAAATTGAATTTGCAAACTGAGTTCAAACACCCACTGAGACAGTTTGTGTTCACTTCGCACTAATGGAAAAGACATGAATCCATCTCTTCACTTTCAAGTTATAAGTAAATAGACAGAAAGATAGGTCTCTTCGACCTCAGTTGACAATCAGTCTTGGAGACGGACAATTCTTAATTGAAACTAACAAAGTCGAATCCCTCATCCAGCATCTCAAGAGGGTAGATAGTGTAATTGAACATGTTCCCAAAATATTCTGTTGACAGGGCTCAGGTAAAGCTTCTACAGGTAAGGCAAGCCTGAAATGAATTTTAATAAAAAAAATGAAAAATAAAACGAGACCACAAATTGATGGATGAAATAATGTGGATGCAGTCTCCATTTCTGCACTCCACCTTCGGTACAAGTGGAAATGATTTACAAATAAAGATTTATGGAAGTGTCAAACTTGTGACAACACCCTCCCGCCAAATCCCCTCCAAAGTCATTAGCTTCACTCCTCCTACCCCTCGTACTTGATTAATTGATCCTCCATCAATGTATAGTTCAATTTACTGTTGATATTACCTGGATGATTATTAAAGAAGTAGGGTGGATTGCGTTGTGGCTTATTTATCCCCGGGCTGCCAAAGGATTAACTAAATAATCCACCTTGTTATTAGATTACAACTCAAAACCAATCATGGTGATATGGTATGGGTTGATGACTGACATCCTAGATTTTCCATCATAATTCTCACCGGAAGTTCCTCTCGTCTAATCCGCAAGGACTGACACAATGGTTTCAGACAATAAAAACAAAAAAGAAAATCATATCTGTACCTCGAATAAATGAATCACCGTAGCCTGCACGTGTACTAGAACTGATTATCTGAAAATTTATGGAAAATTATCAAAAAGATTATCTGAAAGAAATAGATCCTTTATCCAAAAATATCTAAAACAATACCAGTACAATATTCGGGCATTGTTGGTTTAAACTGACCATAGATGCCCCCAAAAGCAAAAATGTTTTTAAACAGTATATATGGAGTACTGATGCAAATTTGTAATGTTGTAGCCCGCAAAATGTGTCCAGGTGACAAGTAAAGAGAGAAGAATCTGAAGCCCACTTGGCTGCATGGTCGGGCAGGCTATTTTTGGGGTGATGATTATCTGCAACTCGTAGTTTAGTAGTGATGTAATCCGAACCTATTCCATTGGGGATTGGCTTGTCGATCAGCTTGGATTTCTAAATAATTGGCAGAGGACACAGAATGTTCTCCAATTGAAATTTCTAAAATTAGGGACTGGCAACTGCCAACTGAATTGTCCAATTACAGGTTTTTACAGTTTTTAAGTGGTTTGGCCTACTTGGCTATCAATACATGTATGTGTTTGTTCACGTGCTGCACCGATGGAGCTGGAGAACTGAAAATCTTTATGTTTGCCTCTTAGTATGTTTTTTTTGTTGTTTTTTTTAAATGCAGACTTCCTAGAGATCATTGCTCAATAACTGATCACTCCCAACATGGCATGCTGCCAAAAGACAATGGTCATTTGATGGTTTCTATTGAATGAAAAATACTTACTACATCTAAAAATGTGTTCTGTGCACTACAAGGCCATTATTTATGAGTGATTTTGCCATAGACCTACTTTATTCATTCATTTTTTACAAGTTGGCCATTTCTGTTAATTCCTGCAAGCAGCTAATTTGAGCTGGGTATTGTGAAAGCAATTTTTCTGCCAATGAAATCAGATTTAGACTTCAGACGGCACATATAATCACTGAAGGGTTACTCACATGATTTTGATCTGGTAGAATGTTGCTCCACCTTGGCAATCCATCAAGATTGGGTATTATATTTTCCTAATTTATTTCTGATCTGCGTTGTTCATTCACCACTGTAGACTCGTGGTTTGAGTGGAATCACGATAAAAAGCAACAAAAAAATTTTAGCTGAGAGAAAATACCAGTTGAAAAAAATGGTTGACAATGCTTCATCTAATAAAAACTAATTCAGGATAATATTATTAGTGTATGCAAAAACTATAACAAATATGGTGCCAAATGATCAGGGAAGGATGAAAGATGAATTGAAGGATTAAATTTAGATCTTTTGTCTGTAATAAAAGCCCTGGTTGCTCAATAGGTAGATCAGTGTCATATGTAAGAAGCTTTCCAAAGTAAAAGGGACACAAGTTCAATTCTCACCCTGAGCTTATTCTTTATTTCTGATCCCTGCTTTTATTCACTGTGGTAGATTGATGGCTAGAGTAAAGTTGCAATAAAAAGCATAAAATTGAAAGAAAATAAGTCAAGATAAACTAAAAAAGTATTCAATGAGTGTGTACCTCTGCCAACGCTATTGTCACTAAAACAATGAAAATCAATTTATATATACCCATGATGCAGGTGGTATTATTGTTGAAAATTCCCCAATAAGGCCAAAAATCTAATATATTCGCCTGTGCCTCGACATACAACCCACCTTTTCTCAAAATGTGATTGAAATTCATTGAGAACTTTTTGGTCAAAGAGACAGACAATTAGACAGATTGAGAGACATTCAGTTGGCAGTGGTAAAAAAAACTAGTCAAAACAGGTCTGGTTAGTCACTCAATAAAAGCCATCTCATGACCCGTGTTGGGGTGATCAATTAAAGAATTGTTACTCCTCTCGTCTTTTGTTTGGCTGGGATCTCAAAAAGGATTGAATTTTCAAAAAATGAGTATGAATGCTGCATGACACAAACCAAGGGAACAATTCAGGATAAATTTACATTATAAATTGGGCCCTTTGCTAAAAACATATTTAGAGGGGGGGGGGTAATTTTCTAGGAACATTAAAACATTTTTTGTAGACACTATGTAAATGTTGAAATTTTCAACTCCGTAGCACCACTGGTATAGTCTGTATACATTACCGATGTATAGTCAGCCAGACAGACCCACTCAAAAACTGAAGAAACCTGTTGTGACAGTTTTTCTTTCTGATTAATAATGATTAACCTATGTTAGAGCAAACAAGGAAGAATGAAAAAGTGAATGAGTGGTCATTCTGAACTCGTTCATACTTGGGATATTTGATGAGATCAACAGTTTTGATTAGGTTTCTATAATTATCCAATTCTATTTTCTCATTCCTTGTTACTTCCTTTAGATAAACATTTCAACTCTGTTGTTTTTATGTCGATGAATGATAACAAGTCTGATCATGAATTATTCTCAAGAGACGTTATTACCAAACAGATGCCTTAAGCTTAAAACAACAAAGATGAAGACTTCGCATCAAAATAATTAATGATAGACACGTTTTAAAATCCAACGGGATCTGGCTTGTCTTCTCACCCATTATTACAACATCTCACAAGGATTTGAGAGATTTGTGTGTGAGTTTGTAAGTGTGACAACTGACCAATGTACAAAGTTGATATTCATTAGATAAATTAGTCCATGCACAGGACATTACAGTGTTGAGTTTGAAGTCATTTAGATCAGCGGTTCTTGATATGAGGGGAGGTACTCGATTTACAATAAAAATTTAAACTGAAATGAACTCATATTTTGTAACCATAAAAAGTGGCGTTTTTATTATGTGATGTGTGTCTCATTTCATAGTGGTTTCGGAATAGAATTGAGAGAGAGAGAGAGAGAGAGAAATTGAGATTTGATGAAAGGGCATAAAGAAAATGAGGCCTAGGGCTTATTGAAATCTATATGGGTCATATAGCAATATTCAGGAAATGTAAAATGTACAAAGAAAAAATTGAGAGATATTGTTTTTATTTATAAATTTTTGTTGTTAACTTTTCATCTACACATGGATTGTTTGTTTTTTTGTGATCTTATTGCTTCAGGAACGTGGCTTTGGTTGCTTGATTGATTTTGAATCATAACTGACATGATTGACGCTTGATTAATCTTGCATGTTTTTTTTAATCTTCTGCAGGGGGCAAGGCCTTCGGAATGCTCAAAGACAAACAGGATAACCATTTATCAAGAATCAATCAGGTTGGTGTCATCTTACCATCTCACACACACCTCATCCCTCCATACACCTTTAAAACGGAAACGATTAAAAGCAACTAAAAGATTTAAGATGAAAGAAAATAATAATCAAAAATGAATTATGATGGTTGACAATACTTCACCTGTTTAAAAAAAAATGATAAAAGATAATAGCTTTATTGATACTACAAGTATAGAAATAAAAAGAAAAGCAACAACCTGGGTCTGGTTAGACACTTAATAGAAACTGTCATGTGGCTGATGTCTTTTGGCAGCATGCCATGTTGGGGGTGATCAATAAAAAACTTTGTAAGAATGAGCAATCAGTGGTTTTCTAAGTTACTCCTCTAGCCTTTTGTTGGAGAGCAATCTCTAAAAAGTCTGAATTTTCAGAAACATGTGGGCACAAATAAGAGACCAATTTAACATAAACTTACGTTGCAAATTGCCCCCCCCCCACCACCACAAAAAAAAACATTTAAGGGGATCTCCAAAAAAAGACAAAAATATTATTTTGCAGACATTATGAGGAGTGAATGTTTAAATTTTCAGTTATCTACTTCATTGTTCAGCCCGTATGTGTGATATATATATACATACATACATACATACATAGCCTACCAGCCAGCTGGACCCACTTGAAAATTGAACAGACCTATTTTGACGGTTTTGCTGGCAGTTTGTAATAATTGTTTCCCGTGTCTGTCATGGCCCTAATAACTTTTTGTGCCCTCCCCTAACAATCAAAAGAACTGAAAAAGAATCCAGAATATTCCTCATCCGAATTGTCTCTGTTGAAGTGTATCTTGGTATGCTCACTGCTTTATGGTGTGAGAATCTCTTCTGCCTCAGAGGAAATTTACTGCAGATACTTTTGTTTCTCTCTATATTTACTCATCTCAAGAGTCTGCTTTCCTCTACAGAATATTGTCTGCACAGAATGGTCCGCCCGTTTTTCATACATTGCAAGTTGAACTGGCATTGATTATTTGCAAAGCCAATATGTTCTGCCTTTTTGTACAGCCATTTCTGGTCAATTCTGTCTATGACTGCTCGTGGAGAACTTGGCAACTGTTTTCAGATTTTGTATTTCAAACACTAAAAATATCTTCCTTACATTTTTCCCTAATCTCCTTATAAAAGCTGTATATGCAAATTAGTAGGTTTGATTTTACCATTGGTTGCATGATTATCCTGCCCGATTCCTGATAGAATCAAATACTTTTGATGGACTGATCCATGTGAAATAGAATAACATAGCTAATAAAACAATTAAAAAGTCGTAAAAGTATAAGGTCATCTGTTGTGACATGGCAATAATGATTTCATCATAGAAACTCTAGAGACTTTATCTGATGATCACACGTTAAAACAGCTTGGGTTGAGTTCAGACTTTAAAAAAAACTTTGAATCAGAATACTTGAATTATTAAATATAAATTACCTATTAAAATAGCTTTTTGCTCCTTGGTGCTGATCAATATAAAATAAATAAATAACACTGTCATTTTAATGAGTATACACTATAAATTTCTATATTTTGGAATGTTGTCTCAATTTATGAAAAAAACATCTCTCAGAAAAAAATTCCTGTATTTGCTCAAAAATTCAACTAATTCTTCCTTACTCCATGGCTTAACCTTCCATAAAGAGTAATCAAATTTCATTGGGAACTTGGGGAGATATTGTGTGAACAAACAGACAAAACTGACTGAATATACCTCTCTCAAGTTCATTTCTGAAGGTAAAAGTTGACAGAAAAAGAAGAAAAAGAAGCAGAACATTATTTCTTTTCAAACAATTTAATCATTTTTTGTAAATTTCTAATTATACAAATCACAGCCCTTGAACATTTGCGGGACAAACTTGGGAGAATGGTTGCATTTCTAGAGTTTTAACTAGAATAAAGCTGCTTCTTCAAAAACCAAGATATCAACTTCTGTAGTGCCACAAGAGTTCTTGAATTCATTCTTAATATAAATAGAAAGTGAAAGAAGAATTGAATAACATCTTATTTTAACCAGTTCAATACCAGTTTCTCCATTTTGTGTCTAACCTTGAAAATTTATTCTATATTGGTTTTTTAAAGTTTATATTTTACAAAGGAAGTAATTGGGAGAGCATCAGAAATAATTCTTCTCCAATTCCACAGAGTTTTCTATTTTGAGAGAAACAGAACAACAATCAAAATGGCATTTCATTGATGAAAGTTCTTTTTTTGCCACTTCTGCCATTAAAATCACATTTATAAGGAAGACAACTCATCTCATACTTTTGTTTCCTCACTAGAAGAGCTATAATATTAGTTTTGAGTGAATTTGTCTATGAGTAAAAAGCAAATGTAATATACTAATTAAAATTTCATAACCTCAGGGAGATCAAAGCTTTGAATTCAACCATTACTCATGGCATTTGCTTACAATATTGAGGCTTTCTCTATGATATAATTCATATGAAATATTTATGCTTATCATTAGTCACATTTACTAAGATGTTTATATCAATCAATTCTGTAGGTAAAAATCTTGTAGTCCAACATTCTTTCAATATGATCAATATTAGATCAAAATGTTTTTATACACATCTACCATTTTTTTTTGTTTCTATCAGTCAATTCTACAATTCCAAATCCGGTAGTCCGATTGTCATTTAATTCAACTGAGAATTGATCAAAACATCTTATGCACATTTACTATGTGTCTCTATTCCTATCAATCCAGTGTATTCAAAGGTTTGTCAAATGGTAACATATGAAGGATAAATAAATCAAGGATGATTAATTAAATTTGGAAAGTAATTGGGTTATTCAAGGTATAAAATCAAGAACATTTAATCAAAACAAGTGAAATTTTGTTTTTTAAGCACTAAAACAAGAAATGTCATATCTACAAAAGATCGATTCCCTACCATCTGATCCACACAGAATCTATCCCCTCCCATTTGATCTACATAGAATATAAGACCACTATCTGATCCAAACAAAATTCATACCCACCATCTGATCCATATGAAATCAACCTCACCACCTGATACACACAAAATCCATCCCTCCATCTGATGCACTCAAAATCTATCACCCACCATCATCTGATCCACACAGAATCCGCTTTCTACCATCTGATCCACACAATATTCCTCATCATCATATCCACACAAAATCTATACCCTACTTTCTGATCTACATCAAATGCACCCCCCAACCATCTGAGCCAAACAAAATCTACCCCCATTATCTGATTCACACATAATACCCCACTCCCCCAATTCCTAATTTGTAAAGTACACAAACCAAAATACAATCCAAGAAACACAATGATGAAAACATTTTACATTGTTTTACTTTCAATTTTCTTTTGTGTCAAGAACAGCTTCTCTTTCTCTATTTAATAGCAATTCCTTGATGACATTGCATACCGGGATGTTGAAGATCTGGAAGAAAAATTAGACACCTACAAAAGTGAGTCATTATCAATTTTTATTTCACTATAACTTTTTTCTGTCTAGCTTTGAAAATGTCTTTTAATTTACACTATTCTATATCTATTTTGGGAATGATTTATCAAATTCTGTTTCTGTCTTTCTCCAATCAGTAAATAATATCTTCTTCTCCTTTATTAAATGACAGAGGGTAGTGTCCCTTGTTTCAAATTCAAATTTTTATTTAATTTATTATCTATTCATTGTTTTCATTTTCCACAATCTCTGTTCCCACTATTTCATACAGATAACTTACTGTCCTACCATATTCAGATTGTTGGTGGGACTCAAATCATAATTTCTTAGAAAAATTCTTTTCAATTCACCTTCTGGATGCGATTGGATGCATCTTCAATGATGTTCTCTGCCAGAGGTCATCGGGGGTTTCGGGTCTCCCAAAATCAGACCCCTTGGCCCCAGATGACTTAGCTGGAACTGATTTAATTCTGGCTCACATTCTGGCAGCGGTAAGCTACGGTTTTTACCTCTATGTGTAGTGAATTTCAAATGAAATTTTGATGATGAAGCTCAAGTCTATATATATATATTTCACTAATCTGCATATGGGTGGCACGCCAGCCAATTAGTGTTATCTTAGAACTCATGCCGTACTGTCTTATCCATTTATTGAGGGGACAGATATCAAATACATGAAATCTTTGGGGATAATTCATAAAACTGCAAAAACAAATCATTCTTTTTACCCAGACCCCAACATAAAAATCGTAAGTAAGAGTTTAGTCAAGTTCATATTCAGATTTGAATGTTGAGTTGATGGGTACATACAAGCGTTCAGTGTAAAAGTGGATTTTTGGTGGGGGGAATTATTAAGATTGTTTGGGTCAATGACTGAAACTAGTCAAGTTACCAAGTCTGGATAATTAAGACCTTCACCATCTAATTCCCCCCTCTTGGCCTTGTGCCACATTTGGTGTCATTATTCACAAATAAATATCAGAATGCCCTTTGCTTGCTTTTTTTCAGAACAATTCGTACAGTTTGACCAAAATGCCTCTGGAGATCTAGGTAAGCAGAAACTATTTTATTTCTATGGGAGGAATATTTTGGGGAGACTTGGAAAACAGCATTTTTTTCTCAATGAATCATGAATGATTAATGATTCTGATTGTGTTAATTAGGGCCATCCATTTTTTTTGCCAAATCTTGAAAACAAATCTGATATCTTATTATATAAAAGCCTATATATTTATATATATATATATATATTTATATATATATATATATATATATATATATATATATATATATATATATATATATATATATATGAATACATAAACATATAATTATTCCCAATCATCGGCAGTCCAATGCTGGACAAATGCCTTTCCCAGCTACTTCCATGACAACAATGATTGCCGTGTCTTACCTTCAAACTTTTTATCACATCCCTTCATCTTGTGTCTGGTCTTTTGCTTTTATGTTTTCTACCCTTGGACACCAATAAGTTAATCTTTTGCTTCATCGACTATCCTTTATTATTGCTAAGTTTCCAGCCCATCTCTATTTTCATCGCTTAATTACTTGTTTGATATCTTTCATCCTGGTTTGCTTTCAGATCTTTTTCTATCTCTTAGACTTATACCTTGTATTGCTCTTTCCATTGTTCATTGTTCATTCATGAGTTTGTTTTCAAGTGCTTTCGTTAGTTTCTACACGCACACACACACACATACACACACACATATATATACATACATATATCTATTTGTGCGTGCGTGTGTGCACCTTTCCATAGTTAAAAGGTTTTTGTGTGAAAAATAAGTTTACCATCAGATTTTCAGCTTTGGAAGCAAAAGTTAGAATCTAGGAAGACGATTCCTTTCAGGGTATGTATATATATATATATATATATATATATATATATATATATATATATATATATATATGAAAAAGTCACCCTGGAAATTGTACTGAATATATGCGTAACAAACCAGAAAATATAGTTAATTTTGTTAATATTCCAATGTATATTGACATCTTCATCAGATCCTTGTTGTTAATCATCAAATATTAATCTTGAATAACAAATTATTTATGTGAATAAATATCAAAATATCACCAACATCAATAAATCTTCCTTGTTTATTGATCAAATGCTCTTTACCAGCAAAAAATCTGTTCAGGAATAAAATCAAAAATATTTACGATTCAAGGGCAGATTGTTGTTTATTCCTTTAGATTCCTTGTTGAACATAAGGCCAAACTGCAGATTCAGTAGCTGTAGTTTCTACGGGATGGAGTTGCTTGCCCCACACTCCAAGTTCTTTCCATTAGAGTTCTTCTCTTGGATAGACTGCCGGTTATTTACCCATAGCTGGGGAGAGAAATAGATCCACGCTTTCCCTAAAGAAGCCTTGGCCCAAACTTGAACTCAGTTTGCTGATTCTGTTTTCTTTGCCAATAACTGTTACACAACTCCTTATCCTGTAAGCACAGATTACTTATTAAATGAATTTTCGAGAGGCATTTTTATCTTTTACACTTTAAAACTGTGTTTGGGAAACTGGAGCCCATTGGCCAAATCCGACTTGCAACCTCATTTCATTCTGCCTGTTGACTTTATGAAATATGTTTTGTTGAATACAAAAATCCTTTGTTTTCCTCATTCATCTTTGGTTAGAGAGCAAAAGAAAAACTGTGTGTTGAAAAATAGGGCAAACAATTCACACTTTTGCAGTGGCCTTAAAATGAATCAATGTTTCATTTCTAAAGATGCTTAAACTCTGTGCATTCCTGCTGTTCTATAAACATTCTCACATTAATTTTAACCACAATTTGACAATGTTTTGTCCCAAATAAGAGAATTTCATACTTCTAATTGATTGATAACACATCCAAATTTAGGTAGGTAAATACTCATAGGATAATAAAAATACCACAGTAATTGAAAAACAAGCTCTTTCCATAGCCTTGAATAATCAATGCTTCATTCATTATTTGCCTGATCCGGCAGGACATTTTGAATCCGTCTTGCTTCCCCAAAATCGGATGGTCAAGGTTATTATGCCTTAAAAGCACAGTCGTACAGGGAAGGGGGGCAGGGACAGAGGTAGGTGCAGGGGGCAAATTCAGACAAAACAGTGGTAAACCTCAAGCAAATCAGTGTAAATCGGGTAAATCAAGCTCTGTCTCCCTCAATCGAAGAACTCCCACGCTTAAAAGTTATGAGAAGTAGATGAGATGGTGTTAATCATTTCATGACTTCCTATGAACTTTTTTACGTTTCATGTGTTAAGGAATAAATGGCAGAAATAATCGTGATTTTCTTTCATGTGTTAATCCTTGTATAATTAATGTGTAAGAAATGGATAATCTATCCTTGAAGATATCAACTGATTATCTTTTGTCTTGCCTGTCATCATTTCTAGTGACACTCTCACTCAGACTTAGTTACTCATGTGTCATGCAACAAATCAGACAATGAATTTTTTTGATGAATACAGCCAGATACAAACTAAATAGCCAATTTAGCATAAATTTACATTGTGAATTGACCCCTCCCCACACACATTTTGGGTGAATTAGAAAATTTTAAAATCTTTTTTTCCTCCTAGACATAATATGGAGTAAATGTTTAAATTTTCAGCCCTCTTGCTCCATTTGTCCAGCCTATATTCATGATAAACATATTTAGAGTGAGATTGATAGCCAGCCAGACTAATTGAGAACAGAAGAAACCTGGATTGAGAGTTTTGGTGACAGTTTTGGTTGACCGTTTCTAATAGTCGACAAAAATTGATAATAAATTTCACCAATCCATGGAGATCTATCTGAAAACAGGTTTTTTAATCCATTAAAAAACTCAAATGGCAATGGGCTGACCATATCACAAGAATGGCAGACAACTGATGGACATCACAACTCACGACGTGGATCCCCAGAGATCAGATGCGAATCCAAGGCCTGACGGCAGGATACAAGATGGAAAGACGAACTAGACAAGTTCAGAAAGTATTGACTCCGCGACGCCCATGGTTGAGAGGTCCGATGAATCTTTGGGAAGGTCTATGTCCCGCAACAGATGATGATGATGATGATGATGATGATGATGATGATGATAATGATGATGATGATGATGATGATGATGATGATGAACAACTTTTGGGGGACTCATGTTTTCACATACCCCCCCCTCTCTGTCTCTGCTCCCAAATGGCACTGAGTTTTGATTTTCCACTTTTGTATAGATCTCATGGACGTGAAACGGATGATGGAGAAACTTGGTCAGGCTAAAACACATTTGGAATTAAAGAAAATGATAGCTGAAGTTGATCGGACAGGTACCGGGGTGATTACGTACCAAGACTTTGTTATCATGATGCTCGGAAAGAAATCAAGTATCCTAAAATTGTAAGTCTTGTTGTCCTTTCATTACCAACCTTGTTGTCATCTTATCTAACATTTTTCTGATTCTTGCATAAAACAAATATCATTCATTGAATGTTTGTGCGAATCAAATTTTGCTTTAATAATTGACAAGAACGTCTTTTTCAGAGAAGTTATGTACGTCATTTTGATTTTATAAATATATACACATATACATATACATATACATATATATATATATATATATATATATATATATATATATATATTTATATATATAAATATATTTATATATATATATATATATATAATGTATATATATAATGTATGTATATATATACATTATATATATATATATGTATATATATATATATATATTTATATATATATATATATTTATATATATATATATATATATATAATGTATGTATATAATGTATATATATATATATATATATATAATGTATATGTACATGTACGTGTATTGAGAAATGTATGTATATGATCTGACATATATATTTATGTATATATTTGTATGAATATATATATGATTTATTAGGCTTTTACATTGCTTCTGTTTAAAAACCCTTTTGAAATGTTAAAACTGAAAGAATTGCTTATATATTTTGTTTAATTGATATTTTTTCATTTCAGCTTTTGGAGAATATTTTGTGAATCAAAAGTATTTTATGAATAATTGTTTTAAGGTCTAACCCAATGTTAGTCACATAACTCAGGGTTGCCATATGAGGACAGAAAGGAGGACTTTCCCCATAGACATCTCCCCCACACTTCCATGACACACTCTTTGGTGCTAAATAATACTGAAGTAGCAACGATAATAAATTTTGCAGACTTTTGAAGAATTTTCAAAAAATCCCTGCCGGATGAAAACTCCCTAAACGGAGGACACATCCGGGAAAATACAGCTGTATGGCAACCCTCAAGTAATTAGAGACGGAGGGGACTTTCAAGAGGTCCACATTATTCACGCATTATTTATTTTCACAAAAACTACAGGTTTTTCAAATGACTTGGCTTGAAAGAATCTATTAATTTTTTGGAAGATGTTTCATTCAACAAGATTTTACATGTATATTAAAAGTACTTTTAAACACAGCTATTTTACAAGCATTATACACACGGCTTTTGCATTGCAAACAATAATTATAAAAGCTTTATCTGCACTAGAGCTTTTAAGTTAGAAGATTGAAATCTGATTTCTTGATGTATTTCTTTATATTATAATCAAATTCGAATTGTTCAACTGATATGTTTTTATTGAATCTTTATAGCCCCACAAATGAACTACGCGACCAACTCTCTTTGCTTATGTGTGTGTAAATATGTGTGTGTTTGTAAATATGTATGCGTGTATGTGACTGTCTGTCTGTCTGTCTGTGTAGCTGTCTCTAGTTGCTTCTAGTCACATTTTTGGGGCTACAACCTTGAAAATTTGTTTGATTACACATCTAGGCACCATCTAAATATTTTTTTTGTTTTTCCAATTAAAACTGTAATTTCATGCAGGAAAATTTAAACCTACCTTTTCAGTTTAGGCTCTCTTTGATTTTTTTTTGTACAGAAGTGAAAAAAGAGGTTCAGTTTTCTGCAGACTTTATCTGACCAAAGATTTTGTTTGAATTTTTTTTCATTATTATACACTGATTTACTCAGACTAGTGTCCTCACCTTTGTTGTTATTGTCACAACATTTCAAGTGTTCTACCCACTGGTCTATTGGTAACCTTCAGAGAATTTCAATGCAACCCTTCTTCTATTCCATGCGGGTAGATTATTCTCATTCTGCCTGGCAGGTTACTAAATTTACTTGACCATTGCTTTCATCCACTTGGCCTTGTGGCAATAGTGAGTTCAATCCTTGTGTTGGGTCATACAAAAGATATGAACTTGGGTTCAGTGGAAGAGGTAGACAAACAACATCACAAGGACAAATTAACTAAGAGGAATTAACTACTATGGGATATTCTCTGGCATGGATAGTGGAATGAGAACACTCCACTCCCATGAATTGAATAAAAGGTTTGGTTTGAAATTCCCAGAGGGTTACCATGTATGACAGATACCTGAAGATGGGTGGCTTGTACAATGACCTAACATTAATATAACCAAGATGAAGACACTAGTCTTGGTAAATTAAGATATAGTTATAAAATCAAGGAATTGGTTAAACATTATTCTTTTAGATTTCAGTACATGATTTGTTTTTAGCTTCAAGTGAATATAAATGTCCATGAGTCATCAGTTCAGAGATTGTAATATTTGATAGAAATCATCTGTTCTCTCTCCACTGCTGGGTAGTAAGGTTTGTTGACTTACTTCATATCGGAAGTTAAATTTAAAGGTTCAAAGAATGCATAGGCCTTGAATTGTTGTGGAAGAAAAAGAGATGAAGGTACTGGTCTGAAAAATGTTTTATGAAAATATTCTGTCAAATGAAAATTCATGATTTATGGTTGCTGTTTTTGTATGTTAGAACTGGGAACCTGTTGTGAAAGTTCCATCCAAACAGGATAGTCACAGATGTTTTCATTGAAGCTTAAACTAACATCATCTTTCACTTCTTTTGCTGACCTAATGAGTCAATCAACTGTTGTGTTTGCAATTGAGTCCTTGAGACTTTATTATCACACAACAATCTTTGAATACAGTAATTATAATTTTTCAGAATCTTTTGATTCACCAAGCCTGGCTTAGTCTGACACAAGGCTACAAGCAGCTTAGACTTCCTGGTATTTCTAAGTAGGGGGATATGGAACTAGGGTACAACACTTCCTCTATACTAAGCACCCGGGCTTTTTACCTGAATTGCAACCTGATGTTGCTAAGACTGTCTGACATGAAAAATAGAGCTGTACACCCATCTAAGTGATGACCAGGTTTGCTGCTGCTTAACCTAAGTGACCGGATGAGAAAGAATGATTTGACCATAAGCCAACTTGATTGCACCTTCTAATAAGAATTATTATCAGGTCCGGTCAGTCACCAAATAGAAACCATCACATAACCAACATCTTTTGACAGCAAGCCATGTTGGGGATGATTATTTAAAAAATTGGAAAAAGTGATCAATGAATAAGTTACTTCTCTTACATTTTGTTCGGCAGTGATCTCTTAGAAAGTATTTTTTTAAAAGAAGCATGAATGGCGGACACAAACTAAAGGGAGCAATTCAGCATAGATTTACATAGTAAATTGAACCCCCACCAAAACCTCATTTAGTGGGGAATTCCCTAAAAAATAGAAAAAAAGTTTCCTCTTGACATAATAAGTAAATGCTCAAATTTTCAGCCCTTTAGCTCTATTGGTGCAGTTTATACAAACAGCACTACATAGATGGCTAGACTGGCTGGAGAAACCTTTAATGACAGTTTTGGTTGATGGTTTCTAATTTTTAGAATACTGTAAATACAATGTTCTGGTCAAATGAAATAATCTGAGCAACCATATGGATTTACTTTTAACCCTTTGAAGACTCCTGAGATATATATATCCTGAGGTTTCTTTGACTGCAGGGATATATATGTCCCATACATCTATTTTAGAAGTCTATGGGGGTGTATGTCTCATAAAAATTATAATGAATGAGATTTTCCTTGCATTTGAAACCCATTCAGAAATTACATGACTGAACAGGAAAGACATGTAGGCAAAGTGATCTTAGACCCAAGTCTGACCCAGGATAATTGTCTAACGGGACAAATGTACCCCATTATGATTTTAGTTCTTCAAAGTGTGAGGGATTTTAGAAATTTTACAAGAATGGATTTCTTTAATCATTAAATGAGAAAATGACCCATTTTCAGCTTTTTTTTGACATTTTAGAAAAATTCAGGCATTAAGCCCCATAATAGATGAGTCTTCAAAGGGTTAACTGTATAAGCTTAAACTGACATCATCTTCCATTTGTTATGCTAACCTAATGAGTCAGTCAACTGCCATGTTTGCAACAGAGTCCTTGAGACTTTGTTATTACACAACAATCTCCCTTGTTCTCCTAATTATCACAGCATTGTTCAAGAACTAAATGTTTTGTCGAAACTGTCTGTCAGGACAACGGGTAATTTAAATGTCAAAGTTATCAGACATCAATGTTTATGTAAAAAAAGAATCAGAAAAATTTTATGTCTATTCATACTTGTCTTGCCCAAGGCTCAAAGTTTACTTTTTTCAAGTTAATTTTAATTTCCTGACTCCCGTTGTCATTCAACCGATATCTAAAGTCTGTTTCCTTTCAGTTCAATTAAAATATCATTGTTTTCAAACTGCCTTGAGATGATTACACATCAACATCAATGGATGTTGATTTACCATGTAATTTGTTAAAAAAAGGCTGAGACATCACACATCTAGTCATTGCTTTACATGTGAAAGTAAATTGCTTAATCCATTGCGTAATAATAAGAAAATCATTTTTTTTTTACAATGAATATTGATCTTTCAACATAATATCCTTTCTTTGCTATGCATTTGATCCAGCATTTCTCCATAGATCACACAAATCAAACATTATACTGTGAATTACTTTCAAATTCAAAATTCAGCTAATAACTAACTCCCTCTCTGTCTCTATCGATCTATATCTATATATCTATATATCTATATCTATATCTATCTATCTATATATATATATATATATATATATATATAGTTATATGTATATATATATATATATATATAGTGCTATAATGTCTAACTCTGTGTAAAAGAAAAAAAACACTAAAAAATTATATGAATTACATTGACAGATATGGGGAAAAAAATTGACTGAAATGACAAAGTTTTTACGTATACTTAGTGTTTAAAGCGTTATCAAGATATTACAGATTTAGTATTTTCTTTTAATATATATACCTGTACGTGTATGTTTACAATCAGATGCATATATGTTCATGGGGGAAAAAATGGTGTCCAGTCCACACAGAAAACTGTTCACCAAAAAACAATGCATTAGTAAATATTAAAATTACTAATTATTTTCTACTTACAACTGCAGTACAAAAATGTCATAATAATGGTTTGGGACAGCCATTCTCACCCTTTTTTTGGCCATGGATTCCTTAACCCTTTCAGGGCTGAATATACATATGGCATAAATTAAAAAATGATTCATATATTTTGAGGATGAGATATTTTGAGAATACAAATTTTGTCATTATTTGATCAAAAATTTCAATTTGGAGGCAAAATTCAGATTATGCAATGTCAAATACATTTTTAAAGATATATTTCGTTATTACATATGGCCCTTCCTGCCCCGAGAGGGTTAAGAGCTTTTCTCAGGTTTCAGAGACCCTGGTCAAAAAGGGAAGGATACAACATGAACAGAGAGACAGAAATCATTCTATCTTTATCTCAGTCTATGCCTCCCTTCAAATGACCTAGGACCCTCAAAAGACGCCCATGTGGATTCCATTGAGAATTGATGTTTTGGAATTTTTACTAATCTAGAACTCATCTTTCAAGTTTTTGGGATTAGTAAGGTCCAACAAAAAATAATACATTTAATTACATAAAATGCTGATAATTTTTTTCATATCATGTCATTTAAAAATGTACAAATATATTTCCAACTACATAAAATATCTTGAATAGAATTTTCCACCATATTTCTTCACCTGCGTCTTACACCCTGATTTCTTGGTTTGGAACACTTAAAACATCACTGTCTTACACACAAGTCGCCTGATGGTCCTACCATGAAATATATTGAATTATAAATCATTAAATATGGAAAATAAATCAGGATAATGTTTTTAAAAAAAAAATGTATAGCCAGGAGTCAGAAGCATATCGTTCATTTTTAGTTTTTTTTTCCTAAATATTCCTTGCCAAATTCTGGGTGTGTGTTATATGGCAGGAGATATGGCTCTCTTTTGTTTTGCTTCAGCCCCTAAAAAATTTTGATGACTAAATTCTTTATTTCACTATGGAGAACTCTGACGATTCCAGAAAATTCTTGGGCATTATTTCTGTGTCCATTCTGTAACTGAATCCAAATCCCTGTGGATAGGTCAAATGTTGAGAAGGAGGCGAATAGTTTTGCAAGCCTAAAACTTGATTTTCTTTTCAGGAAATTGTCCGAGCGTGTTATTCCAAAGATGGCCATCTGGTCTCTCGTCTTGTTTTTGATTTGTCTTTTGCGGGAACTCATGATTGGGAAAATTGGGATTTACAAGGTGAGGAAGTTCGTTGTTAGGTGCCGCTCGTTTCTCTTTTGCCAGAAGTCACATAAAACAACAAAAAAAACAACAAAAAAAATTTCTAACAGCAGCATAGCTGAACTTGTTTCTTGAGCCTCTGTACATCTGCAATTTTTTCAACCAAATTTCAAAATCAACTCAAATTGTTTTTCAAACTCTCAATTATCCTCACAGAACCATGAAGAAATGAATATAAGAAAATGGAAGAAACATTATTTAAGGTCCCACCTTTGAGAATTATTTAGGGACCAGGGGGGCGCAGGGGATACATCATACCTAGTTTTGGGGGTCCAAACTGGCCCAAGAGGCAAGAAGAGCTTCTTTTTTTAAAAGTTATCTTTTATTTTTTCCTAACAATCTTCTGATCTGCATTTTAATATAAAAGAATTTTTCAACATGAATTCTTTCTCCTTATCTTTATTGTAGCTTAAAACAAAGAGGTTCAAACGTGCTTTTCTCTCTCTGAACTCCGTTTATCTTATTTGTATCCATCATGAAAGGAGCTTAGGAGCTTAGAGCTTAATTCATAGAAAATCATCCGAGCACCCCATTCCAGCCTTCTCTCATTTTCTGTACTCTTTCTTTCTGGCCTTATAACTCGTGGCATGAAACCATAGTAGATAGAAACTGGATGACCAGAGTAAAAAGGAAGCGGCTTGGAAAAAAACTTACTAACACTTGATTAAATTCTTCTCAGAAGCCCCCATCAGAGACACCTATATTTCCTATCTTGTTTACTACTTTGCCAAACAACCACACCTTTCAGGAACACCTGTATTGTGTAATAGTAATAATGATAATATTGCTTCTTTTTCACCTTAAATAATGTTTGTCTTGAACAGTATCAATAAGTCTGTAAATTGAATTGTTTCGCAAATGAACGTTGAGTAGATTTGGAAACTAATGTCAGTAGTTCATTTATTTTATCATCAATTTAGGTACAGAATAGAAATTCATTCTTCCATTCATTCATTGATATTCATGTATTTCTAATCCAGACCTTCAAGAATGTTTGCATATTCAATTCACCACATTGTTACAAAATAATTATACTTAAAATTGAATTCTGGTGCTTCAAACCTTACTTAAAAATATTTGCTTTCATTATTTGATCTAGAATAGAACAGGTCAACAGAATCCCGAGGCTAAGTGTATCAGTTAAAATGTTGTGATAAAAACAACAAAGATTGAGACTGGAAAGCTTATGGATAAATAACAATCAATACTTTGTTTTAGAAATGTCAATGGCCAAAAAATATATGGTCTGAAACGTGTTAAAAACAACCAAGACGTGTTGAATAATTAAATTACTCCTTCCCTGAACTTCAAAAAATCAGTTGGAATAATTATATAGGTACACAATCTCTTATCTGAAACTTTTGAGACCAAACACTTTATAGAATCCAAAATTTTTCAAATTTCTGATTGGTAATAGAGGTACCATATCAAAATGATTGATACTTTTTTTCCAGACTTCCACTGTTACCCTTTGGGCAATCTGCAGTTCCTTCTAACATTTTCAGCCTTCAAAGATAAGAAAAAATGAAGCAAAATATCCATGAGCTGGAGAGGTATTTCTTATTAATCAGAGCTCTGAGCTTTAACTGCCTTGCGTTGGTTGAGCCAGGGCTGATTTGAAATAACTTCTGTTTTCGCTCTACAAGCCTGATTGAGTGCAGCAAAAGTAATCAAAATATAGGTTGAGTGTGAATTGCATCGGGTTATATTTGCCAACCAAACACAGGCTTTGGTGTGCAGATGGCATCCATCGAGAAATGCTTGGTTTTTAGATCTTTTTGGTTCTCAGAATTTCAGATAAGAGATTGTGTACTTGTAAATAAGAAATTCCCCGCGTATCATTTCATAACATGAATTGCTTATAAAAAATCTTTGATTTAATGTTCTCATTATCCTGACTGGTCATATGACCTTGCAATTTTTCTTATTTTGGGAATAAAGCATTTTCTTTCTACAGAAAAATGCTAAACAGTCAACCATCATCATCAATAGAAGACAATGCCCTTCCAGCTCTTGTGATTCCAACTACCAGTCTCTCGTTGATATTTTATAAGTTAACATTTTTATAAGTCCTAGTTTTGTTGTTTTTTTCCACATGTCGCATACATTAAGTGGTTTATCTTGTATTCCTTGAATCTGACTTATTATCAAAAATATTAGAATAGTAAACGTCAAATACGATATTTGCCAACCAATAAGATGATTGGTTTACAAAGGTATTTGGTGGGCTACTGCTTACTGTAACTGATCCAAGCCCCATGACTGTCCATATTGAGCTTTGGTAGATGCCCCCCCTAGTCTAAATCAAATGTTCATTCTATATCAGCATATACAGTAATCATTATTGATAACTGTATTACTTATTCTGAATATAGTTTGTTTTCCTACGCTCTTATAAACATTGATATATTTAGCTGCTGCAAAGGAGCTTTTGATTGATTTGAAGATAGAAATCAATACAAAATATCAATTAGACTAAATTAGCTTCATTTTCCAATTCTTGTTTTATTGGCACAATTTTTTGGTGTATTCAAACACTTGTGAAATCATCAGTGAGAAAAAAAAGCAGTATTTTTTTCTTATAAAATCATTTTTCTATTACATCTGAGAGAGATCTGGTTAGTCACTCAATACAAATTGTCATGTGACCAACATCTTTTGGCAGCATACCATGTTGGGAGTGATCAATTAAAAAATTTGAAAGAGGGATAATCAATGAATAAGTTACTTCTCGTGTCTTTCATTAGGCAGTGATTACTAAAAAAGTCTGAATTTTCAAAAAACAAGTGAGGACACTGCCTGACACAAACTAAGGGATCAATTTCGCATAGATTTATACTGGAAATTGAGCTCCCCCCTGCTCCCTTGAAAACCTATTTGGGGGCAGGATATTTTCAATATACAAGGAAGCTGTTCTTCCTTGGCATAATTAGAAGTAAATGTTAGAATTTTCAATTGTATAGCTCCATCAGTGCAGCCTATAGGTGTGATGCATAGCTAGCCAGCCTGACCAATTTAAAAACTGAAGAAAACTTTGCTGAAAGTTTTGGTTGGCAGTTTTGGTTGACAGCTTCTAATTACGAGATCTCTCAAATTTAGTGCATTTTGGGTGTAGACACAGTGGAATAGCAAGTGTTTCCAGAGCCTGCGGCAGGGGGCGCAAACACAGGGGGGCAGAGGTGGTATATCTCAGGGGAGGGCATGATTATTAAATAATTGGCATTAGGAAATTTCGAGCTTCTTGACAACTGCAACCGGAAGAGGGGCTGTCCCCTCTCACTACCCCCCTCGGTATTGTTTTGGCATGTAAGACCCTCTTTATCTCTAGACCAAGTACTCCCAATCTCATTGTTGCAATCCAAATGAGGGTTACCAAGATGAGCCTGAGGGTCATGAGATGGTTTGGAAAAAAAAAGAAAAACACAAAAATTTAAAATTTTAAAAAAATGGGCAAAATGTTTAAAAAATGCTAAAAGTACAAAATAGATCCAAAATATTTACAACATAATTTTGGATTATAAGCATCTTTGAGTTTCTGAAACAGGAAAATAGTTGTGAATAATAAAGCATTCATAAATGTATGGAAACCTCTAATCCCTCTCTCTCTCTCTCTCTCTCTCTCTCTCTCTCTCTATATATATATATATATATATATATATATATATATATATATATATATATATATATATAGGAGAGAGATAGAAAATAGAGAAAGAGACTATGTACGAAATATGCAGTATATGTAATGATTAGAGATTTGATCCAATAAATTTTACTGAATTTTACTTCAATTTAATAAACAAGTAAAATCATCCTGAAAGTAGTGAAAAAATGAAACAATAATTATAGTTGTATCTACATTTAAACCTAGTATACAATGACTTTACCGCTACTGTATCACATGTCTGGTTACCTTTAATCATTTTCTGTACCAACAAACTAAACATTTGTAGCAGTAAGAAAAAAATTGACAATTTTGTTTGAATGAGTTTTAACTTTCCTACTTGTTGTCCATTTAAAATCAGGGGAAAAGGAATTGTCAGTGGTCAGGAATCTATACTAGTCTTACTGACAGAATAAGACTAATATATGTATAATGTAAATGAATTGCTAATGATTTTATGATAGAAATGTAAGTGAAAATGCCAAATCACATATTACTTACTTGTTTTTGATATTTGAAATGTGTTTCTTTACTCATATCAATGATTTTTTTCCATTTGGACCCCACCCTGCTCAAAATCCTGGATCCTTCCCTGAATATGTCAAGCATAAAATTGTTGATACATAACACTGGTGAAAGGAAGGCCATAGCACTCGGTGAATGAGGAATATGACACAATTATCAAAGCCTCTAATGCTAATTTGTATGGCATTTCAAAGTAAACCCATCTTAATTTTGTCACCCAGATCATTTTTGATGAAAAAAAAAAAATGTTTAATTATACATAATAAGTCTTCATCCTCATCATCATAATGTTCATCCTTCATAGTTGATGATGGTCATGACTTCAGTTTTAACTGGGGTAGCAGCTGTGGTGCACTGCACAGTCTGAAGTCATTACTTGAATGTTGATTAAAGTGAAGGACAATCACGCTTGTTATCAGCCTCACCCTCTCGTCTCTGTCTGCCTGGTTCCTGTGACACGACATAGTCAGGATGACTGGAGACAGAGAGACGGGATGCAGTGGATGACCGAGTTGAACCACAATGCAGTTGTAAGGATCTCTACTCGCTGGTTTGGAATCAGAGTTGTCAATCTTCTAAACTGGTTGCCAACCAAGGCTTGGTAGAATCACTTAGTAAACGTGGACACCGATACTATATTGACAGTTTTGGTTGACAGTCTCTATTCTGAGATGTAGATTCACATTATGATCCATTTGGTATGAAAGTCTCTGTCAAACGCATAAATTGTATCTGGTTGAGGTAGCATTATAATCTTCATTATCATCTTGTTTGTCCTTTGTGGTCGAAGATGACGATGACTTTAATTCTGAATGATGCAGCAGCCGCAGTGAACTGCAGGATCTGAAGTCATGTTGTACCTCATCATCCTTGCTCTCTCATTCCTGTCTGCCAAGCTCCTACCAAGCTCCGATACATAGTCAGGACGGCTAGAGATAGACAGGGGATACGGTGTATGATTAAGGGGCCGTGCATCTCACACTATGCTCCTTGTGCTCCTCAATGTGTTGCAACCTCAATGGAGCCCTACTTACTGTTTTGGAATTAAAGTTATCCATGACCTAGACTGTCTGCCAGACATGGCTAGAGAGCTCAGTATGCCTTACTATTTACCTATAACATAACTCATTGCAATTTAACCTTTATCAAAGCCTATCAACTCTTTCTCCTTGTCCAGAATTGTGGCATTCAACACATCGAAACAAAATACTCTGGGATGGATTACCTACTTATATTCCTCTGACCATGATATGCACAGTTGTTACCAGACAATAGCTGTCATTCTTACCTTACATTGGTGGTCATAATGTTTAGACTGATCAATATATAAGTGTGTGTGTGTGTGTGTGAGAGAGAGAGAGAGGGTGTAGAAATTGGACTATAATGCTTGTTAGTAAAAGCAATACAAAAGTCTCCAGTCCCAGATAAGTACTCTTCTCAGTTACCCAATTTCATCTACTCCATTCAACATAAGTACCCAATTTTATCCACCCCATTCAACATATCAGAAAATACTTTTCGTTTCATTTATGTGACTTCTGGTCAGGCTCTCCGTTCTTTCTTGGTTTTTTTTTCTTTTCCTTTCCTTCCATCTTTCTTCTTTTTGTTCCTTCCTTTTCAGCTGTGAATTATATTTTTTTTTCCGTCTATTTTGGTTTTTAACACTAAAAACTTTATTTTGATCTCCAAGACAACTTCAAATACATCTGCTCTGACTGATTATTACATAAGTTTCACCAACTGACACAGTCAAAGTTTTGGGTGTTCAATGGATGACATAACTTCGGATTTGTTCATCTTTTATTCATATTTGATTTATTTGGCTTCAGTCAAAATCTTGAAATAAAGCTTTGATTTTTTATTCTTTGAGAAGAGTCCACATTAATCAGATCAAATATGATTTTCTAATTCTTGGATAGAAAAATTTGAAACATTCATTTTAGTGCAAAGAAAAGTATACAATTCGTAGATAAAAGCACATATCAAATAATCATATTTACACAGCATCTAAGTTATCAAACATAAATGTTAGCTGTGGTGTAATAAACCTCATGATTCTTTTTAAACTTATTTACATTTGTTGATAGCACTATATGTTCCAGTAATCTATCGGATAGACCTACCCCTTAATTACTGAAAAAGAATTTTCTCTGATATTCAATCGACTCCAATTCACTTCCACCATATATGTATGGCCTCTCAGTCCTTTGTACTCACTATTAGTAAAAGATACATTAGGTCCCATACCATGCAATAGTCTTAAACATTTCTACAAAGTCTCCCTGGTCTCTCCTTTTTTCTAACACTATCCACCGAAACTCCTTTAACCTATTTACATAACTCATACTTTTTGACTCTGGTGCCAATTTAGTTGCTCGTCTCTGGATTTTTTCTTAAAGATTTTCATCTTACTCCCAGTATGGTGATCAGGTTTGTAGATAGTTTCCAAGATGCAGGCAGATATAAGTCATACATAATGCAAGGAACAATTCATATAAGTAAAGAATGCATAACCAGTCCTAGGTCTCTGCAGCACTAGCAATATTCTGGGAAAATGATTGTTCATTGGTTATTATGATACCAAGATACTTTTCATCATTTACTATATTTAGTATACTTTCACTCATACAGTAATCATGATGTACTAGGTTAATACCCAAAAAATGGGTTTCTCCTTTACATCATAGAGAATAATGCTGAGAATAAATAGATATATTTATGTTATTCCATTTTTTTTTACAAATTCAATATAGATAGAAACATAATTTGTTATTAATGGAGATTTTTTTGCACTTTAAGGGAACGACGTCTACCAAAGAAGTAAAACTAATTTTCAAGTACAAATTCAGATTAGGACATAATGCTGCTCAAGCTGCTGATAATAGCAACAAAGCATTTGAAGTGAAAACAACTACAGTGCAAATTGCCCAGTATTTGTTCAATAAGGCCCCAAACTGTTCTTAATGATGAAGAATTAATGACAGCAGTGGCCAACAACCCAGAAAAATGGTTCCAGCTATTTCACAAGACTTTAGGACTCAAACAGTGATCATATCACATCACCTTGAGGTAATAAAAAAGGGTTAAAAGTTTAAAAAATGGGTCCTATATGAACTAAATGAAGTGCTCCATGACAGTGACACAACCCACACCTCATGGCTGACTGTGTCTAAGCTTAGAGAATAGGGATATGATGTCTTGCAGCATCTTACATATTCACCTGACATTTCTCCTATAGATCATCATCTTTTCAAGCTATTTGAACTTCATATCCATAATATAAGTTTCAATGATAGGGAATCTATAATTCATGATTTTACTGAATTTGTGATCACTAAACCGAAAAAAGTTTGTAGAGATTGTATATCATTATAAGATCATTAGAAAAAAGCTTTGAATGGGTCAGATTTTGATCAAATACTTTCATATTTTTTAACCATCCTTCATCTTACTATTCAAAAAAACATTTCGTATGTAACAACCTAATATTTTAGAAGCTGATTGACAAAATATTTGCACTTAAAAATGTTGACGCAAAACTGTGTAGTATGCAAAACATTATCATTTGGGTCTCCCAGCAGCTGTTTGTTCTGTAATGTTCATAATGTTAACAAAACATTACGTCAATCAACCTAGGCAAGTGAAGTCAGTGCTCCACAGTTGAGGTCACATTGCCTAAGAAGGATATACACAATCTCTCTCTCTCTCTCTCTCTCTCTCTCTCTCTCTCTCTCTCTCTCTCTCTCTCTCTCTCTGTCTCTGTTAAAGAATAACAATATTTTTTCTGGTAAACATTTCCATCAACCAAATAAACATGTTTTCCACTGGATACAGGAACAAATTAGCTTCTTTTCTTATATTGTAAAAAAAAGATATATATATAAACATTCAAAAATTGAATTCTTCCGAGTTGACAATACTTTGTTGACATTTTAGATTGTTACAAAAATAGAAGATGAACTTATTCTTTGAATTTTTGTAAATGCTTTCATGCTTAACTCATGTGTATGAGGTCTGTCTGGAAAGAATCCAGCCATTTAATATCAACAAAAAAAATAGCCTACCTAGAGCCTTAGTCTCATTTCAAAGTATATACTACCATTAGAACACTCACTTATCTGGGCACTTACCTTTCACTTTTCAAAACAGTCTGCTAAGTCTTCTTCCAGGATCACCATCAGCTGCTTGATCACATTCTCCTTAATCTCATCTAGTCTGAAATCTCTTTGAGAAAAGCCAGAAGTTGCTGTGAGCCTAATTTAGATTTAAGGGGCTGAGAGACGTAGATGATGTGATGTTTTGCAAAAAAAAATACTCTGCACAAGGCATGAAAAATGATTATCTTAGACATTGCGAATGCAGTGGTCACACTGTACCCAAGATACACGGTTGGAAAGCAGACAAAAGTCTTTATTCCAACAATATATTATGTTTTATGTGCAAATATTGGGTTTTGTATATATATATATATATATATATATATATATATATATATATATATAAGCTTATAATACGTGAGCTTATGCAATGCTCTTCCAACATGGAATGGAGCACTCTGGTGGATGGGGAATCTATGCATTAATAGATATATTGCTTAAATTCAAACTTACTGACCGCCCAGTTCCATGGCGCAGAGAAAGGATACCAGCCTCTGGATCTAAAGCTAAGGTTTCAATCCTACCTTGTGGTACTAGACAGGATAATGGATAGTCTATAGCCTCACTGAAGAGTTGTAATACAAGGAAATAGCTGTCTGTGGATGACACAATAATATATACATGAATATATATATATATATATATATATATATATATATATATATATTAGAAAGAGAATTTCATCAGCACGTGCTGGAATAACTATTATCATATTTTTGTCTGTAACTTCTTTTGCTCAACTGACATAAATAGACAAGATACATAGTTTGAAAGTGGACAAAATTCTTTTTTCTACAACATATCATGTTTGCTGTACAAACATTAGGTTTTCTTTCCACAAAAGTAGGTCAAATTCAGCTAGGATTTCTTGGAACTTTTTGTATGGTGTTCTGCAAACTCCACAGAAATGCATTGTAGAGAAAAAAATGATAATGAATAATTCTTTTGCAATTTTAACCCTAGTTTACCTGAACTAATGTTTTATCTTCTTCTGATAACAGAACCAGAAAGAGTAACATTAATTTCATTAATTGATGTATTGGTGTGAACCCTTTTTCATTTCTTTAGAGTTCAGCGTTATCTTAATTCACCTTTTCATTCTATTTTGATTTGCTTTTGATCAATGTCTGTAAATTTCTGATACGTCTCAAATTTTCTCCTTTCTTTTCCCTTATGTAAACAAAAATTGATGAGCAAAACAGTTTTTGTCATTCTAAAGTAAAAGTGTTTTCATTCCTGCTTTCCTTTGCCATCTATCCTCTAAACCCATCACAAGTAATTTCTTGGAAATCCAATTTTCTTATTCTCACATTAAAAACAATTGTGTTCAACCCGCAAGGTTTTAATTTCCAAGATCAACTGTAACTACAACTCATTTTCCACCTGCCAATTCATGATTCCATCATCTTTCTTTAAAACCAATTAATTCCACACCTTTATATATTTTTTAAGTGCTGATTCAGTATTTATGTTTTGCTACCAGGGGATCTAATCCTACAAATGATATCCTGGTGGAAAAGGCTAGAAGCAATTCTTGGTTTAAAACTGGAAAAATGCTCACTAATCTCAACAGTGGTGTATGTTGCTTTGAATCTTGGGTGTGCTGTGTGCTAGGGATGCACATAAATACAAAAATATTTTAGTGTCTCTAAAAAGCAATAGGCAGTGAAAACTTTTTAGTAAAATGTCAGGAAAGTGGTCCGAATTGTATACTGCAAAGTCTCACACTCTCGCTCATTCAATGTTACGAACAACAAACAGATGAAAATGAATAAGAGAACTAATGAAAGAAAAACAAAACTTGGGTTGGACATTATCATCCACTGATTCTGTTTTCCATTAATTCTTTAATACTTACAATCAAGCAACTTCCCTACATGGTGCAAAAAAAAGGCTTCAACTCTCCATTGCTCTTATACAGATTTTTGCCTTTTTGTGCACACAGCATACCCAAGATACAAAGCCCCATATGCCACTTAATCTTAACCATAAGCAACAGAGACATAGAATACAAATCAAGCATAAATAAACTGTGCAATGCTTCCAATAGATGGTATGCACCAAGTAATGATTGGCTAACTCACCATTCTCTCAGTAGTCTATAATGGAGTCCATAGTACAAGCTAATTTGTTATACTATATATCAACATAGTACCTGTATTCACATAAGGATCAGTACTTCTAATTATGACAGTATATGAGTGTACTCTGCCTGGAATCAAAGTGTTGCTCCCTGGCCTTTTGTTCATGATTAGTGTAAAATCTGTTTGTAGTACAAACTTTGGTTTTGTGCCAATGCAATACCGTGGATGATGATGGCTTACTGAGGCTCTGTATTGCTGAGCACAAGAGGTCCTGTGGCCTCAAAAATTTACTCAGCCCAGTCATTGGGGAGCAGTAAGTCCTGGGACAGTACCCTCTCTTTGCACTAAAAGGACTGGGTCGGGCTTGCCCTGACGCCTTCACAACACTAGTTGTGGGGACTGCAGCAATTTTTACTGCTATCCCATAACTGGAGCCCAACATTAAAAATGACCTTGTGTCACATCTTGATCTCATGGGGAAGCGAGTAAATACGGTGTGGTATCTATACAGCCATTTATGAGTGTTACTTACACACACAACATATATGGATATGCATTGTGTTTTATAATAGATACAGATAGGAAAAAAATTAAAACTCTTTAAATATTTCAAACTACTCATATCAAAGATGGATGTGCAGCTCTTGAGTGTGGGAAGAACAGATTCCTCACAATCCAGCCTCATTCTCAACCCTCCATAAGTAGCCAAATATATTGTGAAATTAGCCATTTTTCAGCAAGATCTGGATTTTTTTAAACATTAGGCACCCCCAAAATATACAATAGCAAATTAAATCTGGTAAGTTTAACAAAAGTAATAAGAATAAATGCACAATTTTTATTAATAATTTGTTCTGAAGTCAATATATAGTAATATCATTTGACGTGGGGCTTTAAATGAGTATATTTAGCATTTTTAACTATAAGGAAATCAAAAATTTTGATGATTTCAGCCATTTTTAAAGACATTTTTAGCTTTAAATAACAATCTATACTTGGCAACACTGGTTGACCTATACACAAAACATATCATAAATTATTTCTTGGTTGAAAGTCAAGGGTCATCCTTGTACGAGATAGACTTTTATTGGAGAATATCCGGTAAATATTTGATTTACTGATATATTGTCCTAGAAATTTACAATATGAACCACTTTCTGTCAGACTGTTCTGAGGATACACTATCAGATTGAAACCTAATCCAGAATTTGTAATTCTGGTGATGGTCCTTAACATATTAAAGCATTTCTATTCTGGATATAATGTAATTCAAGAGTGTCACATGGGCTACACGTTGGCACACATCCCAGTAGGCGATCGACTCTTTGAACAGGGGGTGGGGAATGAAAGAAAGGCAGACATTCGTAGTGCCATCTTACATTAAACTTGTAAATGACCTATCGCTCTACTGACAGTCAGGGGTGTCTACTGACACTTGCTCCCATGGGCAAGGGTGGCAAAAGGATGCATTTCCCGGGGGGGGGGGGGCAAAATATATTCTCGGAATATATCTTAACAGCATCATTGAATAATACCATCTTTTCATAATGATACATTTTAATTGGGATTAATCAAAACAAGGAGCATCATCCTTTATTGTCTATAAGGTTCCAACTTTCGCCCGTAGATGAAAAGGCCTGATCTGGAGGGGGCAAATGCCCTGTTTACATATCCCTTTGTGGACACCCGTACTGACAGTTATCATAAGTGTATAACAAAAGGCTTGGCTGGAAGGGACACGGTACGAAGAGAAGGGGGTGGTTGAAAGAAAGTTAGGTAGTTTGGTGAGAAAGTGAGAAGTGGAGGGAGAGAAGAAAGTTAAGTAGTTTAACAACAGCATGGGGAGGGAGAGAGTAGAAAATAAAGTTAAGAAGTTCAACTAGACGGTAGGTAGGTAGGGAAAGATGCTGAGGGCTATTACTGTTCCTATGTGTGACAGACATGGCTCTTATCATATATATGATTTTTGCTTTCAGCCGCTTAGCTGTGTATATCAGCTAAAGTGGATGTAAACCTTGTGTACCCTTTCTCACCTTGTTTTGATTCTGAATATAATTTTCTCATTGATAATTCCTCCTCCACATCACTATAATAAGCTTTTAGAATGGACTCTCTGCAATATAGAACCCTGAAAGATTTCCCTATGATGAGATGGAATTTTAATGGTTGTGGTTCCTCCTTCCAAATAGTGTCATGAACTCATTTGGAAATCCTGTGTCTGTAGCTGATAAATAAAAAATACGTTTGGTTCTCAATTCTTCGATTCGGTTCATTCATTCTTCTCAACCAACCAAAGAACAATCTTAAACTTCTCTGCCATCGAAGATTCACAATGACTCATTGAATACTCAGACAATGCCAGTTGGTGCAATTTCCACATAATTCATAAGCATTCCAACTTTTGTTCAGACCTGCAAATCTCTTCTCCCCATCTTTGATATTGTTAGTGCAATGTTTTATTCAATCCATTCATGAATTATACACTGGATAAGGTCTCGTGAGAAGAGGCGAACACTGTTTTTTTTTGGTTGACACCATGGAAGATGCGAAGAAGAAATTCGATTGTCTGTACAAAAGTTGGAATGTTAATGACTCTTCTGAAAGTCAAGGAAAATAAATTCACCAGCAGTTCTTGACAATTTTTTTCACTGAATTGATATTTAAAATAATTTTTTAATCTTTTAATAATATCAATTTCAAAGTTGATAATGATATTTTTGAAAATCAGAGCATAAAATTTCATTGAATGCAAAAGGCAATTTGGAAAAGAATCATGTTATAGGTCTATAGGTTCTGAAAATATCTTTACTATACTCACACATATTATTTGGATTGTGATTGTCATAAATCTTGAAATGTTTTTCATGCAACTCATAAAATTTTATTTGTGTTATCATTTGTTACATTTTAGTTTCTTCATTCTTTGAGAGAATGTTCAATTTGAATTTAACAGAAAAGTTTCTTTAACAGTGGTTCTGTTTGCCAAATTTGCTTTTTCAGGGTACACTTTGTTGACTATTTAGGACCTTACCAATCCAGAAAAAGTGACTACAATAAAAAGGCATCAGATTTCAAACAATCAAACAAGTACTAATGACTCAAAGTATCTTTATGCTGATAGAATGATTTGACTTTTTTATCATAAGAATAATGCTCCTTTCACTGTCTCATTTGTCGTTGTTTTTTTTCTTTGAAATCCATCAGAAATTCAGCTGATTTGATGGAGAAATTGCTATTCTGGTTATGTGTTTATGATAAGTCATGAATGGCTTTTGAATATCCCTAGGCGTAAGACTGATGGTCCTATGCTTCTCAGATATCCTAAGACACCAGAGAGTGTGGCAAACACCTTTTTAGACGGATCCAGCATTGAATATTTCAACAAATAGAATGATTTCTGGAATGAGTAAGTTGTTTTGGATAAACAAAAGGAAGGCTATTTAGCAAGTAGAACCACTGCGAAAAGAAAGCCAAGTTTTATGGACAGATGTTTCATAAAATTGATATTTTTCCGGAAAAGATTTTACCAAAATGATTCTATTTTTAGTTGATTCTTTTGAAGTTTTTTGGGTCTTTTTTCAAAAGTAAAAAACCTTCTTATGCATTTTTAATGAATTTTAAAAATGTGGCCGTTATGTGAAGAAAATCTCCTTAAATTTCAGGTGCGTACATTCTCCAAAAGTAAATAGAACATAACAATCCAAATATTTTTTTTGTTCTTTACATTCTATCGAATTATTTCATTATACATCACCTTTGGTATATAATTACAATCAACAATTTCAAATAGAAGGAATTTGTTTTATATGAGAAAACCACAAAAAAATGTTATTAGAAAACAGTGTTTATACTATTGAAACATTTTTGCTTGTTTATTTGGATTAATTTTTTCATACAGAATATTTTGATGTTCATCTGTCCTCATGGGGCATTATGAATCCCCAAGTTCACATCTTCAACATTGTTACTAACCAAGATTTATATCAGCCATTTTCACATAGGCCCGCTGATGGCCATGGCATATTTTAGAGCTGAATAGACTGAAATAATAATAAATGAATTCATGCATATCTCTTCATGTTGTACTCCTGTTTGACAAGGGGGCCCTGGAACCCAAGAAGAGCTTGTGTGAGATTCATGGCCAAGAAAAAGTTGAAAATGGTTGATTTATATAGAGAAAACAAATTACCTGCCCATGCCCTGTCAACTGATCTTGCAGTAGCTCATCTCACACAGTATCAAGATGAAACTTTTATTATCATTGGATCATCGCAGCCACACAAATGGCCCAACCGACTAACCAACCAAGTGGGCTACAGATTCTTTCCTTGTTGATTGTTCAATGTATCTAAGTGTCTCCAGGCACTACTGGTCACATTTTGGGGGCTACAACCCTGAAAATTTGAATGAGTACACCACTAGGCACCATTTAAAGACGTATTTGTTTCTCCAAAAAAGTGCCATTTTTTTTGTCTCTATGGTCATTTTGGACGAACAATACCCAAATCTTGTGCTTGTATTTTTTTAGATAATTTTGGATAAAAGATCCTTTAGATAATTTCTAAAAGAAGATACATTTGTTTGGATAATTTTTTTTTAGATAGTTAGTTCTGATTCACATACAGGCTATGGTGATTCATTTATCTTATGTATGGATATGTCATTATTATTTCTTAAGTCAGTATACCTGTAGAGCAAATTAAAACTAAGATTAAACAGAATAACTATTCAGGCTGATCCTTATATAATTCAATGCCTTTGGGTCTTGATTTTTAGATATCTAAAATTGAGGTTAAGGGACCAAACTTTATTTATCTAAAAATAGATCTTTGGCATAACAGATTCACAACTGGAATCAGTCCTAAGATGTTTTTCTGAAAATTAAGATGTTGCTAATTGCATAACACACGCACTCACACACGCGCACTCATGTATGCACATATACTCTCACGCATTCATACAGATATATATATATACAAACACACACTCTCATTCACACTAAAAGCACTCTCACTCACACGAACATTTGCACACACACTTACTCGCTTTCACACACACACACACACACACACACACACACACACACACATACACACACACACACACACACACACACACTGAATCTCACACATGCATCCACATATACACACATACACTTTCATGTACACATTTACTCTTTGAATCAAAACTAAAGACTTGAATTTTTAAAAATTTTGCTTGTTTTATTTCATTTGCTGCTAATTTACTCCAAATGGATTGAAAAAGATAACTTAGAATCAAACTAAATTTACATTCATTTATATAAGTGTAACAAGAATGAATGATATCAAATTTCACTAAGATATTCCTACTGTTGGGATCCCTGATCAACTGAATAAAAGCTCGACAAGTTTCATCGATTGTCACCATAAATGCGTTGACAATATCATGCCTGCAAGATAGATACTTAAAAATACATCATTGAAATAATAATACATAAAAATCGAGAATGAAATATGATCCAGTTCTGATGATAGAAGCAACATTGACTGACATCAACGGTATTTCCACATGGATAATCTACAACAATAGATAATCAGCCCCTACCCCATCCCGGGTCACGCAGTTATTTATACAGACATATATAACAATTATGTTCCCGTAGTCAACATGCATCTGGAATTTTTAGCTAGAAATTTTCGGAAAAAAACTATGGATCAAACCTGGTGAGATATGGATTGTGTACAATAGATGCAAAAAATATCTGATATATTGCAAAAACTTTATTTTAACAGCCTTATACAGCTCCAAAATTGACAGAATTTGAACCAAAAATTATAACGAATATATAAAAAAAAAAAAACAAATACAAATAATAAAGATATTGAAACAAGATTGAACAATGAAAAGTTATGTATAAAAAAAAGTAATAAGAAGAGCAACAATTATCCGATACTTTCTGGAAAAATTATTTTCAATTTTGTAAAATAGTACCAGAGGACATCCTGCGATTGATTTCAAATATTCTGGTTAAGATAAACATTCTAGAACATTTGCAACTGGGATGGATCTCATTCGATTGTTTGTGATTCAATCATTAATTACCAGATGAGGACATGTAAAGTGTCACCATGCCCAAGTTTAGAGAATTGTCATAAGACATTCAAGCACTTATTATGTCATACCACAATAATATCTAGTTGTGGCACCAGCATTTTGTCCCAACCTGGGTAAGATTCAGCCCAAAAAATATGCAGAGTTTTTTATAAGTAATGATATGAACAAAGATTAAATTTGCAAATCTAGACGAGGAAGCTGGGAGCCCAGGCTTCCCCTGGCCTGGTGCCACCAGTGCTGGTATGAATATTCCAATTTCCATTGTTGCTGACACAAATCTCAGATTCAAGTCTCATCATTTGACTACTACAAAAAACTACCAATATATATATATATATATATATATATATATATATATATATATATATATATATATATATATATATATATATATATACACTTATTCAGGTGATGGAGCTGAAAAAGCACTTGCCATTTCCTTTATCCTATATATGTTGCATGAATATCATATTTTAGAAATGACATGCTAACATGGGAAGACAGCAACTATTGAAGAGGTTTGGAAATGCATTTTGTCTCATTCATTTATTTGGGTATTTTTTACTGAGGTGCCAGAATGGTGCTCCAATGAGCTCCACCAGCCCTCTATCCCTGATTATATATATATATATATATATATATATATATATATATATATATATATATATATATATATATATATATATATATTCATACATACATAAGTAAACAGAATAGGTGTTATGTTCTATTTATTTGTTGTCTAAACTTGATTTTGATAAATATAGTCACTTGATAAACATGAAAAGAAATATCTCACTTAACAGTGGCCATTATTCCATTCTCTAAAATGAAACAAAGATAATTTTTTAAAAATCTCATTTAAAAGGCCTTAAAGTTTCCCCATGGCAACAATCACAATTCCATTTTCAAATGTTTCGAGCAGGACCAAATTCTTTGTAATGAATTTACCCTGTCTAATAATAATTCCGCTGATGGAATGAGAATTCTTGATCTTTGGCCTTGGCGCCAGCCACTGTCTATTTGTAGAATGTTTCTATTTACCAGGAAGATTTTTGGAAGACAGGTCAAGGCGGAAAAGCTTTGATGACGCCACAAGACAAACGAATAGTTAGCAGACGGTGAGATTTCACTCCATGCATCATCCGCTTCTTGTACACAGAGTATCAGTTTTTGCCTGTAGTGGTCCCCATCTGCTTTCGTTTTGTGCTCATTTTAGTCTTCAGTGATTTCTAAAAAAAAGAATCGTCAAATGATATTGGCCTTGAGAAACAAAATTTTTTCAAAAACATATGAATGCTTATTCTTTTATTGATTATAATGATCCAATTTCTGTACATTTGTTTGTATGTTTGTCAATGTAATACAGCAAAAACAGCACATCGTAGTGAGATTTTTGCTAATGCAATACCATTAAAATACCCTAACTTCAAGAATAAAGCAATTCCCAGTGCGATCAGCAACTTAGCCATAATAGTGTTGGGTTTACATTCATGCTCAACTAAATAATCTATATTGTAATGATCTGATTTATCAAGGGTGATAACTCCAAGTATATGAAATGCAAATTATAAATTAGTTTCCCTTATTCATTTAATTACTTGTAGATAATTATAATATAAATTTTACAAACTGGAAGTGATTTGACATTGAGCTTAATGGCCACCAAAGGCAGTTTTTACATGAATTATTCATAAAAAATCAAAAAACCTGTAAAATTGATCCTTAAGGTTTGAAAAACTTTACTGTTCCAATCCACTGACCAAAATATAATTTTTAAAAAAATCCTGCAATGTTTTTCACTAAATTTCATTTGTACAGGTTTTATCTCAGATAAGCTGTCATCTTTTCATGTACTGGAAATTTAAAAATTACATTTTAAATTTACAGGTTTCCTTTTCTTTATTTTCAAACAGAAAGCAGTTGAAGTGCTTTTATTGCTTAATATTGCCATCATCTTTGATCTGCTGTATTTAATAATAAATTTCTAAGTCTTACGAATACTGTATAACCAATTCAAAAGTATAGGCAAACACAAATAATTTTTTATTTATCATATTATTCATATTATATCAATCATATCAAAAACGTTTTGTTCTATTTTTTACACCATTAAGAAATTTATTATGATAGTTACGTAAAGGGTTCCCTTAGGAGTTAATTTCAGTTTTCCGACATTTTCTGGGTCTGGCAATGACCAGGTCTCAAGGTTTCCTGATTGAAGAGGTACAAATGTACAATATTTTACCTGATTTCATATTTTGGATATACTCTTAAGGATTTTTTCGAAATATTTTCAAGGTCAACAAAGAACCATATTTCAATTTAGAAGCAGCAAGCAGTTTTCAGACTCAAAAATGGTCAGAAGATATAACATGGCCGCTATTACAACAAGTGATGGATATATTCTTCTAAGATTCTGTATTCAACCAAAAGAGTTTGAATTTGAAATGTCATCAACCAATATTTTTTTGTTTTTTCCATTTTAATAAGAACCAATCAATGGGAATGTCTGCTATAATAATAAATGATTCCAAACATTTTTAAAAAGAAGTATCCAAAATATGAAATATGTATCCACCTTTATTTCTTATATGCTTCTTTGTACTTGCTTATCTCTTTTATTGCATAATTTTTTCCATTGTTATAATTAAAAACACCTGAAATGATTTTAGATGAAGTTTTTCTTTGGTTTATCATTGAATGTTATCTCGTCTGCTTTTTCTGATTTCATTTTTGGTCTTTTTTTGCTTGGCTTGGTGACAGTCATCATGAAAGAAAAGCAATGACTATTTTGTTGATGTTTTTACTCGTCTTTTTATTTTCTTTCGCTTAGAAAATGCACCATTTTTATTTCAGGAACTGTGGACTTGCAAGCGGATGTATTCATTGCATGATCGAGATCGAACTTAATTGTCTTCTTGTGCAGGCCACCCTCCCCCCCAGCTCTTGAATCCTTCACCATCACCCTCACCATTTTCTTTTCCATACTGAGTCTGTTCTTTGTAAATTAATGCTTCTATTTGCAGGATTTTGTGATGTACCATTTAGATAATACAATTATCCAACTGAAAGAGATTTTATTGATTTTAAATTCATGGAGAAACTTTTGTCCTTATCTACTTTGGAGTACTGAAATTTTCCAAAGAGAATTTGATCATGTTTCATTGGAATCTACACAAAGATTCTGCCTCATATACTTTGCCTATGAATCCACTAATCTTGAGAAATTGAGCTTGATAAATTTTGTCTTACATTACTTGACTCTCGTTTCTACTTTTGCATTGTGTATCCATAAGCTAGAGCATCTTTATGTCTATGCATCTTGCAGTGTTGTGGTTATATATGACACATCAGCCAGATCTCTTTAATCCAGTGATTTTCAACCTTTTTTCATCTTATGGCACAGTGAGCCAGGCACTACAATGGTCGAGACAGACCATCTGTATTTAAGAATAGATTTGATTCCGAAAATACTTTATGTTACATGTAGAACTGTGGTTGCTGTTGTTGTTATTGTTGTTAATATGATGATGATCATCATGATCATGATCATATGCAGTCGTGTAATAATTCTCATATTCTCACACATCTTATGGCTGGCTGTGGAGATTGGTGGTTCAACACAATAGAATTTGGAAGAGAATTTAGAACTGCCATTTGGGCTTTTAATGAACAACACATTTCTTCATTAATTGTGTCATTGAATAAAGGAGCTCAGTGTACTCCATAAAAGTACCCGTAATGTTAAAATGTATCCAATGTTATTTTTGCATCCATTTTGGGGACAGTGTCCCAAGGCCCTGGTTTGGGGGAGTACCAACCCTCCTCAAAACTCTCGCGGCACACCTATATATGCTTTGTGGCACACTGATGTATTTCAGCACATTCGTTTGAAATCATTGTTTTAATCCAATCTGTGAGTAGGATTGTCAGTCATGTGCAAATCTTTGGATGTCCTATCAGAAAAGAAATTACTCCCCTTGATTTAAAAAGGAAAAAAAAAATGATGAGATGGATATTTCCACTTTTGAATTTATTTTTGAAGATTGCTATTGATATCCTGTACTCACACTATGTTTGTTTTTTTTTATATCTAAGGTATTGATCTCTTGTCTGCTTCTTAGTTATACATAAATATTCTATATCATACGGTTTTGGATGCATTCTGTTACAGCATGGCAGCCATTAGGGATATTTAGACCATTTTGAACTCAATAAATGGTATCAAGTCATATTAAGCCTGAAAAAAAATCTTAGAGAAAGAGATTACAAGTTTGTATCATTTTCTTAGCGCCACAAACACTAGAAATGATTCTTCTATTTCTGAAGAAGTTTTTGGTTCTAGAAACTTCTTTCTTCTAGCCTTTTACTGCTTTTTTATTATCACCTGACTTTCCTCCAGGAAAGGATACCACAAAAGATGAATTAGGATGGGGAGATGGTTGAGATGAAGCTATCTTTTTGTTTCACTTTTGTTTGTCATATTTACAATTTCATTCCTAATAATATTAAATATCAATTGCAAATTATCTCATTTTTTGTTTTATTTTTCATTTTAGAAAATTCTATTGAATGTTCATGAATAATTATTTTGTTGCCATCCAAACTTATATTGCCATTTGGAACATTGATGGTAGGGGGGTACTGGGGGGTGTTTGTTTTGTTTGATTTGTTTGTTTGTCTTTTTATAATTCAACTGATTTGAAAATATATCAAGAAATATGTATGTTGCTACTGCCTTTAGAGTGAGAAATTCAGAATAACTTTTTATTCCATTGAGATTTGGAACTGAAATTTTAACTGCAGAAACTCCAGATGTGCTGAAACTTTTCCATAAAATTACACTTCAGTTGTGTGACCACACAGAATAACTAGAAAAGGCTTGGTTTGAAACTGAAATTCAAGTGGTTCTTTCTTCCTGCTTGTTGACACAGTTGAAAGAGAGTAACCCTTCTGCCTTTGGATCTAAAGTTGCAAATAGTCAGAGAATATGTTGTTTGATTTTTCTAATGATTGGATGTGATGTATATAAGTTGATGGAGCAGGTTTGTGTCTTCTCAGTAAATGTCTCTGGTTCATTCCCAACAGGAACCAAGCTTTTTCAATCATTTATATAGTCACACGACTGTAGAAACTACAGATGCGCTAAAACTTTTCCACAAAATTTGAATATTTATGCTTCACTGGAGGAATGATTTGAAAAAGCTTGGTTCTTGAGTAAGAACTCAAATTACATCAAACAGTTTTAGTGCACCTCAAGTTTCTACAGTCGAAATTTCAGTTCAAAATCTCAATGCAATAAAAAGATATTCATAGTTTTCATTGTTTGCATTTTTTTTTGGAACACCAGTGACAAAATTCACTTCTAACTTTGTTTCAGAAATCAATAGCAAATAGACAAAGTGAGATTTTATGGTTGTCTGTTCATGTTACAAATATTTAAGTGTGTTGTTTATTTCTAAAATTTGTTGAAGGCTACAAATATGGCCGCTGTTGAAGTCATAGGGTCTCCAGAGAGTGCTTGAACCATTATTTGTTGGTCATTTGCTGCTGATGATGATGATTCTAGGTTTCGGGTTGAGTTTCAATATTGGTGTCCATATTTTACGATCTAAGCCTATTGAACCTATGCTGAATAGTTTTCACTGCAATTGCGTTCACTCAAAATACTTAGCTTAAGTTATCAGCAGCTTGAACTGAATTTGTCCCAATTGGAAATCATACGTTGAAATTCATCTAACCTCTTGGGTCGACAAGATTGCGGTTAAGGCTTCAAAAACCTTTGATTATAACAAATTACATCTCTATTTACATTGAATTTGTAAAAGATGCAATTACATTTGTCAATCTTTCACTTCTAGCATTAGTCTCTATGATGTAAAAATAGCAACGACATTTCAACTGTAATAACCTGATGTAATTCTGAATGAATTCTCATTCTGGTAATCAAAGTGTTTCAGTGCTACAGGCATGAACTTCACTTACTCCTCTTTAGTTAAACCACAATGTAAAATAATTTTCTGTGTTATCACATCTGAGCTTGGTTGTCAGCTTGTTGACATATATTCGCCTGCCCTCAAGGACAAATTTGATACGTCAGGTTTCAGTGTGGGGACCCACACACCTCAGCACTTAAAGTGCAATGGGCTGATGCAGCCTGAGGGAGCAGGTCTCTTACCACTAGACTTCATACTTTTGTGGGGTATAGGAAAAACCTGTGCCACATCTCCATGACAGACAGGTGAAATTGATTAGAATGAATACCAGATTAGAAAGAATTACCATGTATACTCGTGTAATCTTCAACCTACTTTTTTGCCCTACTAATCATATGTACTTCATGTAATGTTCAAGACCAGATTTCAAAGTCATCAGAAAGGATTCAGCACATGTTTTTGAAATTTTGTGATTCAAAGGTGTATGGTAAGCAATGCAAATGGCCACTACTATGGCCAATATCTATTTAAATTTCAACTGTGACCATCGTATGGATCATATACCAATAATAGGATATCAAATAATAAAATAACCTATCATATAATGGGATTTGGGGAGAAAACAACTTTTGTAATATGATTATCTTTATTTTACATGAAGCAGAATTATTTGTTGACTCCTGCCACCTAGCCAAGGCCTAAATTGTAGGCCTAAAAGTCTATAGGCCAAACCCAGGCCCGAAATTTTGATAGTTTTGAAAGCATACCTCATATCATGTTACAGGTTAATGAATTGGTCTCAAGAAGTCGAACATTACACAAGTACATACGGTATTTTGATTTCCTTCCCCTCTTTAGATTGTGTGATTATTCTCTGATATCAATTCATCAAAAGTTGATCAGTAGTGTAATAACATGCATTTTTATTGCTTTTTTCAGAATCTTGATGTTTGAGGAGAAGAACAAACCAAAGGAAATACCAAAGGGTCCACCCCCAAAGCGTGACCTCAGCGCCTTACCTTGAACAGCACCAAATTCCCTAAGGCCTGGTCTCCTGCCAGTGGCTTGCTCTGACATCAGTTGTCAGCAAATCAATTTCTGACGGTGTGCTCTGTCAGAAAGATCTTTTAGGAAGAGGAGTGTATTTTTTGAAGACGAACAAATCATATTTGTTCACAATCATCTGTTTATCATTATCATACTCTCATAAAAATCCGTCTTTCTTTTTAGGCTTCTAATTCCGAGAAAAACTGTCGCAACTTCTATTATTATTATTTGTTATCATTATTATTATTATTATTATTATTTGATTCTGTTAACTTTTCTGAATTTCAATCTGGAATTTTGAATTCTATAAATAAATTTTTCAAAAATGTTAAAATGAGTTCCAAAACAATTAACAGAAGACATTTCCCAGAAGGAAACGGTTGATCCGCACGAGTATCAATGGTGCCATCTGATAATATTCAAAGCTTCAAATACCTTCAACAATTTCCTTGCTTCTCTGTCTTGACGAATTTCGAAGAAAACAGAATTATATTTTTATGAGAAAAAGCAAAACCGCTTGCTAAAATGTTGGTATATGCTAGAGCTAATAAAAAAGTTTTGAGGTGATGCACTGCTCAATCTTCTTATCTCCAAAAACTAAAAACTATCCAAGGGAAATAATCCAAAAGCAATCAGCCAATCAAAATTTTTATTTTCTGATCTTTATATTGAGCATAGAATCATAATATCACCAATGGAGAATTTGAAAGAAGAGGCTATTTAGAGCCACTTCATGTAACAGTAATCTTGCACAAATGTTTTCTGGCAATTCTGGACACAAATGTTTTCTAGCAATCCTGGCAATAATATTTGTTGGTCAATGACTATAGCATAGTTTGTGTCCGACGTTCCCTCTGATTTCTTCATGGCCTCTGCAGGACCAAAAAGTCTGTGAGCAACTGGAGAAATGCAGTGTGCAGAAAATATTCTCACTCTTGAGACGATAATTGATTTTTGTCTATGAAAAAAACAGTCCGTTACTTTTAACAAAATGTGTATAATAAAAGAAATGATTTATTCAGCATATTGATTTTTTCTTTAGTATTTATTCATTATTATATAATCATAATCTTGAAACATGTGCAGCAAAATTTTTCTTGTGTGCAGATGTGCAGCATAGAGGGAACACTGTTTGAGTCTTGTTGATGTTTGCCCTAATCGTAACGTCAAGGCAGTAGAAGAGCAAGTGCCGATTACCAGGCATTGTTTTTGAACTTATTTTCAGCTTGGGAATCTTTACATAAAATTACAAGATGTGGGTATTGAATAATGAGACTGGGCTCATACAAGTTGAACCACAGTAGAAATTCTCAAACCACATGGTATACATTGACCAATAAGCATGCATAAACAACTTCTGAAAGATTCAAACTGCTTGCATCTATAATTCGTTGTTTGGCATTGCTTGAAGTAGACATGTTTTTCTAACAAGTCCTAAAATTGGTGAGTTATAAAATCGAGCAATGCATCCATCATTTGTGCCTCTTGAACACACTTACAGATGATGTGCATTCTTCTCCATAAACTTCAGTAAGCATACAAAAAAGATTCCACAGCATTCTGTTCAATTTCACCAGAAAATTGTTTGCATGCACACTGAACTTAAACTTAAGTAAGCCCAGCCTTATTTTTTAATCGCAATACCTCAAATCTTTTTCTTTATTTTTTCTCTTCCTTTCTCTTTCATTTGTTTAATTTCTTTCCAACTCGTCTCTTTGCAATCGTCAACCAACATATTCATTCATCAGCATTCACTCCTTAGCTTTGGGGCAGTTATTCAACTTGTCCAGATGCGAAATTCATTGCCCTTATATTTTTTGTGCATTACAATCGAAACGCACAAGGTACTAAAAAAATCAAAAGTTAAATGAATGATCCCTCAAATTTGCATTTCAAAGTCTTGGTATGTTGGTGTGAATATTTCTTGCATTTAATCTTAATTGTGAGTCAGATCTTCTGTCCATCTTGGTAAGATGTCTGGCACAAGCAAGACAAGAATATTTTCACCTATCAAATTAACACCCTTGAAACTATGAAAAAAATGAAAATATGTTGTACATGGATCTTTTTGGACTATTTTCCTCCACTTGGCTCTCTTTTGTACACAACGTTTATCCTATGGCTTTCGTCAGGCATATGTCTTGATCAAGATCATTGTGAGAAGGTCTGGATGACAATGCCATTTAATCCGTAGGGTTAGACTGGTCCTCACTCTGCTGTCATTGTCCAGGTGGGGACTTGTATCGGGCCATCTCATTATTGACAACTCTTTTTAAAATGTTTTGGGAAAGTTGGAATGATTATTCTAACCCAAAAATATCATTAAAAAAGTTGCTGAGTTCATCCATTGCCATGTTGGCAAACATAAAGGGGGAGATAATCTTCCTTTTCCTCTGGAAGTCAATATTTTGAGAGAACACAGATGAGGATAATAGTTCTAAGAGATCCATGTAAAATGATAATTCCTCATTTAAAATTCAGAGAGAAATATGTTATTTGTGCTATTTTAGCAATAACATTCCAATCAACTTCAGCCAAGACCTACTTTTCATCCATTTTTTTAGGTTTTTATCATGGCAATCTTAGAAAAGATTATTTTTTGACATTCTTTTATTCTTCTTTCCATTCTCTTTCATATCTTATGAAATTATTTTCCATAAGAGCTCAAGGAAAAAACACATTAAAAGTAGCCATTTCTTTAACTGTGAATGACTGACCAGGTGATCTTTCTTCCTCATATTCAACTGAGGTCTAGCAAGTAACAACATCAAAGACTGGCAGACCATTGCAAAAGTGAGTTTCCAATATTTAAAAAAAACAAACAAACAAGGGAGATAATTCACGTTTTAATGATAACATGCTCTCTTTTTCCCTTCTGTCTTCATATATATCTTAGCTTTGAGACACTCAGTGTAGGATCTTATACAGAGTAGCACACCACTACTGTTGTATTTATTTATTGTCATTATCATTGAAGGAATCTTTGGAGAAAAGTGTTTCCCATATCCTGGCATAGGAATGCAGGATTTAACAGTTTCATCTTTTAATTTGCTCCATGCAAGCATGTAAAGCTACAAGTTTGATACTTCGCTTCTGATTAAGTATTGCTATAGTCCAATTGTACAGAAAATATGATGCATTTTTCAAAAGAAATATATATATATTGTCCGCATCTTTTTTTTTTTCATCTGGAATAATAATTCAAAGTATCCAAATGATGGAATGGGATGATTGGGCGCAGCCATTCGGGTTCAAACTATTTTAGTTCCTGACTTTTAAGCACTAGACATTTTGGTATCAGGAAATGACTTATTCAATTGATTTGACATCATTCAAAGATATAAATTTGAAGGATATATAATCATAATTTACTTATATATAAAATAGTTGAACTGTTAATCACTAAAAAGAAGTAATATAGTTTTTGGTGCTAGGAATTGTAAAATTGTTTAGTAGTTGAGTTGTTCAATAGTAGTGATTTGTACAAGTGAGATGTTAAGTTTTTTAGGTTCAAAATTAGATTTAAATTTTACATTACGTATCAACTCTTCAATTTAAAGATGCAGAATAAATACAAGTTGTTTTTTTTTCTCAATTTCTTAGCACCAAAATGTCTATCACTGAATAGGCAAGCACCAGAATGGGTTTGACACTGAATCGGCTGCACCGAAATATTCCCATCCCTCCAAAAGAGCATTTTTTTGTGCTAAACCATTATTTTTGCATGTATCTATTTGTCTTCAAATCTTAAAGCAATTTGATGCACAAACTAATATTTTGCTTTGCAAATGCAGTATTTTATCTGCAAATAACACAAGCACTTTGATTGCAAGATCCAAAAAAATATTTGTATTATCCTCACCTCCAACACACTAACTCATTAATGTCAGATCTTCAGAAATAATTTAATCTCTGAGATTTTTCAGATAAATTCTAGTTATTACATCAAACACTTCAAAACATTTTTAAAATGTTAATTTTTATACTGTTGATTCATAGAATATAAAAATGTTGAACTGAAATGAGTTAAAGCCAACTTTTCTAATGAAAGTAACATTTATCAATATTGTTAATTATTCATTTTACAATTTACTTATATTGTTAATTATTAATATGATGAATCAGTGATATTATTAACAACATCAGTTTTCCGGTGTAAACCAGGTGATTAATTCAAGTTTAATAAGATTTATTTTTCCTCAAATTTTATCCGAACCAAGAATTTAAAGAATGTGATTAAATGTTTATTTCTATTCTTGCTCCCAGTGAATTGATGAATTTGAATTAAGAGATAAATTAGATGATTTTGTTGGCTATATTTTAATTCTAATCATAAAGTGTTTCATTAAGGCTTTACTTATTTTTGTTTTAATGAAATCTTTTACATTTCAAACTAAATTAATCCTTTTTTTGATACGTGGTTTTTTTTAAAATGACAAATTGAAGAAAGACTAGAAGCATTCTTTTGATACATAGAAATTCTTTGATATATACTATAAAAGTTAAATTTTAGAGGCTCCAGAATTAAAATTGCAAATTTAAGTATTATTTTCTGAAAGGCTGCCTCTGGCTCAATATCAACTCACTTCCTATTCAGAGATTTTATATTAGAATTATTTGCAAATAAACTAATAAATAAGAGAAACTACACTATAATCAGCAATTAATATACTTGGAATTACTTCCTGTAAGAAATTGGATTATTATAATATAGATTATTGGGATGTGCTATAGTTTGGTCTGATAAAAATATTTATGCATGTTTAACCAATGCATTTTAATAGGAGATGCAAGTATTCCATAAAAATCCTCACAAATGCTTTCTTATGAATCTTTTCACCTAACTTTCTAAATTGAGCTAACCACACAGTGTTTGATTGTCCTCACATTTCCGAGCAATTCATCCCAGACTGATCAATGTAGAATTGTTTATCAAGCCATAAATCATAGTAGATTTGCTTCACAAATGTTTTATCCAATCACACCACTCTGTCAAAAAATTGTTGTCTGCTAATTTAGATTTATTGATGCACTAAACAGCAAGAATTATTTTTGTTTCCACTGCACGTACATATGTTCACCCCTGTTGCATACTGAGCGTGTAGAAACACCAAACACCAGATTGTTTCATTGTGTTCTGTAGAAGCTTACAAATGGACTGAGCTCTGTTGTAATAATAATCCTTCAATCAAAAAACACCATTTTCAGTAATAATCATGGAAACCGAATAGTCAGCGGTCAATTTGAACTTCTAATTCTGTTTGCTTGTCAAACAATAATTAATCTTTAGCACTCTACATTCTTTTTCAAGGGTGCCAAGATTTTGTGCACTTAGTAACTTTGAAAGCCTGTAACTTGTATGTCTGTTCATGTATGATTGAAATTGGTGTGAAATTGACATGACAATGCAGTCACAAAATTAAAACAGACCATCTGAGTCTGCAGTGGCGAGATATACTTTTTGCTCGGCGATTGAAGTCGCCCACAGGGTGCTAAAGGTTAAAGTTATCTTCACATTGAGAAATTCAGTCATAAATAGGGGCTAACTTCAGAATAACTCAAAATATATTGACTTATTAGAAACCATCAACCAAAACTATCAAAATAAGTTTCTTCAGTTTTCAAGCGGGTCAGGCTAGCTATGCATATATGTATTATGCAGACACTGCACCAATGTAGCTAGAGGGCTGAAAATTAAAGCATTCACTCTACTTTATTATGCGTACGAAGATCTTCCAAAATAATTTCTTAAACCCAACTCCGGATAGCTTTTCAGTGGCAGGTTCAATTTGCAATGTAAGTTTATGTTAAATTGATCACTAGTTTGGACCTGCTTGCTTTTTGAAAATTCAGACTTTTAGTGATTACTGTCCAACAAAAGGTGAGAGAAGTAACTCATTCATTGATCGCCCCTCCTTCCTAATGTTTAATTGAACAATCCCAATGTGGCATGCTGCCAAAAGACATTGGTCACTTGATGGTTTCTATTGAATGACTAACTACACCTGTTATAATTATCATTATTATTATTATTATTATTATCAATCATGATTATCAACTAATTATTATGATACCAACCAATAATCTTTGAGTATAAGTAACAATTTTATTTCCCAAATTTTGATCAGACAATAGAACCTCTTCTTCCTATCCTTACTGGATTTAGTTGGTATATTAATGCTATATTAATCTGGCTTGTGTGTTAATGACAACAATTTTTTTTCACCTAAAGCACGTGTCGGCAACCATAAATTTGCCCCATGGCAACATTTTTTGTGGCCCATGGCCTATGTAGGCATTCATTAAAAATCTTTTATGATTTTACTCAGGAAGTTAATCTTGTGTTTTATATTGTGAAATTACAATTGTTTTGGCTTCACAACTCAATAATGTAATAAGTGTAATTCATAGGTTTGTCTAAAATAGAAATTAAGTATGCTGTCTGTAATACAAATGATAGTTTTGAAGTGAATGTGTGTCCCAGACAGAGATGAAAAATGTCTTATATAGCCCGCTAAATCAAAACAAGTGAAAAAGTTTGCCCCTTTTTTTGAATTATGTTCCTGTTGAGGGCAAAAGAATGGATCAGACGGAACATTTTGTTAACGACATCGAGGATGTGTAGAAGAGATTCAATTGTTTGAGCAAAACTTGGAATGTTATTGACTCAAAGTTAAAGACAATTCAAAATTTTTAGCTTAGAGTGTTAGAAAAAATGTTAACTTTTAATTCATGGCCCGCTGATAACTGCTTGTAATTGACAGTGGAACTCTTCAATGAATAGAATTAAAAATAATGGAACTCTTCCGTGAACTGAATAGAAAAAAAAGAAAAATATTCACCAAATGGTCAAAGGGAGGTAATTCCCTGGATTTATTTCCCTTTGATAATGAATTTCTTTATGAATTTGAGAGTTAAAACAAAATGTTTTCCTATCGTTATTTTTACAAGTCAATTTTAGAAATAATTTAAATTGATTTTTTTCCGCAATTTGTGTGTGAAAATGTGCTTGATCCAGATGGCAGCATGATAAGAATAGAAATTCACTGACAGTGGATATAAACTTTAAAAAAAGAAAACCCAAACCAATCATATAATTTCAGCCAATTGACAAAGTCTGCCTCATTATTACTCACAATTCATCATCCACTCAACCAAGTCGAGTGAGGCAAGAAAAATTGACAAGAACATAACAGAAGAGACGTGATTTTTAATCAGTGGTTCTCAAACCTTACTACATGATGCTATACTAAGAAATACATTTGACTTACACGGCACACCAACCCATTATTCCATTAAGATATGAACATGTTATACTGTTTGATCACCATCCTACTTCCACATAGTAGTAAACTTTGAAGTAGTGTTGAAGGAATATTCTGTAAGTCGATGCACTTTAAAAATGAAATGAATTAAATGAAAACATTTTGGCAGTCAATGAACAAAACAGCATACTGACATACATACTTGCCATCCCTTTTCTCTTTCATCTGTCGCTAAAAAGGTTGAGATCTCATGAAATCTAGAGATAAAACAACCAGATTGGTGACTCAGGCTAAGCATAATACCTGTGCCAGACATGTTCAAGGCTTAAAATACACGTTTGCCTATTTGGAAAAAATTCACGCAGCACAATAATATGCTGCGGGACACGGTTTGAGAATCACTGTTTTTAATCATCTTATTCATATCAGGTTTACCGATTTCCATCCTTTCAACGTCAGCTTGAAAAACTGTCCGATGTGCTTCCATATTGCAAACCAGGTATAAATAATCCGACATTTATTTCTACAAGAATTGATGAAGAATTTTTTTTTCTTTTTAATTTTGAATTTCTATAGACTCCAAAGAAATATTTGAAGAGAATGGTCCCTTTCAATAAAAAAAGAAAAAAGTAAATGAATTGTCCACAATTTTGGTGCCATGTCTATACAGTGGGGCCTTTTATATCGCTAATACCAATGCATCTTCTCTACTCCACCGTAGGGGATGGTATTGTTACCGTGTACCTATTCACCTGGTTTTATTGTGATGTACATAACACTGTTAATCAATGTTGATGGTATTAAAATTTGTTATGGAACAGCCATAAAAGAAAGTATTACTTGTTTGTTATTTTTTAAAATTCTCTTAAGATTATTTATCCTCTTATGGAACACTTTTTTTCTGCTTTGTATCAGATTGTTTCACATGAAATGTTGTCTTTTTTCACATCATAGAGAATATTGAAAGATTTGCAAATGTTTAAAAAGTCATTCAGTGGTACAAAACTTTCACATTGTTGTTATTATTTGCATAGCAAAACATAAAAGAAAAAGAGAAAAATGTTTTTAAAATATTCAAATGTACTGTGTGGAAACAACTTTAGTAAATTCAAAAAAATGTCATTCAAAACGGTAAAGAAACGAGTTGAAGATGCACGCAAAGAATTACACACACAATGATCATGCATACAGAAAGAGTTTGTTTTTGCTCTGAAACATTTTCATTTGAATGCAGTTTAAGTGCATCTTTATTTTCAATCATTGTGACTGTAATTCTTTGTACATGTCTTCAATGTGTTTGTTTGTTGTTTTAACAAAGTTTTTTGAATTCCTTCGAATTGTTTCCACACAGTACATTTAAACATTTTTCTGAGGAGTCATCCTCTGATGAGTGTCAATCAAAACAAGCTAATAAGGATTTGTTTTTAAAATCAAGTTTTAGATTTTTCTCCTCCTCCTCCTCTTTTATGTCTAATCATGCAACTAGTAATTACAACAATTTACTAATGTAATTGTATTTTTTGCAGATTCAGTGTAAATAGAGACATAATTCATTATTATTGAATGTTTTGGAGCCCTTGACAGCAATGGTGTCTATCCAAAAAGGTCGACTAATTCTCAAATGAGGACATAATGCTGATAACATCAATAAAACATTTAGGATAAAGACCAATACGGTGCAAACTGTTCCACGCTGGTTCAATATATTTAGGTCCGGAAATATGGATACTAATAATAAACCATGATAGAAAGCCAAACTTGTCTCCAATGATGAAACATTATCAACAGCAGTTACCAATGAGCCACGATGAATGGTTCAAGCTCTTTCTTGGGATTTCATCAGCAACCTTACAAAATCATCTCCATAAAATGGTTAAAAGGTTGAAAAAATAGGTTGCATATTAAGTAAATGTAATGTTTGATGACAGAGTGAGACCCTTCACATCTCATCTGGCTATGTTACAAAAGGTTTCAATGGGAACATTCTACTCTTGGATAGTGGGGTAAACCTGTATTCTCTTTTTAAGAATATTTTATCATTTCATTTTATTTTATTTTATTAATTCAATTTCCTGTATTAAATTTTGTTTTGTTTATAGAGTCAACGAAATAAATAAACATACTTTAATTTACTTCTTACGAATAAGTACGAATCCAAGAACATAAAAAAACATGAAACATAAATTTTAAAAATTAAAATTGAAATAGACTGCATGTCAAACAAATATGGGAAATCATTGAATGGTGACAAGCAAAGTAGATTCAACATACATTAAATATCCCACAAAGCACAAGGAACGTTTTCTATTGGTTCCCATCCCACGTATATAAGTGTTATGATTTCAGTTGACCTATAAATTAAAAATGCAAAACGACCTTTGGATTATGGTCAGGAAATACTGATACGCCTTGATTAAAACATTGCCAGGCTATGTTTCTAAGAGCCTCCATACTGTTTAGTAAACTGAACATAGCAGCAAAAGAGAGTAGAACAAGAAATTGTTTCAATTATATTTCATACAAATATTTCATTGCTTGTCAAGGATTGAGCATTGGTCTGGTTATCAGTAGAATTGAACATTCATTTGGCCATTTTTTTTCTGTTGTTTTAGATCAGTGGTTTTTTGAAAAAATTAAAAACTCAAGGACACCTTGTATAAAGGAAATATTCTGGTGTGCCCCTATTTTTAGCATTCAGTTTCTAGATTGTAATCAATGAAGTACAATACTAAAAAATTGTGACCTTTAAAAATCATATTCATTCTAAATGGGTGACATTTATTTCAATTCTAATATAATGTACAAGTCTGTGTACAATGAATGTATTTTTTGAGAGCCATGTGATGGATGTTGTTATTCTTCTGGCAAAACCTTCACAATGTCAGGTTTAGAGTCAACACAGTTGGGGGCCCGTAGGTCTAGCCTTTAGCGAATTAGACCGATTGCTCCCAATTTGGCCCCATGCCTAAGAGAGCTCCATGTCTAAAGGGGCACTGCACCCAAGGGGCCCCTGCACTTGGGTAATCTACTCTAGTCTTGTCAAATACAGACAAATCCACATTACATCCCCCTAACATCACATTGTAGGTCTCAGAGAGAACAACAATGATTTTAATTTCCTTCTGAATTCTTAAAAAGTCAGTAGTGTTTGTTTATACTATTTGAATGTTGAATTTTTTTTACTGTACTTGAATTGAATTATATGTTGATTGATTATTTGTTATAGAACAACATCGAATTGTATTTTTCTGAAATTTCCATGCGTATATGCTGATTGCTTTCCATACTACCATAGAGATAAAAAGTCTACAATAAACATTGTTTAGATCTTTCAAATTCTACAGACCCTGGCTGTGAACCTTGGGTCCCAGAAAATGTCTCCAATTGTGCCTGCAGCTCCCGAATCTGGCCTTGTCCCTTAGCATTATTTGTTGGACCCCCAGGGGTTTTGAAACCACTGTTTTAAAAAATAAAAATATATTAAGATGTCATCCCATTGATATTGGTCAGTACAGAACTTCACTTTTCTTTGAAGATTGTTGCATTCAAAATAGGATTGTTTCTTTAGCTCTACACATCATGGCTGACTCACAGGGTGGAAGTTCAGGGTTTTATTTGTTATTTAAATCATGATACTTGAAGTAATCATTGGAAATATGCGTGATGTCTCTTTTCTTGAGAATGTGAAAACTATTCTTTAAAATGTTGCTATGATATTTCAAAAGTATATATTCCAATATACATATTCTAATCAGCATAGTACCTGTCAAAAATCATGGGAAATTGAACAATATATTTTTGTTTAAAAGTATTTAATGCAATAATTCTCCGAGGATGAAAAGAAAAAAAATTTTAAAAAGTAGATTTTAAACTTCAAAGTGACAACTGTTTTGTTAATATATGATAAAAATTCAGAGAAAATGTTTTGTTTTAAATGAGTTTGGCACATCAGCATTATGTAAGAAAAAAAAGGAAAATCCATACCTCGTGTAAATGAATCACCATAGCCCGCACATCTACCAGAACTAATTATCTGAAACATTATCTTTGAAAATAGATCTTCTATCAAAAATTATCTAGAAAACATAAATCTTTTATCTAAAATTATCTAAGAAATATCTGCACAAGATTTGAGCATTGTTGGTCCTAAGTCACCTCAGAGGACCAAGAAAACACTTTTTCTAAAAAATGAAACACCGTTTTTAGATGGTCCCTAGTGGTGTAGATATGCAAATTTTCAAGATCATAGCCCTCAAAATGTGACCAGGAACACCTAGAGATGTACACAGATGAGCAAAGAGGGAAAAATCAGTTAGCCTCTTGGCTGGTTAGTCGGACAGACTATTTGTGGAGGTTGGCCATGGGCTACAGTGATTTGATGTAAGTGACTCATTTGAATAATTACAAACATAAAAAATAAACTCTTAACTTGATATTCATAATTTGATTTCACCACAGGTTCAAGCAGTATTGTGATGATCTTACGGATATAGATATGTCATTTGGCTATTTGACTCCAGGTTGGGTGTTGAAATCATGGCATTATTCAAGCATAAATCAAATATCTGATTCACTGTGACCATAAATGAAAAATAAACAGACCAACAATAAAAATAACATAGGCTTTTATATCATAAGATGATATACGCTATGTAGCTTGAGGTCAAAGCATTTGAGAATTCACCATTCTTCTCACCAGAAACTTTGAATCAAATAACTATTTGCAATTTGATTCGCAAGAAAATTTTACCTCTGTGTATTGTCAATTCTTGAACAATATTGTTTATCTTGTACTTCAAGATGATTTTAAGGGAGCGTGTTATGAGAAATACTCAAAATGAGAAATAATTAGATGTTACAGAACTTTTTGAAAAGGACATATTTCTTTATATGAAACCAGGATAAAAATCATATTTTTATTACTTTTTCAACATTTTCTTCTTCTGTTTTTGGAAATTGCTCCCTGAAAAGATATTGGAATAACACTGAATTAAATTTACTTATCAAATAGATTGTAATTTTAGTTGATAAACAATTATCAGTATTATAATAATGAATCGTATTTTTTCATTTAAAAATTAAGGCTGTTTGCAGTAGCTAAGAGTTAATCAGAGATAATAACCACCATTAAAGACAAAAAAATGCCCCCCAAAAATGAAAAGCAAGAATAGCATCCAGCATTTGTTTTGCAGTGAACCATTAAACTAAGAAAGTAAGATTAGGGACATGCTTGTAATAATATATCGAGAGAACCAGGTTATTTGTGGATGATCCACCATGAAATTCAACCTTGAGTCATGCACCATTTTGCATGACTGTACAGATTCTTCCAACTCTAAATCATAGACAATATCAACAATAATAAATTTTTGACAATTATTTCTTTCATCTTAACTTCAGTTGCTTTTCATCACAACCACTCAGATTATCACTCAACTGCAGTGAGTAATATCAATTTGTGTTATTTATTTACTTGGTGGAAAAGGTTTCATCTAATAATAAAAAATCATTGTTAGTCATTTTGACTAGTTTTTACCTTCATCCTAACTTCTAGTTGCATTTCATCACAGTTTGGAATCAGTCTGTAATCCTACGGCAACGATTAAACAGCACAATCAAAAAATAAAGAGCAACCCCACGGTGGAGATTGAACTCACCCCCTCTAACCAGACAGAGTATTTGCCTTTGTAGAGTGGCAAACAGACACTGGTTTACAAAAAGAAGCCCCTCCCTGCAACTTCTTTCTCTAAGGATTGAACACCTGAAGAAGGCCACAGAAGGTATTGGCCGTAAGGTTGCAATGACAACAAAAGGAACAAAAAGAATAAGTTCAGTAATCCAAACAACTCCTGGAATGATGTTTCTTTTTTTGGGAAATATCTCTCAGAATGTTTTGCTTCGTGAATAAATCAAATGAAATATGATAATAATATCTGTGTCTTGTGTAAATGAATCAATGCTTTTATAAAAAATTATCTTTTAAAAAGAAGAATTTTGTCTGAGGTTATCTTTACTAAAAAGATCTTTTATCTAAAATTATCTTTTATCTAAAATTAACTTTCAAAAAATCTAAAATTATCTAAAATTATCTTTAAAAAAAAGACCAGCGCAAGATTCAGGCATTGTTAGAGAAATCCCCAAAAGCACTTTTCTGGAAAAAAACTTTTGGTACCTGGTGGTGTAATAATGGCTGGTTGGTCAGGCGGGCCATTCATTGGACTACGGTGATTCAAAACATGTTGAACTTGAATATAATTTACTTACGTATCCTTCCTTTTATGCAATTCTTCCAGTCTTTGTCGAATAAGATCAGCTGGAAAATGAGAAGAAAAAACTAATTTGAGGAACAAAATCTCTTGAAATTTCCTTTCAAGATCATCAGAAGTGAATGGAAATCAAAGTATCCAATGAGTGGAAATAACTGCGTGGTCCCCAATAAGGATCAAACTCACTTGCAATGGCTTGTGAGATAAGCATGTTTGTCCTTGTATTGTTCTCTACTACAATACTAGCTCATTACATATGTTTTTTTTACATCACAGAGAATAATACTAAAAGTGAATGATTTATGGATGTAATTGTATTTTTCTGGCAGATTCAATGTGAATTTATATATATGATAGTTATTCATGCAAATTTCTTTTCTGTTTGTTTTCATATTGATCTCATTGATTAATTTACCTTCCTATTATGACATAACAATGAAGATTACATCATAGAAACTCTAAAGACTTTATGTCCAATCACACATTAAAACAGCTTGGGTTGAGTTGAAACTTGAAAGAAACTCAAAATTAAGATACTTGAATTATCAAAAATAAATTATCAAATAAAATATTTTAGGCTCTTTAGTGTCAATCCATGCATAAATAACCCGGGTGTTTTTGATAGGCAAATCCTAGTAGAGATATAATTCATTATTATTAGAGATTTTTGAGCCCTCGTCAGCAAGAGTGATCATATCATGTCATCTCAAGGCAATAGGAAAGGTTAAAAAGTTGGTGACATAGGTCCCACATGAAGAAACGGCAGAGGTAACTTTGCTCCAGTGAGATTTCCAGGCTGTGCTCGGACAATAGTACTTCAGCTACTTGACCACCACCCTCCAAAAAACTTATTTCAGGTTACTTCAGACAAATTTCAACTTGTTCATAATTTTTTTAATTTGCTATTCCTGTTTCCCATACCTCTAGTCTTTTCTTTTGGCTGGATGAGAAAGTAGGAAGCAACTTGTCTCTGACATTGCATGCAGATCTGAGAAGCCATGTTTTGTAGTTCTTTGGGGCAGAGCCATTCTCCTGTGAACACGAGTTCCTCACAATAAGGACAAGCAACCAAACGTTTCACAAATTCCCCTGAGAGAAAAAGAAAACCAATTCTTTAGTCAAGGACAATTTGTTATTTTATGGTAAGGAATTTTGAATTATACAAAAACAGAAGTATTTTTTAATGATTTGATTGAATTTGAATATAATAAACAATTGTCTAACTGTTTAGGTAATATTTTTTTCCTTTCAAATATGTCTGAATTTTCATTCATTCTAATCATTGTATATACTAGTTCAGTGATTTCGAAACTGGGGTCTGTGGATCAGAGGGGGTCCGTTGAATAATGCTTGGGGGTCTGCAGCAATGTTCCCTCTAAACCTGACGTTGCAAATCTTTTGACAGAGAAACATTCTTATCCATCGCACAGCTATTGAAAAACGTAATTATTGTACACAGACCTGTACCATATATTAGAATTCAAATAAATGTAATATATTTTTTGAAAGTCAAAAATTGATTATTATTGTAGTTCATTAACTACAGTTTAAAAATTAAATGTTGAAAATAGGGGTCGGCCAGAATATTTTCTTTATAGAAGGGGTCCTTGGGTTTTCAAAGTTTCGGAACCACTACACTTGTCCATGACCTGTTGTTTTGCTGACAATCATCATGAGTGTACAACAACAGGCTTGGCTGATGACTGCTACTGATACTATAAGTGTGATAGACACAGCAGGAAGGGAGAAGTGAGAAAAGATACCTAGGTAATTTGATAACAGAGTAGTGAGGTAAATGGGCTGATGGCAGCTATTGATACTATAAGTGTGACAGACATGTTTCTTATGACTGCAACAGAAAATTCTGATGGAAAAAAAGCATTTGAAGCTGGTATAACATTGGTAAGTTTTTTGTTTTCATCACTGTAAAGATGTTGTTTATATCTTTTAAAAACGATGATTGAACTTCTTACTGTTGTTTATATTGTTATCTACAACGTTTCGGCCTTCTTCAGTTGTATTATCCGAATATAATGGTGGTAAATAGAAGATCTTTCCCAGCAGCATCAACATTTATTACAAAGGATTCTGGTATTTTTTTTGCTACTATTGTGAAATTTTTTCTGTTTACTACAATTGCATTTGGATAGTACACCTGAAGAAGGCTGTAGAATTGATCATCCGAAATGTCATGTTAACACCATAAACAACAAGAAGGAGTTCAATCATCCGAAAAACTCTTTGAATGGCAAAGTTGTTATTTACTTAATAACTTATGTTTCACAATTTCATGCAATGGAAAAAGAAAATGGAGTAACAAACTAGACAAGATCAGAAAGTACTGGCTCTGCGAAGCCCATGATAGAGAGGTCTGGTGAAGCGTAGGGGAAGGTCTATGTCCAATGACAAATGCTAAAAGACTACTGCTGCTGCTGCTGATGATAATGATGATTGAGAAGAGAATGAATATCAAGCTGAAAACATTTCATTGAATCAACAAAATTTAACAAGATGTGTTTATAATTTCTCTTTGCCGATCCCCTGATAAACAAAATACAATTTTACAGTGACGATTGAGTTGTAATTTATCAACAAGTATGAATATCATTTATTATTTTTCTTCACATGATAAGGTCAAGCCTCATATTTGTGGAGGATTAATTTAATTAAATGTATCATACATTCTTTATTACTCCCACTTGAAGTGAAGAAAGCAACATTTTGATTGAACGTTATCGAATTTCTCAAATGTTTTTGGATCTTACTGATATCCCCCAGGCCTTTTTGAAAGTTCAATTTATGCCACGTTTTAGCTATTATGAAAAAAAGGCTAAAAGCTAGAGCAGGTCTGGTTAGTCACTCAATAAAAACTGTCAGTTGACGGATGGCATTTGGCAGTATGCCCTGGGTGATCAATTAAAAAAATTGTGAAAAGAGTGATCAATGGATGTTACTTCTTTCCCCTTTTTTGGGTCACTAAAAGATCTGAATTTCAAAACAACAAGCGAGCACCATCTAGGAACCCATTTAGAATAAATTTACATTGTTAATTGAACCTCCCAACTAAAAAACCTATCACTGGAAGAAATTTTAAAAAGGCAAAAGAAGACTTCTTTTGCAGACATAACATGGAGTAAATTTTTAGCCCTCTAGCTCCATGTATGTATGATGTATATACAGCCAGCCAGACCAACTTGGAAAGTGAAAAAACCTATGTTGACAGTTTTAGTTGATGGTTTCTAATAGCGTTCCATTTTTGTTTTGCAGTAGTTATAGAAAAGGCACACACCCTCTTCGTCTCTACCCTGTATCTCCCACTATTAACAACTCAGCATAACATACCATCATCATCATTTTGTGGATCTGGGGGCACTCAAAATTTTTTGCAATATAAATTAGTGGTGACTGTTTCTTCGCTTTACACCATTTCGGCTTAAGAAACGTTTTATATGGGAATGCCCTACTTTTGGATAAGGCGGGTGGACCTGTACTTGAAAACTTTTTGCTTGGGCAGGGCTACAAATATCAGTTTCTCTGAAAATTTTGAAACTGGTTTTTTAATATCAACGTATTAAATTTGAACATAACCTTTTCTATATAAGATATGTGGAGGTGGACCAAATATCTCGTTCCATTAAAAAAATAATAACGCTCTTTGTATAAGACTGACTTCCATCCATTGTAAACAACTTCAACTTTAAGTGAGCGATGTCAGTTTCTTTTCAAAAGTCAAGTCGAGTGCCCCACATGCTGGTATATAAGACATTCATTTGAAATCAAACAAGAACCAAAAGTTCAACGACTCATCCACCATCCAGGGTAGTAGTAGCAGGAGGAGGAGACCGAGGAGCAAGCAGACTTTCTTTGAGTTAATTGATTCTCATACTTGTAAAATTTTGTGATGTGGAAATCTTCCAAGAGTCTCATCTTCAATGAAAATTGTAAATGGCCATTTTTGGAGTTTTTTGACCATTTTGGCTCTTTTGAAATACAAAAATGCCGAAGTCAAAATAATGCATTCAATTATGACATCATTGCAGTTGGTTTCTCAATGATGTCACACCTTTAATGATATCATACTTCTTCCTTCCTATTTCTGTTGTTCAATGTAACTGGGACCAACTGACTGACTGACCAACTAAAAAGCATCTTATCAAGTTGTGGGGAGACATTTGAAAAAAAAAAAACATGCAAAAATTACCCTGGGTCCAATGGCCCAGTATTATGACTAAGGGGCCATCTACTAAATCTTAGTATAAAAAGTCGTGGGGTTTGTCTGAATTTGCAGTGAATAATAGTTCTCCAAATATGCTTATAAACCATTTGTCTTATAATCTGGCATATACAGCCTTTGAGGTTCTTTCGTCTTAATCAAAAATGAATTAACATATTGAACTGTTGGAAAGTAATGTCCCGTTTTGGGAGATTGATAAGAAATCTTGTTCAAATGTAACCAACATCATTATTATTAGCAATGATAAAAAAACAGAGTGAAATTAATTCTTTTTTTCTTTGTTTTTTAAAAGACTTGTGTCCACCTGAACATTGAATACTGTTTACAAGCCTAGTCAACATACTTCAAGAAAGATGAAAATCTTCTAGAAAAAGTCCAGAGACGAGCAACTAAATTAGTACCAGAGTTAAAAAGTATGAGTTATTTAAATAGGTTAAAGGAGTTTTGGTGGATAGTGTTAGAAAAAAAGGGGAGACCAGGGAGACTTAGTTGAAATGTTCAAGACTATTTCCTGATATGGAACCTAATGTATCTTTTACCAAAAGGAAGTACAAGGGACTGAGAGGCCATGCATACATGGTGGAAGTGAATTGGAGTCGATTGAATCTTAGAAAATTCCTTTTCAGTAATTGAGGGGTAGGTCTATCCGATAGATTACTGGAACATGTAGTGCTATCAACAAATGTAAATGAGTTTAAAAAGAATTATGATATCTATTATACTACTGCTATCGCTGATGTTTGATAACTTGGAAATTGTGTAAATATAATTATCTGGTATGTGCTTTTATCTACAAATAGTATACTTCTCTTTCATACTAAAATAATTGGTTAATGTTAAATAGAGGGAATTTTTGGTTTAGATTTTGACATAAGTTTTTCATCTAGAATCCCAGATTCTGTCAACAAAAATGTTACAAAAAGTAATTCAATAGTAGGCTTTTGTCATTGCTAATAATGATGATAATTTTCTAGACAAACAAATTTAATGTTTAAACAAGATTTTTATTCTGTTTCCCAAAATGCAACATTGCTTCCTGGACAACCTGTTAAAAACATCTGCTTCTTCATCATCCACATTTTTTTTCAAAATTTGGGAAACCAAAATTGGGGTGCATCCGTAAAGCAGGAGTGTCCTCGACACTATGAAATACAGTAAGTGCTCATGTCACGAAGACCCAGAGAAGTAATAGAAATGCTTAAAAATATCCCCCACATTACTCAAGAAGATTGTTCTAATGAGGTTATTTAGTTTCTATTCCATTAAACATGAAGCAGAGATGACTAACCACAATGTCACTTATTCGCCTTTTCGGAAAGTCTAATTTCAAACTTTAAAAGCTCGTAGCTGAGAGGGTCAAGAGCAAATAAGTGCAGCAATTACTCGTCAAATGGTTTGTCTGCTTCTTGTGAAGTGTTTGGGTCAAAAGGTTTTAAAGCCAAGATCTGAGCTGACCAAACTAGGGGAGATAAGCATTAGACTTGTCAATTTTGAAAGAGTCATTGACATTAAAAGAGTTTTTTGGACGATTGAACTCATTTTTCTGGTTGTTATTTTTTTTTTTTTTTTCTGGTGTACTATTCTATGTGGAAGGTGAGGGCCTTGTCTTCCAGTAGAGCCAAGTAAAAAAAAAAGTAATCAAAAGAATCTTTTTCTTTTATATCCGTTATTGGCAAAGCTTCTGTAGAATTCTTTGTTTAACAAAGAAAGTAATTGGATACATCTTTAACATGTTTTACAAGCATTGCCACTGATGGATGGAAAATAGAAATTTCAATTAATATTTGCAACTGTTTTTTACTTTTTTAATTAACCCCGGCTGTTTGCTGACTTTTATTAGAGTGTGCAGAAGTGTAACTGGTGTTCTTGATGAGGTAAATTTTGCAGCACTTGTGTCGATGAGAGTCACTGACACGTGTGACATACAAACACTTGAAAAAGGATTAAACACATTTTGCTTTGAAAAAGGAACAAAATCACTTGACCTGGAGAAGTAAAGAAAGGCAATATCTTAAAGGGGTTTTCTGTATTCAGATAACCAAAATATATAAAACTCAATGCGTATCCATACTTATATATATTTGTGTGTGTAATACTTTTCAATGAGTGCTCTCAGATCCTAGGCAGAAGTGCTGGGAAGTGATATTTAGATCCTAGGCAGAGCTTATAGATATGGGTATCCCCTGAGGGGCGAAATGGAGTATTTGCCAACCCCTGAATCAGGATTCCTCATCAAGAGTGAGGACGGTTGATAGTTGAAACCTCATAGAGGCTCGGGATCAATGGGTCACGATAAACGTTGACAGCATCGAATGGGTGTCCCTAGAAAAGTGGTAACAGATGCTCATGCACACAGATCCTACCCTCTGATCTGTATTTACTCACTTCCCCACGAGAGCAAGATGTGACAAAAGGTTGGTTTAATGTGAGATTTTTTATACAGGAAATTTAAATTATTGCTCCAGTCCTCACAATTGGAATTGCAAAGGCCAAGCCCGACTCTTGCCTTTCTGTGCAATGAGAAGGTGCTGCTTCGAGCTTACTGACCCCCCAAGACTTGGCAGAGCTATTTTTTGCGGCCACAGGACAAATCCTCGCCCTCTTGCGCTTAGCACTACTGAGCCTCAGTATGCCATTATCGGCCACTGTATCGCACTGGCGCAGAGCTACTAAAGAATGTACTGTAAGCAGATACTACACTTTAATCCAAGGCAGAGGGCTGAGGGGTGACATTTCGATCCTAGGCGGGGTACATATCAAGTTTGCTTTTACGCCATTTTTTATGGGCATTATACGAGTTTGTATATAATTATCATTTTACTTATCACATTAGTCAATGAGTAATTGAAATTAATGATGGCATTTAATTTTAAAAAATGAGACCGTTTCCCCAGGTGGAATATTTCTATCCTGTTGTCAGTCCATTAAAAAGGTAATAATTAGATAATTAAACTCCATTGAATAATGACAATCTATATCTGAGTCTCAGACAACAAGCTTGAAAGTCAGACTACAGATGTGATAGTTCTTTTCTTGTATGTAGATCTAGCAAAGGCAGTGTTGCTAACTTTATTTTCATCTAAAATTGTGTCAAGATGCATCTTTAAACACTCAGAAACAGAATCTCCAAATAAATATATAAAAAATAGGAAATAAATTAGATATGACTTTAATCTTCAACATTCATTTTATTGAAATATTACTTAATTTATTATTGTTTGACATCTAGATGTAATCAAAAGCATTTAGATTCAGATGTAAATTAGCAACATTGAGCAAGTGACTTAACTCACATTTCTTGTAAAATACTGAGCAAGGGATTAAAATACACACTTTGGTATGTCAATCAGTGACAACAATCACTGCCATATATGCTAATGCATCTAAAAATTATGGTTAAGAACAGTGTGGCTTTGTGTCAGTCTAAGCTACATTTAATAAATAACTTGTTGCACAAGTAGAAAATGTAGTTATACATATTCAATTATTTATACAACATTGGCTTTTTAAAAGTTTCCAACTTATGATTCATCCTATCAGTTTTAATAAGATGATCCTCCAATTTTGAAGATGCTGTACTCAAAGGAAATCAGACTATCGTTTTTGTATGAGTTCAAACTCAGATGCTGTTCAAATTCTCAAGAACATCATTTTTGCATTTGGAATGGGAACTTGCTCAGAAAGAACGGTGCAATGTTGGTTCCACAAATCATGAGAGATAAGAGCCTGAATGATAACCCTTAAGGATGTCCTCAATTAATTGTCAATGATGAGAATTAAAAGTATGTTATTGGGACTGATACAATGGTAACTGTTCAATCTCTTGCTCAAAATTTACTGATTTCAGAAACAACCGTAGGATGTTACCAAGCATATTTTTCATTTCATAATCGGCCATTGCATGTTTGGACAACCAAACACAGTATCATAAACTCAAAACTACCCTAAAGTGGTTGATCCATAAATTGTTAAGTCACAGAAAAATATGTAGATACATCAATAAGTCTGTAGCCTAATGATGAGAATAAACATTTTTATTACACAACAAATATTTATTTGTCAAAATTATCTCCTTTCCTGTCAATGCACTTAATCCAGTGGCGAATATTAATCACACAGATTGAATATTATACATCAAATATTTCGTATTAATATTCAGAGAAAGCTTCAGCCAAAACATTGTGAAAAGAGAATTAAGGAAGACCAGCTGGATCCATGGAAATTCCATGGGTGTTGACAACTAATATTGTCCATTATCTCATACTTTTGCTCTTTGCCCGTATTCCCTCATCCCCCCCCTTATCCCTTCCAATCTTAGTTGCCCACCCATGTTTTCAATTGCGTCCACACAACTCTATTGGCTGCTATCCAGCCAGTCTGTTAGTACCACTTATGTTAAAAAACAGAAATAGAAAGGAAGAGACATGATGTCATTGAAAGGCATCACATCATCGAAAGGTGTGATGCATTAGGAGAAAATTCATTCCGATCAATTTTCTTTTACCAGCTGCTAATGATGTCATGAAGGAAAAAAGCCAAAAATGGCCGTTTACGATTTTCAAAGAAAATAACGCTTGCAGAATATTTCATACTGCAGTTTTTTACAACTATGAGAATCAATTGAATCAAAGAAAGACTATTTACTCTTCTTCTTCTTCCACCTCCTCCTTCTTCTTCGGCTGCTTCTACCACATATTGTAGATGCAGCATTGGACTTATGGTTCTTGTTATCTAAATGCTATTAGTTTCAAATTTGGAAAAGGAATAATGAATGCACAAATATCTTATTATCTCTTCATCCTCTCTTTTGTCTTTCTTTTGCTCTGTCTCTCCATCAAAGAATTTGAAAGTATTGCAATTCTCATGCCTTTCCACCCTATCTGCCTTTCAATTTTTTACTCATTGTCTATTGATATCCAGCCAGCAAGCCTGTCTCTGTCTTTCTTTTGTCTCCATTCCTCTCTCTCTCTCTACGTATATATATTTAATATTCACATGGGTGAACATTCAATGGAAATGACACAAAGAGCAAGACATGTCTGTTGTTGTACTTACTGATCCCTCATTGTTAAAAACGTTTTGGGATAACCTACGTGAGTCAACCTTGTTTCAAAAAATAAATATGTAGTATAAAGTAATATCAATCTACAATACACTTAAAACCTTATGTAAAATGACAGACTACATGTGTGGCAAAAACTATATAATAAAAGGGAGAGATGTTTGGTCTACACAGCAGGGGTACTTTGTTAATATAACTATTTTTTTAACCCTCAAAACAGTTATATGATGAACAACTGATGATCCCTACAAAGAGACAATTTATACATTGTACCATGATAACAAAATATAGGGGAAACAGGGGAAAAAACACTGAAGAAAATTACATAAATTGTTTTGACAGATATTGGGAAATAAGTGACTGAAGTGACACAAAAAAATCTACTGAAAAAGTTTTTCAATGTGTAGTGTTTAAATCTGTAAAGCTTTCTAGACTATATATACATATATATCAATCACTGTTACCCATAACAGACCTGTTTAATTACTGTTGTCAGGTTTGAGTTATTCATGTGTTCTAACATTTCATAGAAGATATATGAAATTTCAGATACACACACACACACACCCTGGAGTGAGTAGAGAAAATGTTTTCTAAAAATTCCTCTTAGATATGTTTTCATTTGGAGGGTTCAATTTACAATGAAAGTTTACTCCAAATTGATCACTTAGTTTATGTCCGGCAACATTTACGCTTGTTTTTTAAAAAATTTGTACTTTTTAATGATCATAGCCAAAAAAGTATCTTATTCATTGATCACCGTTTTTTCCAATTTTTTAATTGATCACCCCATCAAGTGACTAACCAGACTTTGTTTTTTTTAATCCTAAATTTATGATTCACGCCATATTTGTAGTACTTTCATCAAAGTGATTCAATTTTACCACCACAAATACTTGATTTACAAGGTACGATATGTATGTGGTAGTGATTCATGATTTCCCTTTGAATGCTAGTTTAGGGCTGCTAATTATATTAGCCCCCTAAAATATAAATTACCAGAATTGATCTAAGGAGATACATCCTAGTAAGTAACGTGTTCACTGCTTAAGCACAAAAACAACGTTAGTACACAGTTAGTTGGATTGTTAACAACATAGAAATAAGAACAAACAAAGAAGTAAACAACTGTGCCAGGTTTAATTCATGAGTGAATTAAAATAGATGAGGACCGGAGTTTCTGCCGACACAGATATGTGGAGGGATCTGCCAGGATAGGATGTAGAGATAAAGAGAATGAAGGGAAAGGAATGTCACTATGTAAATGTAAGATAGAGTCTATAGAATGTCCGTCAGTATGGTCATCCTAGTTGTAGCCAATATGAAGTTATCTTTGGAGGTCTTACATAACTATGATGAGAGTGCTTAACCTAGATAGGATGTGTTCTTGAGATGAATATGTGATGATGCGTGTGTAAAAAGTGTGTATAAAAACTATACTAACTATCCTAACTAAAGAGAGAGAGAAGAGATGAGCTTACCTCGAGGCCGTCGGAACACAGAAAGAGGGAGAGAGATTTACCGCCACAGTTTAAATATCGTAAAGATAACAATCAGCTATCTTATTGGGTGGTTTTGTGTGACGTCAAAAGGAGAACAAGGAATTTACCATTTCTACAGAGATGTAGGGGCTAGAAGTAGATCCTTTCCAAAGGGCAGACAACTCCGTATATGTATGATTTTCGTTAGCTGGAAAAGGTGGGCACTACGCTAGAATATAAATATTTGTTTTTTCCTCTTACCTTGTTTTCTTTTCCCTTTTCTTCAAGCTTTCTCCCCTTTTACCTTTCCCCTTAACCCCCCTCTTTTTCTCCCTCCCTCTCAACCTCTCATTTCCAAATCTTTTCCCCCTTGATATTATTATGTTGGTTTCTCAGTCTGAAAGTTTAAGTTAATCCTGCTCAGAAGGGCCAGGCATTCGACAGATATTACACGCTGATCCTAGATAGAAAAGTGTAACAGTTGTACATACAAACAAGTAGAACAATATTCAGATTGATGATGCTAATCTGTTTACTTACCAGGAAACGATTCCAAGATCCTTTCGATTTCCATCACAATTGACAACAGAGGCTTCCAGAGGGCAGACAATTCTTTTGGTTCCAGTTCACTAAATGGATTGACATTTTTGATGTTCACTTTGAGATTTTTGTTTTGGATCAAAGTGGCTTCTGTCTGACGTACAATCATGATTACAGCCTCCGGGTTGCTACATCTGAGCTGTACTTTGTCACTCCAATGTTCAATAAAGCTCAGCTCCTCAAAATGATAAAGACGGCAAACAAGCAACTCAAATATGCCAACAGGAATGCTTTTCTTGAATTGAAAGGCAACGATAATCCCGAATTTTGATCCTGCTGGTTCTAGATTATTCACAGGGGTTGATTCTCTAAACCATGGTATAACTAAATCAGGATATTTTCCAATCATTCCTGAATGAATAGAACCTGTTTTTTTGAGGGAATCTTTGTCTAATAGGTACCCAACCTCAAAAACCTCACTCAAAAGTTTCAATATTTGATCCAAGTTTGCAATTTTATCAGTTGAGATGATTTTTGACAAGATTATTTTCAAAAACTCCTGGCTCAAAATTCCTTCAAACGATAATTTATTTGTCATGTCTTCTAATTTGCCTCTTGACACTTTCACTTTCCTTGGGCTTTTTTCCTGGAATTTGTCTAAGAACTGCCCTGAAGCAGCACTAATAATATGACGAAATATATCAGTAACCCAAGAGGGTTGCAGAAAAACATAATTCTTTAATTGCTGGTGTTTGGAAAACCACAAGATCTTCCCTGTGTCATGCAGATATTGGGAAACAGTATGTATTAAATGCTTCATACCAAATCTTGATGTGATCAATGTGGTGTATGCGTCCCAGTCCATTACAGGTAACTCTAAATTGTTTCCTTTTTCTTCCAAGAAAATCCCGACTTCCACCCAAAATGTTGGAATAACCCTTGATACATTGGGGAACAATTCTTTATTGAGAGCCAGGTTTTCAATAGTTTCATATAAATCACAGAACCCACTCATTGTTGCTGAACTGATCGCAATTACTTTATCAGCAATCAATATCTTGGCTTGAAGGAGGTCCAAATATGATTTGAGCTGCTTGGATAAGGCTGCCGTAATATGCGGGTTTTCAGAAATGAAATTCAATTCATCTTCAATAAATTTTTTGCGTCCATTAAGATAAGACTGTGTTTGACGTTTTACCTGTTGTGTTATTTGACATAGCTCATTATTGTCTACAAGATCCGAATGTGTTGCCACTATGATAACGCAGAGTTGATTGGTTCGTGAAATGATCCAATCAAGCCACCAGCCAATCATATTAGTAAAATCTTGGGTTTTCTTAAATTCAAATGCGTTAAAGCATAAAAGAGTGACTGATGGTCTTTGATAAAAAAGATAATGAAAATTAACATCACTACAATCACCACAAAAATCCCATATTGATAACTGCAAAGATTCAATATTGCAAGAAGATTCCTTGGTGAATTCATTTTGTTTATCAATTGTAACATCATAAATATCAACTCCTCCAATACATTCAGATTTTTCCTGCAACTGAGATTGTTGAGCAACAAAAGATTGTACGAGACTTGTCTTTCCAGAACCGTAGGAACCAAAAACCATAATTTTGATACCTTGATACATCTTCTTTTCAGCTCGGTCATCAGCAAAGAACTGAAGCATTGAGTGCAAGCCACCACTGCAGACCTCAGCAGGTGGGTAGATCAATGGGTTATGCTTCAATATCAATTGTTTGTCAGAGAACCAGTCCAACTTACTCAGAACTTTGCTGTTCAATGTTTTTATCCTATTAGAGTCAAGGTCTAATTTTTTGGCTAAGAAAAGTAAGTGTTCAGGAAATTTGGAAATTTTATTATTGGAGAGATCAATACATTCCATCCATTTTTTGTCTTGAAAACGAATACTGAAACTTGGTAATTTTGAAATGCAGTTGTTATTAACATTCAGAGAGTTCAGATTGCGAAGGTTGAAGAGTTCCATTGGAAGGGATACAACTCTGTTGTAGGCCATTTCTAGAACTTGTAGAGATGTTAGAAACTGAATGTCTACCTCAACTTGTGAAATATCGTTTCGGGAACAGTACAAAAATTGTAGGTGTTTCAATTGTTTAATATGAGGAAAAATAGTTTGAAGCTTATTATCATCTACAATTAGGAATTGCAATTTTTTGAGATTTTCAATTCCTTGAAGGCTTTTTAGAGTATTATCACTCAGGTCCAATCTCTTCAGATTTTTTAACTGACACAGACAATTTGGAAAAGATCGGATTTTATTTGATGCCAATTTTAGCTCCACAAGACTTTGCAGATTTCCAACAGAACATGGAATCCCTGAATTTGTCAAACGGTTGGTGCCAAGGTCCAATTTCTTCACATTCTCCATTCCTTGGACCAAATCTTTTGGAAGAGATTTCAGATATAATCCTGTTGCAAGGATTCGGTGAACATTTGGAGAGATTTCCAGAAAACATTGAATTGTGTTTCTAGTTGCATCTAATAACTGGACAGTTTGAGGCAAACATTGGTTGGCTGATGGTAAGCGCTCTGGCTGGAGATGTCTTGCACCGTCAAAACCCACAAAGAAAAAAGGGCCATCATTTTTGTGAATGGATGATGAGTCTCTTTGGTTTTTGGAGGAATCGCTTCTCAAGATGGAATTCCGGCCCTTCGAAGCTACCCATGTCATTTTGCAATTATATTCCTTTCCAAATGTACAACAATTGTTCACCAAATTGAAGATATCAGTAATTTGACATTTGCCTTTCGGCTAATGATTGATAAAAATAATTGATGAGTCGAATAACAGTATTTGCAATGTCTTTAAACTCATCTACAACAAAAAACCTGCTTTCTCACTCTCATTTGCAAATGGCGAGATAGGATTACCAAATATGCCAGACTGTAAGATGAATGGTTTACAAGTGTATTTGGAGGGCCACCACTCAGTGGAACTCCTCGGAACTCCATGACTGTCAATATCAAGTTTTGGTAGTCAACCCTCTTGTCTTAAAACCAGAGCATTGGATACAGTGTGATATTTGCATAGTTTTTTTTTTCATTTGAATTTGAAATTAAATGTGTGTCTTATATACAAACATATGCAGTATTTGTAATATTATTCAACATATATCAAGAAACTTGTTATCTCACTTTCATTTGCAAATATGAAGATAGAATTATCCCTCCAAAAATCTGATTGCTTCAGCAAGTTATATCTGTATTTGCACAAATAGATGTATTTTTCTCGTCACTTATAAGCAAAATCCCCAGAAGGAAGGATGGCTTCAAGTCATGCTATTCTCTTAATAAAAGCAGTCTTGCAATCCATAAGACTGAAGAAGTGGTATTTGGTGTTGGCAGACTCAATGAGCTTCAACCCTTGTTTCTCATTTGACTAATCAAACATTACTGTACATTTGGTATGCAATAATGAATTACCATCAATCAAGGGAAAAAGGAGAGTCTGGTTGTGGTGAGCTTGTCCTTCTCTTGTATATATAACTTTTGAGGGATGTCAACTTGGGATTACTGTATTGTACATCACAGCCCTAAATTACAGAAAAGAAATAAAGACACAATATACTATCAGTGTGGCAACATATAAAAAACTATCAATATAAATAAAGACAAATATCTAAATAGATGGAATGATTTGTAGATCGAACAATTCCATGTGTAGATATTGCTTCTTATTGTTCTAACCAAAATCAAAAACAACCATAACTTTTCCTACTTATTATATTGGATTGTTACAAACATTTTTTGAATAGTAAGATGGAGGATGCTATGAACAACAAAAAATGGTAAATATTTAATCAATTATGACCCATTTGAAGCAATGACCTTTTTTACAAACCTCTAATGAGAGTATGCCATCTCTATAAAATTAAATAAAAGCACAAATTTCAGCATCACTATTTTGGAACCTTTTATTATAGATTTGGAGTTCCAAATCCTTGAAATGATGTTGATCTGTAGGAGAAATGTCAGGTGAATAAAGAGGGTGCTGCAAGACTTCATATCCAAATTCTCAAAGCTTCAACACAGTCAGCTGAGAGGTGTTGAGTGTGGCACTGTCATGGAGCATTTCATTCAGTTTATGCAGAGCCCATTTTCTCTACTCTTTAATCTTTCCTATTACTTTGATATGATATGACTTGGTCACTTTTGAAGTCTTAAACTCTTCAGAAAGTGATTGAATTTTCACCCAGTGTCTACATTGAAGTTTGGCAGACATAGTCTTTTTTAAATTTCTGTAGGTTTGTTTTAATGTAATCGGATTTCAAAACAATTGCAGACTTCCATCAAGATGAAAGAAAATAGTTGTCAGTATTGATAATGATATTCATATATCTCATAGATCAATCTCTGTGGCCAACACATTTACCAGAACTTGTCATCTAAATAATTGCCTGGAAAAAAATCTCCAAGAAAAATGACCTAAAAAATACCATCTCAAGATTTGGGCATTGTTGTTCCCAAAATGACCATAGAGACCAAGAAAAGAAAAACAAAATTTTTAGATGGCACCAGGTGGTGTATTCATGCAAATTTTCAAGGTTGTAGCCCCCAAAATGTGACCAGGATCACTTAGAGACAAACACACACACACACACACACACACACACACATACATAGACACAGATGAGCAAAGATAAAAGAATCTGCAGGCCACTTGGCTGGTTGATCGGGCTGGCCATTTCTGGGGCTACGGTGATTCAATGATAGTTATGATTAACAATGCTCCATCTGATGAAAAAATAAACATTGTGCTTTTTGAATTTCAGAAAAGCCGAAAGCTGATTCGGTTTTAGTGATTAATTTTATTATTCCTTGAACCACCAAAACCTAAACAGCAACTTATTCACTCTTCCTCTTCTCCTTTTTCTTCTTCTTCCTTTGAGATTTTATAACTTCCTGATATTTTCATTCAGGTTACAACCTGAATGGGCAGGTCAATTGAATTAATGCTACAATAAATAATTCTGCACAAATATTTAATGATAGAAATAGATCTTCACTCTTGTTTTGACTCACAAGTTAATCAGCCTTCGGAAGATCATAAATACAAAATATAAGAATAGTTTTCATGTTTTTCTGTTAGAAGTGTAGAGTGGCATGCCAGTCACTTTGCACTAGTGCTCTTGGGAAAGACATGAATTTAATTTTCCACCAGCTATGGGTTAATAGTGGAGCAGCTGGAGCAACTAAGAGAAGGTTACTCAGAAAGAAAAAATTACAGCTTGGCAGCTGCCATAGCTGGGATCAAGCCTGGGTTAAGGAGGACTTGCTACCCCCCCTCTTTAAAGCAGGCTTGAGACCAGTTATGGCAACTGCCTAGCTGTCGGTGAGGCTAGCAACTTCAGCCTGTTAAAACATAATTGCTATCAAGAGATTGCAGCCCTATGCTTCACAAGGAGTCTACATGAATTAACACAAACATCAACTGAAATGTATCTCACTAATACAATGTCTGATCCTGAGGAATCTGTCGTCTCAGGGAAGCACCTCCCCATAACATTAAAAGTGGAGTACCATGGGTCACATTAACTCCTTTGTGACACTGGTTGTGACACTGTGCAATTTTTATCCTTGCCCAAACATTAAACCAACCGTGTGTCAAATTTGTCCTCATGGGGATACAAATAAATCTGGTCAGCCCATCATTAAAGTACCTCCAAGAATCTTAATGAAATAAGCTCAAAAAGAATTGCACTAACGAGATGGAAAAGTGTGACAATTCAACTGAACAAATATTTCAAATGAAAAATAGCAGCAGTTACCATCAATAAATATCTTGAGTTTAGATGTAATAGGAAATATATCACATGATAACTACAACCATTTTTAACCAATGAAAATGCATCAAAATGTTCGACGCTCTCAGGAGCCTAACTAATTCATATATAAACAAAAAACAGACAGATTCATCAGTCAGTCGCAGCTTCATGCTTGACACGGTTGTACTTTGACTCACACAGATACATACGCATTCACCCAACTGCGCAAGACAATCCAACGTTCACCGATGGCAAGTGTACATATACACGTTTGCATACATACACAAAGTACACAACAAGTACATACACAACAACTCCTTAAGATCTTCTATTGACTCTTTCATTTCCTATCAAACTGATGAACATTTCATGATGTAAGCAGCATTGCCTTTCAATCATTTATTATGTTCCATGAAAAGATTAATGCATAAGTTAAATACATATTCATTCTTTTAGTTATTTCGTCTCTTCATTCATTCCATTGAACAAGGATAAATAAAATAAAGACTGTAAATCCAGATAAATGTGTCCTTACAATCTCAATTAGCCAAGAAAGCTTACTTTAGAAATGGCAGTTTCCAACATCTAAATGACATAGAGACCATTTGACAGCTTAAAGTGGAAATCCATTGATTTTAAATGTTTCTGTCTTTGTCACTGATTTCATTATGACCTAATGTCACTATGACCTGATGTCATTTTGACCTGAGGTCACTTTAAATACTGACGCTTACCTCATTTCAAGTAATTGCTGAAGTCAACTTTTTTTTTTAAATAACAGGTCTGCTTAGTCACTCAATAGAAACTATCATGTGACTCATGTCTTTTGGCAGCATGCTGTGATGCAGGTGATCATTTTTTTAAGAACTGAAAATGGGGTGATCAATGAATATGTTACTCCACTCACCTTTTGTTGGGCAGTGATCACTAAGAAATACTGAATTTTCAGAAAGGAAGCATGAATGGTGGTACAAACTGGGGAGCAGTTTAGGAGAAATTTACACAACAAATTGAACCCCCACTGAAACCCTATTTATGGAGGTAATTTCCAAAAAAACAAAAAAAACGGTTCTTGTTGACATAATAAGGAGTGAATGTTGAAAGTTTCAGCCCTCTAGCTCCTTTGCTACAACCTGTATGCAACACGCATACATAGATACAATGCCAGCCGGACCAACTTGAAAACTGAAGAAACCTATTTTGACAGTTTTTATGACAGTTTTGTTTGATGGTTTCTAATTAGCATTCAAAGGGAAATTATGAATCACCACCACTTACATATTTAAGGTGATAATTTTCGAAAAATAAAAAAAAATGTTTTCTCAACTTATTGAGGGTTGTATACATGCAAAATCTCAAGTTTCTAATATGAATGGTTGATACATATATACATACATTCATACATACATGTGGAAGTCAGAATAATGAATAAAGAATAATCTAAACCCAACAACAGTGATTAAACTGGTCTATTGTTGGTAGCGGTGATTAAAAAAATCTTTCTTTCTCTCTCTATCTATATATATATATATAGATAGATAGATAAATATACATAGATATATCTGTAGATATAGATAGATAGATAGATATAATTCTTTTTATTAGAAAACAAAAAAATTATGAAAAAGTCCTCAATACAGTATTTCAATACTATAGCCTTTCACCAGGTGAACAGAGTTACCTCCCCTTGAATTGAGGTAGGCTGGAAAAGTTTCTTCTTAACCGCAACGAAAATGCTGAGTAATATATGACGTCCAGTTTCGTGCTTAGTTATTCCTGGAGATACATGCCTCCCCGGATTTAACGGTTACTTATTTGATTAATTACACACACACACACACACACATATGAATTTTGTTTTTTTTTTCCATTATGCAATAACGAAAGCAAATGGTTGAAACTCTAGTTCACTAACAAACCAAACAAAGAATAAAATAAAATGAAAACAAAAAAATAATGAATACTATACTCCTGTTTTGTCTTGAGTTTACTTGTACACCTATCTCTCTCTATCTATCTATCTATTTATATATATATATATATATATATATATATGTATATATATATATATATATATATATTAGAAAGCATCAACCAAAACTGTAAATGTAGGTTTCGTTAGTTTTTAAGTTGGTCTGACTGGCTAGCTAGAGAGCTTATACTTTCAACACAATCGGTTTTTTGTGGGGGGTTCAATTTAGAATGAAAGTTTCTGCTAAATTGTTCACTAGTTTGTGCCCGCTTTTTAAAAAAATCCAGTGATTCAACAAAAGGCAAAGAAAGTAACTTATCTATTGATCTCCCCATATTGCTTGTTTTTGATTGATCACTCCCAACACAGAATGCTGGCAAAAGACGTTGATCATTTAGTGGTTTGTATTGAGTGACTTACCAGACCTATATATATATATATATATATATATATATATATATATATATATATATATATATATATATATACAAGAAATGGATATATATGATCTGACAGAATGAAATAAATTGTGCTATATCATATAGAAACTATTACTTGAAATGATCTCCCATCATTATACAGTTGATGTATCACTCGCCCATGACAACATAAATAGAATAAACAATTAAAGAAAATGGGGCTGCTGCAAGAATTGAATTTCTATATAACATAACACAATATATAATTTTATATATATATATATATATATATATATATATATATATATATATATATATATATATATATATATATATGTCTCCCTTTCTCTCTCTCTCTATATATATATCTATATATATATACATTTTACTTGGGTAAACATTCCAAATAGAGTTTCAAGTAATAAAACCCATTCATAGGAAGGGCTCTACTCTTTACTGATATAAATGTGTCCATTAGTTTGTTTTTGCTTGTAGAAAGGTTAACACAGATACCTACTCACATCAATATTTGTCTGTCTTGAAAAACTATGTTTGAAATCCGTGGTGAAACAAACACTGACCATTAATGCTACGGGCAAAGAACACAACTACTTCAGCCACTGTGGCAGATCTATTAGAGTTGCTTAGAGATTCTCAGCTAACCCAAAATGGCTGACATAGTTAGTCTGTTTTGAGTTTAGCCTGATCAACCAGACCAAATAAGGCATAAAAAGTAGAATCTTCAGGATACAATGAATGAAGAAGGTAGGATATGAGAGGAAGCATATTTGGGCCTATCTTCCTCCACCTATGGTTCTCAAACTGTGTGCCGCGGTGCACTAGTGACTAAGAGTTCCGCATAATTTTTTCCAAATACACGTATATTTTTCTCAAGCCTTGAACATGTCCAGTACGCGTATCATTTCTTACCTACTTCTACCACAGAGTTACCAATCTAGTGGTTTTGTCCCTAGATTTTGTGAGATCTTTTCGGAACAGATGAAAATAAAAGGGGTACGTTTACTAGTATATGCTGACAGAAAAGTTTCTTCCACTTCCAAAGCAAGAGAAGTAACTTATGTATTGATTAGTTATTTTTCCAAGTTTTTAATTGATGAGCCCCAACATGGCATATTGCCAGAAGACCTTGGTCACATGACGATTTCTATTGAGTGACTAACCAGACCTGTATTAATTGAGTAAAGTGTTAACATGCCATCATATGATAAATTTTGAGAACCACTGGTCTACACACATGTAGGTATCGGATGTTCTAATGATTATTGGCATGGTAACCAGAATCAGTCAACCGCATTTGAATTCTGGCTGAAGTTATTCATGCTTAAATTAAACTAGTGCCTTGGGAAAAGCATGAATTCACTTTGTAGCACTGCCTCATCAACAGATATCCTGATGAAATGTCTTGCCTTGGCATACCATGATGATTGACAGAGAAAGAGAAGGTGGGTAAATACCTGGCTAAACCACTCTACCATAACTACCTTACACGTTCTGGCAGTATCAACTAAAAGCTGTTATCACCATACTCAAACAAATCATACATATATGAATATTTCAAAATTCAAATTATTATTATGTCCCTTGATATTTCTTACCCATATAAGTGTATATTCATTTGTTAATGCTTCATTTTATTGACATAGTTAAATAAGATATTTTTCACTCACATGAATGCCTTAATCTTAAACGCTTCATTTTATTGACATAGTTGAATAAGACATTTTTCACCCCTATAAATGTATATTTATTTGTTAATGCTTCATTTTATTGACAAAGTAAAAAATAAGATATTTTCCCTCATGTATCAGATATAAGGTAAGATATTTTCCCTGAATATATTAATTTTTAGATGCTTTATTACCAAATCTATCATGCCACATACATTCTTGAATGTATCCCTTTAAAAAGAGGATTATTGTTATACTTATACACAAAAAGGTTGATTTGTTGTAACCTGTGAATAGCTGGCAACAGGTCCTCCACAAGCAGAAGAAGATTGGAACGTGTTGTCAGCTATGGGTTAATGAAAGGGGTCAGTCAAAAATCCTCCTCACTAAACCTGTCTCGGGGAAGGATATTTAAATGTTCCTCTAAATAATTTTAAACCTGTAATTATGTGATATCACTGCATTTATTTTTGCACCATAGCCTCTTAGTAATGACATCCAATTCCTTCTTTATCTTATTTAAACTATTCAGCTGATAAGTAAAGACACACAATATTACTTTACGCAGTGAGCATTTATTACATTAAACAAACAAAATATGTGCTTTATCTCAACTGAGGTAAGCAAATAAATACGTAGAATATTCCAGATAACTCAACAATCCTGTTTTTCTCATTTTCTGTACACAATATGCAGACTGAGTGTGGAAACTCGCTTACATTTTTGATAAGAAATTGCACAGTTCAGAATTTAATAAAAGTCAATCTCTGAATGTTTCTATCTTTCGTTACCACAAGAAATGTTTCATTTTGCTTGTATTTTGCTGTGTTACTATACAGAAGGAGCCGCTTATTGTGATCACTTTGGGACAAGGTCTTTTAGATAACGATAAGCGACTGATAACAACAAACAAAGGATATAAAAATCAGAGCAATTTACGTTTTGTGTTATAATTAAATATATTGTTTTAATTGAATTCATATATATATATATGTATATATGTATATAATTGAAATCATTGTTTTAAGCAACTTAACATTATAAAAAATTACCACAAAATCTGTTAATTAGATTTATCAAATTTTCAATACATTTTAATTTGCATTTCAAACCAACTGATTTCGATAACAATAACTGTTTTTGACATTATCTGTGATTGTAGTAAACGTCTTTCTCTCTCTCTTTCATATACATATATATATGTGTGTGTGTGTGTGTGTGTATTCAAGAAATGGACATATTTGGTTTGACAAAATGAACTGTAAATTGAGTTATATTATACAGAAACTTATTTGAAATGATCTATATATATATATATATATATATATATATATATATTGATAATTTCTCAGATTACCGTAAAAATCCCCACGTATATAAAAATGGGGATTTTTACGGTAATCTGAGAAATTATCAATGAATAGTTTGATTCTGTCAAAGTTGAAGTAAAGAGCAAAACTTCATAAGTTGAACTGGATATGGACCGTGGCCTTGAGTTAAATTCCAAAAGTCTTAACAAAAACGAAAGAAAAATGTCTTCTTATAAAAACATTAAATTCAGAAACATTAAAGAGAAACTCTACCTTTCAACTTCTGCTGAAGAGAGAATCATACTTCCTCAGATTGAAAGGCTGATATTTCAAGTGACCCTTTGGCAGAAATCAATAACAGATTATACACCGAGAAGCCTTTCCTCAAGTCGAGTTATTTCTGTAGAAGGCCGCATTGTAAAAATGAATAGATAAAGAAATAAACAAATCAAAATTCTGCTTGAGTGAATAAAGTCGAGAGACGTTGGTTTCTCTATAGAGTGGCAATAGTCAAGTCTGGACAAGTAAATACAGAACAGATGAAAGCCCGAATAAGATTTAAATTTGACATTTACCAAAAGCTTCATTTTTCTCTTTCAGTCCATAAGTCATTTAGAATGATTTCTTATTTTTTTCAAAAGATTTAACTTAACCAAAACTGTCAACATAAGTTTCTATAGTTTTCAAGTTGGTCTGGCTCGCTAGCTTGTTATTTATGTATGTATGATACATACAGGCCACACCAATGAAGCAAAAGAGCTGAAAATTGTAACATTTACTCCTTATAATTTCTACGAAATACACTTTTAGGGGGGAGGTCAGTTTTTAATGTAAATTTATGCTAAATTGATCACCTAGTTTGGATCCAAGGGCATTCGTGCGTGTTTTTTTTTAAAAATTCAGACTTTTTTCAGAGATCACTCCCAACACAGTTTTCTGCCATGAAACATTGGTCATGTGACAGTTTCTATTGAGTGACTAACCAGACCTGTTCTCTTTACAGCAGCTGTTCCCACTTGAAACCAACATTCAGTTTTACAACTTTTTTTATTGCGATGTTTGTAATGAAAAATTCACTGAGAATAATTTATTTAGTTTCTTTCATTTTTATTTGAAAGATGAGATATTGAAGGAAAGTTTTTTTCAAAAGTATATGATTGTCAACAATGGACATCTGCATTTTACAATGATTTACTCAAAATAATGTCCTCATCTATTTCAGCTGTTGTGCCCTCTGGCCTTTTCCAGGAGTCTATTCTAGCCGCTAACCTTCGGCTAACCCTTTCAAAATACTTCTATTTTTTTTCAAGAAAAGAATCCGATACATTCAAACTGCAGTTGTTTCTACTTGAAGCTAAGATTCAGTTTTGCAACAAAGTATTCACTCAATAGAAACCGTCATGCAATTAATGTCTTTTGACAGTATGCCATGTTAGAGGTGATCAGTTGAAAAATTGGAAAAGTTATGTATAAGTTATCACTCTCGCCTTTTGTGGGGCAGTGATCACTTAAAAAATTTGAATTTTCAAAAAAACGAGTGTGAATGCTACCATTTACAAACTAAGGGACCAATTTAGCATGAGAGTACATTGTTAACAGATTCCTATCCCCCAACTGAAAACCTATTTTGAAGGAATATTTTTCAAAGTTTTATCTAGACATAATGAGTAAATGTTTAAATTTTCAGCCCTCTAGCTCCATTGGTATGGCTTGTTAGCATGATTAGCCAGACCAACTTGAAGAAACCTATATTGACAGTTTTAGTGACAGTTTTGCTTGACAGTTTCCAATTTCAATTGTAGAAAACTTTCATTTCGGACAAAAATATCAATTGATGGCAAGCATACACTTGAAAAAAAACTTCTGCAATATCATTTCTCTAATTAAACAAAATTTTCTCAGTGCATTTTTTTGGACAATCGGTCTCTTAGTTCGTACCTTCATATTTGTTTTAGGAAAATTCAGATTTTTAAACTGATAAACCCTAACATGGTCTGCCACCAAAAGGCATGGGTTGCATGACAGTTTCTATTGAGTGATTAACCAGACCTGTTTATTTATAAATCATTTTTTTTTTTTTAAATTTTACGCCAAGAAAAAAAAACAATGTAATTTAATTAATTTTAAGTTTTGGAATCCTAAACGACACTCAAGTAAATACCAATTTATTCATACAATTCTCACACAACAACTTGTGAAGGGTGAAGGTTAGGGACCAGTCTACTATAGTAGTGCCAATCTATTTAATATGGAAGTTCTATCATTGGCAAAGGATGTTGAGCTGATGAGAACTTTGTTCTTAACTAAAAAAAAAAACCGAAGCCCCAGCCTACTGGGATCACAGAATAGGTCCAGTAGACCGCATGCTATAGTAGCACCAATTTGATCTACCCTCCAACCCCAAGAGATGCTTTTCTTCCTTTAAAAAACAGCCACTTACTCACGGCATCCCTTCTCATCCCCATACACAACAAAAAAAGGGGGGGGTTAAAAGCAATTTATTTTGATCTGCTTCAAATAATTATTTACCGATTCTCACCATTTAATAAGAAAAAAAATATGAGATCAAATTGAAATAGGATTCTAGGTCTGGTTTCTCAAAGTCTGGAGTAGGAAGTGAAGAGAAGGGAAACGAGATATTAATTTCCCTCATCAATATCCTCCGCAAGATGACCTAGTATGGGAAAGGTCAAAAAGAATCCGTTTTGAGAGTTCATTCATACTATCAGCTGTGCATAACCCAATCTGACCAAGACAAAATACTTTTCTGTTTAGGTCCACAAATTAACTTTTAACCTCTGTAAATCTGTACATGGGAAATTCTGAAATATAATCCATCGGCTTGTTACAAATGAAATGTCATTTTTTTAATATTAAGGCGAAGAACGAGATCAACATCAAAAAAATGGTAAATATTTTATCAGAATGTGACCCATTAGGAGCAATAAACTTTTTCAACCGATCCCCTAATGACAATATGCCGTTGAACTACCTTTGCCATCAAAGGTGGCGAAGGGTTTTATCCTGTTTCCCTGAATTTTTGAGACAGAATTACTGCAAGTAATCTAATGGTTCTAGGTTCAATCCCAGTGTAAGACAATGATAATTCGAAAATACTACTACTGCTAAAAGGGGTGTGCGGTCTATATACCCCTGTCGGTTAAATAAAGGGTTCGGTTCGTTACTTCCTCCCACACCTACCAGATGATACCTGATGAAGGCCGTAGAGTACAATGGCCAAAATGTATGGAAAACAACCAAGATGAGGATAGTCCAAACAATAATAGAGATAAGGGTTCTATCCTTTTCCATAGGTGCATTTATTTATTTATTTGTTTGAGAGTTCCAATGCTTTTGGCCAAGCTGTTTTGTCTATAGACTTGAAGATTGGCACTAGTACCCAACATTAGACCCTTTCTAAGAACAGTTTTTTTTTTCAATATTTGGAAAAAAGGCTTTTTTTGGGCCTCATTTTGATGGGTTTATTAATAACAACTGAATTCTCCAGAATCTAGATGTTATTCTTCTCACTATTCTAAATGTTTTCCATTGGAAAATGCAAGTGAAGACATAAGTAGAATTTGTTCTGACCATATTTGTTCTTCAATGGAATTTTTTTAATACAACTTCAAAATTTGACCCTAGGGTTGTTCAATTATTGACTTTGATAGTATGTTTTTATAAAATTCCCTACAACAACCACATTGGAGATAAAAACACTAAGATCAAAATCGAGGACACAGAACTGGAGAAAGTAGACCACTACATCTACCTAGGGCAACGAATCTCCATGAGACCCTCAAAAGAAGAAGAAATCAAGCAAAGAATTTGGCAGAGCTAGCTCAACCTTCAAAAATAATAAGATCCCATTAATCCTAAAGAGAAGAGTGTATAACCAATGCATCCTCCCAATAGTCACTTATGGAGCTGAAACATGGAACTTAACCAAGAGACAGACCCGTAAGCTGAGAACCATGCAACGTGCACATGAAAAATAATGCTGGGCCTCACATGGAGAGACCACAAAACAGCACAGTACGTCCGGGAAAAGACAAGAGTTAGAGACATCATAGAATCCATCAAAAATCTCAAATGGCGGTGGGCTGGCTATGATGCAAGAATGGCAGACAATCGATGGATATCACGACTCACAACATGGATTCCCCGAGACCACATGTGCAACCAAGGCCAGCAAAATGTTAGATGGAGAGATGTGCTAGACAAGTTCAGGAAGTACTGGCTCCGTGACGCCCATGATAGAGAAGTGTGGCAAATCCTGGGGAAGGTCTATGTCCAACGACGGACGCTAAAAGACTGATGATGATGATGATGAAACGCACAAATTATGGCTACCCTATCATTCAACATTTTATTATCAATATGAAGTTCATCTTTTGGTGATTATGGAAGGTGCTGCAAGATTTTATGTCCTAATTCTCTAGCTTGGACACAGTCAGCTGAGAGGCTTTGGATCTGAAAGTGCCATGGAGCATTTCATTCTGTTCATGTAGGGCCCATTTTTTAACTTTTTAACCATTTCTTTTGCCTTAAGATGACATGGTCACTGTTGATGTCCCAAAATCTCCAGAAAATACCCAAATGGTTGCTTTTGGATTGTTGGTCATGGCTGTCAATCATCGACATTTGGGCTTCTTCCATGAGATTTGTTTTTGGTATTCATATTTCAAGAACTAAACTTATTGAACCAACCCTGAACAGTTCCCATCGTGGTAGTGTTCACTCCTAATCCTTTGTTTATAGTATCAGCAACTTTTGCAGCATATTGTCTAAATTCAGTGGTTACAAATCTGAGGTCCGTGAACCCCTGGCGGTCTGACAAATAATACCCAGGGAGTCCGCAGCACTTCCCTTCCTGACATGGCAAACCTTGTGATAAAGAAAAAGCATCATCCATTGTTCAACTATTGGAAAACATAATCAAAGTACCCAGACCTGTACCATATATTAGAATTAAAATAAATGTAATCCTTTTAGAAAGAATGTTATTTTTAAAGGTCAAAAATTGTTTAATATTTGATTTCATTGATTATAGTTCAAAAACTGCATGCAAAAAATAAGGGTTCAACAGAATATTATATCAATTTGTAGAAGGAGACCTTGAGTTTTCAAAGTTCCAAAACCATTGACCTAATTCAAAATTGTTCTTGAAAATTAGTCGGACTTCCTGGGCAGACACAATAGCAGTTAAGAGCTAATGAAAAAAACCCAAAAAACCCCAAAAGTAATGGATTATATCTATTTACATTAAAACTGAAAGACAAAAAAACTATTGCATTAGTAAATTAGTAAATCTTTCACGTGTAGCATTATTCAGTATGTTGAAAAAAGAAAAAAAAATGTAAAACAACTTATTAAAACTTGTTTTTCTCCAAGATTAGTTTTCATTGCAAAAAAGAGACTCATTGTTATTTGAATGCTTTCTATTGGAAAGAAAGGAAGTGACATTTGCACAATGAAATAAAGATGAACAAATTAGTTGAGAAAATAAACATCTGCTTGATTGTTGTAACATGAGGTTATATGTCAAATAAGGGATGTTTTGGAGAGTGTTGGAGTTGAACAACTGTAGCCACCAAAGATGGCAAAGGGTTCCATCCTTTTTTTTTTAAACGTGCAAGTGTTTGTTTGTTCCAGCATTCTTGGCCATACCGCTTTGTCTACAGACTGGAGATTTGCCATCAGTACCACACTTAATTCACTCTAAAAATGTTTTTTTTGAATTTTGAGGAAGAAAAGCTCTTCTCCAGAATCTAAGTAGTTGTTTTTGTTTTTTTAAACTCTATTTTAGATATTTTCGATTAGAAAATGCCAGTAATGTAATAAATAGAATTTGTTCTGACCATATTTATTCTTCAATGAAATTTTTTTTCTCATGTCTTCAAATTTTGATGCTATAGTTGTTCTATTATTGACTGCGGTGGAGAGTTTAATTCATTTTTAATTTTGATTCTTTTATTGTTGGTTGAAGTATTGCAACATTGATTTTAACTAGTTTTTAACCCTCTTAATTTTCAGCTGCTTTTCTATCACAGTACAGACTCCAACCATAATCCTACAGCAACAATCAAAAAGCATAATTGGAAATAAAGAGTAAACCTCCAACCTCTAGCCAGAGAGGTCCAAAATACATCTGGCTACTTTTGACCATGAAGGTGAGTTACACCTATTTCCAATTATGCTGTGGGATCACAGTCAAAGATGTGATAAAAAAAGTTACTCAAAATTAAGATGAAGGTAAATAGTCAAAATAAATAAAGACAGTCGTTCAGAATAAGTTAAATCAATTCATGCCGTTGTGTCCTTTGCAGAATTAGGGTTAAAGCTATTTATGAGACTGTCCCCCCCCTTCCCCAATTTAAGCTCCTCATGGAGCACAGGGGCCAGTTTCAGTAGTGAGTGAGTTTTACAGGGTGAGGTGGCTAGCCCCAAACCTGGAAATAGACTGCTTTACAGGAATAAATGGCTCCAACTGCCCTTGTTTATTTACCCACATCGCTGGACAAGAAGTGGATTCATGCCTTTTGCAAGGGCATAAGCAGCTTCAGATGAGACTAAGATCCTGCATTTGTGCCAGTGATCACTATACCACTCCACACTTCATGAAACTTTCTCTAAATGAAATAGTCATACCATTTGTCTTTATCAGAGACTGCCAAGGCATCAGATGAAAGTTCAAGACTCACCAAAAGCAACTTTATACCAACTACACTATTTTAACAGCCAAAAACTCATCAACGATGGGGTGGGGGTCACTGTAGGTAACAGCTCATTTTGCTGCTAGGGTAAAATGGGGGAAGTGGGGTTTATCCAAGAGCTCATTTAGTCTTTTTTTTCACCCATTTTGGCATGCCAGTGATGAAACCTTTTGTTAAAATTTCTGCAAACAAGTACAAGAAGTGAATTTAAGGCTTCCTGGAATTTTCCCATTGATACATTTTAATAATATATATTAAAAGGAGTTTTAACATGTTCCAAATGGGAGTGAATGGCAGCTTAGTCCACTTCAGAGAACAACCGATTGGGACATCACTTACTCTAGCATCCTTTGCGATTTTTAAAATAATTTAAAGTTCTTAGGATTGCAATCAGCTACCTCATCGCATTCTACCTATTGTCCAGTCTAAAACCTCCAACTGCAGAGCAAAATTTACTGTAGGGAGGTTTTGCCGAAAAATCTGCATGATTTTAAAAATTAAAAAAAAAAAAAACAAATAGATGAAAAAAATTAAAAAACAAAACAAAAATTTAGACATTTTTATTTAATAAAAATACAAATATAAAAGTGTTTTATAAAAAAATAATTTCCCCCCCCCCCCCAGTATAAGATCTCCATATTAGGTTAGAGGAATTCTTGCATTTTCAATAGCAAACCAAACCAGATCCAATATAATTCACATCAATGTTTGAATGAAATACTCAAAAAAACAAAATGATTAAAATTCTACCCAATCTGGGGTCATTTTGTTTTTTCACATTTTGGAGAACTTAAAAGGCAAATCTTAAGTTTTATCATTACCCCATACTGCTGTCATATTTAAAGATGACGCCAGATTAGAGAGGCAACAGCAGCATTCAAACTGCTGAGCAAAATATAGAACTGCAGAAAAATTTCCCTTTAAACCAAATTGAAGTTCAGGATATCCAGGATGCTTTATGGCCACAAAATCTGGCAACTTAAGACCACCCAGGAGGGGAAATTAGATGCCTTTGACATAGGATTTCATTGTAAAATCCTGGGTAGTGAATGGAATGTCTGTATGTCAAACTAGGAGGTCAGGGACAGATCACAACAGGACCCCCTCCCGTATCAACCACCATTTGCAGACAGCGTCTCGATTTGTTTGGTCAAGTCTTGGGGCTCTCCACAACAAAACCTGCAAATCAAGCCCTTAAATGGACACCAACAGGCCAGAGAAAGATAAGACAGATAAATTGGCAACAATTAGTGGAGAGGGACCCTAGACAGGTTGACTGAAAGTGGAAAACCACCAGCAAACATGCTAAAACCTGCACACAGTAGGACACCTTTAATGCCTTATGCGTTGCATGACGTGAGGGCATCTGAATTGGAAAGGAAACGTGCTTTTATGGCAAATTAATGGACATATGATACCAACAAAGCTTACAGATCAAAAAGTAAAACAAAAAATCTTAAATTTTCATACAACATGATTACATTAATTTTCTTTCTGCTCAATATTCTGAAGAGATACCACCTCCTCCTCAGGTGAGCATCAATATCTTCGGACAAGACAGAGTTTGATATGAACCCCACAAAATAATTGTCAATGTCAAACTACAATTATGTCCCTCTGAAGCATCGGAGCTTAACAAAAAAGTCTTAATTTCTTTACAATAAAACTAGTAACATTCTTTGCAGTTTGTCCCATACAGGAGAAAAGACTAAATATTGTATGTGGATCATCCCATGCATGTAAAAAAGTCTATAAATAGGGAAACCAGTCATCCCCTCTAAATCATACCCAAAGAACATATGTCATAGCCAAAGGAGAGATGGAAAAATCTAGTAAAGCAGACCATATGTAGAGTGAGAAGGGTGAATTGGCAGGGAGCATTATTGGGAAGTGAGGAAGTTGGAGTAGTCAGTGTAAACCAGTTTGTTGACTGGTTGCATGTCAGGCAAGTACAAATTTGAACACCGGATGATTTTCTTTAGTTCAGCAAAGCAGGTGTTGGAAACTCCCTGTAGAGAGTTTGAATCACTTGGGTACCTAGCATTGTCAAAACAAATTAATTTTGTTGGTAAATTACCACTTTATTTTTGTTCTTCACCCATAATTGGCTGAAGAAGGAAAAAAGGTTTGCCCCCTTTTCTTGGATTATGCACCTGATGAGGGCTGAAGAATGGATCATCCAAAATTGTGTGTTGACAACATTAAGGATAGGAAAAAGAGATTCAATTGTCTGAAAAAAAATATGGAATGTTAAGGTCTCTTCTCAAAATTATAAACACTAACTATACCATATCATTAATTTAGGAAAGTGTCATGAAGATATTTAAACCACAAGCAAACAAGTTAAATTGGAAGGAGAGACAAACACCATAAAAAGGGAAAAACAGTTCTGGAACGCCACCAGAGGGACATTGTTTGCCAGTGGGTAGGAGTAATAAAGTCTGAATTATTAAGATGACAGTATAGACAGTGGAATGAGAACAGCCTAGCACTGCAGATTGAATGAGAAGCTTGACTTGAGATTCCTACATCACTACTGAAAAGAACAAACATTTGAAGGTGACCAGAGGGTTTCAATGCCTGAATTATGAATGAAGAACAGAACAGTAGTTTGAATGAATCTAGGTATAATCATGAACATTCAAATAAACTTGATATTGCTTAACTTATTGTCTTGAAGTAATGAACACTTGGAGTGGGGGAAAGATCCTCAAAAACAGTTCATTTCACAAGTAACAGGCAAAGAGTTCACCTAATATCACAAGATATCACATACCTTTGCATTTTTCCAACTTAGAAATTCTACTACTGCCCCATTCCAACTTGGTATGCTAAGTAATGAATCAATATAAATTCCTTTCAGCCAAATTTTCAAATCCTGAAAGGTGAAAATTTTTGCCAATAAAAATATCTACCTTCCATTTTACAAAAAGTGATTAATACCACAAGCCTATCTGAAGTCCCAAAAGATGAGGCTCCATTAGTGGTTCAAAATAGACTAGGGATAGATTGTGAAGAAACACACCAGCATCTTGGAAGATAAGGAGATTATGGTGGCACCAATGTCACACCTCTATATGGAATACTTCGGGGGAAGGAAAAAATAAAAATGAATGGCTTGAAAATAGCGCCATTAATTTCAATCAGGGATAAATATATGCATCAATATTTTACTGTATTAATATGTAGCAGAGTTATTTATCTTAAATTACTTTACATGTATAACTGAAACAGACCCACTGTTGAATCAAATCCAAAGATGTTCTATCAAATCTTAGTTTTAAATGTTAGCCCGGAAGATATGGCAACTGAAGAATTAAACATACAGCATAATAGCTGTCTCAGTAGGCCCAGCATAAAAATGAACACCATATGGGAACCTTGAATTAAGAAAAGACATTGAGCTCAAGACATTGAGCTCAAGACATTGAGCTCAAGACATTGAGCTCAAGACTAAAATTCCACCTCTTGATTTCACTATAAGTAGTGCAAAGAGGCATGTACTCTGATTCAATGGAAGAGACAGACAAACAACTTCAGGTTTAAGACTAAATTTACAGACTACATGGCCTAGTGGATGAGAGCATTACTCAAGGAGAAAAAAAGTCATACTCTGGTTCAGTGGAAGAGACAGACTAGCAACATCGCAAGGAAGAATTAACTGATACTAGATATCCCCTGGAATGGACAGAGGAAGAAGAGCAGTCTATCCCTGTTAATTGGATAAAGATTTTGGTTCAAAATTCCCAGAAAGTTACCAACTACAATAGACATCTGATGAAGGCCGAAGGGTATAAAGACCGAAATACTGTGACAAACAACCAAGATGAGGACACAAGTCTGAGTAAATCTGTGTATAATAATGTTAGCCAAAGTTTGAGTGGGTTTCAAAGACCCTTTTAAAACTGCATCTATTTGAAGTCATGAGTTCTGTTAAATTTGTAAAATCAAATAGATTACTTGGCGGAAGTATTCATATTTGAATTAAGAGAATTTTACAAAATATTTATCAATTTTTTTTAGGAGTTAAAAAGGGCAGCAAATTTTAAAATGCTGAACATTTTGGCTCACAGCTTTATGAACATTCTACACATTAAAAGGAATTTTTAGTTTATGAATCACTTTTTCTTTAATTAAAAAGTACAATTTTAATTATTTCACTTGAATCAATGAATATAAGATAAAATAGACCCATCTATACATGATCCCTCACTTAGAGGGAAACGGTTCGAAATCAAGATGAGGGAATAATTGGGAAAGATTAGCTACATACTTGCTTCAGGAAAATTACAAAAAGGTTAGGGATCCACAATGCAAACTAATCAATTATCTCTTGGAATCATAGGTACAATCCTACAAGATGTTTGATTTCGCAACATAAAAAAAATTTTTTTAAATGGGCCTTTAAATATTATCAAAAGAGATAGAGCAAATTACAAATGAGGGTTTAACTTCAGTTAAGATGAAAGTAAATTAAAAGCAATTTACAGGCTGCAGTATTTTTATTTCAGTTCATAAAAATCTCATCTTTGCTTAAACATTGAACAAAGCAAATTTTAACCTTATCAAAGTAGGGTTTCAACAGCAAATTTTGAATCATTTTGAAGTATTAAGGAATGGACAAAGATTTGCATAGCATCAGTTCACAGAAATCTTTGTCATATTTAACACATTCACTGCAACACAACATGCACGTTATGTGTAGCATTTCATCTGAATCACATGTGCATCTATTATACGGTTTTACTTACAGCAATATGGATAGCTACGGCAATACACTAGATTTGGTTTCTGCCTTGTTGCACTGATTAGAGGACAGGATTATTTTGCTACACAATGTAACGTAATGAACATGTTGAGTTTTTTTTAAAAAGTTGCTAAATACAAGTCCTTTAATATTTCCAGGTTCAGAAACAGAAGTGTTTGAAATTAGTTATTAAGGAATATTTTAAAAAGGAGTAGGCTGGATAAGATTTACTGTACTGCTGAAAGTTTATGACAGTTCAAAGGAAAAAAAAGAGAAAAAAAACAACTTGCTATTTAGAACCCTTAAATAGAGTTACATACAATAAACACTGCCACCAATCTGGATAATTTTTCTTCATACCAACTCTTTATACAAGATAATCCAGAGTTTTATATTGGAAGTTTATGCCTTTGGATAAATATCAATATCTATTGACAGTGCAATCAAAAACAATTGCAAACCTACTTGTATTTATCACAATCAATTTATTTAAACACTAGGAGCAAAGATCATTTATTACCACTAAAAATTGCTCTAATCACTTAATGAGCCTATCTCTAAATTATTGAATTTATCAAACATTTATGAAACCTTTTTTTAAATCACATTCTTTTGATTGTATTTCACAGGGACAATTATAAAAGCATTAAAATAATCTACAAAATGACTTACCGACGTAGAATTTATTTAGAAATAAAAACATGTTTATCTGATTGTTTCGGAACAAGAGAGTATGTTTCACTGCACAATATTAAGTATCAAAAATAAACCCTTTCCACCCCCAAAAGGTAAAGAAAGTTATAAAAAAATGGTTTGAATGATATTCAAGGCAAAAATTGATAGGTAATTTCATAAATTTTTGTTCTTGTATAGGTCATTCATTCCAATGACTTTAGAAATTATAGATGATACAAAGGGATTTGCAAAAGTCAATCTAAAAGTTATGAGAAATCTAACTGGTCCAATATGGAGGTCAATGGCAGCCCAGTCAATTTGAAAAAAAAAAAAAAAAAAAAAAAAAAAAAAAAAATGATTAACATTGAAAATTCTTTTCTTTCCAGACTTTAAATTACATTCTTCTTGGAGCAATCAATGAAGGCACAACTTCCAAGTGGCAAGGATACTCCAGCCTCACCATTTTGAGGTACAATAACCATGGAAAATAAATAAATTAAATAAAATGAATAACTATAAAATTGAGGCTTCAGCACTTTCACCAACCCAATCAAGATATTTTGTGGATGGCTCAGTGATACATAGAATTGCTTAACCACTTATAGTATGCACTTTTTCTCTTACAATATGGAGACAGTTTACACCTAGCCTATCAGTGTGCTTATAGTAGAACTGATAAAACGAATTAGTGTGATTACATGCGTTTTATTTTTCATGATACTTTTGTTGGGCTATTTTATACTATGTATGATTTATTCACTTCAGAGGTTATGTACTCGAGTTCAGATTATAGTCTAGCATAGATTACCTTCCTCTGAAGGTTAGGATAGGCTTACGAATAAAGTAACCTTTGGCCTGTAGGACACAGGGCAAATTTCTGAGGTTTATCTCCGGGGGGAAAACAAAATAGCGTCTTCAGGAAATATGGAACATTTTAGAATATTTCCATCACGAGCGAGATAAACTCATTACAAGGGAGGTAACTTATACAATTCAGTTTATTTCCATTTGCTGAAACTGAAATCTAATATTTCATAAAAATAGAAACAAAATGAATATCTGATTTACAGTCTATGCATGAAATCCAATATAAAATAAGATGGAGAATGAAATCATATTTTGTATCAGAATCTCAAGTATTGAAATATCCTCAGCAATCTGTATCTTTAACATTAGTTGCTTTTAAAGTTTTTCAGAAAATCAAATTCATTCTCATTTTGGTTGTTCCCACAACATAGTATACCTGAAAAAGGCCTTAGAATGGATCAGCCAAGACATTGTGTGAATAACATGAATAAGTTTGATTACCTGACAAATTATTTAAATGTTGAGGACTTGGATAATAACATGAGTTGCTATTTTCATAAAGTTGATTTAAAACTAAAACTTGTCAGAGCATTTAATGATTATAATTTATACATGTAGGTAATTTATCAACTTTATCACAGAATGGGATAAATAGTTTTAAATTGCTCAATTCCTAAAGTAAAAAAAAAAAAAAAAAAAAAAAAATGAATGTCATTATCAAGGGAGATAATTTCAAAATTACTCACTTTGACCATTAAAAAAAATCAATTTGTACAGAATTAAATATATATACAAAAACATCTGAAATTAAGATTCCAAATTTTACAATGAGGACTGGTTAAAATGAAATTTAAGGTATGATCTGTTTGCTCCAACTCATTAAAATCACACAAGTTGCTTTAAGAATTTTTATCTTAACCCAGTGAACATTCCACGAGGTTTTATGGAGACCTTTCGAGTGGCACTGAAACACTTCCAAAGTCGAATCGTTTCATCCGCTCCTAGACTTGCGACTGTGGTGCCATTTGGAGACAAAGACATATTCAGAATTCTCGCAGAATGACCTAAAACAGGTAAAAGACAAATGCTTTAGTTTCTAAAGATTTAAAAAAAAAAAAATGAAACAAATTCAAACATTTAATTCTAGCATTTGAAGGCAGACATTCTCTAGTATTATATTGTCACGAGCACAGTAACAATGCCAGGATTTACCTACAAGTAAATTATACAAAAATTCATTTTTCTGCTGATTTATACAACTGTTCATGTTGTTGGGGATTAAATAAAAACAGATTAAATCTCTACTGAACAAGATTTCCATGTAGTTGCCCAAGTTTTCCCTAGTTTTTAGGGTCTTGTTGCAGGAAAATTTTAAAAAAATAAAAGGTAGACTCAATCACAAGACTCAAATTGATTGAGTATTTTATGAAGCTGGAAGAGAAACTTAAATTATATTGCTCGAACCTTTCATTAAAGTTTAATTGCAGTTCATTAAAATGAATAGAATTTCATCCACATTTCTGTAATTTATTTTTTGATTTGTTTTAAAGGTTTTTTTTTCCAGTTACATCAGGTGATGTCAATTGTTTTATTTGAATTAAATTATTTGTGCCACACACTCACCTGATGTTGAAAATGATGAACAGCTTTTGTGAACCTTTTTAACATTGAATGAGTGTGTGGAACATTCATGAAAGAAAAACAGAAGTTAAATAATATTGAAAGTATCTATATCCATAGCAAAGTATCTATAATGAAAAACCTTCAATTATCATTTGAATTCACACACACAAAAATAAATTTAAAATTTACCTTTCAGTTCACCAACACATTCCAGGTTTGGAAACTTCCAGAAGGAGAGAGAATTGTTTGTAAAGCCATGTCCAGTCACAATTTCACGATGCTCTTTTGACCACAATACGGAACTAATCTGAATTACAAATATTTTTTTTAGAAAATGGGAAAATTGCATTGTAAGATTCAAAAAGACACCACAGACAAGATAACCCATCTTACAATAGTGTCATTCTTTCATAAGACGGCAAAACCTCACTAGAAAGTGTAAAGTAGACTTACAAAATGTAAATAATTTGTTCCAGGATAGCAAGTTACTTTCCAATTGCTTATGGGTAAAAAGTATAGAAAATGGCTATTATTCTTTTCAAACTTCACTTTTGTGGCCAGAGCATTGATAAATTGAAATTTACCTATTTCATAAAAACCTAAACAAATTTTGCTTTCCAACCGATAAAAATATATTCAGAGTAGATGCAAATGCACTGAATATAAAATCCCTATGTGTAAATCAATGTTTCAAGATATTTCATACTACTTCAAACTAATCAAAATATTTTGATAGATTCATGTATACAGTACACTAGATATTCTGTTGTACATTTTGATTAGTATGAAAACAGAACAGTTATAAACATTCAATGAAGACTTTAGAGTAATCCTCAACGATTGGCAAGCAAAATGGGTGGTAATTTAAAGTCAATTAAGGATTGTCTAAGTTTGTACTGAAATAAAGTTTGTTTTTGAAGAAAAAATTACCTACTTGTCTTGTTGAATGATGGAAAAAGAGCTGTAGTTTGGCTACAAGTGTGATCCAAACTATGTGGGCTATATTTCTAGGGGAGATAATCCTTAGTTGATTTTAACAGTTAATTTCCTTTTTACATCATTAAAAATTACCAAGTTTACTTTCACTCACACAGGGTGAAGCCCAGCATGGGCACTACAACGTTAAAAAATATTTAGCAGCAAATGGGTTAAAACCATGTGCCTGGCACAAGGTTAGTGAATATGGACTCTTAGCACTCTGTAGTTGACTTCATTTGCCAAGTCAAAACTATCCTGCCATAGCAAATGGCTCTGATCACTGAGCAATAGTTTGAATTTTGTAAATGTGTTATGATCACAATGCAAAAATGTATAATACACACAAAAAATCCATTGTTGACGTTAGGGGGGGGGGACTACCCAGACTGTACACTCCAGCAACACAGAAGGGTGGATTGAAACATTTGATCATGACTTAGATACCACCGATCAAAACTAGGTTTCAGTCTTGTTTTTCTCCAAATGATTCTGTCTGGCTGGCTATGCATGTGCCATACATACTGACACACCAATGGAGCTAGAGGGACAACAATGACAACATTTACTCTATCTCTAATGAAAAGGTTTTCTGAAAATCCCTCACCTTATGTTTTTAGAGGGAGATTCAATTTACATTGGATATTTGTTAAATTGGTCACTAAATTTGTGCCCACTGTACACTTTTGAAAATGTAGACTTTTTAGTGATACAAAACTTCATTGATCACCCCTTTTTCAAATTTTTTTCACCCCCCCACCCCACGCTGTCAAAAAGCAGTCACAACAGTTTCTATCGAGTGACTTATCAAACCGGTTTTGATATTTGTTACTTTAAAACCAAACCAGGCATGAGTCGTCCTTACCTGTGAATGTGTAGGCTGAGATCTTGTACATCTACCAGTTTGCATATTCCATATACGAAGTGTTTTATCTGTTGTTCCTCCTCCTGATGCTAGCAAATAAGGTTGCCATGGACACCAAGATAAACCCTGTAACGAAAAAAAAATTAACATCTTGGGTTATTGCAGATTTTGCAAGTACCAGAGTGTAGGAGATGAAAAGGGTAGAAGACGTTTCATGTCTAGTTACCTGCTCAATGGTTGGAAATGCTAGCACTAATATTTAAATGGATAGTTGAAAATTGACAGTATGTGTGGGTGCATGATACATTACAGATTGTAGGATTCAGCTGATTCAAAGAACATGCTTTCCTCTTGTTGGGTATTTCATATTGAATAATTTTTGCCTGAAAGGGATCCAGCCACTATATTAATAATCAAAATTAATTTTTCTTCTAATTTATCATCTACAGCAATGGTGGTTCATTCCCCTTCGGAGTTATTTCCCTTGGACACTTATCTCAGCATTGCTTTGGAAAAGCATTTGCGAAGTTCTTTCTGGACCACCATCAGATGCTTAGTTGCACTCAGGAAGCAAAAAAAAATATTTTAGCTATTTTGCTCTAACTGTTGATAGGTTAAAATGGCTAAGAAATAGCTAAATTTGTTAAAATGGTTGAATTTTTGCATTGCCAGAACAAGAAATGCTCTAGATTTAGCATGAAAAGCACTAAATTGGCAACAAGCAATAATCTCATTGTGTCTGAAATCACTTTGGGAAATCCCGAGTCACAAAGAACCAAACCCAAACCGTGGTGGAGGCTGATAAGCTTGGATGATTGCTGTGATAGGAATTATAGACTAAACACAAAAGTCACTCAATGGAGTGTCATTGCCAACAGAGTAATAGAAAAGGAGTTTTCATGCATTGCATTGTTCTCTCCAATTGTTTGCCATGAAGGCTCCACAACCAGTTCTAGAGATGTTTCCCTGACAGACATTAGAGGGAGAGACATACGAGGGGACAGGAAAGAAAGGTGAAAGAGGGGCTTGGGGGTGCAAAAGAGGGTATCTTACACACTTGGGAGATGAAGCAGTCTGTACAAAGAAAATTGACAGACCAGGAGAAAGAAAAAATGAAAATGATACAATGTAAGCCAGATGAAATGGTCACCTCTAAAGAAGGACAAACAGAGGCTGAGACTCTGCAATACAATATAAATGAGAATGTTTGAAAGAATCATTGGATACTAACAATATCCCATCTGAGAAATTCGAAACATGTTAGGTACTCCCACCACTGACATCACTTAGGTGTTCCAGATTTGGCTGGAAGGAGAGATGATTTGAGGTTTATCTGACTTACCCAATACAGGTATTCTGGCCAAATCTGGCAACCCTATCACCTACTATTTAGTTTCAGGTCTCGTTTATGCAAGAGGCACATTTTGTGAGAGTCTTGTTCTGGAAACAAGGCAGGAGCCATATTGTAAATAGGAGTAAAGATGCAAGTTGTCCATTTTGTGAGCGACTAAACTGGAGTTACAGTTCAAGTAACCAGACATTATCTTGTAGCATTTCTCAGCTTGTGTGGAAACACCCGCTGAGAAGATTCAAAAAGAGAAAGACACTTTACCACTGCTTGGAAATGGAGATAATCGATTCCTCGTCTTCATGCTTTATTTCCACCACCATATCTGCGCAAGGACAAACATTTTCGTTCTAGCTAGAGACAAGAGCAAGGGAGATAATTGCGACTACTTATCTCCCCTTTACTGTCCGATAAATCTGCTATATCATGTCCAGAAATGGACAATACAAGAAACGACCAATCAAGGTTACACCGACATGAAATAGAAGAGAAAAACCAGCAGAAACAACTTTGTCAATGTAAAACACCAAGACAAGTCAGTTCTAACATTTGAATGCTTAGGACAAAAATGTGGGGAAAAAAAATTTTATAAATAGGTTAGTAGCTCTGAAAGCTTTCTAAATTTTATGTCTTTCTAAAAAAAAAAACAAGACATCTTACCTTAACTGCAGCTGTATGACTGGTAAATGAATGCAAAGGTCGGACAGAAGGTCCTTGTCTCAAATCCCAGATGTTGACAAGATTGTCGTTCCCACCACTGGCCAGGTGAAGATTGTCTGGTGACCAAGTCAAACCACACACAATGCTCGAGTGTCCATATAAAGTGCCGACACAATGACGTGGTACTCGAACATCATGGTGATAAATACAACCGTCATAAGTTCCGCTGACAAAGAAAAAAATTTATTAGTAAAAACTTGGCTTTATAACATAGCTTTTAGCATTCTGTAGGTGACTATTTGCAGAGATAAAAATCTGTGCAGGTGACTATGATCATGGATGAATTTTGTAGTGATGTCAATTCCAATCCTCCATGAATAAACAAGCAAAGTACAGGCTTTCAAAGTTATTAAGAGCACACAAAATTTTGGTACACTTACACAATACAGAGTGTTTAAAACAAAGCTATGTAAAGTACTTTCAAATAAAGTCATACACAATTTACTATTGAACATTAGTGGACTTATTTGCTTCAAGACAGCAGTTTGAAAGTAAATATTCAATGAATTATTATACTTGTATCTTCATCTTTGTTATTTTGATCAATGTTCCAGGCGATACGCATTTCAGCTTTTTTCAAGCCTGTTGCATCTGGTAACAGTGGAGTTTTACCCAGTATTCTACGGCCTCCTCAAAAAGAAAGTAATGACGAGTGGAAGAAAGATATGCCCAAGGGAGACTGAATAATAGTCTGAATGTGTTTAAAAACAACAAAGATGAGGATATTTGTCCAAATAACTGGAATAACAAATGCTTCCTTTCAAAACTTGAATAGCAATTGTTGAGCATAAATACATAGACTTGATTTTCAGGTTTGTTCCTGTAGCTCCTTGTGAAGCATAAACTGCAACCACTCCTCTCCTGTGGACTGTACTGAGCAACTCCTCTCAGCTGGGCACCCCATATCAGTTCAGCCAACTTTGCTTCACTGTCGAATGATTGTCTCCAAGTCTGCTTTGACCTCCCAACTCATGTAGATTCCAGTCTGCCACTAAAGACTATTTCTCTACTATAACTGTTCTGAAGTTCTAGGTCCCTATCCTGGTTTTTGCTTTGGTTATTTGGGATGACATTCCTGGTCAATTAATCTTTATACATTTTAGATTTGGTTTATAGAACAAATTGAGGTTAGGTCATGCCACAAAATAGGTACTCAATCAGTTTTGCTTTTTATATCAAAAAATAGTCAAACAAAACTTAAAATAGACAGCTTCAGTTCTCACTCCATTCAGCCAATATATGTATCTGGAATGTGTAAGTGGCACCAATTAACCTATATAAGGCTGGAAACTTGTAGCATCCTATTAAACAGATTTTTTGAAAAAGTGCTTTTAAAATTTGGGGTCTTTGTCAAAAAAAATTTTTAAATCTTAGATTTTGAAAAATATGAAAGTTGCACAGAAAACATATTCCATTCTACAGAGTTGAAAATTTGCATTTGTAGTCTACTACATACCCAAAAACATGTTTTTCTTTTTATCCCAAAAAAGTTTGTAGTAGGGGTTCAATCAGCAATAGAAGTTTATGCTAAATTGGTCACAAATTTATGCCCAATTTTAAAAAATTTTATACATTTTTGATTGTTGCCAAACAAAAGGAGAGAAGCATCTTATCCATACATAATCTTTACCACTTTTTGATTGACCATTCAGACTTATCTGAGAAGGAAAAAAAAATTACATATCAAACTGAGCTTTTCATAAATTCTAACAATCATTCGGGAATTATCCGAGTGTTTGACGATATGGTCAAGTATCCATACCCAAAGCTGGATAGTGAATGACTATAATTTTCTCTGCTAAACAGAGACACGAAATAGAATTTTGTTTAACAAAGGAAAATTTTGAAAAATCATAAAACAAGCCGTACTGCAAATGTTGAAATAAAATGCAACACTTGTAAATATTGTATGTTTTCTGTGATAGTTTTTTTAAAATCTGAACTACAAAGACCAATAGGAGAGAATTTCCTTATGGATATTACATTTTATACCTGGAAACATGATCACAAAGGTGAGAAGAGTTCAAGTTGTCCGAAAAAAATTGATATACAAGAATGAGCATATATCTTATCTGCTGGTTTGATTATCATTTCAAATTATGAAGACTTTTCTAATGCAGTTTGAAAACTCAGTGATTCTAATGGAAATGAACAGTGGTCCAACAATTATTGGCACAAAACAGTTTATAACCAATTCTCACTAATATTTCTGAGAGAGGCATGAATTCACTTCTCTCCCCAGCTACAGGATATGGGTGCTCTTTAGCCCTGTAAGGCAGTCCAAAGACATATGGGCAACCACTGGTCCAGATTTGCCCCATGGAAACATTTGTGTGGCCTACAGCCAGTCTATGCTTTCATTTAAAATCTAACGTAATAAAAAGATTAAAAATGTCTTATAAGGACTGCTATATAAAAAAGTAACTGGAGAAAAATTACAGTAGTGGCCATAGCTGGTCCCAAACCCAGGTTAAAGGAGTGTTGAATATTGGGCTAGCAACTCCATCCTATAGATACCTACTTGCTACTGAAACCACAGAAATGGTTGCAGTCCAATGCTCCACAAAGAGTCTACAGGAATAAACCATAGTGATTCTTTTTCAGAAATCTTCCTACCCTCTGTTATATTCAGAATTTTATCAGTTGTAAATGGAAACAATTTCAAATACATACCATGTGATTATGTTATTATTCCAGGAGAGAGAATGGAGAGAGCTATAATGGCCGCTCATGGTACGGAGCATTTTTCCATTCTGAACATCCCATATCTGAAACAAAACAGATTTCAGAAAACTTCAAGAACTGAAAGCAAAAGGAATCTTTTCTTTGGAAAAAAAAAAAAAAAAAAAAAAAAAAAAAAAAAAAAAAAATCAAAAACAATAACTAATTTCTTTTTAAAAAAAAATTTTGCAGATTAGGCAATTTCACTGATTTGGTATCACATTCATAAATTTCACTTAAAACAGGGTGGAGTTGACTAATTCTTATACGTTTCATTTCTAGCAACTATAAATTTTGAAGGAAATAAATGAATCTATCAAAGCTCTTTTCTTTCCAACCTTTAAGTAATTTATTTCTTTTGGATTACCTCCCTTGATTTCAGCAAAAGTCAATTCCACATTTAAATACAAGACACTTTGTCGGCAGAGGTAAATAAAATCTAACTCTTTATACTTACTTGAAGGTTGCCAGCATTGTCACCGATACCAATATAATCCCCTGGGGCATCAAAAGCTAAACTGGAAATGTAACCATCTTGAATGTTACTTTCAGCATTCATCAATTCATGAGCAGTGCCTCGTTCCATGTCCATTAAATGGCAGGAGTAATACAGGGCAACACACAGTACATTCTTGGAGGACCAATCCAGAAGATTGAAATCTAGAATTAGAAGACAATGCTTTAGAGCTGTGATCCCAAATGATTGTGGGGGGGCACAATTTGGAATTAAGGTGTGCAGAGCAAAAAGTGAGTAGTATGAAGGCTTATCTGATTAATTCCTAGTTACACAATATTGTTCTTTTTACTCTTATTGATAGAAGATATAAATTCAAAGTGATACAGAAATACTCGGCTTAGTGTGTTTTGATGTATGGCTAAAGTATTGCAAAACTAAATGTAAGTATAATCTGGAAAGAAGAAAAAAAATGAACATCAAATTATAAGGTCTGGACAGTCGATAGGAACCATCACATGACCAATGTCTTGAGGCAGCATGCTGTGTTGAGGGTAATCAATTAAGAGAAAAAAAAGGATTAATGAATACGATACTTCTTACCTTTTGTCAGGCAAGGGTCACAAGAAAGTCTAAATTTTCAAAAAATAAATGTGAACATTGCCCAACACAAGCTTCAGGGTCAAAGAAAAAACTTAGATTGTTAATTGAACCCTCTCTAGGTATTTTTTTTTTCCCCTATAAATGAAACTTTAGACCTGAATGAATATTCAAATTTTCAACCCTCAAACTCCATTGATGTGGCCTGTATGCATAATACATATCCAGCCAGATCGACTTGACTGAAGAAATCCATGTTGACAGTTTTGGTTGATGGTTTTTAAGATCTTTAACACTATGGAAAAATTTGGAATGAATTGACCACACTTGTCAAGGTCCCTGTATTATGTAAAGTTTTTTTTTCTTAGATTGATTAAAAATTTGTTTGAATTTTAGTTGATTTAAATTTTTTCCCCCCTCAATTCCAAACTAAATTTTATGACCTTTCCAACAGCCAAAATTTGCTTTATTATAGTTATGAGCCAGGGGGGGTAAGTTGCACGAGAGATTTGAGTTATAAGGATAGCCAAGAAAAGGTAAGCATGACTTTATATAGATGGCTTTATAAATTACAGAATTCAAACATTTATCAAGTCAGATAGAATGAGAAATCCACTACCCAGGTCTATTACAAAAACAATTTTTCCCCACAAATAGTTTTGAAATTCTGGAATAATTTACCATCTTACGTTAAAAAATAAATTAAGTAGTATAATGATTTTGAGAATAAAATAAATAAATTCAGATCATATAGGATTAGATTTAAATGGGTACAGCAATTTGGGGAGATTCCACTTGAAATATATCGAAGAATTTAGGAAAAGTGAAATGGAAGATTTTCTGTACTGATAAGCTTGAAGATTTCATAAAATGCCGAAGTATTGAGTTCTAAATAAAAATAAGATTATCTTTCAAAGTTTGAAATTAATTATTTTCATTCTAATAACTATTTGAATAAATAACTGATTTTTTACTTTTTTCCCCTCCATCTCTATTTTTGAAGTTGCTTCTAATCAAAACTGGACTTAGGACACTTCTCTCTATAATGAGTAACTGGAAATAAAGAATGCACTTCTGGTGAGATTCAAACACCTCTCTTTTGCTTAGGGAAGCATGGTAAACACCCATCTGCTCTTATTGCCAGTGCTATGAGGACAATACAGTTTGGCAGGAAATCACCTAACCCTTAAACCCATTATCTAGATCTCTCCAGTGTCAGGTTCATTTTCATTCCTGTACTAGTATTAAATAAAAGGTCTGGTTAGTTACAAAATAGAAACTGTCATCTGACTTTTAGCAGTATGTTAGGGGGTGATCTATTGGAAAATTTGGAAAAAGGGGTGATCAATGAATAAGTTACTTCATGCCTTTTGTTGGATCACTAAGGTCTGAATTTTCAAAAAATAACCATGCAGTGAGGCACAAACTAAGGGACCATCAACTTGCAAATCCCCCCCCCCATAATGGGAGGAATATAAAAAATTAAAATATTTTTTAAACAATAGTTTACTAGGCCTCTCTAGGCAAAAGTTAGTCTTACCAGGAGACTATTTCCAATCTACACCATTCACTCACAGCCATAAGTTGATGTACCAAGTGGAGTCTTGATAAAAAAAAATTAAAAAAAAAAAAAAAAAAAAAAATCAAAGTTTCAGCCAATTAATCCTCCAGGTGTAAGTTGCATTTAGTAACACTGTACTACATTTGAGGACTAGTTAAAACAAACACCCATGAAAGGGTAAAGAACAAATCACCCCAAAACATCGATAAGATGAAAATACTAATCTAAATAGTTTGAAGTCATCCTTGCTTTGCTCTGTAATTGAAGAAAGAAAATCTAATCAGGTTGTGAGAGCAGAATGGAAGAAGCATTAAAGTACTGACAAGTACCAATGAAATCAAGTTACTTACAGAAGTTATCAAGCAAATCAGGAGCATCAAGGATTCTGTCAGGATGGGGATAAATCTGCCGAGCACCACTTTTTTGTCTATCTTTCACTTCAGTTTTATACAATTCTTCCAAGCTTTTACGGCAGGCTAGAAAAATTGAAACCAGAGAGAAAGTCAAGATCATATTGAGAAATAAGAAACCACAGAAGAAAAACATGGATGAAAAAAGTGTAAATGAAAAAAAAAATTAGATTATGTAAAAGAAAGTACAAATTTTAGATAGTTCTTTTACAGGTGTTATAATTGCTAGACAAAGGTTATTTGTTCTATCTAGATTCACTCCCTTGCTTGACTAGACTAGTTGACCTTTAGACAGCTTCACCAAGAAATTCATGCCAAAGTCAGCATCTTGTATTTGCTACGCTTTTGGGCAATCCAAACAGAGTTTGAATCTTTTTAGACCAACCAGGCCACCACTACAGAGTCTTACTATTCAACTTCTATACTATTTCTGTCTAATAAGTACTAAAACTACTAAAATACTAATAACAGAAACAGACAAGTGAAAAGAACTCAAACCTACAGGCATTTACACCACACAAACAGGTTTCCTAATGACATTCTAGACATGGATTCCTTACTTTTTCGAAGTCTAAGTCATATAACATAACTAAGTTATAAAAATGCATGGGCTACAGTGATTCATTTATGCAAAGTATAGATATTGCAAATTAATTTCATAAATAGAACAAAGATAATCATGCCTTTTCCTTTAATAGTTTATTAATTGTGACATTCATAAAGTTAGAACTTAGCATACCTTTGATTTTTATAAAACTTTATAAATACATTCAGTTTCAATTTTTTCATAAATCATATATTTAGTAATTTTGCAGTATATAGTTCCAATATTCAAAAAAAAAAAGATGGTAATGTTACCCTACGAGAAAAATTAGTGCAATCTGATGTGACCAGAATGGAGCTGGGTTAGCAAATAAATAAGGAAGGCTGGTAAACTGCTTATGATATAGCCTGAATGCACACATCACTTATCAAACAGCAAATTATCCGATTTTTTTTGCATTTTTTTCAAGTGTGTTTTAGAGAATCTCAATGCATCTGGACACCATGCACTGTTTTGGCTATTTAAAAATCACAAACATTCATAATCAGACAAAGATATATATGTATGAGATTATACATTATAAAGTCAATTGTTGCTTTGTTCTACGAGATATCAACACAGCCTACCTGTTTTCTTTTTGGAACCTCCAGTAAATGACAGAACTTTAGCATTGCTTGGATCTATTCCATTAAAAAGTGCAGAGTTTAGTTTTTCAGAATAAACCTTGGCTCCGCTTTCCTGTTGTAAGTTTTCATTGTTAACAATCATGTAGTGAGCCATTTCGGGATTCATTGAAGATCGAGATGGAATAAACCTACAAAAATTTAAGCAAATCAATTTTCTAATATAAAATCAAGTTAAAAAGGCAAGAATTTTGAATACATTTTGAAACTATCAATAGTTCTTAGTACAGGTTTCTCCCACTATCCAAAAGCAAAGAATTACCATTGATTTATACAGGATGAATTTGAGTTCCCAGACCAAAAACAAATCATCTCAAATAACTTAAAATACTTAGTAAAAAGCAGAAATGATATAAGAGGAAGAGGGTGTGGACTGCCTCTATAATGACACTGCAAAGCAAATAGAATGTTATTTTGATTTTTCACCTTTTTTGTATAAGCAAAAAAGTGACAAAGGAAACTTTCGAAGGTGGATTGGTGGCTGTATACTCTGAACATAAAACAAAATGGTGGTCTTTTTTTCAAACTCAATTGTGAGCAGAATCCAGTGGCACATGTAACTCTGGGAGTATGTTTAAATTCTTCAATGAATATTTAAAAGATTTTTAACATCAAAGTTTAACAATTTTATTTCATAAATTGCAATTTCTCAAAGTGATTTTAAAAAAATTTCATTTTTCAGTAAATTGTTTTCATGTATTCAAAGATATTTTCTTTGACCCTAACCAAACTGGATTCATTCCTAAATTTCAACAAATCAACCCCCTCTATACTACATAAATATATTCAGATTATGCTCAGATAAGGTAGACATCTTTACTTGTAATATTCGATTATATTCTATGTAGCCAGATTCAGTTGTAAACAAATGCAAATATTTGAACTAGTTCATTAGAAAGGGTTAATCCATAGGTGGGGAGGGGTTACATAGAAAATGCATTTTTTTTTTACAGTGGAGAGGGGTAAAAGCTACCTCAAAGCCTGTAATAAATCCTTTAGATTGCAACCATTTTTTCAAGTTAAAGTGATTTCTAAACATATGTAACATTCAAGATTAATGATTCCAACTGAATCATTTATTCCTTTTTGATGTTCCAATTCAAATCTCTTCAAGTCAACAATTCAAGAGAATAACTTTTTTTCTTCACTTGGAGGAAAAAAGTTTTGCTTCTTTCTTGAATTCCACACCTGATTGTAACGTTTTTTTTTTGCTTGTCAGTTCATTAGGTGAATGTTGGTTAAAACACAATTGGTTTTAACCATGTGCATGTGCTATGGTTGCTGCCCCAATGATTGGTAACTTCCATTTTCAGTCCACGGCTGCCACCTAGTAACTTCAGTTACAATTATGAGTGGAGGCAATTGTTTCCCTTTATTTGTAATCGAATACAGAACATATATGGACATTACACTGATGAATTGGCCAAAACATGGAGTGGATTTCAAAGATAGAAAGAATAGTTTCAATTGTCCCAATAAAAGTTGGAATGTTAATGATTTCTCAGTCCTAGACAATTCAAGATTCATATAAACCTGAACATTTGAATTTATTCAAATAGAATTAAACCAATATGCTAAAAAATGAAAACCCCAAAATAATCTGGTTCCAAAGAACATTCACCATTAATGTAGACACTTTACAAGTTGTTCAGTCTTATCAGCTAAGCCTTAATAGAACCATTTTAGGATGCAATATTGACAACCAAGGTTTCAAATTAGCAGAATCCATTCTAACTATAATTCAGAGAATAAAAAATATCAAAGATTTAATTTTATCAGTGATACTAATGAAATTGAGGTAAATTAGAATTCATTAGTTATACCTAATATTTACATTGAGAATTAACTAATTAAAGAATTACTATGTTCTTCACTTTATTTTACTCTTGCCATCAAAAAATAACCAATATTAAAGTAATTTTGAAATTGCATTGTACTTGTAAAATATCAAAGACATGATGCTCTTCATTTTCTAGTTCAGGTTCTATACTTCATGAATATTAAAGTAAAAGTAAAATTAAGTAAACATACAAATTACCTGTTGCCACATTTTTCATAATACTAAAACAGGTGATAAAGAACTAAAACAAAAATAAACAGATACACGTCAATTTCTCAAATGTTTTGACCCCCTAAATTGACATTTTATTTACCATTGAACAATTATTGAGTTTTATCAAGTTTTAAAAAATTGTATTTGTGTTACAGGCATCACTGGATGATTTTTGTCAGCCAATTTTAATTCTATTTGGAAAGAAAAAGAAAATGGCTTTATTACCTATCAAATGCATCAGTTGGAGTTTTGGGAGTTTTATCTTTTGTTTTTTTTCTTGGAGTGGATTTAGCAGACCTCAAAGGCGTTCCCAAATAAAGAGAGTTTGATGACGGAGACTTGAAGTTACTTTTAGGGGTAGTCACAGAACTACTATGACGGCGAACTGTATGTGAAGATCTCCCCACTGCAAAAGACAAAAATGTATTAATTCAAACAAAACTAGCATTCATACAACTATTTATCTGATTTAGGATTTGTCCTTTAGCCTCAAAGGAGGGAAAAATGCGTCCTGTCTGGGTAAGGGAAACAGTAGCATCAGGGCAGCACCTCCATTGCACCGAAAGGAGAGGGTGGTGGGTCACTGATGCCTTCATGTCACTGTTCACAGGAACTGGGCAATGTTTGTTCATGCCCACATGTAAGCTCATGGGCTCCCATGAAACTCAACCTTGTTACATTTTACCCTCATGGTAAGTTGGATTCCTATTTCCCTCAAAACTTGGGTTTTCTGATTGACTTCCAAAAATATGGAGAATAACATTTTCATACAGCAATTGCAAATAAAGAGGAATCTATTGCAAGTCAAAGTGACCAGTATTTTGTAGGGCAGTCTAGTATGCAAATTAAAAATTAAATTTGAGAAATACACTACATGAATCAGCATATTTAGGCTAGAGAGGCAAGTTATTCAGGCACCTCTCAAGCAAACTAGTTTTAAGTTTGTGATTAAATATCTAGATACAAAACATTTGAATAAACTTAAATCAACCTTAAATACAAGTGATTTACGAGAGATCTTCCATCTCATCTTCAAATTTTCTTATTGTGGTAAATTGCTTTAATTTTCTCATCAGCTCTGGTGCTAAAAACTACAAATAAATGTAATGAAAATAGCCTAAACATTGTTTTCTATTTTTCATGTGTTTGTGGGAACAAAAAATCCCAATAGACCCTAAACTACTCAAAATCCAGAATCAGCTTCTGCAACCATCTTTCACTCGCTAAAGTGTCCTGTAAGTTCACTTTCAAGATCTGGAAGAGATGTACGAGGTGTACAGAGAAAAAAGTTGTCTCCCTTGAACAAGGTTCACTAATTCTCAATAAAGCTGGGAAATGTCGAGTAATATTTCACTAGTTTCAAAAGGAAAGAGAACGTAACCTATGTATAAGAAACATCTGCGGTGTTTTCATCAAAGTAACAAATCTATTTTCAAGTTGATCAGTAGGAGCTCAACGTCAGTAGTTAGACTGCCTTCAAAGGGAGATAACTAATCTCGACTGAAGAATATCAATAGACATGATGCAATATTTTCATTCACTCAGTTATTCAGAATTCAATAATGATAAGCCGATAGCAAGTTTATTCCATTAAAAGACGTTTACCTTTGGGTAAGTGTAAAGTGTGTTTCTGGAGAGGAAGTTTCCATTTTTCTTCTTGTTTTACTCGGTTTAAAATGGCAGTCAGATGGAGATTAGCCATTTTAAGATAAGTTGAATTTCCTTAAATTTGCCTGAAATGACAAAAAATAGTTAAATTTTAAATCAGATGGCAAAAATCTTTCAATTTCAAGTTGAGCAAAATATGTGTGCAGACAAACCCCACCAAAAGAATTAAGCTTTAAAATGTGATGGAAATATGAGACCAGTCGAACACTTTTCCCCAAGGTTGAGTAATAGCACAAAACACTTAATACCATCACCAATTACTCAAATTTGAGCCACATTTTAATTCATCCAATAGGGTTTTGTCCAACATTCAAACGTGAGATATAGTTTAAAAAATTGTCTGATATTTCACCTTGGACACTCATTTTTTAAAATATCACATTACAGAATTTCTATGAGTCATTTTAAATGTATATCATATTCCTTGAAAACTCAGTAAAATTCTGTATTTTTATAATTAAGCCACAAAATGATCTTGAAAAGTAAAATTTGGCAAATATTGAGAGTTGGCTATCAAAAAAAAAAAAAAAAAAAAAAAAACATTAAATACTTTTGATAAAATTTTCTTCATCGATTTGTGTGGGTCATATTTTTTTGAAAAATGGAAATTTGCCTGCATTTTCCAATTTTATTTTTACAAAAAACTTGACAAATTTAGTAATTCATCTTTTTAAATATATGGTATTAAAACATTGGCATATTGAAAAAGCAATTGATTGTACTTGATTAGGAAGCTTCTCACTTGCTCAAACTTCATCTTACATATACAAGCCAAAATTTTATATAATTTGTTAGGCTGAGAACTGATATTCAAGGATTAAGATTTAATACTCTTCTCTCACTAGTGAACTAGTTTTAGGTACACACCAAACCAAGTGAAAAGTATTTCAAATTACTTATGAAAGTGGGGATGGGATTCTCTGGTAATTAAAATTTTGTAATTAGTTTTGAAAGTTAAGAGTTCATGACTTTGAGATGGAAAAAATTTCTCAACTGAAGAAAAAAGACAGCTGCTATACTGTCACCAGTTTAAACTGGTTGGGTTCTTGACCAGAAATCTATCCTTCATAAAGTTTGAACTTCAGATGAGATGTTCATCAGTAAAAATTTTCATGGGTCCTTACCTTTCTGTTCTATTTCAGGATAGTGGTAACAGTTTATCAAATAGAACCAGCAATTATTGTCTCATTCAGAATTAATTCTGAGCTTCTGGTATACTCAAAATCCTACTGGAGCTTAAAAAAAAAAAAAAAAAGTTTAAATTTTAATGGTATGCAATTGCTCCCCACCATCCCACATTTTGCAGCATAAACTACTTTGATACAATTCAAGAGATATTTTAACTGTTTGAAGGTTAAAAATAAGGCTTAAACTTTTTAAATATCATGGAAAAGTTTTTATCTCAATTTCCTGAGAGATTTCATGGCTTATGTAAACTTCCATGAATGATTCAGAATTCAAAGATAATGCATGTGCAATGAGAAAACTTAAGGAAATAGGAATAGAATCTGGATGTTTTGTGTGATGCTCATTTCAATTTAAGAATTGTTGGTTTTGCTAGAGTTGAGAATCAAACTATGGTGGATGAGCTGACAGGCTTGAGAAATAATCAAGTATAAAAAGAACTTTCAAAGAGTTCTAAATGTCAAATTGGAGATAATTGTGGAGTATATTGTCATATGAAAAATACATTTTCAATAAATATATGAAAAAAGTTATACAACTAAAAGATGCAGAAAACATGAAATCAAAGTTTAATTATTTTTGTAGTTTAGTTAAAGAAAAAAAAAAGTTAAAATTTTGCTCAACGGTTGTCCTGAAAAAATAGCCCAACCCAAAGTGAAGGTACGAAAGTCTAAGTTTTCTTATTTTGAAAAACAACATTCATGAACTGTGCTACGTGCCTGTGAAGTGACCCTTGACAAAATATAAATATTTATTGATTTATTTTGTTACTTAAAAAATAATCTTTTTTTTTAAAACTTACCAACTTCAACGAAGAAGGATAAAATAATTCCTTTATGAGTTTTCTTCAAAGACTGTTCTTATTGGAGAGATAAATGAATCTAAAAGCCAACAAATCAAGCACCTTGGCAAACGGCAGGTGATTCTTGCTAAAAGTGGAAAACAAAGTTAGACGCGTTTTTACGTCTTCGAATTTCCTACGCACCAATCACGTGACGGCGTTGTCGTAAACACTCGGCAATTTCCGTGAGACTTCCCGCCAGAAGTGCTTTGAACGGTATCGCTGGGCTGTCTATATTTATCAACATCTGAACGGTTGGTATGTTGATTTTATTATGATCTATTGCATTCTATCTCAGTCTATATAGTTCCTTTGATTTACAAAGTATTTTTATGCAGTAATTCAGGGGGCAAATGTCTTACAAATCCCTTATTTTGTGTAGGTAGCTCCGTAAACTATGTCGATTATTGGCGCTTGGCGTAATAACGTGACCAAAATGGTGGATTCTTCTTCTTCTTCATTGCAAGATTTTTTTCCCCCTTTCTATTCGTTTCTTAGTTGGTTATTCAAATATAAACATGTACTTTTATCTAGCGCATTTAATGCTACAGTTTTAATAGATATCAACACTACTTGAAGTGGATAAAGCTTTACGATGATCTTTTCAAAGTATAAGGTTTTGCATTATACATTGTAAATAAAATAGACTTCCCCCTCCTAAAACCTTAACAACATTGATTTTCCTCAAAATCGACTAATTTCCGGAAGAAACGAAACTCTTATTGAAAGCATATGAAATTATTTACGGAAAAGAATGTTTTGATATAATATTAGCCGTTTTGTGTTATTCGAATCTTGACTATAAAGATTAAGATTTATTTTGAAGAGAAAAAGACTGAAAGGAAACTCCATCCATTATTTTCGCTTTTTGTTAATTTGTTTTTCAACGTTCCCTTTTTATGGTTATTCACGGTGATTAATCGCCTATCAAAATATTCATTTTACTGTACCGACTTTCCTTGAAACTTCTATTTCTATTTTAGATAACAAGGAACGGATTTAAATATCGAATTCACTTTAATTTGTTCCGTGTTTACATCAGTTTTGGGGGGTATCCCAGAATCTACGACAATTTTATTTTTAACAACTGCTGTTGGTTTCTCGTAGAGATAAAAATACCAAATTAACGCTCTTGTATTATAATACGACATAAATTCTTATAACTCAATACGATGTTTACTATTATGAATACATTTTTGATTGTAGGCATGATTTAGGGAAGGTGATTCTGATTGTTAATTGTTCATTTTCACATCCTCGTTCCCTCGACCTGAAAAACAGCGCTCTTATAAATAGAAGTAAAGAGAATTAATGACGGAAAAACAAATATATACTTGATACTGTTATTATTTTGAATAAATCTAATTGCTACATTGATTTTATTTGCGCGCCGTTTGGAACTCCAAGTGAGCGAAGGTGTGAAAATTTGACCGCCTTCTTTTCATTGTACCTAATTCTAATTTTCATCAATATAAATTTTAATTTACAAGTGTTCTGTGTTTTTGTAACGCATGATTTCTGCGAAATATAAGAATTTGCGCGCCGTTTGCAACTTCTAGTGAGCGAAGGTGTAAAAACAATATGACCGCCTTCCTTTCAAAACCTTATTTTAATGTTTACCAAGATAAATTTAAATTTACTAGTACACCTTTGTTTTTGTAATCTAATGTATGAGAAAAGTACAAATGAGAATTGTCGTTGCTTCCGGACTACAAGTATATATATATATATATATATATATATATATATATATATATTTTTTTTTTTTTTTTTTAAGTGTAATGTCGAGATTATTTTAAATTCTCAATAATCCGCTTATTTTCTTTTCTCGATTTCTGATTTATTTTCAATATTTCTATCCACATTTCATCTATTTATTTTTATGGGGTCAAGTGAACAAGAAGCTACGAAACTAACGACATACCCTGATACAAGAAGCCATCTCTAAAGCCTTATCCCAGATTATTATTATTCATTTTTTTTACTAATATTTTCCTTTTTTTTTTTTTTTTTTTTTTTTTTGTGATGAAAAAAAAAACACCAATTATAATCAAGATGAAGGAAAAAGAATAGAAAAAATATTATCATCCACATGATTTAAACAAATAATAATTCCTAGCCTCGTATTCAGAAATCGACTTAGAGTACTTGGGGACTTACAATAATGAAATTTAGGTGTGAGCAAAAAAAAAAAATTTTCCAGATACTCGATGCCTGATTTTAAGAACGTAATTAAAATTTTGAAAATTCAGTTTCTGGTTTTAAAAAAAAAATGTATTTGTAGAAATAAATCAGCTCAAATTTTTGTCTAATCAAAAAGAAAGATATTCTCATGAATTATAACATGGATTTTCACTGATATGAATTCAATGTTTCCTATATTCAGCAAAAAATTAATAATTACACCATTATTGATGACCATAAAAAATGAATGCAGATAATTAAAATGAAAATACTTAGTTTTATCATCACTCAACTAAATAAAGCAAAATTTTCCTACATTTTGCATAAAAAAATATCATTGAGTTTTTGAATCTAACAATCAGCATGTTTCAATGGAATTATGGGATTATGATTGAAGGGGGGTTGAATTCTACTAACTATGGAAGACTTACAGGACAAAACCCAAAATGTAATTTACAAAATTGACATGCACTCTAGTTATACTTGTCAGTCACATAAATTTGCAACTTTCCATAATTAGCAATGGTGATCAACTTACGTAAACAAAAAAAAAAAAAAAATATAAGCATGTATTATACAAAAAATGCAGTTGGTAAATATTTTTTCATTATTTTGCTATATTTGATTGTTCATCCTTGTTATAATATTTTTATAAGTTGCAGCCAGAGCATAATATAGAAAGAGAAGAAAATGAGCATTTAAAAAATATCAGATTAATTGACATAATTGATCATAATGATGAAGAATCTTTTCTTCATTTTTGAATATTGAGTGGGAAAGAAATCCATATCAAAAGCCTAATTGATAGTTGATTAAATAAACCTAAAAATATGCTGAGGAGAAATGTTTTATGTAATTTTCCAAATATTTGTCTGAAATAGAAGAAGAATAAATTTTCATTAATTATAAAATAGAATCTGGCTACAAAATATCATTAAACATAAAATGTCTGTAGACAGCTATTGACAAGAAATCAAAAGCTTTTTTTTTTTTTTTTTTCAAATGATGGTCAAAAGCGAAATTAAGTTTCAATTGGAGAAAGCATAACAGTTATAAACACTTGAAATACTTGATAAGGACTGTATCCGAATCATGTTCAGTATGACTAGAAAAACTGAACAAAAAATAAAAACCAGCAAAGTCTTTGGGTTGACCTCTGGCTTCGTATGCTTACAGAAAAAGCTTATTATTGAAAAAAAAATCAAGAAATTGGAAAGCACTCAGAGAGTCCATGCCTCTGCCAACATCATTGTTAGGGGGAGTAATAGTGTATGGATCCATCCAAAAATTTAATCAGTTCTCCCATTGCCTATTGTTCACCATTTCACAGAATTTCATTGAGAACCTTGGGGGATATTGTGTGGTCAAACATGAAATTTTGGCAATATTTTGACATATAGTTGTGCATAGATTTGCTCCTAAATCTAATTAGCTCTTCTGTAGATTATTTTCTGTCCATCCCCAAAATTTTATAGATTCATTTGGAACTGTTGGAGATGTCATATGGACACACATGAAATTTAAGCAATATGTTGTTAGGATAGTTAACTAGGATGTAGGGGGGGTAAACCAGCTTGCAATTCGCTCACAAATCTGACCAGTTCGCCTGTATCCTATTGTCTATCCCTCAATAGAAATTCATTGAGAACTTTTAGAGATAGTGTGGACAATCATGAGCATATACATAATTGTAATTGAAAAAACGGATAGATCTCAAAAAAGTGAAAAAATTCTGGATCCACTCCAAAATTTAACTGCTTCTTCCTCATCCCATTGCCCACCCTCCCATAAAATCTAATTGAAATTCATTTGGTACTTTTGGAGATATTGTATAGACAGACAGAAAGATGCGACCAAATACGTATACCTCTATACATATCTGAGTTTGGGTTAATTTTTAAAAAGTACATGTTTTGCATATCAAAAATTTTGAAATTTTTGAATGCACATTTTAACCTAAAAACTTTTGTTTACTAAGTCACAACATCTTGTGCTATCTATTTTCAAAAATATCTCCAGTTCTATGAGGTATGCAGAAAATTATTTTATCTCGGATGTTTTGCTCGTGAAATTTTTAGGAAGAAAAAATTTTTCCTTTTTTTTTTTTTAATTTTCTGTGCAGAAACATTAGCTTACGTGAATTGTAACTTTGATTCAGGCCCGTTGAAAAACTAAAAAAGCATCTAAAAAATTGAATTGAAGGTGGAAAGTAGTCGTAGAAATGAATGATTCATCAAAAAAATTAAATGATAAAAATCTTCATTTCTCCAATCCTCTTGTTCTTTAAAACAACGTATTCATCTGAAAGATCAGAAAGATGACCCAAGGCCTTACAGTGTTCTCTTTAAGAATTAAATTGAATTCAATAAAAAAATGTTTGAATTCAAAATGAAATGAAAATTATTTAATTTTGTATGAAAGTATTATTGATTGATAAATTCCACAAACTGCCATAAGAGTATTTGAAAAAATTTGCAGCATTAAAAGAAGAAAAATTATATGGCTCATTTGATTATACGATTTCAAATATATACCACATATAGATGTTCTCATTCCACTGTCCATACTGAAGAATGTCTTGTATCAGTTCTTTCTTTCTTTTTTGTTGATTTAAACTTGTGATGTTGCTTGTCTGCCCCTTCCACTGAACCAGTGTTAGTGCACTTAATTTCCATTCAGTTCAAGAACTTTTCTTAATGCGTAATTTTTTTTTTCTAGTGTATATTTAGTTATATTTATTTGTACAGCTATACCTTATTCACACTTCCATCAAAATCTGTACTTCTCAAGGTATTCCTGTGTCTGACCTTTTTGCATTATTTGACCCAAGAATTGAACTCCTGACTGCCCAGGTTACTAGATATCCCGATGGATTCAATAAAAGGCTCGATTTGAGATTCTCAGAAGGTTACTATCTATGATGATCACCTGAAGAAGGTCAGAGTGTACGATGTCCAAAATGGTGTGATTATAACAAGATGAGAATACTAGTTCACATTAATCTGGCCATCACAGTCATTAATTGAACAACTGTAGTATCAAAATTTGAAGTTATGTAAAAAAAAAAAATTCCATCAAAATATAATTATGATTACGAATTCTATTCATGACATCACTAAAAAAACATCTGGAATGGTCAGAAACATAGATTCTGTAGAATCTAAATATTATCATTGAACCTGTTATAATAAGGGTCAAAAAAGCTTTCTTTTTTTTTTTTTTTTTTTTTTTTCTCAAAAATTTCAAAAAAGACATTTTCAGAAGGAGTGTATAGTGGAGTACTGATGCCAATTCTGAAGTCTGTGGACAAATTGGTATAACCACACAAACACATGGTCATCTAAAGAGGGATTGAACCCTTCCCCACCTCTCATTGCTATTGTTGTTTGAAAATGATGATTCAACATCTTGGAAATTTTGACAGTTTTGTTGTTTTAAATATGAAATCCTTTTCCTCTTGTAAATATCCTTTCTTTTTTTTTTTTTTTTCTTTTTTTTCTTCCAGCAATCATGCCAAGTGCCAGACCCACAAGAAAAGCTAAAGAAAATGCCCGCGAAGTGGCACTTGCCGTTGCGAATAATGGGAAAATTCCCCGTAAACGATTGCAGCCAATTGCTGAACAAGAAATGGTACCGGTTATCCCACAGAATCCACCAAGTGGGATTAATCAAAGCATGGCCCAGCCCATTTCCCAACCCATGACCCCCGCCCAAACCATTCCCCAGGATTTTCAACAAGGCATTGCCCATGATATCTCACAGACCATCCCCCAAAGTATCCCGCAAGTAATTCCGCAGTCCATGCCTCCTGAAGGCAGCGACCCTCTTGATGTACCTTCGGAACTTTCTATGTAAGTACTTTTTCTTTTCTTTTTTTTTAAATCCCTTCTTCTCTTTTTCTTTTTCAAATCTTTCTTTTTTAGTGTTTTTTTCTTTTTTTGATGTCTTTCTTCTTTTTCTAAATCTCTTTTTTTTTTTCTTATTTTCTGATCTTTTTCTTCTTTTTTTGAATCTCCTTTTTCTTTTTTTTTCAAATCTTTTTTAAAATCTCTTTTCTTTAATTATTCTTGTTGAAATGTTTTTTCTTTATATTGTTTCAATTCAAAAGAACCTGTCAACAATGTTAAGCAAGGATCTACCATACATGATGCTAATTGGGGAAAATCCCTATTAAAAGTAATTTTAGTTCAAATATGTGAATGAACTTGAAAAAATTTCCTATAACTTTGTTGTTTGTTTTTTTTTTCCAGAGCTCAACAGGAAAATGATTCCGACAGTGACTTTGACGCAAAGATGAGAAGGAAACCGAAAAATGAGGGTCCCGTAAGTATTGAAGAAATTGTGTGTGTGTACTGCGATTAATCAACAACCTAGTGATTGTACCGAGTTGGCATTCACCAGGTATATTAATAAGCACAAGACTATAGATCTTTCATCTAAATTTAGGTATGAAATAATATAAATATAAGACGGGTATTTAAATCTAGTTTCATTCGACAGAGAGAAGATTATTTGACATTACTATTATGGCAGATAGCTCCACACAACATAAAGTCTAGCCCCTTCCAAACATCACCTGAGGAATGGCCCTGCCCCCTAGTACTTGGTAATTTTAATACCATTATAGGTTTTCCCTGATATCCAAATGTATAGCGATCCTAAGCCAAAATTCTACTGTCTAGAATTAATTTCCATTGATTCATATGGGAAAATTCTTGAGTGTTCCAAGGTCCCAAAGATAGTGATGATGGTATGTTAACTTGGGCTGGGTTGTAAGAAGCTGGGGTGGTTAGGAATATAGGAGTGATAGGAAGAGAGTGTGTGCTACCTTTGTAAAGGTTTACTGCAAAACAAACACTGAATGCTATTTTTGCCTTTTTTTTTTTTTTTTTTTTTTTTTTTTCTCATAAAAAAAAATGGCATTAAGTGAACTTACCTGTATTTACTTGTGGAACAAAAACATTATTCTCAGTGCTGAAGAATATCAGGCTATTATGATAATGAGTATTCTGAGAAATAGGTCTTCTATCATATCATATGTTCTATCATATGTCGATTGCTTCATATCTTGCTCTGCGTTCAGATGTTATTGTCTAGAGATCTACTTCTGGGTAGTAAGTTATTCCTTTTCGCTCCCAGTCCCTCCAGGCATTTTTTAAATGCATTTAGGTTCGATTCCTCCAATATTACCTTTGGAAGATTGCTCCACTGATAAGTGACTTGGCACTTGAAAGAGAATCTTCTGGTATTTTTTTTACAGCTCTCTTTGTATTCATTGAAACATGTGACCTATAAATCTGTGATCTTGCAAGTGACTAGATCGAAAATGGAGGAAGTCTCGCATTGCACTTTCATCATTAAAAACCCTGCAATAATTTTTACATTTTGGTCATATCGCCTCTGTATCCATGGCAGTGTAATGTTGGTAATCACAAGAACTGTTACTTATCCCAATTCAAAATGGCGGCCACTCCACCTGCAGCGTCAGGATTATTTTCGTCTATTTCTTTGACTTTGAATCCACCATTAGCGTCTGACTCTTCAGCTGGAGTGGTGGCCATTTTGAAACAGAAAAGGTCATAATGGCCAAAATCATTCTTGACACTAATGATCTTTTCATTATTGGACGTAGCAGTTCTCATACTACTACCTAAGTTGAACAGTGTAGTTAGTATCTATATGGGTGATTGTCTGGAATATACAGTGCTATAAGCAGCTAGAGGGCTTCCCATGGCAATCTTGTTTGTCCTTTATAAGGAGGAGACAAATCTCTACTCTATGCTCCGTGTCGCTAACTGAAGGCCCTCCTTCCCCTAAATCCCTGAACCCTCTGACTGGCTTAGCTACAAATGACAAGAAATGAATGATTGAATTATTTTAAGTATTTCTGTAATATTCCTTGAGAGCTGTGTAGTAAATCCTTATCTTCATTGATTCAAAGAAAAATTGTGTCTTGATGATGCAAATGGCCTTTAATTTGAAGACTGCTTTTTATGTCCTAAATTGTTGGTGTTTTTGCAATATCAGTATTTTTAGAAATCTTTTTTAATTTATTGGTCAAACTCTAGTCTGGAGTTGACTTGGTTTTCCTACCATAACAAGAATAATCCTCACTAAAAGTAATCCAATATGAAAAATCCACTCTCTCCTACTGTGATTTGAAGTCACGACCAACTGATCACCATGTGGCTGTCTTACTGATTTAACCAAATTGACAAAGGATTTATCATTCAGATATGCACAGGCTTATTTCATACTTATGAATAAATACATATATTCAAAAAAATTATATTTTTCATTTGTTATATATACATTGCAAAAGTTGCAATAATCTTCTTTGGTTGAATTAGAAGTTGGAGTGAAGTTTGAACCTGCAGCGGCCAGTGTTGTAATTTATTTTCTTTCAATTTCAGGCTGCCAAAAAACGCAAAGGTGCTGGTGCTGGTGGCCAACAGTCCGCTAAAAAAGGTGCTGCTGGCGCATCAGGTTATGAAGAAGAACCGAAAGATGGCAGCTTGTTTGATATTGTTAGATACGGGCGAGTGTCCCTTCAGGTAAGTCAAGAACCATACCATCCTCATTTCACTCATTGATAAAAGGAAGAAATGAACTCAAGGGAGAAATATTTCTTGATAATCAGATATTTATTTATTATGCATTATTACATGCTGTATATATTATAATATTCAAAACCTGTACCAAGAGATCTGATGATAATCAAACCTATTAACAACAGCCATCAGGATTGGCTTGCTTCAGTTGAACTTTCCTAAACTGTCTCTCCGAGTTGATCTCTAAGAGGGAATTCTGTAATAATCGAGTATGTCAACCCTACGGATATGAAATCATTAACAGTGAATATGGTAATTTTTTGAACAAAACCATTGTTAATGGCAAATATTTTGTTTTCATTCACAGCATTGCATATATGGTGACACATTAAATTCTGATGATAGGACAGAAAATTAAGTTACAATTGCAGTTGTATTTCAGTGCCAACTGTATTTTAATTCTCTATATATAGTCATGGTTTCAGCTTTTCCGGTTGCTGCCACATGAAGTACATGTGTTTCTTGTAGCATATCACATATCACCTATGATGTTTGGCAATTCCAAGGTTTTATTTAAGGCAATATGAATTGCTACAACAACATGCAGTGTTGTTAACTCCAAAATATTTTTTCAATAGTTAGAATTCCAAAGGGTGAAAAATTTTGGAAAAAAATGCCAAAATACTCATAAGATGCTAAAAATAGCCAAGATGTTTTGTCATGTTTGTTGCCATGGTAAAACAAGCAACATACTGAATTTAGCATGAAAAGCACCAAATTGGCAACTCCGGCCACATGTTAGTTTCTGCCTTGTGGCTCTGAGCAGAGGAAATGCTTATTCTGTGGTGCTGTATGTTGTGTTATGTGAGGTAGCAGTGAATTGGTTGATGCCACTATCGAGCCAAATGTTTCTGTTGATAGTGAGGGAAAGAATTTATATAAACATTGAATTTTACAATTTTCACCTAAAATGGTTTGAGCTAGTTTCAATGCATTGTTCATTGTAAAATCTGGAATCAAGGGATTGTCGATGGTCAGTAATATAGCAAACATTATGACAGAATACGGCTATTTAGTATAATGATTTTTTTTTTTTAATGAAGGCATATGAATTGGAGATGATTTGATATAAGTAAACATTCTTTGTTACTTTTTGTTACAATGAAACATCACTTATTTCTTTCACCATTAGATTGATTTATAATTTTAATTGATTTTTAATGAATTGTGTTCTGTTGCAGTCGCTGATTGATGACTGGATTGAAGCTTACAAAAATGACCGCGATGCTGCTCTTTTAGAGCTGATCCAGTTCTTTATCCAGTGTTCCGGCTGTAAGGGCAAAATCACGCCATACATGTATTCCAATATGGAACATGCTGAAATCATTCGCAAAATGACAGAAGAATTTGATGAGGTAACCTTCTTTCATATCATCCAGATTCTTTTTTTTTTTTCCATCAACAATTCCTACTTCTAACCTTTTATCTGGAATATTCAAGCCTAATATCATTTGTATTTCTTTAAATCATTTGAATTTCATACAATCATCATCAATTATGATGAATGTTTGACTAATGTATCTCTTATCTTATTCATCTTGCTTTTTTACAACTAATTGTAAGAGGCTTGAGATTATGGATAATCTTATTTGTCAACAATGGTGGAATTTCCTTGGGGTCCAGCTAGATTTCATTCTATAATTTGCTCATTTTATTTACATACCTCAGTACTATCCACACGCTAATTAATCCTGGGATCTTTCTTCTTCTAAATTCCAAATTTGTGTATTCCTATCGTTATGAACTTGTGAATTTCTTCCTTCTTTCAGGAAAGTGGTGACTACCCTCTCATCATGACTGGACCACAATGGAAAAAATTCAAAACCAACTATTGTGAATTTGTGCAGACACTGGTACGCCAATGCCAGTACAGTATCATCTACGATCAATACATGATGGACAATGTCATTTCATTATTGACGGGACTCACAGATTCACAGGTCCGAGCCTTCAGACATACCAGCACCTTAGCAGGTAAACAATTTCTTCCCAGTAAATACACTGGAATTTTGAGTGCTTCTCACTGTTCTTTGTCTCAATTCTAAGAGGATTTTTTTTTTTTTTTTTCTATTGCATTTCTAGCCAGTCAGTTGTTTTCTATTCTTTGTATATCAAGTTTTGCTTATCCTGACACATAACCACAAAGATGGTTTCCTTCTCTTTATTAGGTACCTCCAAGCACTTTTGATGAAAAAGTAAAATGTGAACAAAAAACCCCTCGTGCTTGTAGTTGATATTATCATCATAATCTTTGTGCTATTAGTAAGGAAAAAGATTGGAGAAAATTTCGATGTAAAAAGTGTTTTTGATATTTGTCTTTGAAAAGTGGTTTATGCTGTATAAATGGTGTGGTGTGATAATTTGCATAAAGATTTTTAGGCGAGAAAAATATTTAAAAAATCTATCAAAAATCAGCCAATTATTGGATTCCAATAAAATTTTCAATGTTTAATCATTTGTAAATAAATGCATTTATGGAAAAGGTATTTTGTAAGAAAAGTTTGTGGAAATGATTTTCATTTATTCATATTTTAAATTGACATCATTTTCTATTGAGCTGTTTTAGTTGAGTTATCTTTCATTCACATGGAATGTCCTCAAATCTCAGCTCTCTGAAGTTGTTAATCCTTCTGCACAAAATACCAGTTTTTCTTGAGAAAATCCTAATCAATTGATTTTCATTTTTGCAGCCATGAAATTAATGACAGCACTTGTTGACGTTGCCTTAAATCTGAGTATTAATCTGGACAACACTCAGCGTCAGTACGAATCTGAGAGACAGAAAAACCAGAATAAAAGGGCAACTGATCGGCTGGATTTACTAATGACTAAGCGTCAGGAGGTATGTAAACTTTTCTTCTTTTTTTCCCTCTCTTTTCCCCTTCAGTTTTAAGAACGAATTCCTATAATTAACTTAAATTTACATGTTGAGGTTGTAGCAGCAAAAAGCTATTACCTTTATAGTCAACTTTGACAAGATTCAATCATTATATATATCTATTCTCTAGAATGCTAAAAGGCTTTGTCTGCTTTGATTAGACAAAAAGGTTATTTACACAGCTTATTCTTCACTTCCAATCTGCACTTCTTACTCAGAGTAATTTAAAATTCATTCAAATATATCTTAAGGATAGAATGAAAACTCTCCTTTGGCTGACACTTTTTGACCACTTTCATATAGTAGAGGAAACCTGTCTTTAGATCAGTGTATTATTTGTGGCTTTTCTACCTTCAGTTACAGGAGAGTATTTGTAAAATTTTTATCAACCTTCAGATTGTTATACTAAGAATCAGTGGCAGCCTGGCTCAAAAGGGAAAAACATTTAAAAGTTACATTTGCAAAACTACAAACTTGTGTCACAATCATTATGCTAGAATTTGCATTCATTTGCCTAAAACCTATTTGAAAGTGCAAGTATTTTCTGGATGTGTCCACACATCTCAATTTGGTCTGTTGCAGTTATGTTGAACAACAGGAAGGAAGGAAGAGGTGTGATGTCATTAAGAGAACCTCTTTCAGATCAATTTATTTTTTCTGGCTGCTAATGATGTCATAATAGGATATCCAAGATCTGCATTTTTGTACTTCAAAAAAGCCAAAAATGACTTAACATGGTGTTTTCGTTTTGTTTTTTTTGTTTTTTTGTTGTTGTTTTTTAATGATACTGGCAGAATGTTTCCATATCACAATATTTAACAAGTATGAGAATCAATCTTCTTCCTCCTCCTGCTACTATTACCATCAATAGTTGATGTGTTGTTGAACTTATGGTTTTTATTATCATCCTTACAATAATTTGAGAAATCTCTCTGAGTGTATGCATCAAGATAACTTGAAAGCTGGCCATTGTATGGAATTGCGTTGAAGCATTTTTTAAAATATCTGTTTTGATTGTTGCTATCAATGACATCATACATAAAGAATAGTCTCGTTATTTCAAGTTCAAACTTGTAAATTTTCATGGAACTAGATGCCTCTTTTGAACGGGTATGCCCTGGTTATTGATAATTTTGGACTGGTATTTTCTTTCATCTTAATTCTGCTTTATTGCTTTCCATTACCACTTACTCAGGCTGTCAGTCTATGGTAGTGAGTAAACAGTGCAGACCAGGAGTAAAAGATAAACCCTCTGTGATCCTCAAACTCCTGCCCGGGGGAGCCTGGTTAATTGTACCAGCTGCTTTTACTGATTGACCTTTGGGAACAGTTGACAAAAAATCTAATTTAAACTTTAAACTTACCCTTCATTTTGGGTTTTTTTTGTTTTTTTTTGTTTTTGGGTTTTTTTTTCACCTTAATCTCTCTTGCCACCATATTTTTGTTTTTACACTAGTGGTATCAATAGCAGCAAAATTATCTTTATTTATTCTTCATTAGAAGAAGCATTGTCAACCATTATTAATTTTTGATAGAATTTTCTCTAAGTTTAGTTAATTTTTTATTGCAACTTAGGTCAGACCATTAGTCTATGACTGGTAGTAAACAGCACAGACTGAAAATAACAAATAAGCTTTCAGAGACTAAAAATTCACATTGTTTACCTCAGGAAAGCCTGGTTATTCTTATCAGCTGTTTTCCCTGATAGGAAATATTAGGAATGATGTCTGGCGCTGCGTTGAACACAAAGCTGCTAAACTATCCATGGAAGCCATCAATCCCACATCAGTGGCTGATAGACACTGAACATCATTGTCGTTATGACGGACATCTGCAAGCAAACAATCAGTTATTCCGGGGGATTGGGGATTTTATCTATCCTATATAGGTCTCCCCTAGTATCTGAAAATAGTCAAAAATAGGGTCAGCCAAAGGAGGGAGGTAATTAGTTTTTATTCCATCCATAAGATATACTTGAATCTTGAATGACATTGAGTGAAAAGCACAGATTGGAAGTGAAGAATTAGTTCTGAATAACCTTCATATCAGTTGTGTATGAAGAATTGTATTAAATAACATCTCTAGCATTATGTTGTCAAATTTGAAGTTATTCCTTTTCCCCGGGCAACACTGGGTATCCCTGCTAGTTGGAAGTACGTGTGTGTGCTGTTGAACATCTACTCAATGGACTATATTTATATGTACTTTGTCTGTTTCAGTTGGAAGAAAACCAAGAGGAAATTAGGAATATGCTAACATACATCTTTAAAGGTGTTTTTGTGCATAGATACAGGTAGGTGGGCCGTGTTTGTCTCAGCCTCTTTAAAGCATTGCAGCTGCGGCTCCTCAGTTGGCCATAACAGGAAATTTGGCATGACTTGATTTCTTTTAACATCTTTCTTTTTACTATCTTTTTTTTTGTTTTCTCTTCGTTTTTATTTTTTTGTTTTCTTTATTGGTTTGTATACAAGAATGTGAATTAGACTTAAACGTCAAGGTGAGACCAGTCGTGATATTTGAATGCTAAAAAAATATCAAGTATATGCAAAGCTCAGGATATTTCCAGTTAATAAGATTCAGTTTATACCATATTTAGATGAATAGATCGATGATAGATAAAAGTTGAAGTCTACATATATCATGAATATTTATTATAAAATTCCTAATCCATTTTCATTTGATGCTTTCAAAAATTTGATCATTTATAATGTAAATTCTAGCTATATTCCGAGAAAATTACTAAACACTAATATATCAATTAGAGAAAATCAGTAAACTAATAAAATGAAACGGAAAAATGCCAACAATTTTAAGGCTCAGAATATAATAATTATTTTGTCATGTTCTGTTACCTTATTATATTTCAGTCTATATTTATTTCTACCCTATATTTTCTAACTCAGGGCTTCTCAAATTATTTTCATTCATGACCACTTCTAATTAGACAAAATACTTAGTGACCCCTCCCTCATTATAAAAGCAATAGTTACTAAGGCTATATAATAGTCTTTTCTTGTGATCTGACAGTTAACTTAACATAGAAACAAGTAAATACCCAGTAGTTGCAAGGTATTTATTGTCTTTTTAAAAAATTAAATACAAAAATGTAACAAATATAATAAGTGAATAGCATTGAGCCATTTTGAAATAAGCACTGGAGAGAGTGCATTTTTGTGTGGAGATAAGAAAAATCAGAGGGGGGGGTTTAAAATCTCGTTAATCATTCTTTGAAAAAAGATTTCTGTGACTTCTTAATAATGTTTGTGACCCACTAGACCCTACTTTGAGAAGCCCTGTTTGAACTCGGAATGATAACAGCTCTTCTCAGAGCTAGACAATACAGCATAGATTTTATTGTTGTAGCCATAAAATTTTTCTTTTTTTTTTTATTTTGTTTTTTTTTTTTGTTTGTTTGTTTGTTTTGCCTCTGTTACTGCATTGCTCCTGCTTTCTTATTGATATCTTTGTTCTTTCTAATTCTGTCATCATTTCTTACTTTATTTTGGTCAACTATTGCTTGCATGTTGGTTTCATTTCCAATACAAAAGAGGCAAAAAGGTACTTCATTATTAGTTTGTGCTTTGATTTGCTTTCTAACGAATTACTAAACCATATTTGATGGCGTATAAGATCTCTCTTCCCCCCCCTCCCCAAATATAGTACAAGAAGTAAGGATAAGCTTCATCGTCCAGTCGTCCAGTCCCCACATTGGCTGAAACTTGAATAGATTGAAGGAAAAAGTAGAGGATGAATGAGAGGAATTCTGGGAAATGCATTCTTCATTCCTTCTGAAATATGAGGTGGAATCTTATATGCCAGCAAATACAGTAGCTTCTATTTGTTCCTTTTTTCAATAAGCTGAGTGTATGATTCTCATATGTTCTTCATAGAGAAATACTCAAATATTGACCCTCCCCTCCTTCCTATTTTGAGCTACTATCTACATTACATATTTTCCTGAGGACATTTTCTTTTAGATCTATGAGAATAGAAAATATTTTCAATGAGTTTTACACCGCCATGGGTTTGAGCTAAAAATTGAATTAATACCTATCATTGGATCTATTTACAATGTAATTTGAATGCTAAACTGGACCCGTACTTTACTCAGTAAAAGATTTACAAGAAAAAAACTCACGTGTATATACTACATTTGTTTTGTTATTGGAAAACTTATCACTTTGCCTATAACGTTTCATTTCCTAAACTTTAAAATATATATGGGCAATTTTTTTTTTTTTATTCTAGCGGGCCACAAAAAACATTTTTCTCAATTGGGTCTTACATTCACTTCAAAAATGTAAATCTTATTACAGAAAGCATACTTGATATCTATTTTAAATAAACATGAATTATAATAATCATATTGATGATTTTGGAGCCGAAACAGAAGTAATTTTACAATATGAATCATAAAAATTGTCTTTATCAGAAAAATTATGTTAGATTATGAATAAATGCATAGAGTGGCTATGGGCCACAAAAAATATTGTTGTGGACTAAATCTGGCCCTTATGTGTTTTGAAATGACACTCAGTTTTTCTGGAAAATATTAACTTTTTATTTAGTTTGGTTTATTATATTTTTTTTAGAATGAAGTTCTTCCTAAGCATGTTGCTTTAAATAACTTGTTTGTGTCCCTGACTTTTTGATTAAATGCCATTCAAAACAGTTTAATTCATTACACTTTCTCAACTAGTATTTGTTTTAAACAAAGGTAAGGTAGGCATACGACGTATGACTATCAAATAACAAGACCTGGATTGTTTAAATCAAATCACAGTGTGTGCATGGCCAAACCATGTGGTTCTCATTGACTAATGGCTTAGCATAAACTTCTCCTAAAAGTTTCAATCCATTCACATCTAATTTCACTGTTGAACATCACTTGAAACAGACACATTTCTCTCGTGTGCCATAAAAATGGTCAGTTCCAAAATCAAATGACACATCAATCTCTAGACATGCGTTCTTCCCCATGAAGTTATCATATGAAAAGATTTGGTAGCTGTTTTGTTCAATTTCACCAAAAATTGAATGCACACTGTGGTTCGACTTACCAGTCTTGTTATTTAGTGGCCACACTTCATACTTTTTCCTCTGGAATGTCTCTACTTTCACAATTAAATGAATCATTTTTCCACTTCTACTTTTAAATCCCTTTCATTGCTTCTAAGAAAGACAATATCTTGTTTTTATTCTTATTAGATCAATTATTATAGATCATTATTTTTCTCATGACTATTTATTACCTCTATCAGCTTGAGCAAAAAGTTGAGATGAAAGAACGACTAATGAAATCAAAATGAAGGTAAAAAGTTGTCATAAAATAAATTTAAATGATAATCATTCATGATACATCATCTGATATGAAGAAAAGTGGAAAAATTGTATTAAATACTGTAACTACCAGAATGTAAACAAACCTGGCTACAATTGGAATGAAAGACTAGTTTGAGGTTGCAATTTGAACTCCTGTGTCCAGTTCAAGTCTAGGTGGCTCAATTGGTAAAGCAGGCTAAACAAAGCTTTTCCCATTGATGGGAAATTGGGATCGAATCCCACTTAAAGCTAATTCTTTATTATCCAATCAATTCTACTCATTGCCAGATGGTAATTGGCCCGAGCAAAAAGTTACAATAAAAAGCTACTAATGGATTTGAGATTAATGTAGAAAGTAGTTATAAAATATTTTTGTTAAATGATAAAAATATCTTTTTCTTCAACATCCTCAGCATAGATAAGCTTTCCATGGAATTGTATTGGAAAATTATTATTTTCTGTTAATATTCAAATTGAATACTTAGTAACATGATTCCTAATCTCTTGCTAACCTTAGAAGGAAGAATTCAGATTTTTTCAAATTTATTTATTTCTATCAATTGATTATTTTAAAAAATCTATGAAAAATCTCATTTTTTTGTGTTGATAACTTGAATAAACTGAACTACTCTCATTAAAAAAGATTTGCCTGAATGAGAGTTGTGTTTGTATTTGATATTTTCTTGGGGACCACGCCAGAATCAATTCTTAATGTCACTATACAAAAAAAAAAAATTTCAAACCCTATTAAAGCATAACAGAAATATTTTCCGACCCTTTGTATTTAATTTTAATCAATTCTTGCATAAAATAACCCGTTTGCGGTTGATGTGCCAATCAATCAATCTTTTTAATCCAAAATGTATTGAACACATCTGAAAGTAAGATGTTTGATGCCTCTCTCTCTCTCTGCCATTTGCTTGTCTTGTGCTGTTAATATTTTCTTCTTTTTTTTTGCTTTATATTTTGTTGATTTTACATGTGATATTTTTTTTTGTTTTGAATTGTCTTGTGTGCCATGTTTGTAATAATGAAGCATGTTAGTTTTCTTTCTTTCAGTCCTACCCCAATTTCTGCATGTATGTACATATAAGATATTTTCTAATGAAGGATGGTGAACAAAACCAGTTAAGATTTTGCCATGCATCTCTTATTGCTAATCTTAAAGAGCTTCTTCCCTTTGAAAAGTCAGAAGAATATCATTCTCTACACATGGTACTTGTGCAAGAGTTAGGTCCAATGACTAAGAAAAAAAGAATTATTCCCCTTGAAATTTTTTTTTTTTTTTTTTTTTTTTTTCCCCCCTCCAAATTTTCCATGGCCAGACACATGAAAATAATGAAGTTAATTCATATGAATAAAGCTTGCAATCAAAAATTTATCACAAATTTATGGACTTTTTCTTCCCTTCACCCATTTTAAACTTTCAAAACCTACATAAGGTAATGTTTTTGTGTACAAAAGCATGGACATGCATTATGTAGATTTTAAAAGCTTTAAATGGGTGCAGAAAGAGTGAATAAGTTGTGGAATGGCAGGCCAATTGGAGAAAAAAATATTTGATCAACTAAAAAATTGAATTGAAGGTAAAAAGTAGTCATAAAACTTGATGATAATTGATAATAATTCATCAAATAAAATTAAATAAAAAATATCTTAACCTAGTGATTTTGCTGGGAAAAATACTAGTCTTTATTTTAATTTGAAAAAAAAAATAGTCACGTATAAGTGTAGTGTACATTTCTGAAGTATGTACTATTATGTTTTTGTGGACATCTCACCCATAAGAGAAAGGTTTCAAAATGAAAACTTCTAAGGGACTATTTTTGTGTATGTTCAGACTTGGATACTTTTAGAAAAATCGCTCATTTTTGTCTTAGTTGTTGGACCCCACTCTTGTCTGGGTACCAGAAATTAATTGGAAGGACATACAACTAAAAATAATGTGTATGCTTTTTTTTTAAAACTTGGAATGACTTAGATTTTTTTTAAAATTATGTATATTTTTTTGAACTAGATGGGGGTTGATGGAATTGTTCTGAGATTCAAGTTGATTGTTGATCCTTTTTTTGGAAATAACATTCAAGGGTTGAAATTTATGAACAAAATCTCAAGAACATTTTGATCAGATCTGACAGAAAATGCTATTCTAACATATTCATACACTTCCAAAAACCATTTTTTCATTAGTATACTAAGCTACTTTTTATACATAGTTACTTGTAAATGCTCACACATCATATTTCTGTCATATTTTACAGAATGCATAGGTACATCAATTAGTTCATAGCCAAATGTTGGGGGGGGAGCATTTATTTTGTGCAACATTTTTTTTTTTTTCAACATTCAAACCAATGCATAAATCAAACTTCATACAGTAAAGGTTTCCGATCAAAATTCAATCGTGTCAGGTTTACAGACTTCTTGATCTAATAAAATTTAATTACAAAAGATTCCAAATTTTTCAGATTCTTTTATACTAAGTGCCATGAATACTAGGAATTTCTCATCTTGTACAGCAAAGTCTAGGGGTTCATATATTTTTTTTTTTTTTAGATTTGTTTTCTTTCTGATAAAAGTACAATATAGGTGGTAATATTTAAGGTAAACTCTACCCGACAAATGCATCCCATTTAAACCTGCCCCACACACTCAGCCTTTAACAAAGGGAAGAAACTCTCGCCTTCATAAAGCAACCCTGCTCTGGTTTATTTGCTCATGTCTAATAATGCAACTAAATTTTCTGTTATGACCAAAGAAACAATCGGCAATTTTCACGTTTAAACACTCTTCAACTGAGACACATGTTAGTTTCATACTTGGCAATTACTTGTACATTATTTTTTTCTCTCTTTAGTCTACAGTCTTGGAATCAGAGGTGACCTGGATATCGGTTCTACGGCTTAATAAATACTTGAAATTGAAATCAACAGCAAAAAAAATAAAGCTGTATCTAACTGAATTTTTGGAAGCAGGGTCTCTTTGATCTTTATTAATAAATCTAAAAATCTTAAACAATGAGTAAATTGAGAAAAGTGAAGAACAAAACTGTTTATAACATAGACAAATTAATTCACTTCATAAACAAAGTCTGTTTAATGAATACTAGGCAGCCACAACTGCAGCTCCAGTTTGTTGTAGTAGTATCGCAGCTCATATAATTAGTAAGCAAGCCATGATCTTCAATGAAAATCAGATTTCATTCACAACATAATGAAATTAACTTGACACTTCATAATATAGTAACAACCCTATTTATATCAAAGAGGCTGAGTCAGCTGAGGGTATATTAAAATATTGAGCAACAAACTGCTACGAAACCTGCCAGATTGAAATTGACTGATTTTCTGGTAATTAAGGCAGTATTTCAAGAATAGTGCAGATATCCTCAAAAGATATTTTGATAATTCTCATATCGCAAACTGGCCGTAACTAACATTTTGAAGCATTAATTGCATCTTCAACTTCATCATGGGAAAGAAGAAAAAATTTAGAAACAGACTTCTCCATCTTGTCACATAATTGAAAAAATTGGAATAGGTTTTCAAGAATCTTTTTGAGTTCACAAAAAGATCAGCTTTTATTTACTATATGCACAAAGTATTTCATAATACATAAGTTGTGTGGAGGAGGATTGCAAAAATATAACAGTGTAAAGCATAAATCACACAGACAATTTGGAACAATTACCAAAACTTGGCCATTTGAAAAGGTCTTTTGTTAAATTTAACTATAATGGATATAATTTAGGATTAATGATCAAGTTGAGGGTTGGGGTTGCCATTAGATAAAAAAGATAACTTTTTTTTTTTTCTTTTTTTTTTTTTTTTCCAATGTTTGTAACACTTGAATTAATTTACAGTTGAAATTATTATCATAAAATAATTGAATACATTTTCTTTGTTATTTCTAACTATTTCTCCTCACAAACTTGTGGGGGGGGTGTACAGTTTCCTATTCATTACGAATTGTTCGCATAGTTTATGCTTTTTCATGTACTGAGACTTTACTAATTACCCCTTCCTTTTTTTTTTTTCTGAACCTTAGCCAAACAATTACCAAAGTTTCTTGTTGGTAGTTTGAAAAAAATTGTTTGCTCATTTCTTTTTAAGAATGGAGATTTATCAAAGTAAAAACACTGACTGATTATAAAAATCCAATACCATTATTCTTATTGAAGTGAAATCCTGGTCTTACTATTGAAAACTGACAACCAAAACTACCACCAAATCTGTCAACATAAGTTTCTTCAGTTTCAAGTCGGTCTTGCTGGCTGGCTATCTATCTATCTATATCACTAGTATGGGCAACACCAATGATGCTAGAGGGCTGGAAATTTGAACATTTACTTCTAGAAAAAGGCTTCCCTGCCCCCTCTCAAGGTTTTAGTTGGGGGGGGGGGGGTCATTTTGTAATGTAAGTCTCTACTAAATTGGTCCCTTAGTTCAGCAGCATTTATGCTTGATTTTTTAAAATTCAAATTTTTTTAGTGATCACCGCCCAACAAAAGGTGAGCAAAGTAACTCGTTCATTGATCACCCCCTTTTTTTTTCAATTGATCACTCCCTCCCTCCTCAGGGCATGCCGCCAAAGGATGTTGGTCACGTGATGGTTTCTATTGAGTGACTAACCAGACCTGTTTTCTTTTGTTTCTACGTACAGTGTATATATGATGTACATATGAGTACGTGTGTGTGTGTGCGTGTTTCTTTCATTTTTACTAGTTGCTGCTATTTCCATCTGTTGTTGTATGAAGCATCAACATAGTTTTTATTTTTCATAATTTGGGCTTCATTGATAAACGATCCTATGTTTTAGTTACATTAATTATGTATATATTGTGAATTTAACCAATTGGTTTTTTATTTGTGTTCATTTATTTTATTTATATAATTTTTACCTTGGATGCATTTAGATAATTTGATGTTAGCAGGAGTTTTATAATTAACTCGCATAGTACCCATCAAAAATGAATTGTTTATATTATGTAAAGATAAATTATGGATAGGTGAAACATTCTTCTGATCCCTGTATCCCTACGTTTGGCTATGTACTGGATGTAAACAGGGCAAGCGGGTGAGCTGTGTGAACTTGCTGCTTGCTTTGTTGGTCAATAACTTGTAACTTAATTTCACCAAATCTTCAAGTGGTCCAAGATTGGCCCAACCTATATGCTACTCACCTGTCTACCTCCAGGTCAGATGTCTGAATCCTGACAGAGTTTTGTTAATCTCATTTATCTGTTGGCTTAAGCATGACAGAAATGAACAAACCAAAAAGTGGCATACTTATATAAAAAAAGGGTGGTGATTGTTAGGACTCTATGTTCATCTTGAAGCTGTGAGTATTTAACTGCTTGGTTGCCGCATTATAAAAGTGACAATACCGTGGATTATACTGGGTGGTGCAAGAAAGCTAAACAGTTTGTTTCCTCTGTAAACAATGGACCCTTCTTCTTGAAGTTACAGACATAAAATCAAGCAGAAAAAGTCACCCATAACTTAGTGTGGAAGGGTCCATTTTGTGACTGATGAAAATTTCAGTCATTCACAGTTGAGCTATATAACTGCAATGAATGATATTTCAGGCATCTGCAGGTAATGGGTTAAGAACGTCTCATGCCTTCCATAGAAAATGTGCTCAATTGAAGATGTATACGAGAAAATTGTTTTGGGTCATAAAACATTTAATAACTTGAAAAGAAGATTTTTCAGTTGCATCAAAAATGAAATCCGAAATTTAAAATTTGTTTTCTGGAACATCGTGCATTTCTTTTTTGATAATGTTGAAAAAAAATGATCCGTTGCTAATTCCATGATATTTTTTTTTTTCTTTTTAAAATTTCTTTGTAATTGTTCAAAACACCCAAATTCTCAAAATTATTTCTGATTGAGTTTTTGTTCATCCATCTTTTGTATTGATTTCATTTTCTGATTGTTTTTCAATGTTTGTAGAAGTTTCTAATTGTTATCAAGGGAAGTCAAAATTCTTTATCTTTTTAATTCACTTGTTAAACTTGAATTCCTCTCTTTTCGGCAAAATGGATTTCCTTTTGGCTATAATTTAGTTTTTAGCTACTATTTACCTTCATCTTGATTTTTGTCGCTTTTTATCACTACTATACTCAGGGCAGTGGGTGAATAAATAAATTTGCACTGTTTATTTATTAGGTCACTCTCTTCAACAGTGAGTGGAGATACTATTTAAAAGCAACAAAAATTAAGATGACGATAAATACTGGCAAAAAATAAATCATGATAATTTACAATACTTTATCTATTGAGTATGAATAAGAATTAGATTTACTCCACCATGTCACATTCCACAGAGAGATTCTAAATGTATACGAGAACGGTCATACTTTTGAGAATTCATTTCTTTTGAATGAGGTTTTTAGTTCTATGACTGGCCAGGGTGGTATAAAAATCATCAAACCCTGGGCTACAACTTCCCTGAAGATCCCGAAGAGAAATGTGGAGGGAACTAGACAGTTTTTATCTTACTCCATGTGTATTTTTGTGGGCCTTCACTTTAATCTGGACTTTGATACATTCTACCTTTATTTGATAAATGCCACCCTTTATTAAACTAGAGCCATGCCCGATCTCAAAGGGCCGGACTTCAGTGTGTGGAGCAGCCTGCAGTAATTGTCTTGTATAATATTTTCCATCTGTTGTACAAAACTACAGATTCAAATTATTTCAGTTACTTTTGTTAGTGTTGCCAATCTAGATATTTTAGATCTATTGCTAATTCGGATATTCTAGATCTAAATCTAGATCTATAATTTTAGATGAAAGATCTATAATCCGTGAAATCCTTAAAATTTATTTTTATTAGATTTCTTGAGGACCACTTATCCAAGAAAAAAAATTTGATGCTTCAATGCCTTTTGTGCTGTATTGTATTCATGGCGAATATCAACTTCATACAATGGCCAATTGTCGAGTTATCTCGGTGTATAACCACCCACCCACTGAGATTCATCCAATTATAGTTAGAGATTCAAGTGATGCCATCTTATAATTTTGTTTAAAAATCTTTGTTGTACTCAACCATGCAAAAGTTACTTAGAATCATTGTCCATTTTTTCCCTTAAATTCAATTCAATTATTCCATACGTACATAAGACCCACCTGTACTTCATATGACAATTATTTGTGAAATTCCATAATGACTCCCTGAATATTCTTGTCTTTCATGCTGAAGGTACTGAACCATCTATAACCCATGATGACCTTTTAGAAACTTCTTCACTTTATTTTTCAGCTCACCCCCCTCTTGCTGACCGTGGTGAGCTGGAGTATTTTTCTTTATCTAGACTCAAGGAAAACTGAAAAACAAAAAACAGAAAAAAAAAATGCCACCTCCTTTCATGGCTGAATCACGGTTGTTTACAACGTTTCTTTTCTTGGTGAGACTTCTCTTGAAAAAGCTACAGGAAAACCTTGTTCTAATGGAAATATATGGCAATAAATGCATAAAAAACAAAACAAATACCCCAATCCACTGTAAGTAGTTAGTGTCTGGCAGTAAGTAACCAAAAAAAAAACAAATTTACCTATTTTGCTTTGGAACTTTGGGGGGTATGTCAGATTTCAAATTTTAAGAATGAAATTTCCATCGCCAAACATTTTCATTTTTGACAATGTCTCATATAAGATTGCACAACAAATACATCTTGTCTTGTAACACACAAAACTAGTAGTTTTATGTATAAACAATATTTTATGATTTGTATCAAACTCATCTCATCAATATTAAATTGAAAAAAAAAACATTCTTTGCTATATTTGAAATCAAGTTCTCAAAAAAAGCTGGATATGACTTTGTGCTTTGTTTGGTCATGATTTTAGTTCATTTTAGTTGAATTGTTTATTTACTGAAGAAGGGTTTTGGTTTTTCCATTCGATTAATTTAGACTTCTTTCATCTTGATTTTTTCCAAGTTGTTTTCATCGCAACTCAACTCAGGACGTCACTCTCTGGCAATGAACAAACAACGTGGATCGAAAATTATAAGCTCCTGGTGAGATTCAAACTCACCTCCCTCTCGTTTGCTTTCTGCCATAGAGTGACATCCCGAGTTGAGCCATGATTAAAACAACTTTAAGAAATGAAGATTAAGGTGAAGAGTCAAAATTAATACAATGGGTTTTGGTTTTTATTTTTCATTACACTTTATTAAGAACTGAAATTAGATTATTATTCTTAGTTAGTGACAGATGCTCTTAATTTTAAAAGTCCTTGGTCCCTTTTGTTTCCTCCCACTTGTGTTTCCGAAATCTCCTATTTAGATCTGGATTTCATTTTAATATTGAAGTGCGAGTGTCTCTCCAATGGATTTTAGCTTTGTTTAGCAAAGCGACTAAATTTCCGTGACTTTACTCATGGCTGGAAAACAAAGAAAAAAAGTTAGCTCTTCTTTTTAAAATTTATATGTAATAGATATATTTTTATATGTATAGATATATATTTATTATGTATAGTTTGTATTATCGTAGTCGACCCCACAGCCTTATGAGTGGAAATATGATATTTGATGATGATGATGATAATAATATTTTGCCTGTGTGTGTGTACCTGTGGCTTGTGTTGTTGTCGGCTGTAGTCGGTGCATACATTTGTTACTGCTTGAGTTTTTGTTGCCTAAATGTTAGCTTGTAATACCAACTCACCAATTGCATGGATGTCCATGTACTGTTAGTGCTTTTACATTATGTTGGATAGCTAGCTGTTGATTAGTACATTACTATTATTATTACTACCACTACTACCGCTGCTGCTATAATAACTCTAGTCATTTTTATACAGTTATTCGATTTTTATTATTTTATATCTATTTATCATTTTTCTTTTTCTTTATTTTAAAATGATAATAATATTGTTGTATTTTGTAATCATAATTAAAAAAAAAAATAACATGCAAGAAAAAATCCTTCAGAAGATTTTAGATTTTATTTATTTTTGTATATGGGCTTTTGATGTTACGTATTATAATCTTTTTTTCTCATTTATTGGTTTTATTTAAAAGCCTTGATTAAATTCTGCATGCTTTTATCAGTTTAGAAAATATACCTCTTTACATATTAATATAAATGCATATAAAAACCGAAGGTGTTCCAATATTTTTTTACCATTATTTATAGTGTATATTTGATATGTATTTTTTGAAAAGGGATTGTTTGTCCTTTTTATAAAATATTGTTATACATACAGTAACTTTTGAAAAAAACATTTATATAAATATTGTGACTTGTAAACTTCTAAATTGCAAAGAGTTCTTGCTTCAATTCCTATAATCAAGTGACTTTCTTTTTATTATTAATTGATCTTGTCTGTTTCCAGGGTTAGGTTGTGTTTGATTTTGGTTTCTATGTTGCAGAATATTCAACTATATTCAGTTATTAGGGTGTATCAAAAGTATTTTCGTTTTCTACTGATCTTTACTCCAAGGCTTATATTGTGTTCAAATCTAAAGACCGTTCATGACTCCACTAAATCATTGGTATATGTTTTTGAGGGCTCTTTATCGGCTTCTTTTTTACTTAGCATTTTTAAACAAGTGATATACCAGAATATTGATCTGCCGGATATCCAACTGAATTGATAAACTCTCATAGTCAATTACTGATAGGTCTCCATTTCTTGGCGTTATTCCAAGAGACAAGTCACCATCCTTAAAATGCTTGAACAAGTTTGGCACAGTGCAGTTAAATATTGTTCTATTTCCTTCCTATTCCCTAATTCTGCAAAAGGCTCTGAGGCCCACTTCAAAATAATGCCTCAAAATTTCCAGAATCTCATTACTTATATCTGCCATTATAACATCTGAAACAATAGGTACAGCTGATTATTATTGATGATGATATATATATTGTGTAATCATAGATAGTCTTTTGACGTGTACTTGAAATAAACTTTGGAGTAAAGGTCTCAAAAATAATGAAAATTCATTTGATACACTATGATAGAAATCTAATTATAGTCAGTTTAATTATGGCTTTGAAGAGATGTTTTCTTCTTTATCCATGTGGAGGTTATATCATCTTGACTCGTTAACATTTAGTAGAATGGTTTTGATTGATACTGAAAGATTTCTGAGGTCAGTCCCAAATGAGTATTTCACTTTTGGCATCTATAATTCAGTTGAGCTTACTTTTGACTAGATTAAGATGGATGTTTTTCTTATATTGCTGGGTTTCGCTGTATTGCCAGTGTTGGATTGGCTCTATTTTTTTTTCCTGGTGTTATCCTGACTGGCCGATTCTTATTTGTCCTCGTTGTCTCTGAGATAATTGGTTACTGCCTCTAGTTACTTGAACAGTAATTCCACGATTTGCATCTTCACTGTCACTTACAGATGACTAGCTTCTTGACTCACTGGTTACAATATGGTTTCCCACATGTTGCTTCCAGAATGAGGCTCTATCAATAAAATGCAACGACAAAATTGACCCTCAAGAGAGACTTGGTATTCCTGGAATGAGTCGTAAAAGGAGGTGACGTCACAGTAGTAGCAGTGAGAGTATCCAATGGTATTTACCCTCATTCAGCAGGATTGTATTTTTATTGGAAACCTGTTTGAGGTTCTATTTATGAAGAAAGTAAATTTTATTTCTTGACAGTTATGGTTTAAATCTGTAAATAAAGTGTCATATCCAACAAAAAAATGTTAGAGTTCCAGCTTGAAAGACTTCCAGTTTCTCTTGACTTACTTCAAAATGATTATACTATTTTTATCACCAATAAAAAGATGACTTAGATATTGCTTTTCACTTATATGTTGACTGAAAAACAGTTTTGTCTGCATTACAATCATCACTTTGTTTATTCTAATAGTATTGCAAGAATCATTAGATAATTAAATTGACATTGAATGGCCTCAACAAGTGTATGAAATAAATCATATTCATCAGATCAGATTCGACTCAGTATATTTACAATCTTTTGTTGAGCCAACTGAGATTGAATGTGAGGATCCATAAGATAAAATCAAATAACCTTTTCTTGAGATTACCAAAACTGAAATTTGAAAAAGTACAAATAATGAAAATTGCAGTTGTGTTTTTTTTTTTTTTTTTTTTTTTTAATCAGTTTTAGAAAAGAAATATCTGTAAATATCTAAACTCGGAAGGTTTGACAGTTATGAATGCAGTTTGAATATCTGTGTTATTATTTATCATATACTTCAAAGAAATATTTATCTACTCTTATAAATTGCTTTTACTGGAATCTTATCTGGAAACATGTTGGAAATCTCTTTAACAAAGTTTTCTTTCTCCTCAGACACTTAAGCTTCATGTGTTGGTATCTGTTTTTTTTAAATTATTTACTTATTTCATTTGATTCTCGAGATAGTCTCAAAGGTTTAGTTTGGCCAATGTCTATGTAAATATTCTAAGGTGCTTAATTGCCCCAGGGTTTTGTTGGATGGGTGGATTAAGCTAGGAGGCAGGAAACTATTGCCACCAATTCGATTTAGTAGGATCTGAGCAAACAAAGTTGTTTAAGAAAGATTTATTGTAAGCTTTTAGTAGTCACATGGGAAATAAAAGTGTACAGTATTGACAGCAACAAACAAATTCTTATGTTTTAGAAGAAAAATTAAACTGGAAAGTCTTTTGGTGATACTAATTTTAAAATTGCAGAAATCAAGTATTCACAAACACGAATAATTCGAATAAGTTTCCCCCCTTGCAAATGTCTCAGTAGTGATCTTCAGATAGGGAGATTTTAACAAATCTGTTATTGCCTCCTCCCCCATGCCATTATTAAGGGAGGAGAGAGTAGAGATGGCTTTTCCAAAATTAATTGGGGTAGGGGGGCAATATTAATTGAGGGGCGGCAATTAGGCACCTAGGAATATGAGCTTTGTAAAAATAGGTATCACTAGTTTTGTTTTCTTGGATTACTTAAGACTCTTATTTTAGACTCTCAGTAAATCTTTGATCTTTATTTCAATCCAACTTGGGTTCTCTTAGAATCTGTTTGCTATTATTGATTCATATTGGTTCTTGAGTCTTGCTGCTGCTGCTAGCGCTGCTGTTTTATGTCAGTCAGTGTTTCAGTTTCATGCCTGATTTATTCTTTTCATGCATGCTCTGTTTTGAAATAAACTTTCTCAGTTCGTTAGACCATTCTTTCAGTTTCTAGAGACAGGTTCTCAGCTTGTTGCACATTACAGACACATGTGGAAAAGTTGTCAGGGGACACTACACTCTATCCAGAATTTTTTAGATTCTTACTTCTTCAGCACTTTCATTGCATCATGCCTGGCTGGCTTTTTGTTTTAAAATATTTATACCAACCCCCCTTCATCTTTTTTTTTTTTTTTTTTTTTTTTTTTTTTCTGGATTTCTAAAATGGGAAATTGTCATTATAATACATTCAGACTTGTGTCCTCATCTAGGTGGACCATCAAGTGAATTAGTAGTCCGTCAGAATCCATGTATCATAATGATGATTTCCCATCTCAGAAATTCAGACAAAAAATATCAAATCGGTACTGACCCAAATTGATACTTGAGGATGGTTATGATGAAAAGCTCTACCAAAAAACCAGCATGAATTTTGAACCAATGAAAAAAAAATTTTTTCAAATCAAAAAATTTAAAAAAAAAAACCCTAACAGGACACTAGTCCAAGTAGATCGGTGCATAATGAAGTCAAACCCTGTTCTGCTAATCTTTTCATTAGAAATGATAGTTGCAAAGTCGAGTGTAGCGTTCCTACGACAATTTTTCTACAAAGCTTCTTAACGTTTTATTTCCCACAAATTCATAGCGACACTTTTTCTGTATTTACCACATTTCCATTTTAAATATCATACACACTAATGGGTTGTTATTATTATCATCCTTTTATTATGGTTTTTTTTTTTTTTTTTTTTTTTTTTTTTTTTTTTTTTCTCTCTCTCTCTTAATCCCTGATAAAGCTTCAGGTTTGTGATTGTGGGATAACTAAATCTATTTAACGGTATTTTTTTAAAAGAAAAGAAAAAAAAATTCAGAAAGTACAAAACCAATGATAGAGAATCGCTTTAAAATCCACAAGGATCTAGCTATCAACGAATGATCACTGTCTTAAAAGGGAAGCCTTATAACTTGGTTTTCCTGTACTCTTTCAGAGATACCCACCCAGAAATAAGATCAATATGTACGACAGAAATTGGGGTATGGATGCGGAAGTACCCGAATATGTTTTTAGATGATAGCTACTTAAAGTACGTCGGTTGGACCTTGCATGACAAGGTAAGTCATGTGATGAGGATATCTGTGCCATCTTTTCAGGGATACTCAACCAGAGATACGGGCAATTTGTTCTTCGGAAATCGGGGTCTGGATGCGAAAATACCCTTACATGTTTCTTGACGATAGCTACTTAAAGTACGTTGGCTGGACGTTACACGACAAGGTAAGTGTTGGAGGAGGATGGCTTGTTGCGAGACGAGTTATTTCGGCTGAGGTCAGTACACCATCTGTTATGGAGAAATGTTCCCTATTTTTAGTTTCCTTCCTCACCTGAACCTTCAGTTCCCTGCATAGTTGAATGCTTTCAAATCTTTACATAGGGATATTGTTTCAATCTGTGTCTCCTTACCTGTAGCTAACCCATATGTGGTAATCATAATACCTGAAATGGCAAATGTGAGTAAGATTTTATTCTCATGAGATTAAACTAAGAAAGAATAATCTAATATATATTTGAGAAGGTTGATGGCTCTGTTATCCTCCTCTCAAACAAGGCTTTGTAGCCAGAGGTCCCCTAAAATGTGATAACTTGAAGAATTTTAAGAAAATGCCTGGATGATTTACAACATGATAATAGTGTGAGGACTGTGTCTGCACTGACCTTGATGATAATCATCTGATTTCTATCTATCTATCTAATCTAATATATATAAGAGAGTGGGTGTGTCCATCTCCTCCCCGATGATGTATTGTGGCCTGAGGTGTCGAATCAAGGTACTCCTAAAATGCGCTAACTTGAAGAATACAAAAGACACCCAACTACTATAAACATGGTGGAAAGTAATTTCATTTATCTTGGAAAATAACTTTTCACTTTGAATCTAATAGTGTTTCATTCGGCTGAATATATATTCATAAACAACAATATGGGGCCATTTTTATCCACTTTCCAGGCTAAACCTGGAGATTTGCATAGCCATCTGCACGTGAATGTTTTTAAAGTGGCAGGGTTACTGCACAGCGATGATCCCACACTCTTGGCTTCTGCAATCATTAATTATTCAATGAAACGTCACAACTGGCAGCTTTTTTGGATGCTAGAGTTACTAGAAAAGAGTTTGCCTCAGGGAATCAACTCTTTCGTATTTCTGTCAATAATTTTTTTTTTTTTTTAATTGGACTGTATTATAAGGCTAAAGAGCTCCAACTATGCTGCTGTTTACCCATTATGTGGGAGAGCAATTTATTCATGCCTTTCCCAAGAGCATTAGTGCTAAGTGAATATAAACAGCTCAGCTGGAGCTCGAACTCAGTTCACCAATTCCTTTTTGAAAATTAGAAATAAAGCTTCAATTGTCAGATTGTATTATTAGATGATGTGTTGTGGAGTCGACTGATAATGGGCCAGACAAAGTTTCAAGTCTTCCCCATTACAGTAAATTTGAATAGAAATAAGTGTGAACGAGTCCTTACAAATGGCTGTGATTTCTGTTTAGGATAAAATGTATTATTTATTCCGTTTATTTTAAAAATGGAATCAGAAGAATGCAAGATTCAACCATATTGTTCAAAACAGAAAACATGTCTAATATAGTTTATTTTTTCTAAAGTCTGCATCTTCTGAAGAAAATTTGATTAGATACAGATATACCTCACCTTGTAAACCGAAAGATAATTATTGATAGAAAACAATAGAAAAACACTTACATATAACCTTGTAACAGTGCTATTCACTTGTGAAAACTTTTTTGTGTTCAAGTTGAACAAAAATGAGATTTTATATAATTTCCATTGAGTTAAAAATTTTAGTTGGTAAAATGAGATACACCTATATTTTCAAAAATTTGTTTTATAGAACTGAACAAACTTGGAAAGTATTGATTATGCAGAGAATTCTCAACTTGCCCGAATTTTGGCCCCTTTTTGTTGTCCTCAGTCCCTCCTCCCTAATCTGTGTAATTTCATCCTATTAATAACAACAATGCACACGTTTCTGACTTCAATCGTTATTTGTTACTTCCAAAGTCCATCTCAACAAAATCACTTGCTCCTAACTTTATCTACACTTGAATCCTAATCCTAATGAAATGGTTCAGTTGATAGAGCTTCGAATCAGAAATTGTTACGTCTTGGTTTCAGTCTTCCTCTGGGGTACAGAACATTCAACCCCAACTGGAGTGATTTCAACTCTTGCATGGGCGGTAAGCAACAGTGCTGAAAATGGTGGGCATTTTGGAAATTTGATGGGCGGTATAGGATTTTCAGTATTTTGAATATTGAAGTCTGTGATTGACAATGAGAAAAAAAAATTAATCAACAGCCACGTTTTCTATTATTAATTCGCCAAGCTGCATTGTGATATCATATATTATGTAGACCTATTGTATCTGCACTAGTTGCATCTCACCAGACGCAGAGATCATATTTCTAAAAACTGTGTATGTGTGCACATAACATCTAATGTTACGACTTGAGATTATTTTAGTTGAAGAAACTGCAGAAGCTGTTCATTTGCAATGTTTTGTAACAGTTGAACATTTTTGGCATCCTTTTGAATATTTACTAAACTGGTCGGCAGTGGAAGAAATTTCCATATGAAAGTGAGTGGTGACTCCAAAAAGACTGGTAACTCCTGATATAAACATCTTGAGACTGCTGGGATATATATGTCCCATAGATCTCTTTTAGAAGTCTATGGAACATATGTTCTGTAGAAAATGAAGTGAATGAGATTTTCCAGGCTTGAATGTCTACTGAGACAATTGGTCCTTGGATGAAAATTGGAATTAATGTCCCATCATGATTTTGGTTCTTCAAAATATGGTAGTTTTTTTATTTATTGAAAGAATAGTTTTCTTTAAGTATCAAGTAAAAATTAACACATTTTGGACTTTTTATATCTTTCAAAATATCCAGTCATTAAGCATCTTAATAGTCTTAAAGTGTTAATTATCATGTGTGTCCTGCTGAATTCTACTCATAGACTTTAAATATTTAAACCATTATTGATAAAGGGACTAGTATGCACTATTTTGAGTGTTGAATTCCATTGGACTGCACAATTAAGTCTAGATACACTTCATGATGACAGCTGGTAGTTATAATCGGCTATATGATGAATGGCTTTTGAAGAGATTCAGTTAATATTAAGCCCTTAGCTCTCTGTATTCTATTCCAATGGTGCCAGGATATTGTGCTGTTAATAACTTTGAAAGCCAGTAAGTTGTGCTTGTTCATGTATGATTGAAATTATGACAACACAACCTTGAAATTCAAGCACATTATTGTTGTTCAACAATAGGGGTCACCTGCTGTAGTGCCACAAACTTGAAAACAAAGTCAACTACAGAATACTAAAAGTAAAATTTCTCCTTGTCAGAGTGACCAGACACCAAGTTTCTTCTATGCTGTGACCATAAAAATTGAAACCAAGATTGAATTTTTATCTATTCTCTGTTGTATCAACTGTGAACACATTTTCTTTTACATTTAATCAATGTTGCATTCAGTTTTGTTTGTTCATTCTTTCATCAATGATCTTTCATTTTTCTGAACATTCATTTCTGGAAGTAAATAATTAAATTTTGCATGAACCTCTCAAATCTGGTACTAACAAGAAACAGTATATTGTAAATTTGCACAAATATCATCAGCTTTCAAAAAGTTTTTTGAACTATTGAACTTGATCTTCGTGTTAATTGTCCCCTCAATATTTTATTCGACCCATATTACGGCCTTTTCCAGGTGTATACAACATCTGTAAAGAAAAGGTGTAATATTACGTATTACTCCTGAAGAAGGCTGTAGAATGGATTGGTCGAAATATCCAGTGAACAACCAAAATAATGGGAATGAGTTCAATTCTATGGAAAAACTCTTTGAATGTTGTTGACCCCTCACAAAATTATATCCAATACTGTCAACCTGTTTTACTAATCTTCAATGTCTGATGCGTTCATCTCTCTGTTTAATTTGTATAAAATTCACTCATTTCTAGTTTTAAGCACTTTGATTGTTTAAATTTAAATACTTTAAAAACATTGTTTGTGTGTGCTCTCATAATTCTAAACTTGTGAACCTTAGAAATGAAGAAAAAAAGGACCAAAGGTGAGAAAACACCAGAAATGTTGTTATAAACATTTCTTTCTTTTTGTTTTTTCTTATATACCTAGAAGTAAGTGGTGAACTTATTTTTTGTTTGAAATTCTGATATAGTGATTCTTTTGGATCAGCCCCCCCCCCCCATTCTTAGCTCAGAACCTATGAGAAGAGGGTACACTGTATTGGGGGGAGGGCAGCAAGGAGCCTAAAAATGGGAAAGGGGTTTAAAAGGAACTACCCTACAAAGAAATTCCTCTCAGAGGCCTTGTAGCTGTTGAGATGTGATAAAAATAAGGAAAATCTCTTTGCAATGTAGATATAGGCATGAGATGGTAAAGCCTCTTAGGTCAGATTTTACAAGCTTGAAAGAATTAACTGCTTGTAATCGAGCTAAGTAAATCATTTGTTAAGCATATCATCCACCTTGGAAAGCCTGTGACACTCACAACGCAGTATCAGGTGTTTTAAAGAATGGCCTGCGCTATCATTTGTAAACTTGTGACTAGCAAACATCTTGAGTTTAGGCTTTTGGAGAAATCCTTGGTGGGAAGTATCTCCCAAGAGAAAGACAAATTGTGATTTGGGATAAGGATCCAAAGAATGGATGACTCATCTCGTGTTAGGTATAAGACTGGAGCTGAAATGGAAATCTGGCTGAAAGGTTTTGAAATCATAAGTATTAGAATTTCTTGAGGAAATAATTTTGACCCAGGATGGATCATTTGTCAGGCCAGAAGGTTGGAGACCATATGTCCTGGAACTCTACAAAGTAAATGAAAATTTCTTGGAGATAAATTAATTTATGGACTGAAATTGCTCATTTCTCAACAAAAGAATAGAAATATTAGTTGCCCCTAGTTCTGAAAATAAGGAAAATTACAAATGTTATAATTCTAAAGAAAAAATGAGAATTTATAAATTATCCAAAAAAGGCAATTTAAAAGCAGAGTGTGAAACAGTAGGTCTTGGGAGATGAGAATTCCACTGTTTTGATTACAAATTGCCTTTGTCTAGATTCTCCATATAATCATGCTGTTGCTGCTACACTTTCCTAGAGAATAGCTGGAGCCAGAATCTGTAAATTTTTCTCATCCTGAAATCCAACGTAGTCAACGCATAGCATCAAGTCATGGAACCAGAAGTGGTGGCTCAGCTCTGTCCAAATGATGTTAGGATGTATAATTACTGTTTCCCTCTGGAGAATCAGCCTCATTTTTCCCTAGTCATTTCACAGTGGTCTTCACTAGTGGAAGAATGCCGTACATTTCAACAGATGTTGTACTCATCCGTAATAAAGTATGGAGTAGCAGTAAGGATCAACTTGATGTTTCTCTTATATTCCATTTGTCATTTTCAACTTTGCCTCCTGAAAACCCCAAGGAAGGAAAATCAAGAACATGATGATTCCAGTATGACCCATCCTGTCACTTCATCCCATACACCACTTCTTATATAGCAGTTATTGATCAAACCTGTTCACGAGACAAAAGGAGTAGGCCTCCAGGGGACACGAGATTACAATATATCTCAGTTTTGGTTCAAGAGGTTATATTTTGGGTGATTCTTCCTATAGCCTTAAAAGCAAGATATTGTATATATTTAGTCCCAAGATTTTGTGTATATTTTGTACAGTTTGTTAAACTCTTCGATGATGGACATTTTCTCCTGCATTAAAATTATTTCAAGTCCAATAAAGTATTAACCCTCCTTCCCAACTCTATCTCTCTATGTTATGTGAAATTACAGATTGGAAATATTGTTTTTCTTTGTAGGTCGGTGATGTCCGCCTCTGCTGCTTGAAGGCTCTTCAGCCACTTTATGACACTAGAGATCTGGCTCCCAAGCTAGAATTGTTTACTAACAGGTTCAAAGTAAGGGAAATTTATGTGTATATGCATATATGTATTTATTTATTTTTTTTTTTTTTTTTCTTAATCATTAATCATTAACCAAGTTTTAGTGATTTAAAGCTTGGGGCTTATTTTGGAGGTGTTTTCAGATTATTTTTTTTTTCATTTCTAAATTTCATGTTTAAAGGATGTGATAAATCTTGAACTTTGTGACTGAATTTCTTAGCTCGTCATTGTTTTCATTTTGTTGATTCAAACCTTTGAAATTCATTAATTTCAATTTTTTTCTTTCCAACTTTTCTCCATTTTAGGATCGTATTGTTGAAATGACGCTTGATAAAGAGTATGAAGTGGCTGTACAGGCTGTTAAGCTTGTTATTAGTATATTGAGGTCAGTATTTATTCAACTCTTTCATGAATCAAAAATGTTTTGAAAATCTGTGACAATAGTGGACCGGATGAACAAGTACAAAAATTGGTATCTTAAAAAAAACAAAAAAACAAAACAGAAGACAGTTGAAAAATCATCCACTAATTAAACCATTGTACCTAGTTGTGGAGAAATCCTTTTTTTTAGACCTGATTGAGCTCAATTTTGATTCAATATACTTGATGCTTTTCATCATAGAGGCAGGTGTATTGGACTTTATAATGAGTCTTTACATTTTCCAATCTGGATTATTTCTCTATTTTACCCGTAGCAAGGTAATGAGGATTTGGATTCAAATTAAGCTATCTACTCAAGCTAACCCCTCTATAACATATATTTTCTGGTTGGATTATGTTCAAGCTATATGGTAAAGGACATTTTTACTCCTGAATATCTGGTTTTGGTTTTTTTCCATTGAAACCTGATGCAATAGAATTGCTGATGAATGTATAACATATTCTAAACTTGCCACCACAGTCAATAATTGAACAACCATTGCATTAAAATTTGAAGTCATGAAAAAAAAATTCCACCAAAGAATAAATATGATCAGAACAAATTCCATTTATGACATCACTGACGTTTTCCACTAGAAAACCTAAAATAGAGTAAGAGAAAACATTTAGAAATATCTTGATTCTGGAGAATGTAGATGTTGGTACTAAACCTGTCCAAAAAGGTCCTAACCCCCTACCCCACCCCAATTTTAGAAACTGTCTAATGGAATAGCGATGCTAATTTCCAAATCAGTAATCAAAACAGTGTGGCCAGGAGCAGTGGAACAGACAAACAAACCAAAAAAAGGATAGAGCCTCTCACCATCTTTGTTTGCAACATTTTGTTCAATTTGATTGTGTCGAGACTGAAGTTATATTTAAATTGTAACAATTATGTCTTAGAATCATGTCATGGTCATTTTAGAGAATTCTAATGAAGCAATAATATTCTCTCATCTGATTTGAGAATGGCTTGCTAAGGTCTCTTGGACATTCACAAATCTATTGTCACAGATTTTGAGGTAAATGAGGAAAAGAAATTAATTCCCTGATATTATTAAAATTATGTTAGCCTAATTAATTATCTTCTGTCTCTTCTTTTTTCCAGATATAATGAATCTGTCTTGACTGACAAAGATTGTGAGAATGTTTATGAATTAGTGTATTCTTCACACAGACAAGTAGCACAGGCGGCAGGGGAGTTTTTGAACGCTAAACTTTTCCAAAAAGATGATGAAAGTCTTCGATGCCTTAAAATCAGTAAAGGCAAAAGGAGAAGTCCAAATACTCCCCTGATTCGGGATTTAGTGCAGTTTTTTATTGAAAGTGAGGTAAGAGCAACTATTTTTTTTTCTTTCTTTTAACAATTCCCTTGACCTAAGCTTTGAAAATACTATAGTGGCCAACCTACTTCTTGATTTTGGACTAACTGTTTGTTCTTCAAATAATCAGAGTATTTTAATCTGGATGCTTTTGTTCTCTTCCCCCTACAGCTACATGAACATGGTGCTTATCTGGTCGATAGTCTGTGGGATATTAATGATATGATGAAAGACTGGGAATGTATGACTGACCTGCTACTAGAAGATACTGGAAAAGATGAAGAATGTAAGTAACATTGTACATTTCTCTTGTGATATACATTTCTTACTTCTACTTTCTATAGAGAAATGATTAAGTAAATACAACTTTATTCTCAAATACAAACCTTTATATGATGATCTAAAACAGGATTTCTCAAAGTTGGTGTCAGGACCCCTCTAGGGGTTGCAGAACTGTTTGGAAATCTTCTTAGAAACAATAATTATGTTACTGATGTTTGTTTTTTAATATATATACAAAATTGTCTTCCGTCTAGTGCCTGTTGTAAAATGGCTCAGTACTATTCAATAATTATTCGGAAATAATTTTTGTTTATTTAGTAATTTATTTTTGAAAAGTAATTCTTTATTTTTTGTAATAAACACCATAAAACTTATAGATCATAAATATGTTTCAGTTCTTGACAATTTTTTTTTTTTTTCTCAGATTTATTTTCTGTTTAATTATTGTTACATTATGACGAAAGACAAATACATAATTTTAGTACCTATTGCATTTTTAACAATCGGGAGGTCGCAAAAAAGATTCTCATCAAAAAGGGATCACAAGTAAAATTGATAAATTTAGAAAAATATAAAATAAAAAAGGGTTGAGAACCCCTGCTGTAAACATTTCGTTTATGATGGAAAATACAAAAATTGGCAGACTTGCCATTAGCAAATTTTCAAGTTCTTGTAATGTAACAATTCCTTGACCAATTCAACCTTGGAAGCTTTCATGGTTAGGTTGAGTCTTCATTTAAAACTATTATACAGACATTTTACTTCCTCTATATTGTGTTGATAATTTTCCATTTCGAATATAAGGGTTATCGATGTAAGATAACCATTTTCACTCTACATAATCACACAGTAAAAATATTTCTCATTAAGAATCTGATCCCAGTAAAGTATTTTAACGTACTTGTCCAAAAGAAGCAAAACTCGCTTTTATTTATTATCCATTAATCAATTTAAATCATCGACTACAATGTGTATAGTTTCAATCGTAGTTCTTGTGTCGTAGACGGGAGACATTTTTTCCAGCTCATTTGTCACTAAGTCGCCTGTAAACCTAGTTCATTGATTAGAGTAATTGTTACTGGTAATAAACGCTCTTTGCTTTGCTTCTCCTCCTATTTTACTGTGACACTTAGGAATTTATTGAAAACTTGAATTTGATTTTTTTATCATTTCTTTTTTCCTCTTCTCCTTTTCTCTGTAGCCCTTGATGATCGCCGTGAAACTAGCTTAATAGAAATTATGGTGTGTTGTGTAAAACAGGCAGCCACTGGAGAGTCCCCTGTTGGTAGGGGACCAAATAGAAAGGTAAGACTTGAAATGAAATCCCATCCCATTCATATAATGCACTGAAGTATTTGTTGTTTTTTATTCAATCCTGTAAACCTCTTGTGAAGCATGGGTCAGCAACCACATCAGTGAACCAGGTTTTGGGCCCCTCCTCTCACTTGACTGGTCTGCTTTGACCTCCCAACCTTTCTCATTCCCTGTGGAGTCCAGTCTATCTCTTGAGCTGATTTCCTGCTCTCTAATAGGGTCCTGATATTTTAGGTCCTTATCCTGGTTCTCACCTTATTGCTAGACTTTCACCAGCATGTGGCATTACTCTTCAGAAAAAGAATCTTTCTAACCAGGCTCTCGCTAGACTGATGATGCTGTGGTTTTATTATAAGTAAGTTTAACAGGGTTTAAGTTGTTAGTTTCATGCCTAACTCACCTCCTTAACCCGGGCATGGGACTGGCAAGATGACCCAAAAGGAACATCTTGGCCTCTTCCACATAAATTCTATTTGATTTTTTTATTTAACCAAAAAAAATCACATTTCTATAGAGTTCACCTTATTTTCTTCATTATTAAAATAGTTTGTTGTGAATATTTGTTTTTTGTTTCTATTTCAGTTAAATATTTGTCGTTTGTTTTTATTTCAGTTAACTGCAAAAGAAAACAAACTGGTTATGGAAGACAAAACAAAGCTGACTGAACATTTTATTCAAACTTTACCTCAAATGTTACTCAAAGTAAGTTTTTCACTTTTTATCTCAGACCAAAATATTTTGGATTATTCAATCGTTACTTTTCTTGTTTTTGGGGATGTTTTTTTTTTTTTATCAGTTAATGTTGCAGAAATCCTCTTGTTTAACAACCCGTTGTGTCAGAATTTCTTGAAGTGCAAAGTAGGTAGACTATTTCATAGATCCAGGTGTCAATTTGTGTAAGAAGCCTGACAGCTGCATGGACAAAGTTCACGCCCACTTCTATTCCAACTGAAGATGATTGCTGCAACTTATGTATTCTTCAAATAATAAATGACAGTCCTTGTAATAACGCATCATGTGTCACCATTTTGATTATGCCAATTTTTAAATTAGCTATTTTGAATGGCTGAAAATGGCTAGATTTTTACCAATGTTCAAATAGTGATGTTCTAGATCTGAAAATCATTTCAAACAATCCAACTTTTTTTTTAGAAAGACCAATATTTTGTTTTTATTTATTTTCTCAAAATGGAAAAAATCTGACCCCTGCGTCAGAGTCAATGCTGTCTGTTGTTGAGGTAATAGATTGGTAAGTTTTCCAATGCCTGTCTTGAGTAAGTCTCGGAAATGTAGCCCTGGTTATCTCCCCTTTCAGCCAAGCCCTGGTCAAGCTTGTTGACCATCACTCTCCGTCAGTTGCTTAACCATGAGTCATATTCAGTAGCTTCAAGCTTAATGTTTAACTGACTGCCGAGATGTGCATCGGGGACGAGTACTTTTCAGAATTTGGTTAACCCTTACCGATTTGCAGATGACTTTGCCGTTTATCCTGCCTCTGCAGCACTGAATGATAATATTTGAATTCTGCGATTGTGTTGTCATGTCATTTCATTTCATTTTCAGTCGTACATGAAGTGATACACTAGTTACTAAGTGCACAAAATCTTGGTGCCCATGAAAAAATAGTGCTAAAAGTTGTCCATATCGAGATTTTTTTTTTTTTTTTTTTTTTTCCCCCCCCACTGTTATGTATTGTATTGACATAACTTCCTGGAATATGACTAGAGAATGTTTACATCTTTTGTTGATGTGAAACTTTTGTTTCTGTTTCTAGTATTTAATGGATCCAGAAAAAGTCGCGAACCTCTTACAGATCCCTCAGTATTTTGATCTGGATATTTATACAGCCAGTAGACAAGAAAAGGTGAGAAAACCAAGGCTCTTTTTTTTTTTCTCTTCCTTTTTATTTTTTTTTTTTATTTTTTTTAATTATTCATATACTAGCCCTATTCTGTCTTGTACTAGAATATATTCCTGACCACTGACAATCCCTTACCTTCTGATATATTATGCGCAACATACAGATTGAGTGCTGAAACTTGCTCAAACAAATTTTATATCAAAAGTTGGAATATTTCATGGTTAAAAAATCAAATTCATTTTTAAGCATTTTTTATCATCTCTCAAAGTTGAATACATTTTCGGTTTTATATATCAGATATGTTCAATATAATGAGTAAAGCTATTGAAAATAGAGAAGAATACTTGAGAATTGGTGAAAAATTCAACGATGAAATTTTCGTAAAATTAGTGTATTTTCCAAACTTTTTTCATCCATAGTCAGCATTAAGTATCTTTCTTTTGTAATAAAAAAAACTTCAGAGTTTTAGGTGAAAATTCTCTCAACTTTTCATTACTAGTGACTAGTTTATCATTTTGTCAGAACACGACAGCAATATGTGAGTAATTTTACAATTACTTGAGCTAAATTATTCACCATTGAACTTATTATGGAGTTTTATTTGCCAAGTTCAACATGACAGATTTTTATCTTTACTATGTCACCTGAAGAGTCCATTGCTCATTTCTATCTAATGCTACACCCCACCCCACCCCTAATTTATATATGGATACACATTGTTTTATGTAAGGGGATAATATGTTCTCTTTTTATTTTTTTCTGCAGAATCTTGAAGCCTTGTTAAGATATTTACATGAAATCGTAGAAAAGCATACTGACTCCGAGGTGAGTGTTTCCTTTACATTCTCTGTGAATTTTTTTTCTTTGCTTTGTTTTAGATTGTTAATAAAAACCTTTCACATAAACTTGGTATTCAAAATAATTTCCCCTCGTCCATATTCCAGGTTCTTGAAGCAGCCTCGAAATGTTACGAATGTCTCTGTAGCGAAGAATATGCCATTGGTGGTAAATGCGATGTGGCTAAGAAAACTTTGGTTGATAATCTTGTCTCCAAGTTTAAAGAATCAATGCAAGATTTTTTTGCTGAGGTAAGTTTGACGTTTCTTCTATTGCCTTTTCAAATTGGGCATACTGAAGCTTTCGAATGGAAATTTACGTAATTTTGCTGAGTTGCAAAATCCCTTCCAATAAAGTCACTTATTCAATTGTGTCAACTTTTGGTGATAATTTTGAATGTTTCTTTGCATGCGAGGAGAAAAATCAGTGTGGTTAGAAGAAATTCAATCATGCAATTGGCAGGATGATTGTTCAACTAAAAGCACTCAGAGAGTACATATCTCTGTCAACACCATTGTCAGGGGTGGTCAATTGTGTTATGGATCCTCTCGAAAATTTAATCATTTTTTTCCGTAGCCTTATGTTGACCCTTCCGCAAAATCCATTGATCTGTTTTGTAGATATCTTGCCAACAGGGTGAGGGATGAGGGGAGATTGGCAATATTCTGTGGTTTTGACATATAACTGCAACATAGAAGAGGTTATTGCACAAGGATTCACTCCTTAATTCAATCATGTGGACAGATGTGAAATTCTGGCGGTATTATGTGGTTTGGAGACGACTACTATGTAGGGGAGGTAATTGTCTGTGGATCAGCTCCAGAATTTAACCAGATCTCCTGTATCCGATTGTCCACCTCTCCACTGAATTTCATAGAAATTCTTTTGTAAATTTTGAAGATATCATGCCAGCCTGGTTCCAAAAAAGTGATTATTGAACTCCCACGTATTTGTTGTTTTTTTTTTTCTTCTTCCTTTCTCTAACATTATTGATTGAGTATTTTTTCTTTTTTCTTTTCTCTTTTTCTTCGTCTCTTTCTTTCTCTTTTTCTTCGTCTCTTTCTTTCTCTTTTTCTTCGTCTCTTTCTTTCTCTTTTTCTTCGTCTCTTTCTTCCTCTCTTTCTTTCTCTTTTTCTTCCTCTCTTTCTTTCTCTTTTTCTTCCTCTCTTTCTTTCTCTTTTTCTTTTTCTATTTTTCACCCACCATAATACGTATGAAATCTTAGTGAATTTTTCTCTTATTCAACACATACTTTAGTGGGTCTAGTCTAAATACATTGGGAATTATAAGGATGAGAATAGTTGGCATGATTTGGGGGATCAGGTCAAAACTTTTCTCGGCATTATACATGGAAAAATCTTGCGTCAGGCTAACAGTTAAGTGAATTAACCCTTTTACGTTCAAATTTGTCTAGGAAATTTTATATTATTCTTTTTTATTTTTAGGGAGAACAACCTGATGAAGATGAAACATTTGCTCTTCTTGCAAGTCTAAAGAGAATATTTGCATTTTATTGGTAATTCACTCCACATTTATTTTATTTACTATCTTTTATCATATAACATTTGTATTTTGAGTTCTCTTGTTAATACACTGACAGTCTGTCTTGTATGAAAGTACTGCTTCCTCTTCATTGGACAAATAGTATCTACAGCAAATTTAGATGTTTTTAATAAAGCTTCCAACAAATAATTATTTCTGAATGCTCAATCAAAATTTTCCTAAAAACTAATTAATTCGTTACTGCTTTTAAGAGGCAAGAAAAATGAATACATTTGCACTGAATTGTTCTAATATTATGATGTTCGGTTCTTGTTAATATTTATCAATATCATTTCTTAAAGAGATGTTATTATTTTCATTTGCATTGTTATTGTTCCTTTTTTTTTTTCTTTTCTTTTTTTTTTGTAAATTAAATATTCATTACCTTGAAGCAGTGGTCTTCAAACTTGAACTATTCCAGAAACCCGTTTCAATAATTACATTTTCTAGTGAACCCCTTCAAAAAAACAAATTCCCCTTCTACATATATAAACCTAAATAGAAAATAAACTCTGAAATGGAAAAGTGAAAACAACGGTTATTAAAGAAAAATAGACATGAGAAGTGCCTGTGTCACACAAAAATAACCAAAATGTTTTTAATTGAAAAGACGAAACATCAATTTTTTTTTTTTTCTAATACAAAAAAGGTACTGTTTGCGTTGAAGAAATGAGATAGACCTGAAAAAGATATGAAGAAATCGTTCATGTGATAAAGAATTAAGTTTATTGCGAAAATGTGAGTTGGTTTCACGGAACCCCTGGAAAGGTTGTGCTGAACCCTAGGGTTCTACAGATCACAGTTTGAATACCACTGCCTCAAAACATCTTTCTTTTTTTTTTCTCTAAGCTTTTCAGTTTTAAAATGATCTTTGTGTTTCTCTTTCAGCTGTCATGATTTAAGTACCTGGGAATTGTGGGATGATGTGTTTCATATTGTGAAAACAGCAAATGACAACAGTGCCATCCCAGAAGAAGTAAGAATTACTTTTCTTCGCTAAACAATAAAAAAAACATTAGACTTATAACAAGACAACGTTACTGTCGTACTCAATTATTGAATGGATTTCTCTACCCGGATCAATACTGTTAGTTTTAATGGGGTGGAGTTGCTAGCACACAGCCACCATTTTAGCTGGGCCTAATATTTTCCCAACATTGATTTTTACAGTAGTTCTAAGTTTTTTCGTGTTTTTGCAAGGAAAAATCCCAAATATAAGTTTAAAGAAAAACAAACTTTCATTCCTAATGTAGAATTGGGCTGTTTTAAGTGAGTGTTTCTGTTTCTGTTTTTGTTTTGTTTTGTTTTTTTCTAATTTTACAATAATGCAGAATGATAAGGAAAATGAAATATAACTAGAAAGTCACACATTAATATTACAAAATATCAAATTCTTTGGTTTGTTTACTGAAGATTTTTAAAAATGCACAGCATTTTTGTAACATCAATTTATGACTATCTAATTATATTTCATTTCCGTTGACAGAACATTTCACAAAGATTTTTCAATTCTAAAAAAAAAATTTTCAAATTCATTCTTAGATTTAGTATTGCAACTAAATTATTAATTTTTGACGAGGTTTTGGCTAGAGGGTGTGAATTCAATCCTCACTGTGTGCTCGCTCTTCACTTTCTGGTTACACCATTCAATTGTCGCCATCTGATTATGGTCTGGTTTAGAAGTTGTGATAAAAAGCAACTGAAAGTTAGGATGAAGGGTAAAAAATAGAGATTATTAAAGAAAATTTCACCTTTACAGCTTTTTGAAAAAAAATTATTTTCTCAAAAATAATTGGAATTTTGATGTGACGTTCAAAGTCTATTTTGTTTTTCTCAGCATAAGCACCTTTGATATTTTTACAAAGTTTTTTTTATTGAAATTTTGATGAAGATACAGTATATCAGAATTTTTCAATTTTATTAGATTACATCATGATTAAAGGATTTAAAAAATTTTTCTTCTTCTTTTGATTATAGTGATAGTTTTAATGAAAATATCATTCCATACAGTTACTTTGGTTGTTTGTGTTTGATTTTGTGCAAGTTTCATAACAGTATAAGCGGGGGGGGGGGTGACATTTGTAGAATTTGAATTTTACTAGGGGTCTGCACCCTGACTATCCTAACCACCCCACCATCCATGAATTCCAAGGAATTATGTATTTTCTTCAAAAGCCTTCAAGTTGCTTCGCAATGAAACAGACTTTTTATAATGTATGGAAATGAAACTTCAAAGATGTAATTCATTCAAACTTATCAACTCTGACTATTTCATTTTTTATGTGTCATTACCCAATCGTTTGCATTGATAGTACCAAGTGCATGTTGGAATGCCAAATCTGTTGAATTGTCTTATTCTAAAATTCTTCTTTGTTGTGTTCAGGTTATTTGCAAAGCCATTTCCACGTGTTCAATGGCCATCATGTGGTGGTTACAGAAATTAGATGAGAACAATCCAGACAAAGTGAGTCAAGTTTTTCTTTTAATTCCTTTTATTCATTTCTTTTGCTTTTTGCTGGCGGGGGGGGGGGGGACTTTCATGAAATCATGATTTCATTATGGGTTTTTCTCACACACATTAGATCTTTATTACGGGTCAATGAAGTTATCTCTCTCCTAGATTGGTTACCAACCATAGTTAGAGACTGTTCCATGCTATTTATCCATAACTGCAGGTGGATTCATTCCAAGGGCAATAGTCTAAAGTGAATACACACTGTCTCAGCTTTGGTTTGAACCTAGCTAGCTGATTCCATTCTCTGTTAATCATTAGGCCACCTGCACCCCAAACCATCCTGTTGTGGACTGTGAAGAACACAGTTTGTTACATTTAGTGACCTGGTCATCTACTGCAACCCAGTCTATCTCCAGACGTCCTTGCCACTGGACTCAGGCTGATAGGCACGAGAGAGTAAGGTTGACCAAATGCTCAACTCTCCTTCACTTTAGTCCAAGTCGAGTGTAAGTCATGATTCCAGACCTTGTGGTGCACTGCGGCTGCTATATCACTCAGAATTGAAAGCCATAGTAATCTATCCGACCTCACAGGATGCACATCATCATCTTGTTGCTGCTGCTGCATCAGCAGCATCTTATTGTGTAAAGTGAGCTATGCGCTTTCTCACAATGCAATAGTCACTCTATTTCCCCAAATCATAAATTTTACACAATAGTCATAAAGAAATTGATTTCAGATTCATTTGAAGAATTTATTTCAATTTTTGAAAATACTTTTTATGCCAAAATCAGTGTAAAAGAGAATATCCTCTTTCTTAGTTTCTTTCATTCCTGTTTACAACAATCGTATAATTTTTGTTAACTATCTACCAGGGTGGATCAATAAGTCTGTCACCTGACAGTTATCAGCTGAATTTTGATCTGAAATTCTAATTGTGTGCCTTTCAAATTACCCTTTCCTAAAAGGTTTATTATTTTATTTTTTCCTTTTTCTTTTCAGGAACAAATGAGGATGCTGAAATTACGCCTGACTGATTTGATGAAGCATTGTAATGAACTGATTTTCCATTCACAAGATAAAGTTAGTGAAGAGGTAAATAATAATATTGTCATTATTTGAGAATCCATTTTGGAATTATAACTTCTGCTTCGATTTAAAACAGCATTACTCAAACTTATAGACATTGTGAACTGGCAAGGTGTTTTTCCCGTGTTAAGGATTGGTAACACTTGTGCCTAATGATTATTCATACATCAGCAAAATGTTGATTGAATATTTGTAGTGATGTTAATATCTATTGGAAACATACAGTGAATATGTCATATGTTAACAAATTCATTTAGGCATATTTAGAGCTTTATATAGTTTCTCTATTGTGAAATAGTGCCCATGCATCTACTCTTAAGTGCTTAATTGCTGGGGGGGGGGTCTGTTGCAATTTAATGGGCGGGGTAACAGTATAAGGCCAAGGACACATTTTAGTAGGATCTGAACAAAACAAAATAATTTAGGAAAGATTGAAGGATGAGGAAGGCACATGAGAAGTGAAAATGTACAGTATTGACAGGAACAAAAGAATTCTTGGAGAAAAATTCAACTGAACAGTCTTTTGGTGGTACAAAATCTCAAAACCATTGAAATTGGCAGGTACAGATCAACTTGGTTAACTAAGTTCTCCCCCTTGCTTTTTTTTTTTTTTTTTTTTTTATGGGAAAATTTTGACAAATCTCTAGATGTGTCCCACACTTTTAACTATTAGGGAGAAGAGCTGGACCCTCCAAAATTATTGAGGTGGGGGGGGTTCTTCTTCCCTAATTAATCATGAATTGGGATGGCAGTCAGGCACCTAATATGAATAATTTGTATAAAGATGGCTTTTCTTGACTTCATCAGTAAATTACCTACGGGTTGTTTTAATTCTTGATTTGTGTAAGGAGATTCGGATGTTAATATCAAAGGGAGTAAATCCTGATCCAAGTTATCTCCCTTCCATCTTTGGATAACTTTTTTTTTAAAATTCTATTCACAAAAGATTCCATTGCCATTCATGAGTGGTATCAAGCAGTTTATGATATTAAGAGTTGATTGTGTTAGAAAATGTTTATGATTCTTCTTTAAGGTTTCAAGTTGGTTTGGCCAGTTATATATGTACAGGCTGCTCCAAATTTGGACAATTACTCTTTATTGTGTTTGGGGAAAACTCATCTTTTTTTTTCTTCTTCCAAATACCCCTGTACATACACTTTTAGGGTGGTTCAGTTTACAATGAATGTTTATGCTAAATTGATCCTTAAGTAAGAGTATGCCTGTTGGGATTGTTTTTGAAAATTCAGACTTTTTTTAAAATTTTCACTGCCCAACAAAAGACAAGAGTAGTAATTTATTCATTGATCACCAACTTTTTTAATTGATTGAGCCAAACACGGCATGTTGCCAAAAGACGGTTGCTATTGGGTAACTAACCAGATCTGGTTTGTTTTTTGTTTGTTTTTTTTTTTTGTTTGCTTTCATTGACTTGCCTTGTTCTTTCATTGGCTGAAAATTTATGATAATTTTTCCCTTTTTTTTTTCCTTTTCAATTCTAGGCTTACATTTCCATTTGTGATTTGCTGATTGTTTTCAGCAAACACCTTGGAGAGAATGGGTTATTAAAACCTCTGGTTTACGAACCAGACAAGAGTCTACAATCACAACTCAGTGGATTCCTCACGGATAAAGTCTTTGTAGAAGATGATGATGGTTAGTTCATTTTTGCAAGCCTTTTTTTTTTTTTCTTATAAATAAAGTTTTGTGTAAACCTCCAAGCAGTTACTGTCTGTAGTTTTGAGAAAGGACATGAACAGTTTTTCAAGCGATTGAACTCTTTATTATTTGTTGTTAATACAGTGTTTTGACTGATCCATTCTATGGTCTTCCTTGGGTGTACTATCTTAATGTGATGGTAGGCAATTTTTACAATGGTATTTGGTTCATATGATATAACAAGCAATTCAGTCGTCTGAAAATCTCTTTGAATGTTAATAACCTTTCTCAAAATGATAGATAGTAACTCAATTTGTGAAGGTAAAGTTCTTTAATTCATTGAAGTAATATGAGAGTTCTTGTATTCGGAATCAGGAATTGGAAACTGCTTCAGATTGAAATTGTATATTTCATTATACATTTTTACTTATGAAACGAGCAGCATTATCATATGTCATTCATTCTGATCGGTTAGAATCAAATTATTTATTCAATTTCATCTCTTTTCAATCAATCAATGTTGGGAGTTTTTAATTTTGGATATATTGGGTCACATGGAATGTTGTTTTGTTGATAGCAAGAAGGAGGATATAAACAACAAAAAAACGGTCAATATTTAATTAAAATATGAATTTGAAGCTATAACCTTCGTACAGTGATCCCATTATGTTATGCCATCTACATGAAAAGAAAGTTTATTTTTAGTGGCTAAAGATTCAGTAAAAACACAAATTTTAGCTTCCTTATTATTGGACCTCTTATTACAGATAATCTGTTGGAGAAATGTTATATGAATATGGAGGATGCTTATAAGATTTAAGGTCCCAGTTGTCTAGGCTTAAACACAGTCAGCTGAGAGGTGTTGTGTCCGTCAATGTCATGGAGAGTATTTCATTCAGTTCACATGAGACTTATTTCTGCAACTTTTTAACCTTTCTTTATGCTGGCCACTGCTGTGATTGATTCTTTGTCATTATGAATAATAAGTTTTGGCCCTCCTGAAGGTCCATTATTGGTATCCATATTTTCATAACTAAAGCGGAACTGTTCGCACTGTAGTAGTTATTTTTTCCGTAAATGTTTGTGTATCATCATGTCATAATTTAGAATCGTACTTGAAAATTACTCCAACTTCTTGGTCTGACACCATTGCTATAAAGGGAATCTGCAAAAAATGCATCTGCATTAGAGAATCATTCTCTTTCTGCTTTTGGCATTATTTTCTCTTTGAAAAAAAGAATGACATTTCTTGAGTAACAACTTACCAAACTTCACCTCCTTTAAGTCATTGTCTTGAGTTTTTACTTTTGGAACTTCTTATTGACTAAGACATTGTTGATCCTTTAAAAGTTTATACTTGTTTTAGTGCATTGCATGGTTTTTTGATGTCCGTTGGAACTTGTTTCTTTTAACAGAAGAAATGGATGAGAATGTGAAAATTGAAGAACTTCACAAGAAGAGAAATTTCCTTGCTGCCTTTTGTAAATTAGTTGTTTACAATATAATCAGCATTCGGATTGCTGCAGACATGTTTAAACATTACATGAAGGTAAGTAAAAACATCAGTTCAGTTATCCTTTGATATTCATAGGGTTTTTATTTATTTACCTTTCAGTTGATAAAGTATTATGAATCATCAGAAACATTTTTTTTTTCCTTTTTATGCTTCTATCTATCTTCATCTTGATATTTTTGTGGCTTTCATCACAACTTTTCTCAAACTGGATAAAGAAAATTTTCAAAGCAACAAAAATATTGATTTGAATGTAAATAGTTGCATAAAAAGAAGTAAAAAAAATGAATAATCATTGCACAATAGTTTTATGAAATTTATGGTTTTTGTTAATTAACTATATTTCTTTTCTTTTTTTTTACTAGCATCTACTTCTAACAAACTTTTGAAATGTATTACAATAATTAGATTTCTTCGAGAGTCTATTATTGGTTAAAACTGCAAGAAAATAACTTCTGCCTCGCTCTTAGTTGTAAGAAACAGGGAAAAATACTTTAGTCTACTGACAGATTCTTGATTTTTATGTTTTTGACAGAAAAATATCAATTCTGCCATAATTTACAGATCTGTTGCCAGAAAAAATGTCAAGTTTTAAAAATTTCAATTTTTACTGTATAATTTCGTTCTTTTATTTGTACATTCACGATTTGGTTATGATGAAGTGTTCACTTATTGATTATGATAGGAGATTAGTGGAGTTTGGGGTCCGAAATTGGGAGGTCAGCAAACCTATGCAAATTTCTGTATTCACGACCCCCCTTCGTGCCCCTAAACCCCACAAATATCAAGGGATGATGGTAGTTCAGATTATTCTTTCTACTTCATTTTAATTGCTTTTAAAACATCCTGTGTGTTACTACAAACATTTTGATTTTGAGAGATAATGTAGTTGTAAAAGTACATTGGTGTAGCTTCTTTATTCATTTATTTATTGACGCTTACCAGTTTGTTCTGTTGTTACATAATCAAAAGAGACAGGTACAAGTTATTATAATACAGTGTACATGAACACATCACTTTTTCATACATGTTCACTAACAACAGGTTATTATATATGAACCTTCTGAAACCCAATCACCACAATTGGTTTTATAAAAGTTTGTACTCAATTTTTTTTAACCCGTGAAATGATTTTTCATTTTTTTCAAAAATGTTTCAATTTAAAACTAATTTTTCAAGTCTGCAATGTACCCATTTGTGACTAAATGCTAGACAAAGCTAAGCTTTGTAACTACTTACAAATAAAGAGACTTTAAACAAATCTTTTCTCTCGTGGAGATTGTACAAATATCAGTTAAGCTTCATGAGTGGCCAGACACAATAATCCCCCCCCCCTTTTTTTTTTGCTTTTTTTTTTTTGCTTTTTTTTTTTTTTTTTTTTTTTTTTTTTTTTTTTTTTTTTTTTTTAGTTCATATTTTCATTATCTTCGGAGCTGTAATACTCAGGTTTTTATTTATTTTGAAGCTTGAACCCTGGATCATAATGCAGTGATCCAGCTTTGAAATAGAAGAGGAGCATTGTAACTCTGAAAATAACAAAAATTATCAACTTCTTCAAAATGGTTGTTGGGCATTTCATTTGTGCCTACTCTCATCTTTTAAGGACACATTCATTGCATTTATCATTAAATTGAGTGTTTTCTTTTTCTTTACAGTTTTACAATGATTATGGAGATATTATCAAAGCAACTTTAAGCAAAGCCCGAGAAATAAATAAAGTGGTCACTGCTAAAACACTGGCTTTCAGTCTTACTCAGGTTTGTTTTGTTTTATCCACTTTATGAAATTTCTCTTCATAAACTAACAAATTTTTCTCTATAAATCTTTCTTTTTCGTTCATTTCTTAATCATTCAAATTGGGTTTTCTCAGTGTTAGAGTTGACAATACGTAACGTGTATGCTGTGCTACAGACTATAAGGATATTTGGTCAATTACCATTCACTGCAAATCATCCAAGCACCATAATTGTCCATATTTAGCTTAGCAATCGTGGTATTACAACCAGGGGGCCGATCTGTCTGTCTAATATTTGCATAGTTTTGGGCTTGTTTTTGTTTGTTTTTTGTTTGTTTGTTTTTTTCAAATTAAATGACCATCTATGTAACTCTTAATTCTATTCAATATAGAAACTTGTGTAATATGTTGAACTTTAACAATAATAGTTGACCCTGTCACAAATTTATTTGGAAATCCTCATTATAATCCATTTAGTATATAAAGTCCATATTTTTGATAACATTCAATCGTTTTCTGGTATCAAGGATAAAACTAAGTTGACCTAAAGAAGCAGTTTTAAATAAGAACCCACAAAAACATCTTCTTATGGAACAAAGAATGAGAAAATCTAGAGAATAACAAAAGTCCTTGCAGTGTTTTATTGACTTCAACTTTGTCTGTGCCAAATTTATTTCAGAAAATTCTTTGTGTTCTTGATGTTTTTGAATACACTATGATCCAGACAAACAATTCTTCAACCAGTTGTACAATCCATTAGAAAAGAGGAAAAACCTTATCTTCATTGATATACCAACTGGATCATTCTACTTCAGCAACATTAGGTACACAGACATAACCATACTGTCTTGTTGCTGTTGTAGATGATCAGATATGATAAACTTATTAGTTTTAATGAGTCAACATATTTATTAATTATAATTTATCCTATATTTCTGATCTTGGCTGATTACTTATGTCTGTAGACTGACGTGCTGAGTGATTACAATAAAAAGTAACTAAAATTAAGTTGAAAGAAATGCTAATATGAAATTATTGATGTTTTGTTTTATTTCCAGCTGTTTAAAGAAGTTCAGGCTGAACAGCCAGTCATAGATAGGTCTTCTGATAGTTTCCAGGCCATCAAAGTAAGTAATTTTACTTTCACTCTATGAGATAATAAATTAACAAGTTTTTCTTCACCAATTGGCATAGATTTTCCATTCTTTCTTGTTGCTCCTCGAAAGAGAACATCAAAATCTTTCCTTGTTTCACTTGATAAAAACTAGTCTATGACCTGTCATCCTGCTGACGGTTATCATGAGTATGAATAAATAAAATGAAGTGAAAAAAATCACCAAAACAATTTTTTGTCTTGAAGTAATTTGAGGAGTTCAATTCTAACCCGACAACATTTTAATGACATCATGTTACTTCAAATGATCATTGTCTTTCATAGATATATATGTATATCCTATTTTCTTACATGAATATTAACCAATTTTTCTCAATAGTATTGAGTGATAATGTTATTTTATTATTTTTCAGGAGTTGGCCCGAAGATTTTCCCTATCATTTGGTTTAGACCAAGTGAAGAATCGTGAGGCTGTTGCTGCCATGCATAAGTAAGTGTTCTTGTCAGTTCGGGAGGAGGGGGGGGCTAGAATTCAGAAGTTGGCCAGCCTTGGTGCTCAGCATTTTTATTGTGTTTGAAATTTCTAAATAAGTTACTTCGAAGGATGTCTCTCTTGGAAAGAAATAAAGGAATTTCACATGGATAAGGTTATCAAACGGTTATTGTTATCAAAATCAGTTGGTGGGGGTGCATTTTATCTAAGATGTATAAGATATTTTTTTAATGAATTTCATTAATTTTTTGTAATGTAAATTTGCTTATAACAATAAATTATATTGTTCCAATTTCTATATCCTTTGCTCAATGTTATCAGCTGGTTATTATTATATAAAGGAACCTGTCCCAAAGTGTTCACAATAAGCTGCTCTCTCTCTACTACATATTCTTGTAAGAATAATTGAGAAAAATCGATCATTTATGTAAATTGTGTTATCAGTAATACATATGATGATTCATTTTTTTAGTAAGAAAATTTGATGGCTGTAGTTAGGACTTCGTTTCTGATACAAAGCTTTATAAGATGAAATAGAAACTCTGTGTAGTTGAAATTGAGTGTATGAGATATTGTGTTCTGGCTCGAGGGGAATGTGAGGCATCCGTCTCTCAAGAGACATTTCCACTGGTGGATGAACTGAAAATGTTGATAAAATCAAATAATTGTTCCTATTTGTCCCATCGATTAATGTGTCTTTTCTGTTTCTCTTTTAGGGAAGGAATTCTATTCAGTTTGACACCCCTTACCAATCCGAGTGATCCCAAAGGAACTCCACCAAACTTGGCATTTTTGGAAATTCTTTGTGAATTTACAAACAAATTAATGAAACAAGACAAAAAGACAGTGTAAGTATAAGACTTTTGTTTTTGTTCTTGTTTTCTTTTTATTGGCTTTGATTTGTTTTTGAACAATTTTGGGAGTTACCCTAAGCAAGGTCTTTCAGTCTCTTTATATCTAAGGGTTGGTAAGATGGGAGTTGTTTTTTCCACAGAATCATGACAAGTTAATATATGTTAATATTGTGTTGGAATTCCATTCTCAGGAAGATATGATGTTAATATTGTGTTGGAATTCCATTCTCAGGAAGATATGATGTTAATAAGAAGAAAATTCAAGTCATCCAAATTAACAACTACTGTCATAATAATAATTCATCATCAGTCAAAATTAGTCTTGTAAAAAAAATTCCATCAAAGGACAAACGTGGTCAGATTAAATTGTATTTGACATCACTGGCGGATTCCATTGGAAAACATCTAAAATAGTTTGTTTTCTTTTTAATTTTTCATTAATAAACCCATCATTATTTTTATTAATATGTCAGAATAAGGCGGGTTTTTTTTTTTTTTTTTTTTTTTTTTTTTTTTTCTTCTAATTTTAATTTTTAGAAGGGGCCTAGTGGTGTACTGATGCAAATTTTCAAATCTACTGACAAAACAGTATGGCCAGGAGTGCTGGAATACACAAACACATGCACATGTAAAAAGGGATAGAATCTTTCATCACCTTTGGTGGCTACAGTTGTTCGATATTATTATTAATATGATGGGAGTCATAGATAGTCTTTAAATTTTTATAAGAAATGAACTTCGGAATAAAGGTCTGTGATAAATGAAAACTTTCTGATGAACCCTATTGCTATTTGCTTGATTGAATATCCTCTATTTGATTTTCTTCTTGGAATGTGAAGATATTCATAAATAGTGCCAAGATATTGAATGTGTTTCATATTTGGTAATTGCTTTTCAATTGTTGATTCCTCAGGTTGAATTATCTGGACAAACACCTGCCAATGGGTATACCCACTGACCGCTCAGATAATGAGTACCAACCTCTAATAGCCTACCGAAACAGTTTAGTCCAAGGAGAACACGAGATTCATCCAATCACTCTGAGACAAGCAACCCAAAAACGGTATGGCATCAAGCGCAAGACCGATGCAGGTAAGTCCCTCGATTATTATTCGACTTTGTTGTCGTCTGTTGATTAAATATAAATTTGTTTCAAACCCGGTTTCTCCCAATCCTAGCCACAAGTTACATGGATTCTTCTGACCAGCCAAAAATGACAGCCTGATTCACTAAACAGCGACTGTTCATGTTGGAATAGGAAATGGATCATTCTCTTTGAACTTCACCCTTCTTAATTGGAACTTTACCCATTCTCTCTGTGTTTATTCTTTGGATTATTAGAAACCATCAACCAAAACTGTCAACATAGGTTTTTGTCAGTTTTTTAAGTAGGTTCAGCTGGCTATGTATGTATAGCATGTGCAGGCAGCACCAATGGAGCTAGAGGGCTAATAATTTAAAACATTTACTCCTCAATATGTCTTGATAAAAACTTCTATTTTTTGTTTGTTTGTTTGTTGACACCCCACCTCCAATGGGTTTTCAGTGGAGTTGGGGGCAATGTGTAATGTAAATATTTGCTAAATTGATCAACTTGTTTTCTGAAAATTCAGACTCTTTTTCCAATTTTTAATTGATCATCCCCAACATCAAGCTGCCTGAAGACATTGATCATGTGATAATTTTTACTGAGTGTCTAACGAGACCTGTTGTTTCAAGATTTAGAAATGCCAGCTCGAGCAATGTCTCCTTTAGAACCGACAAAGTTCTCAAGGAATTTTGAAACCTGACCTACATTCTCCCCCGTATCATTGTTTTAGGATTTGTTCCAAATTGAAAATTCTAATTTTTGACGTCTACAACATATATTCTCCTCTGTCCTGTTCATCAGGTTTGATGTAGGAAGTGTTTTACCCTTGCCACACCACAGCTAACACCCCCTCTATTACCCACCTTTTTGTTTCCCTTTCTCCAAGAGATATTTCCCCAGTTTATTTTCTCCTGTCTTTATGTAAAAAAGAAAAAATGATGGATATTTGGGTCAGTCAGGAAATGTCTACATTTCTGACTTCAGATGCTGGTTTAGAGTAAGTTACCCTAACCACGCACAGTTTCTACTGGTAGCTTGTAAAATCTGACCTAAGTGTTTTTTCTATCTTGCCACAGATGAAACCATGGATGCTGCTGCCTTAGCTAAAGAAGCCAGTAACCGAGCAGCAGCAGCTGCTGCTGCTTCAGCTGTAATCGCAGCTGCACAAGCATCGACCCTGTCAACTCCACAACTACCAGTGCCTCCAGTCACCAAAAGGAGAAAGATTGATGATGATACTGAGAACAATACGACCACTACACATGAATCATCAGAGCGAGGCTCTGAGGATGATGTCCAAGATACGTAAGTAATTTGCTGTTGTTCAGGGATGGGTGAGGACTGGAAGTGAATTTCAAATGTTGTGTCATGTTGTCAGTTTGAGTCTCTGATGTTTAGGCAGATGAAAGATGCTACAAAGTTTGACCGTGTGATGTTATTGTTGTGTGCTGTGATTTTCCTTCCTATTTGTTGATGGCTGCATTAAAAATTTTGTTGAGAATGCAGAGCTGTTCGTTCACACAATTACTTGATTATCCCAGGAAATATTATTATACATTCGTTGAAAACTTTCTGTAGATTCAATAGGAGGTATTGTATTTTTTATATATATATATATATATATATATATGTGTGTGTAAAAAAAAAACATGATTTCCTTATCCATCACTTGCATACGCTTCCAACAAGACTTCAACCACTATTATATGACCCACCAATCTATCAATATAAGCCTATACCCAAAACTTAACCTTCTAGACCCACTGTACTGATCACATGAATTTAACTCAACCCTGCTCAGACCCTAGTTTTCTCTGGGTTTTTAATCCATTGAATAGAATGATAATTGCGTGTGTTCAAAGAAAGATTATGTACCAGGTACAATCCCACAGCCAAACTCTACTCTCTTGACTAATCATCTTACCCATTGATTGAACCAGTGGTTCCCAAACACAAGGTCATAAGCCAGATCAGAGGCAAAAAGATCCTCCATGATGGTTTGAAAAATAATCATAAGAAAAAAAAAGGAAATAAATGTGGGAAAAATAGCACAAATCTATTTCGATCACAATTTGAGATGCTGGAAGAGGGAAATAATCGTCAATTATAAAGTATTGATAAATCTATGAAAACTGGCATATTTCAGTTTGTTCATGTCTAATTGTTGTACTTGATTATTAAATCAAGTAAAGTTGATTGAATGAAACCAAATGGGGGAAGCACTGGAATTATGCTACCGCTCTGAGGGTCACCTGGCCAAAAGAGTCCTTCATTCAGGGTTGCAACCAAAAAAGATTGAGAAACTCTGGAATAAACCCTTACAGTTTTACAACATGTCATCAGCCATTTTCATTCTTCATTGAATGTGATCTTTTTGCTTTCAGGATAACAGATGTCAATCAATTATCACAGATGAGTTGGTTAATCTCAAAACAACAGAGTGAATTGAAACAAGGAATGGACAGTTCCGATTTCAGTCATTTAAGAACTTCAAATATGTGAGTGATTATTTTACACTTATATCATTGTTTTCTAAAAGTTACTATTAACTTAAAATCGTGGATGGGGACTTTTTAAATATACACCGCCATTTTCATAGTGGTTAGGTTCCTGAAAACCACAATGTCAAGTGGGGCAGATTCTACCAAAGAAGCAATTATATAAAAAGGGATTCTATTCAATTTATTGCAGTGTATTGATTTTATGATTAACTTGTGTTTCATCAAAAAAAATCACTCAATTTGCTATACCACCTGCTATATTTAATATTATTGTATATTCATATCTTCTTAAACATTAATGGGGGAGTGAGTGTATTTGAGATAGTTTGGAGTTTCATTAACATTTTTATGACATAGTTTAAAATTTCAGTTGCTACTTGTTTGGTTATATTATGTATGTTTCTTTTTCAAACAGGTCTAGTCTTGAGAATGTCTCCGAAGAAAGTGATGTTCACATCGGTGTATTCCAAAGCCCTGATGTTGTAGGGTCCAGAGGGCGTGGTCATCCAGTGATGCAGGGTGGACTTTTTGAAGATGATGGACCACAAATCGAAGATCCATCGGTGAGTAATGTCTGGTAACACCAACACATCATCATTTTGGGTTTTTCCTTTTTCACAAACACATCAGAAGCTGGACAAAATTGTCATAAAATGACTGTCAATCGTGAATAAATTTTTGCATTTTATTCTCTTGGGATTTGCAAACATTTTCTACTCGGAACCAATTCGTAGAAGGCTTTAAAGGAGTTTATCCCATTTGATGACATGTGAACTCCCCCATTTCAACAGGGAATATTGAGGAAAAAAATGCAATACTCTGAATTTCTTTCATTTATCATCCAGGTTTTTTTTTAAAACTCTTCAGTTTCTAACCAAGGTGGGGCGGGACAACTAAGGTTCAAAAAGAGAGGGTCTTTTTTGCCATTAGATACTGTTAATTAATTCTTAAATTCATACTGGAGAATTTGAATACTAATTCAAGGGGAGTGACTTCTGAATAGAATTACTTCCTTGTACCTTATGTGAATTTTTTTTTCTTACATCATTTGATGATATATAAGATGCACACACACATACACACCCTGCTCCCTTTTTTTTTTTCAGTAGGGAATATCAACAAATGCATTTCCCTGAATTTTTCCTGTTCATAACACCAAGTTCTGGACTTCAAAGATCACATTTACTTTTTTGAGCCAATTTCGGGGGTGAACGGGCTTAAATGCCATCAAATCAGGAATTGTACTTTTTCATCCAAATTATTTATTTTATTTTTTTATTTATTTTTTTTATTTTTTTTAAATTTTTTTTAAAATTTTTTTTTCATTTTATTTTTTTCCAACCAAGTGCTTCTTATGAAAGTTTCTTTGTTTTCCCCACCCTTGAAGAGATGCCTCTGTAATCTAATCCTACTTGACACATTGACCACTAAATCAAGAGACTTGAAAAACTGACTAAATATTAAGGATTTTTCTACTGCGTCACCAAATCTTACTTCTTCACATTTAAACTTCCTTCTTTCAAAGTTTCAAAAAAAGCCGTATTCTTTGCCCTTTCACCTTGTAGCTTTTCTCTTTGATTTCTTCAAAAGCTGTTTGTGTCACTTTGTAAAGGAATTTTCATTTTACTGCTGTTGGTTCTTTTCATGGCCCACAACTGTTGTTGAGATTATGCAAGAATCTAGATGTGTGTCTGTTCTGATAATCCTGTTGTTTTCTCTTGATGTCTGAGCCCGTTGTTGCTTTCGTTTGCATGCAGACCCAAATGTTGGACCCCGTTGCTTTAGTAAGTTTTCTTCTCCTTCTCTTGGGATACTCCATTCGTACTTTCAATCACTCATTCATTCATTCTCCCTTTAGTACTTTTTTTTTTCTCTCTTTATTCTTTGCTACTTATTTTGGGAGTTTCTCATTGGTTCTCTTTATATGCATTTCTCTCTTTCATTCTGAAAAGAATTTTGTTTTCACTCTGTTGTTGTTGCTGCTGTTCATTTCTAATTTTATAATTATTGTCTTGTTGCTGGGTCAAAAAATTAATCAATGTTCAAGAAATAAAGGAAGTTGACATTGGATTCTTAGTTGTGCTTAGTGGGATTAGTACTTGGGAAAAAAATATTAAAATCCACAAAACCAGGAGAAATTTGCTTAATATTTATTTTCCAAAGTCTCTCTCTCTCTCTCTCTCTCTCTCTCTCTCTCTCTCTCTCTCTCTCTGAATGAATCAAACTTTTTTTTTCCTTCTTTTTGACCCCTTTTCTCTCTCTCTCTCTCTCTACTATTGTGTCTGTTTGGTCCTGCCCCCCCCCTTTTTTTTCTTAGTGTTCTAATATTGTTTAAAATGGTGACTGAAAATATCCATTTTGCATTTGAATAATTCATCCTTTCCATTGGTCACTCACTTTCTTTGTTTTTTTGTTTTTTTTTTTCCTCTGCTTTGTTGTCTAATTCCATTTTGTCTTTTTCCTCCTCACAGTCATTATCCATTTGTGGTGTTCATTGTGATCTTGTCAATCCATGAGATAAACCCCACCCCCTATCCCCTTCTCTTGATTCAATTTTTTGGGGGGGGAACTCTTTTCTGTTGCCTCATCAGAGTCACTGGCTACTTTGCTTTATTTACTTGTCAAACAAAAAAAATCATCTAGTTTTACCAAAATACCTTCTTCCTCAGTCGTAGACACTATTTGCTTGGAATACTCTTTCCTTTGGTGACAGTCTTTTTTTTTTCTTTTTTTTAAATTCTGATTTATTTTTTCATTGAAGTGTTTGTGTATACAAACTTCAGTCTGTCTTTATCTTGATTTCACTTCTTTTTCCCCACTGGTCTGCTATGTTTTATTGAAAGGAATGAAATGATTGGACACATTGAAATCTCTCTGACTACATCTGGAAATAAAAGCCTCCTTCCCCCCCGTCCCAAGCTGAACTTCAATCCAATATGTCAGTATTTGAACCTGGGATTAAATTGTTCTTTCATGACGAATCCAAATAATCTATTCATCAGAAATTCTGGAGAGAAATCAAATGGGCTAAATGCACCAATGTGAAATGATTTCATTTGTATTCTTGAAAGCGTACAGAGTTCACTTCTGCCAACGCTATTGCCAGGAAAAGTATTCGTGCATAGATCCGCACAAAAATTTAATCAGCTCTTCTGTTGCTTATTTCGCACACTTTCACAAAATGTCAAAACTTTTGGAGACGTGGTGTGGACAAATATAATCAGGTGGCATATAACTATGACCCAGGGAAGATAATTGTGAATGGATCCGCTCAAAAATTTAATCGGTTCTCACATAGCCTCCACAGAATTTCAAAGAACTTCATTGAGTACTTTTGGAGATATTGTGTGGACAGTCATGAGCATGATGCATAAAAGTGATTGGAAACACCCCTCCCCCAAACCTGCCAATCAGAAGAGAATTTTCCCATCTCTTTTTTTTTACTCCATTGTTCATTATTCCACAAAATTTCATGGAAATCCATTCTGTACTTTTAGAGAGATGTGGGCAGACAGAGGTGAATGATGGCTTTGAATAAGAATCGATTGAATTGAAATGATTATTTGCTGTGGGTTTTTAATTATACCTCATCCGTCTAAAAATCTTCAGCCATTTAATGTTAACAAAGAAAATAGCTTACCTAATGAAATGGCGCCATTTTTCCTTTCAAAGTACTCTCCTTAGGACCTTGCTCTCTTATCTCAGCAGCTTTTACCTTATTCAAAATAATCTGCAAAGTCTTCTTTCGGAATTGCTATCAGTGGACTCATTGTGTTCTCCTTAATCTTGTCCACAGTTTGAGGAAATCCAAAAGTTAACAAGAGCCAAATCTGGATAGGAGGGAGGTTGATGGGTCGGGGTGATGCAATGTTTCTGCTTAGAAAAAAAACTACACTGTACAGGAAGAATCGATCACTGTCAACTGAGTAACCTTATGGGAGATTGTCTGTTCATTCATCTGATTGACTGCTTTGTTTTCTATTTTAATTCTTTATTTATTTCTCTTTCAGTCTGAACTGAGCCACCATGCTTTTTAGCACATACGGCGCAGGAAGGTCACCACTGAAGCCTTCAGCATTCAACAACTTTCATGAAAAGCAAGCATTCATCTCTTCTCTCTCTCTCTCCTTAATTTGTTCATAGTTTCATGTTCATATATTGTATTTCATAATTGGCGTGAATGAGAGAGTGCATGTTGGTGGTGCAAGGGAGGCAAAGCCTTAATCCAAATTGTTTTTCTTGCTCATTAGCTTTCAACTTCAACTCGACTGTTGTTCAGGCCATCATCTGAACTGTTCGTTGAGGCAACTCAACTGTGGTTCGGGCCATCATCTGAACTCTGTTGGTTGAGGCTAATCCATCATCTTGAGAGACCAAACATATTTTCACATACTTCCATTTCTTTTTCTTCATCTCATGAAATAAAAATAAAAAGAACTTCTTTATTATTTCTGATAACATTGCTTTCGAGGATTGTAGAAACCAACTCTTATATTCTCATGGTGATAGAAATGTAGAAAAAACTCACTCAAAACCTTAGTGGCCCTCAATCTCGACATCAAGTTGATTCGTAATTATAGAATTATTAGCATATCGACTCTCATTTTCTTATTAGCAACTGCTATGAGAAGTTGATAACCAGAAGTTACCTCCCTCGGATAGGGGGGGGGGTCTATTTTTTTATTTGATTAAATCAATTACTTTTGAAAACCAGTGGCCTGATTGGACTGGATTTTGCATTATTCTTCAAGTTGAAGCATGCTAATGGTATTGCGCTAACAAAAATTGTGCTACAATGTGCCGTTTTTGTTGTGTTACAGTAACGATACTACAAACACCTATTCAGAAATCAGATTGTTATATAATATCAATTTCTACAGTTAGCAAGTCATGTCTAATGCACCCTCCTGGCCGAGTTATGTTTTTGGGGTTTGATGAGGTCTATGTCCTTTTTGTCAAAATGAATTCATCTTCATCATTATAAGATTCTAACTAGTATTTACTCTCCTAATTTCTTAGTTGCTTTTTATCACAGCTCATTCAGGCAGTCAGTCTTTGATAGTAAATGAATGGTGTGGATGGGAAATTAAGGATCAACTTTCAGTAAGACACCAATTAGCGTCCCTTTTGCCTCGGGGAAGCTTGCTTAATTGTACAAGCTGCTCTTACCTACTGAGCAACAAGAACTATAATCTAACCTTCATTCTTCCCCAATCTCTCTTGATATCGTATTTGTTTTCATTTTTTCCCTCGTAGTATTAGTAACTGCAGTATTATTTTGTTTTACTCTTTTAAATGGAGCATTGTCTACCATTTTTATCATTATCAATTTTTGACTAGTTTTTTTGTTTTGTTTTGCTTTTTTCATCATCCTAATTTTTAGTTGTACTCCATCGCAACCCATTCAGTCCACAGCAGTTGATAAACAGCTTGGCTCAGAATTATTAAATCAATCCCATCATCTTTGCAAATTTCAGCTAAAGTAAACTAAAGTTTTTTCATTCTTCAGTTTGAAATGAAACTACTCCATGACCTGTCTCACACCACTAAAACTATAAGTGTGCCAAAGTATGAAGGGAGAGGGGGGGGTAAAATAAAGCTATTTAGTTCAATAAGAGAGTCAGTGAGTAAAAAGTAGTTCATTGAGAGGGAAAATGCAGAAAAGAAAGACATTTAATAAGAGATATAGGAAAAGAGAGAGAGCAGAAGAAGTTGGGTAGTTTAATAAGAGGATGGAAGAGAGTGGGGTTGGTGGCTACTAGTGACACTATAAATGTGACTTATACTCATGCTCTTATGTATACAATTTTAGTCTGTAAACATTTATTCAAGAGTTGGCTTCTACACAGTCGGAATTCCTCAAAGTATTGCCAAAAGAAATAATAAAGAAGGCCTTATGAGATCAAGCAAAAAAGTTTCTATTTTCCGATGTTTTGGAGGTGAGACATTTCTGAATATTTTCATGAAAATCTATTCCACTTTCTTCTCGACACTGTTGTGCCTCTTTGTCTCCTCGTCGTCATCCTTGATGACGTTCACACTCTGCACCAAAAAATTTCACCCTCTGACCTCTTCAAAGACACAAAAATATTGTCCAGAAATCAGAATTTTAGAGGACTCAAAAGCTCAACCCGGATATTATTTTGCAATTGTGTAAGAAAATGACAGCTTTGTGCTAAGGCATTCTTTTTCTGGAAGGCCACAATTTGAAAAAGAAAGAAGAAAAAAAAGCAACCCCAAAAAGTTCATTCCCAGGTATAAGGAGGGCAAGCGAAATCTTGGTTATCATAAATAAACTCATTAAAGCCAAAAAGGAAAGAAAAAAAAACCCGCCCTCCACTCAGACTTGTAAAATCCAGAGTATCAATGAGGTAATTATTTTTCAAACATAAATGAGGAAATTATTTTCCCTCCCAAATGCATTATTACAATGCTAAAAAGGTTTTGATGGGGGAAAAATTTTTAAAAGTTTTTGATATGGAAAAAAACTTTTAAAAACTTTTTTTAATGGGGAAAAACTTCTTCATTGCTGTTTTAAAGTTTGATTGACTGTTCAGTTACCCTTGTTATTGTTTTTTCCCCAAACTTCAACCAGAATCAAAGGTGTGGGTGTTGTAGCTCATTGGGTAAAGACTGTCTATAAATTTGAGATGGGACTGATCAAAATCCCAAATCACGCTGGCCCAAATACAGTAAAACTGAATGCTGAATTCCTAAATGGTTCAAAATCTCTACTTTGAACCATTCCATTTTCTGATCATTCTGAAATTCAACATTTGCAGTTATGAACCAGACCCCTTTGAGAAGAGTGATTAACCTTCCAACTTCTGTTTGTACAATCAAATATCTTCTCATCTTCGGTGTTGTCAATACAGTGTCTAGGATGATCCATTCTTCAGTCCTTGTTAAGGGTATAATTCTAGAGGTGAGACAAAACTTTTCCCTCCCAGATAAAGAAAATGACTACCATTTTTCTTCACCTATTGAAAAAAAGGGGGTTGTTTCTTCTCTCGGCGTATACACTTGATGAAGGTTGAAAAACGGATCAACCAAAATGTTGTATTGACACCATCGAGGATGGTAAGAATCGATTCAATTGTCCGAACAAAAGTGGAGAGTTGAAAACTTTGTTCTTTATCCAGCCATGTGCCTACACATGGTGGGTTCGGGTTCAAGCCCACGAGCCAACCAAAAACAGCAGCCCCACTTGGGGCATCAGTGCCCCCCAGTTCATTCATTTATTCATAGCATCCACTATTCAAGTGATCGGCAGAACGTGTGCCGACCCCAGCAGGTTTTTCATTCATTTTCAAAAAAAAGACTTTTTCCCCTCAAGTCAGTTCAGATTTCTTTGTTCTGATAACCAATGAAAATCCAATTAACCTTCAGCACTCTGCATTCTTTAAATTCAAGGGCAGCAAGATTTTGTGCGCTCATTAACTTAGGAAGCCTGTAATTTGTGTCTGTTCATCTATGACTGAAATTGACATGACACCATAACAAAATCTCTAGTTTGGCATCAGTCAGTCTGCAGGGGCAGGTCAAACTTTTTGCCCAGCAAATGAAATCAATTACTGAGTGCAAAAGGTTAAATTTTCAAAAGATACTAAGGAATTTTTTCTTTATTTTTTTTTTTTCTCACAAAATGATCATTATTTTCATATTTCTATCCAAACTTAGAGGAAAAGTAGGAAACAAGTTTTCATTCAGGATTTTTTTTTCCATTTAGGCAAACTTCAATCACATTCAAATATATCAACTCACAAGGAATTAATCTTTAGAGTGAAAGACATTTCAAACCTTTATATTCATCTATTTTTTTCCTGTAAAAAAACAAAATCATGGATATATTTGAATTTCTATGAGAGAAGAAAATGAACATATTTACATATATTTGGAGATTTAAATCAAAGTGTAGCATCTGTTCCCTATTGTTAAAACCTATAAGATATTAAAATGCATCTCGCTGGGCCCAATGCCTTGGACCAAAGTGTAGTATCTGTTCTCTTCCTGAAAATTATTACATATAGGAACAAACTCTGTTCATTATAGGGATAGATTACTAAAAAAAAAAAAAAATAGGGTTACTTCTTTAAATCCATTTTCTTTTATGAAATTAAAACGTTCCCTTATCATCAGTCAGGGTTGCCAGATTTGGCCAGTAGAGGAGATGATCTGAGCTTTATCTCCTGTACTTACCCAACACGGGCGTTAGAGGGAGAGGCTCAACACCAACCTCCTTGAGGCTGGTAGTGGACCTCTCAATTTGACACCATTGATGAGTAAATCTTGAAATTAAGCACGGATTATCTCCCCTTCTGCCCCCCCCTCCCTCTCTCATCTGTCATCAATCAATTGGCAGCATTTTTTCCCTTCATCTTGAAATTTTGTAAATAATTTTCCTGCCTTTTCCTTCTTTACTTTCATTGGTTGTCAGATCGAAAAGAAATACAAACTTCTTGAAAAAGTCAAATTTTATGGAATCATTTTTTAATTTTTTTTTAAGACAAAATATGTCTTCATAGTTTTTGTTTTTTCTTTTCTCCAAAAAAAAAATGTTAAAGTGAAATTCAAAGCAGTGTTCATTCATATTTAATGGTATCACTGAAATAAAAAAAGAATTATATATTAACTGGTTGTCTGTTTCATTTTCTCCTCCTTCACAGGGCCTCAATTAGATGTACAGGTAAGAGAGTTGTCAGCATCCCTGAAGGTTGAAATTCCGAAAATATAATTCAGGGTACTAAGTTCTTGAAAGACATTCATTTACAAAACCTAATACATTTACTTAAAAAAAAAATTTTTTTTTTTTTTTTTAATATGATTGAAAAGAAAATCTTCTATATAAAAGTGTATCACAGAGAATTACACTTGGGCTAAATTATTATTGTCAGGGTTTTTTTCTTTATTATCAGAATAGTTGTTTTGGTGATTCTGATCTTTCAGAATATCAACATTATCATGTATGCCAGCGTATGAGTCAACCCCCAAAAATGAGGTTAATTAAAGTTTAGTCCAATATTCATTGGATAAGTCGACTCTCCTTAAGAAGACAGCGATATGTCCAACAGAGCAATATGATCCATTGGGGAAATAAGTCGACTTTTATACTGACAGATAGAGCACCAGTAACAAAATACCGTCTGTCAAGATCGCATTAAAGTTATCAACACTAAGTTAGCATCGTATCGAGGTGACCTGATAGAGATGTTCAAGATAGTTTACCAATTATATGATGGATATGCTGCGGATTTCATTTGTATGTGGATGGACTCAACAGACCACTGAAATTCCAGGATACATATGGAAATCTTCCCAATACTTGTATGGACTGCAATAGAACAAATCACCTTTTCTGCAGGACTAGCTAACACATAGAACTCTACCGGAACATGTGTTCATTGTCTTTACTCTAATAACATTTTAAGTACGCCTGGATAAAATTTGGAGAGAATCCGTAGATTTTGTATGACAATTATGAGGCAGTAATTAAAATCTCAAAGTCAAAACAACTGGAAAAGATTTTCAAGTAAAAGTAAAATATGTTGGTTGTATTGATACTGAGACTTCATGACTAAGATTTTGATGTGACTAAAAATTATTTCTAATGCTTTACATGAATGTCCAATGCAAATAAATTTGCCAGAAAGCTTGTTTTTATTTGAGTTAAAATAAATCATTTGACTCATTTTGCTTCTACTAAAATAACAATGGCAAGATTCTAATATGTTGTTGAAAGGTTTACCTTATCTGACTTATTTGAAGCAATCTTCTTTCAATCATGTCACCTCTACAGAAATCTTTAGGTTAAATCGTTACAAACTTAGTAAAAATGTAAATCATGGCTTCCTTTTATTGAAGCTTTTATTTTGGAGATGAAGTAGGAAATACTTGAAAAGATAATAATCTGTAGGAGAAACATCAGGTGAATATGAAGGATGCTGCAAGAGTTTAGTATATCTCGGAATTTTTGAGATGAGGTATTATTATTATTTCTATTGATATTCGGACCATCCTCATCTTGGTTGTTTTTCATACAACGTTTTGGCCGTTGCACTCTACGGCCTTCATCAGGTATCATCTGGTAGATGTGGGGAAGTAACGAACCAAACCCTTTATTGTCAATCATAAACAAACTACAGTGTCTCCCCTACCTTAAGAATGTGTCTGAGAAGATCCAGAAGATCTGTGCTCCATATAATATCCGGGCCGTAATTAGAAGCAGATCAACACTACACAGCTACCTCTCCCGCATTAAACCACCCACTGAGTTATCGAACACCAAAAACTGTATACTCAATACCGTGCAGCTGTGGGCACTATTACACAGGTGAAACATGTCGCCCCTTGAAGGTTTGGGTGGAAGAACACTGAAAAGCGGTGAGCTAAGGTGAAACCAACAAATCGGGTATAGCTGATCATGTATGGAAAGAAAAGGGAGACCACCTACCCCTCTGGAACAAGGTTGAGATAATTGATCAGGAAGAACACTGGAAAATTCGAAAATTGAAAGAGTCGGCCCATATGCTAGGCAAGCAAAACTGCCTCAGTAATCCTAGCATTGAAATGGATACCATATGGGAACCTCTAATAATAAAAGACAGAAAACAATAACATCAAAAACTGTCACCTGAGGTTTAAGGCTCCTAAAAATTAGCACCTGTTGTCCACATGGACACATAGCGCAGTGGTTACAGCATCAGACAAATTACTGTAAAGTAATCTGATGGTTCTAGGTTCGATCCTAGTGTGAGACAATATAACAATACTAAGAGGGGAGTACGGTCAATATACCCCCGTCAGATAAATAAAGGGTTTGGTTCGTTACTTCCCCACATCTACCAGATGATACCTGACAAAGGCTGTAGAGTGCAACGGCCAAAACGTATGAAAAACAACCAAGATGAGGATGGTCCAAATATCAATAGAAATACTGCAAGAGTTTGTATCCCAATTTTATAAGCTTCAACACAGTCAGCTGAAATGGAGCATTTCATTCATCAAGAACTGTTTTAGGCCTATTCGAAGGTTTCTCATCGGTATCTAGATTTCAAAACCTAAATATATTGAACCAATGCTGAGCAGTTCACAATTTAGGGAAATGAGTATTAAAGATGAATATATTGACCCAGAGTATTGTGATGGAAAGCAACAATAATGGAGTGAAATCTAATGAAATAACCTTTGGTACTTTTCAAGATATGAACATTTTCAGCAGATTTTCATTAAACCTGTCCTTTCAACAAGAATTTTAAAAACCTGCCTTGAAGTGAAATACTGTATGTCTAGTCGCACTGATGATTATGCAAGAGTCCAAAAAAAAAAAAATCTCCCAATGTTTTTTGTCAAACTCCACTCTAAAACCTGGAATTGACTTTCTACTGCAACATGAACAATCCTCGCTAAAGTGGGGAGTGAAAAAATTAACATTCCCCAACCATGATTCAAAATCACAACCAACTGATTGGTTATCATGTCAATTTAGTTCAGTTGGTAGATGACAAGTCAAACATATCTACCAGGACCTATGTTAGAAATACACACAGGCTTATTTCATTTCTAATAAATTCTGATAAAATTGAAATTTCCTTACTGTGATTTGAAATCACGACTGACAAGTCTCGCATGTCTACTAAATTTATAATACAGGTACACAAATGAATGCATTTATACTTGATAAATATTTTGTTTTATTCATTATATATACAATTTGCAAGATATCATAAACATTGGTTGGAATATTAGACAGGTTTTTTTTGTTTTTCACAAGAATTTTGGAGTAGGGATAGATGTTACTTGCATTTGAAAAGTACTAGGCCAAATGATGTGACTGGTAGCACTGACACAAAACCAAGTGAAATGGGGAAAAATAGCTTGACACTTGGCAGGCAATTCAGTTGCATCTCTTAGTTTTTATAGTGCAAATATTTAAACTGGAGGAAGTGAAAAATTTAAGGCCACAAATTCCATAAAATTTATCCAGTCACATCTCAACCGAATATTGTAATTTGTGTTTCCAAAGGAAAAATATCACCTGTAATAGACCTTCAGTTCATTGTACCCAAGGAATGTCTTGAACCTTGAAAGACTGACCTATCAAAAGTGCAGAAGCAGAAAATGTTCTAACAGTTGAACAAAATTCTTTTATACTCAAAAATCATGATGGGATACATTTGTCCAATGGACATTCAAGCTGGAAAAAAATCTCATATACATCCCAGCAGTCTCAAAAAGGATTAGAGTACCAAATAATCCTCATTGGGGTATTAAAATTAGTAAACTATTTTCCTTCCCCCAAGCTTATTTAATATCTATTTTCCAATGTCATGGGATTTCAATGCGGTTTTCACATAACATTTGAGGTTCTTGAGTTTCAATGAATCAATTGCAACTTTGAAAACAAACATCAAAACACAAAACCATTTTTTTTCTATAAAGATTTTATTCCTAAGAGATTTTCATAACAACTTTACTTTGAATTATGAGAGATGTCACTACTAGAAGACCATCTTCAAGCAAATTTGTTCCTTCTGTCCTTGTACATAATTTCACCGTTACGTATTTGTCGCTCTCTTTCTTTCTGTAAAACAAACAAAAAAGAAAACTTTAAAACTGCTACCATTGAAAATAAGCGTCAAGAGAAAAAAATTCACTATTTTTTTCAAACAATAAAGATACATCAATATTATCTTGATTTTTAATGAGTCAAAGACAATGATAATACATTTTCACTAGAATTTAGGTATCAAGATGAAATAATTATGTGTGTGTGCAGAATTTTCAACTGCATATTCAGTGTGATTTTCAGAAAAGAGTGCTTTGTACTTTTGAAAACACTTATTATAACTTGACTAAGACACATTCTGTTATGTTGAAATATGTCATTATTATTCCAAGAGTTGCGAAGTCGTGTTTGGCAGACCATACCTGAAGAGAGGAAAGATCACACAACCTCTTCTCCCAGTAATAAATATGAAACATTCACTGAAAGGTGAGAAGATTGGAAGAAATTGTTCAACCCAGACCAGTGTGGACTTCTTTCTTTCAAATAGTTAATTCTCAAAGTAATATTTTGCCCAGTGTATAGTGGAATATTATGACAAACTTTGCACTGATCAAACAATCAGCTGAAGATTATTTATTTATTAACTGATATTTTCAGTCATCTTGATTTTTTTCTTGCTTTCTATAGCAACTTTACTCAGGCCATCAATCAATGATGGTGAAGAGGAATTTGGTGTGATAAGAAATAACTATTCAAGAATCAAGATCGAAGAAAATACTTTGGAAAAAATTTTTTTTAAATTATTGACAATGCTTCATCCAAATGGAAATGATATATTAAAATAAAACAACAATGAATATCAACAGCTTTAATTCTGTATTTTATAAACTTTAGACATTCATCAGAAAAAAAGTTTTGGTTGTGAATAATTATAGCATATTCAGGTACAAGGTTAGAAGTAGTATAGCTTTATTTTTGCACCTCATACTCCAACATTCGTCTTGTATCAGGTTAGGGAATACAGGACCATAATCATTGGAATATAGAATGCAATAATAAAAGAATATCAAAAGCATTTTAGGAGAGACTACACTACATAATTCATATCCATATTTATTTGATTTAAAAAAAAAAAAAATGGTCTGAATTTTTGTGAATGAAGTGCAAAGGAATTCAAGAAGAAAGTCTTATGTTTTTAATTACTTACTCGTTCCGTATGTACCAAATATCCAAGAATGGCCATTGGAAGGACAACAATGTTGAGGCCAATTGCCACGGATTTAAATGTAACCTTGAAGTAAGGGAAACCCGTGACACGCATCGAATAGAAACGTTGTAGTTGAGGATCAAACTAAAGCAAAAGAAAAAACAGAAATATACAAATGCCATCATTTACAAAACTTTTTGTCTATCAAAAAAATTTCAAGATGAACAAAGGGGACTTTGAAGAACATATTCAGGAATAAACAATATGTAACTGAAGGGGGGGGGACAATTTATGGAGGAACATTGCCGGATTTTCTTTATATCAGTACATCCAAATTTTCCAGCAATTGATGGTCAAGTGCTCCTTTTAGCCAGAAAAATTACAATTGGGCACTTGAATTTCTCTTGTTTCTTTGAACACTAGTTCACCGAGCAGCCACAGGTGGCATTGCATGTGTAGCCATCTGGATTGTTTATACTGTGGTGGTTGTTACTACTCCATCGATTTTGTTAAATTCCTCACCTCATTTGCTCACATTAACTCCGAGTGATTGCTTCAAAGCTAATTGTTGGTATAAAGCGCAAACACAAATCCATATTGATGCAAGAAAATGTAGAAATGTTGAAAAAGAAAACTTGACTTGTGTTCCAGTACAGAAAACTGAGAGAAACATTTACTATAGACTTAATCAACAGCAGATGATATTTGGATTTGTCTAATACATCTTGATTTGTTTCATTTAGATTAAGATTTTTAACAATCTTGATGCTTTAAAGATTATGGTTAGCAATTCTGGAACAACTGGAGGTGGAAAACCTGTGGTGTAAATGCATAAACAAAATAACGATGACTCTTGTTTGTTTGTCCAATCTTGTTGAAGTAGAAACATATTTACAGTCCACCCTTTGTAAAAGTCATTAAAACATTCAACAAAATCATGAAAATTAAAAAAGGAATCAAATTAGGAAGAAATAAAAGTTGGCAAGAAAGATGTTGAACAAGTTTAAAAAGGCAACAAAGGGGATGAGAGTGAAATGTGTACAAGAAGAAACCAAAGGGGTTTAAGAGCAATCAATGAAATATGGCTACTTCAGGGTCCACTCTGAACATAACTATTTCAGTCACTAACATAAATTTTTTCCTCCTACTCATGGGGGGTGGATTTCAAGTTCCTTCTAAGGATGGTTTAGGCTGAGATGAGTAGAGTAAAAAAATAAAAGTGATAAATTCCAATTAAGAGAATCTATTAAGGCAACACCAGATAATTCAATCTAGCATTTGTAGCTTTCCCTTTTCTCTGTTAATTGATGCTGTAGGAATAGAATCTGCCTCTCTCTTCTCTCTCTATCCATTATTTTATAACTTTCACTTTTTTCTCTCCACACGAAATTTGAACTAGTCATGGTTGTCAGGTTAGGAAAATATATTAAGGGGGGGTTTCCAAATAAGAGATCTTTTTTCATTAAACCTAGCCAGACTACCTCAGAATGTTTTAATTCTTCAGTCATCAGAAGATGACATACAAAATTAGATTTTAATATATCATTTACAAGTAGTGTTAATGTAATGGTCAGGATTTGTGGCCAAAAAGGAATGAATACTAAGACTTCCACTCAAAGGAAATCAAATTCAAGAGAAAAGGATTAGAGAAATAAATAGAAAAACTTTTGTTCAGAGTTTTCTCAGATGTTGGACTAATGGGACACTCAAAGAGAAAAAGCCACAGTATACTATAAATTGATGAAAATTTTGCTTAAAAAGTGGGAAAAATAAAAGTGTTAAACCTCTGAATAAACAGGAAGCAAACATTCATTTAATGATTATTGTTTATCATTATTTATAACTATTTATGACCATTTTATTTCATTATAAAACAAGAACACATTTGCTACTTTTGTGTTGCTTAATAGGTTCACATTTACATATCAACATAATATGTACTTATTTCATGGCCAGAAATAAAATGTGCCTTTTTTCCAAGCCCAAATTTCGACTTTTCTGTGACTTTTACCCTGGACCCAACAGATATAAAGATTCCATATCAGATTTTCAAGGTTTGTACTGGGATATAAGCCTTCCCCCAATGAAGATGGGAGGGGGCTTACTCTGCGACATTGGCCCATAGCAAATGAGTATCGGAAATTTTATCAAAATTAAATATGCCAATTTCTGACAGATCTTTAAATCTCTCAGGTGTCGATTTCCCGATGAAATTGCGTCCATATGAATCTATCATCAATGGGGAGGATATTAAGAATTCATACTTTCCAGTAAGTTCACAATATTCACCAAAATGAAAAAGTAGACCAAGAAAGGAGAATTTTAGGGTTACGCACATTTCAACTATACTTTTTTTCTTGGAACAAATTGTCCGATTCAATCAATTCATTTCCTTTCATTCCAAATCTAATAAAATACTGTTTTTTTTTTCCTTTTCTTCCATAAAATTTCTGGAAAATCAAGCAACTTTTAACCATTCCCCCCCCTCCCCTATGAAATCTAGCCACTTCAAGCCATTGAAAACAAGAAAAAAATGGCTATTTAAAGATTTGGTCTGTAAGAAGTAGCAGTCATAGCGTCACCGTGGATTATCTCCCTTGCCCAATATTGGCATTTTGTTAAGTCTTACATAATCCAAATTTATACCGAAAAAAAAAAAAAAATAAAAATTATATTATAAATATTATATATATATATATATATATATATATATATATATATATAATTTCAAGTAATTTCATGTGCTTTCTATCAATAAGATCTTCGTCCCTTCTGGAGATTTGCCTGTTTTTAGAAAAATTAATTAACAGAGTTGTTTTGGAGGTGAAGGAGGTTCTATTTACAATGTAACTATAATGCTAAACAGGGCCTTCACTTTCCATCCGTCGTAAGGAGATGCATTTCCGAAGTATTCGGTTAATTCTTTTTTTTTTTTTCCTCTTGAAAAGAAATCATTTTTTTCTTCATCTGCTTATGTCCATTCTTACCTTCATATTTTCTAAACGTGAAGAGGTTACGCTTTCAACTTTTCTCTTTTTTTAAATTTGGTGTTATCAGAATTTTATGCCAAACTTCCACTTGAAAACATTTTAATGGTATCAAGACGTAGTTTTATACGAAGGACGGAAAGTAGGGGTTCAGTTCAACATCTATAGTAATCAGTGAGTTACATTATAAATCAAACTTTTTTTGAGAAAATAATTTTTCACGAAACTGACACATTTCTAGAAGAAAAAAAAAGGTCTTAATTGATAGAAAGTACATAAAATTACTCGGAGGGAACAAATTTAAATACGATTTGGGCCGTTTAAAGGTTATAATAAATGCAGGCGTGTTTCTGATGATTTGTTTTTAAAAGTCAGTCTTTCTTTCAGTAAAATGAAATGATGCCAAGATTGAACATCCATCAAGAATACTTGAAATCTCTCCCGAAAATCGATTTTAGAAAAGAGAAATATCTTCTTTGAAAGAACTTATTTGATTTACTTACAATATAACCTCCAACTCCTCTATGAGGATTTGTAAACTTTTTCTGCCATTCTTCTTTAAGAGCATTTTTCATCTGAGCTCGTTCTTCCATTGCTTGCATCTCTTTGGGGCTTACATCGTACATTTTCCAAGGGTCCCAGGCTTTCTTAATGACCCCTGCCATCTTGGGTTTGGTATTTTAAATAAATACCCAGAAAAATGAAGTATAACGGAGGTTTGTTTGTTGTTGTCCTTCAACGTTCACCTCTGAATGGAAAGCGACAATCGAGAAAAGTTAGTCATGAATTTAGCAGCCGCCGACGTTTCGTACTTTTAAGGGAGATAACTCTGATTTTCAAGTGATTTTGGTTAGGTTGAAATCTCATCTGCATAAATAACTAGACTAATTATTCTCACTGACAGGCAGGATAAACTGTGGTAAAAAAAAGAAAAAAAAAGATTACTAAAATACATACGTAGATGGAAATCAGATTGTGTAAAATCAGATTGTGTAAAATCAATTTGCTTTTTAAAAATGATATTTTTGACATTTGGAGTTTTTTTTAACGGTCAAGGAAAATTATACACCAAACATAAAATAAACAAAATCATCCTCCCTCTTACACTCAATCCCTCTCTATGAACGATACAAAAATACCCATTATTCTCCGTCTTACTCTATGGGCCTCTTTGTGAATGATACAAATTTTGTACTCAGTGAACTGACTGCTGTTTAAGAAAAGCAGCAGTCAGAGGATAGCAGAAAAAACAGATACAGAAAAAATGTGTTCATTTTAGCATACATTTACGATGTAAATCACATCATATGTTTTGGAGAGGGGTTTCAAAAGCCGATTTGCTAAAAACCCTTCGCAGAGTTACATAGATACTAACAGATTTTCTTAGGATTATGCTGTGAGGGTTTGTGATAGGCTGTCACGTATAGATGGATGGACAGACAGAATTTTATAAATTTTATGTATGTGAACACTGCTAAACATGAACTAAGGGACAAATTTAGCATGAATTCACATTGTTAATTGAAACTCCCTCAAATTTTTTTCTTTTTTTACTAAGCTCCCCTTAGTAACCACAAAAAATTTAGTGGCAATAGCTGTTGCTTGAGTGACAAACGGATGGACAGATAATAAATTTTTTAGTTGAACATGAATACTGTCAGGCATGATGTAAGGGACCAATTTAACAAATATTTTCCGCCCCACTGAAGACTTCTTTATTTTTTGGCAAGGGATATTTTAAAAAACCAACTTGCTAAAAACCTACTCGGGGTGGGGTGGGGTAAATTTGTTGGTCATAGCTCAGGATGTTCTTGAATTATGCAATAACGGTCAGACAATCATTTAGTGAATTATAGTAAGATTAAGTAATCCGTCTGTCAATCACACTTTAAAAGATAGAAATGTAACGTTGAAAGAAGAGGGATTCTGAGAATGGATTCTCAACACAAAGACTGAGAGGAAGGCACAGAGAGGGAGAGAATAGAGTACGGTTATGCGAAAGGGTAAGTGTGAAACATGAAAATATTCACTAAAGGAGAATGGCTTAACCACTGAGAAAAGAAACAAGCAAAGAAAGTGAAATGAGTCAAAATTGAACTCACTTTCGTATGTCTAAGAAATACTACAGTGTTAAAGAATTCCACTCCTGGACATACCGTTAGCAAAGCAATCGGTATTTTACTAGTTACTAGCTGGAATACCAGCATTGTCCAGGAAAGAAAACCAAGCTCACTTCCATTCCAGGAAAAAAAAAACATACTTTATGTGGTGGTGGAGCTCAACTTTGTCACTTTTAATCATGTTAAGATAGAGTTACATGGAAAATTATTGTGAATGGTTGTACTATGGGCTGAAAGTAATGCTATATCCCAGCTTTATAGCTCATTTGTTTTCAAGTTTAGTGTGAGTGTGTCCGTTCTATTAACTATATTGTTCATGCGTAATAGAATGGATACACCCACCACTAACCTGAAAAAATTCCATTTCAAAACTGACCCTATGCCAAAAAATTATTGATGTGTTTTTTGCTTTCATTGATAAAATGAAAGCAAGAAAACCAATAAATAAGATAAGCTGGAGGTAAAGAGTGTTGGAGATAAAATACAGAAAACATGGGAAGAGAGAGGGAGAGAGAGTAAGAGAGAGAAAGTCAACATACTTTTTGAAGAAGGCGAGAGGGCTTTGACTTTGGAACAGGCAGGGTAAATTTGCTCATAGACTTTGACAACTGATGTTTATTACTACTCAACACTGCTGGAAAATCACCAAAAATATGAGGACCCCAACCCAAAATTGTTAAGAATTAATCAAAGCTTCTTTAGAGAAATTCTCAATGCAGCACTAAACATTGACAGATACCATCTGCACTGAGCAGACAGAAAACAAAGATCACATGGTGCCATAGCCATTTATATCAAAAGTGAATACACCTGTTCTGTGTCCAATACTGTTTGTAAGGTGCTTATCATGAACATACAGGAATTGAATCTTTGTTTGATTAACCAACCACCTTGATGTTAAAGCTTTGAATTCACTCCAGTTATAAATCAAGTTAAAGAAACTCTATTCAATCATATAAACCCTCCAACACTTGAGTTGCCAAATAATAATTCAACATTACGCCGAGCTGTTTCAATGACTCCAGATGATAAAATTTAAATGAACTCATGGTTAGATTTTATGGCTAGTATTTTCTTAACCCAGCTGATGAATAAACCTATTTGTGTTGGGAACATTCTGCATCTTGTATTCATTAATATGAACAGAGACTTTCGCATCTACACGATCATACAATATCCTCAATTCTCTGATCATAGTATTATAGACATGGAATCTACAGATATAGAAATAGCCACAATACATGAATCACCTGAGAATGACATAATAACTCCTCTAGACAAGATTCTACGATGCAAATGGGGAAGCTATAAAGTCCAAACTTTTCTTCTATATCCTGGTACCATGAATTGGATAATTTAAGTGTAGAAGAACAAAACATGAGATTAATGAACGTGGTACAAAACATGGCATCAAAATATTTGAGGGAAAAAACACCCAAACTAATAAACAAAGTTGTAGAAAAGGCAAATACTCCAGAGAAGGGTGTGTGCTCATTTAATATGGAAAAAAAAAACATCTTAAAGCCCTTAGTAAGTGTAGACATGAAAATCAAAGAAAGATTGAATGATGAAATATCAAAAACTAAGTGCCATTAAATCATCTCTCCCCAAAGAGTGAAAGAATGCAGAAAATAAAGCCATAAAAAACAATTCTAAATACTTTTTCAGCTATGCTAAAAAATTTCGGAGGGCAAATGTTGAATTTCAATCTTTTCATGACAACAGAATAAATCTTAAATAAACCAGAAGACTATTTCGGAATTTTTGAGATGAGGTATTATTATTATTTCTATTGATATTCGGACCATCCTCATCTTTGTTGTTTTTCATACGTTTCGGCCGTTGCACTCTAAGGCCGTAGAGTGCAACGGCCGAAACGTTGTATGAAAAATAACAAAGATGAGGATGGTCCGAATATCAATAGAAACCAGAAGACATTGCAAATCACCTTCAAGAATGATATTGCTTTTCACAAAGCCTAATGCTAACCAGAAAAATTCTAACCAAAAAAAAACAACACATTTTTCACCTGTAATGACAACTTTACTGAACTCAGGAACTTAGAATTCTCAGAAGCAGATATTGAAAAAGTTATATCTGAGATGAAGATGAACCCTGTTAGTGGTAATGATGGTTTCCTTGCAATATTATTCAATAACTGCAAGGCTGGATCAAGTGAATCTCTCTACAACACATACAGAAAAATCATTAGATGAAGGAATGATACCAAGAGCAATAAAAGAATCCATTATCTGTTCTATACACAAAAGAAGGTTGAATGGAATACCTAAAAATTATTGTCCCATTACAATGACATTTTACATAATTAAATGCTTTGAGAAAATAATCTGGAACCCTCTGGTTGAGTGTTTTGGAGGATACTAATTTAATGAACCAAAATCAACATGGTTTTAAACAATACAGGTCATGCCTGTCCATTATTGGACCATTATGACTTTATTCTCAATATTCTAGAGATATCCACAAACGCTGATGTTATCTATTTTGGACTTCAGTAATGTATTTGATGTTGCGGATCATCAGCTACATCCAAGAAAGTTGAAGGGATGCAGATTAACTGAGAAAGTTGGAAATGGATCCATGCATTTTTAACAGACAGAAAGCAAACCGTTAAAGTGAAAGGTGTTTTCTCCTCTACCCAGCCAGTCACTAGTGGAGTATCCCAAGGATATGTACTTGGACCTATACTTTTTCTGGTGATGATAGAAAATAGAAATGAAAACATTGATTCTCTAATGAAGATCTTTGTATACGATACTAAACTTGTTCATTCGATAATAAGTGTGGAAGATGGTATCAAACAGCAATATAGTCTCTAAATGGACCAAAAATAATATGTTCTCCAATCAAGATAGATTTGTGCTTCTGTAGTATATTCAAAATCCTCATTTGGCTGAAAACATTAACTATTGAACACCCAATGGCAAAGACATTGAAGTGAAGGATCATACCAGAGATCCAGGTTTGATAATGAGCTATGATTTAACATTCTCTGAATGTATTGTTACAATGACTAAAAAGTGCAGAAGTCTCATGAGATACATTATCAGAACTTTTAAAACTAGACGTGTAATTCCCATGCTTACATTATATAGAGCATTGATTTTACCAAGGTTAGATTATTATTCCCAGTTGGCATGTCCCTGAATCCAAGTACAAATTAACAAACTCGAAAGGATTCAGAGAACTTTCACTTCATACATTATGGAAATGAAACATCTTGATTATTGGGACTTGAAACTTCATTCCATTTGATTAAGACATAAAAGGGACTCTATGATCTACATCTGGAAAATCCTTGGAGACATAGCTCCAAATCTTACTGTGAATCCAGCCAAGACTAGACCGAGTGATAGGCAGGGTAAAAATTGTGTTATACCCCCTTTGAAAACCAAAGATACACTTGCACAGTGACGAGTCTGAGAGAAAATGACCTTGCCATATGTGGTCCTTAACTTTTGAATGGTTTACTGTGGCATATCAAAAACATAACAGGTAGCAAAACAGACCAATTCAAACAAAAACTTCCTCTTGAACTTGACAGACACACACAGCTCCAGGTTATGCAGTCAAGAGACAAACTGTCTGGAACAGCTTATGAGACAGGTTTTTTTTAATCAAGTGAAGGTGTGAATAACATGTCCATTGTTTTATTTTTTTAACAGGACAAAATGAATAATGATAATGATATTGGATGGAATGTTTTTGTCAATCATGAGAAAAATGATTGATGAAAATCCTGGTATGAAAATTAAATTTTTCTGATATATAGAATTTAAGATTGGCTGGGAAGGTTAGCCTATGCGGGAAGTCGATTTTTATTGATTCTCCCTTCTGAATATCAGGTCAACCAGCCTTTTGGTTTCAGTAGAGAAGAAGCATGAATAAACAAACAAAAGGCTGAAATATTAGTATAGATTACTTATTGATAAGCTTAATATAGTACGACACAAGGTCATATTCGGGGCAAATATCCATACCTCACATAAATGAATCACTGTAGCCTGAGTATGTACCGGAACAGATCATTAGACATACACACACATGAGTAACGAGAGAAATTTGTAGCCCACTTGACTGGTTGGTCAGATAGGTTATTTGTGGGGCTACAGTGATTTGATAGGAGTTGGTAAGAAGATTATTTTGTGGAGTTGGCCTGCTTGCCTGTAAACTCAGCATCAAGTCACCCTTGTTTTCTCTTGGGTTTGCACACTGACCACTGGGAAACATCCAAACTGAATATCTAACCCACGAAACAAGACTTATTTCTACCAAAACAAAACCTATGAAAAAATCTACTGATAAATTTGAATTTCTTTGGAATCATTTTTTAAGAAAAAAAAATTTTTACCTCTAAGTGGAAGAGTCTATTGTTACAGGCAGAAAAACCAAAGGTCATACAGCTCATCATATATCAACTTAGCATGAGCTAGTTTAAGAACATCTTTACTGGGAGAACTAATGAAGATCAAACCCACTAAGATTAGCTTGCTAATCATTGCTATATGGTGTACATCCTGATCTTATTCGTTAATCACTGTGGAAAAAATTCATGGATATATTTCGATTGATATGTTTTTTGTTTTTTTTTAAAATGCTGAATCTTTTTACAAAGAAGAGTCCATAGTTAGAAATGGTCAATGGGAAGTATTTTTATCCACAAAATTTTAACCCACCAGTGGAAGAGTCCATGGTTACAGACAGTGAATCAAGAAAATCACACTGTTGATTATTGGATAAGTTAAAAAAAAAAACATTTAAAATTTTGGTTATGGTAATTTTTGTTCACTCCACATAATGCCCTTGGGAAAGATATGAATCCATCTCACCTCTGCCAATAGATCAGGTCAGTGATTACCTGCTGCTGGTACCATGTAACCCAGTACAACCTGTCACGCGTTACTTGGAGAGGAGATAGACACCAGCAAGTGATCCCTAGTGGCCTTAAAAAAAACTCCATGAAGAAACCAGCATGGTTCTTTGATGATGTACTTAACTTGATTGTTCCTGTAACAGTTGATGGTGGTTTATACAGAGTCTTTTATGGTTTGTTTCTGGCTTCTTCATTTGACACATAGTCCTTCCATTTGATTTCCATGATTTTACATTGGCATCTAGTGTCGAGGCCATCCAATTTCTTCCCCTGATCAACTAGGTCAATGCTTTTAAAACTGGGGTCAGCAGACCACTGGTTATCCGTCAAATAACGCTTGGGTGTTCACAGCAGTGTTCCCTCTAAACCTGGCATCATAAATCTTGCAGCAGAGAAATATCATCATCCACCGCACAGCTATCATACAGACCTGTACCAAATGTTAGAATTCAAAATAATGTATTTTAAAATGCATTTTGATATGATTTTTAAAAGGTCAAAAATTTCTTTTTAATGGTGTTCGTTAATTAGTCCAAAGCAACTAAATGCTAAAAATGAGAGTCCGCCAAAATGTTCAATATTATATCATTTTTATCAAAAAGGTTGATCTTTCAAAGTTTCCCAATCACTGTTCCAGGTCATGGGATAATTTGATTTGTTTTGTTTTACTATCATTCCAAGAATTGTTCAGATGATTGATTGCATTCACTGGTCCTATCAGCTAAACATTTCACGGGTAAAATATAATCTCTACATCAACAACAATCATTTGTTGTGACTAACTACAAAAAAAACCCAATTACAACAGATGGCTCTCATCGAATTTTCCCAGTATAAACTAATACCTAGAAAAGTACAGTTTTTATGTAGTACGGTTAAGGTCATCATCATCATCTTTCTTTCAGTGTCCGTTGTTGGACATAGACCTTCCCCAAGATTCACCACACTTCTCTATCATGGACGTCGCGGAGCCAGTACTTACTGAATTTGTCTTGCTTGTCCCTCCATTTAATATTCTGCCAGCCTCGGTTACGCATGTCGTGAGTCGCGATGTCCGTCGGTTGTCCACCATTCTTGCAACATGGCCAGCCCACTGCCATTTGACTTTTTTAATGTATTCTATGATGTCTCTGACTCTTGTCTTTTCCTGGATGTGCTGTGCTGTCTTGTGGTTTCTCAATGTGAGGCCCAGCATATTCGCCCAAACAAGGACTACAAAACAATGAAAAGGATACGCAAGACGTGAGCAATCAACTTGAGAACTTCCCAGAAGTAACCCAGAGGGAGGTGAAACAAGCCATTAAACAGACAAAGAAGGGAACGGTCCTTGGACCAGACAACATCACCATTGACCTACTCTGAAAAGTGGGTAGAATCATCACTAGGAAACTGGCCGTTTTTTTCAACTTGTATCTAAAACACAGTAAAGTACCAGATGACTGGAACACTGCTATCATAATGCTTTTATACAAAAAAGGAAATCCAAAAGACCTCAACAACTACAGGCCTATAAGCCTTCTCAACTGCGTATGCAAACTTTTCACAAAGATCATCACCAACTGGATCATAAAAACACTTAATGAAAACCAACCACAAGAGCAAGCTGGCTTCAGAAGAAGCTACTCGACCATGGACCACCTGCATTCAATAAATCAGCTGAAAGAAAAGGCAGCAGAATATAAACTACCACTCGCCGTAGCATTTATCGACTTCAAAAAAGCATTCGACTCAGTAGAAATCCCTAAGGTCATGGAGGCGATCACTTGACAAGGTGTAGATCCAGTATTTGTCGAAGTGCTGAAACATATATACAGTTAAGGTATTGCTGTACAAAGAAACATAATGAAGAATCAACTGGAAGAAAATATCTAAGAAAAGTAATGAAGTATAAACTGGAAGAAAACATTTAATTATAATAAGACCTTGAACAGTACAAAAAACTTTGAAACAAAATAACTGCATGAATTGAGATATACCTGGATACATACTAATGAACAGGTCTCCTCTTTATTTAATCGAGCTTAAAATAACTGATCTTTATCTTTGTTTGCTAGCTAAAGATTAGGAAGAAGTGCTTTGCCATGCACATCTATAAGTTGAGAAATCTCAGTGTGCATGCATGTGTGTATGTGTATATGCACCAGGATAATCCGATAACTGGCGATTGTATGGAATTGATATTTGCCATATATATTAATAAGCACACAAGGAATTGCAGTTTTAAGTTTGAAGCTGTTTTTATCAGCAGTTCTTGGAAAATCTAATGAAGATAGATTTTTAAAAAATACAGATTATATATCCTTAATCAAAAATTATAGATCCTAATTTAGTTATAAAATATCAAAATTTGCAATATTGAAGAGCAGTAACTGAAAAAAAATATGAAGCCATAGTTTCGTATGATGGATGGAAATTTATTTTACATGATTATTGTGGGAAGTTGGTTGGCAAAAGTCTGGTCCCTTCCATGCATGCACCTTTGGAATGGGCATTGCCCTAGTGTCATATCATGAATCAAGAACAACAAATCTCTTCCCAAATTTTCAGACAATTAAATCACTTTGTATTTTCATAACTTGGAATTGCTCGAGTATTTTTGGAGATATTGAGTGGACTGAGATGAACTTTTGGCGATATCATGTGGATTGAACTTATAACTACGACGTAGGGGAGATGATTGTGCATGGAACTGCCGCAAAATTTGATAAATTCTTTCATAGCCTATTGTCTACCCTTCCACATTCATTGAAAACTTTTGGAGATATTGTATGGGCAGACATGAGCATATATATAAATATAGGAGAATAAAGACAAAAAATATTTTTCTATCAAGAATGTATTCCTGTATCCATTCCTAAATTGAACCACTTCTTTCTCATACAATTGCTCACCCCTACACAGGATTTCATTGTAATCCATCGAGTACTTTCAGAGATATCTTGTGGACAGACAGATGGAAAGACAGACAGACACGACTGAATACATATTCCTCTTCATTAGCAAAGGTAATGGGAACAGTGACATAGCAAGAGATTTCGGGGCAAAAGGGGTCCGGCTCCCTGAGTAGCCCCTCCAACGTTGTGTGAAATTTGATGAAGATTCGCAATGAATAAACATACACTATCACTTGACTAGTGGAAAAAAAAACAATCCCAAAGGCTGAATTATTGTTTATGCAATTCATGTATACGTACCACATATCCTTCTTATTGAATAATGTCTGTAGGGATATAATGGGTGAACTACTATTCATAAAGCTTTTGGGGGTCTCTCAGTTTTGGGATGGGAGGTGGTGTTTTCAAACTGCCCCACCTCAGCTAGGCCTCTGCATGAAAACATCCTGAAAGCTGTTGCTTTTTAACAATAGCATTTTCTTCATTCACCATTTTCTATTGAAAATGAAGCCTTCAAATCAATCTTTATTATTGATTACATTTGGAATTCATAAGTACTTCTTTCTAAATAAAACAATAGCAAATGGTTTTTTTTTATATTTCTCCCCCAATAAAGTACAAATACCTATCTCAGTTTCTCCATATCTATCTATCTATCTATCTATCTATCTATCTATCTGAGTCTGTTCATATCTCTGTTCTTATCTACTTATGCAAGCCAGCTCATAGCTATCTATCTATCTATCTATCTATAAGAAACTGTCAACCAAAACTGTCAATATAGATTTCTTTCAGTTTCTAAGTTGGTCAGGCTGGCAATGTATATATGCTTACATATATGTATCATGCATACAGGCCAGACCAATGGAACTAAAGGGCTAAAAGTTGAACATTTACTCATTATGTCAAGAAAACACTTTTTTTTTCAATTTATTCTTATTATTAGATGAAGTATTTCAAGATTATTAGCACAGAGGATGAACTGTTCAAAATCAATGATAATGTTTTCGCTTTTTTTCAAAATCCCCACCCCACCAAAAACTTATATAGAGTGGCATTCAGTTTGTAATCTAAATCTATGCTGAATTGAACCCTTAGTTTGTGTCCGTTTGTTTTTTGAAAATTCAGACGATCACTGCCCAACAAAAGGTGAGAAATGTAGATTTATCACTGATCATCCCCTTTTCCAACTTTTTAATTGATTGCCCTCAACATTATCTAGCTATCTATCTGTTGATTCACATCTATTCATCTATTGAACAACTGTAGCCACCAAAGGTGGCAAAGGGTTCTATCCCTTTTTCTATGTGCGTGTGTTCGTGAGTTCCAGCACTCCTGGCCATACCATTTTGTCTCCAGTGCGGTCTATGTGATTCATTTATGCAAAGTATAAATACCAATGATAATCTCATCGGCCCTTTGATAGGTGTTTATCCCTAGAGGATTTCTAACCTCCCGCTTCATCAACACACTAGTGGGATGGATGAGCTGGTTTAGTTGCTCACCATCTAACCATAGAATAGGTAGTACTTGTTTACATAATACCACTAGCAGGCGAACCTTGACCTGACCCGAAAGGAAAAAAAAAAAGAATAATGAAAATATTTAATTACAAAACATCAGAAAACTATTCCAAATGAATATTAGAAACCGGCAATCAAACCTGTCACCAAAACTTTAATATAAATTTCTTGAGTTTTCAAGTTAGTCTGGCTGGCTATCTATTTACCACATGTACAGGCCTCCCCAATGGAGTAATAGAACTTGACAAACTTTCACTCAATATCATGCTTAAGGAAGAACATTGTTTTTGTTTTTCTGAAAATTCAGATAAATGGGTCTTAAATTAGGGATTCAATTTGCAATGAAAATTTATGCTAAATTGATCCTTTGTGTACTGCAACGTTTACATTTGTTTTCTGAAAATTCAGACTTTTTTTTTAGAAATCATTGCCCAACAAAATGTGAGATAAGTAAATTATTCATTGATCACCCTTTTTTCCAATTTTTAATTGATCATTCCCAGTATGGCATGCTGCCAAAAGATGCTGTCACGTGACAGCTTCTATCGATTGACTGACCAGACCTGATTATTGAAGTTTATCAAATCAAATAATCTCAAACGCAGTCAGTGTTTGTAAATCAATTGTACTTTGTATATTACATGCAAGTATATGTGCGTAAGTATATTGTTTAGTAACCCTGAATTGAAGTGTGATTATTCTGACTGGATTTAAAAATAAGATGTATATCTTTGCTATAATTGAAAGATTTACTAATGTTTTAGGTTGTTACACATGAAATGTCAATCTTTAATATCAGAGTGAAAGATTCACTAATGTAATAGTATATTTTTCAGTAAGTTGGTGTATAATTCATTAACGTTGGAGGTTTTTGAGTAATGGTGTCCAACCAAAAAGTTGGACTAATTTCTAAACACGATTTCAAAATCCAAATTACAACATAATGCAACTGATAATACCAACAAAGCATTTGTAGTGAACTCTACTTTACTGTGATCTGATCTGTGTTGGTTCAAAAGGTTTAGGTCAGGAAATCCAGATACCAATAATAAATCTCAGGCTTTGCCCAAACCTGTTCTCAAAGAATCGACTGCTATGGTCAAAATGACTGACAATTAATGGAAGAATAATTTTTTCATAGAATAAATTCATCATTATGTTATAACTTCAGTGTTTATCTTTCTTTATGTACATCTATATTTCTCAATGAATCAATCTTTCAATCAATTCATATTTATTCTGAAATAATCCCGACCTCATCACTATTTGATTTACTTAAATATCTCATTCAACAAACTGGTGACTCAAAGAAGAATATCATATCTTCTAACAAACCTTAAATTGCATATGACTGTAGAAACTTAATGGTAGACTGCATACTACAGTGGCACCCACATTTTCATAATAGTATTTGAGAAGAAATCAAAAAATCACTTGAGGAAAATAAGCAAGACCATGTTACATATTTTTTAAGCTTCTACAAATCTATTTCAATGTAAAAGAAGTAATCAAAACACTGAAGCCCCACTAATCCCCCGACCAACCAGCGAGGTAGGTCACAGATTATTCTTTGGTCGAATTTCGGGGGCTGAAACCTTGAAAGTTCACACAAGTACACAACTAGGCACCATCAAAATTGTTTTTTGTTTTTTTTCTAAATTTTGAGGTCCTTTTAGTCATGTTGCCTGTGTCGTGTACTCTTTTTTAAGAAAATTTTAGATAAGATCTATTTCTTAAAGATTTTAGAAGAAAGATCTATTTTAAAAAAATTCTAGATAAAAGATCTATTTTTTAATCAATTCCCTGTACTCTGACAGGTTACAGTGATTCATTTATGCAAAGTACAGATATTCTACACTTTCTTTAGATAAACAATTCATGCCTTATAACTTCCCATATTTCCAATAAGAGGGTGGTGCAAATATGGTTTGAATATTTGCATTCTTACTCTGCTCACACAGAGAAAAAATTGTATAAAACCATCATAAATCCCTTAGATCAAAATTTTTAATTTTTATGTTATCGGAAAGAGTACCTTTGAAAAGTCTTCAAAGTGTACTTTTATTGTTACTCTTAGGTGTTTAATGGCCAGCAGAGGTAGAATAAGCAGGTGGGGGTTGGAAAATCTGTCACAACTTAATAAACTGTTGGGGGTTGACATAAGCCATTGGGGTTGAAAACTATGAGGTAAGAAACACTGACACACTTTGGGAAGATCTGAAAAAAACAAAGTTGTTAGAGAAAAATTCATAGTTGGGGTAGGATAGGCACATGGGAAGTAAAAGTGTACAGTATTGACAGGAACAAGAAAATTCTTTAGTTTTGAAAGATATAGACTGAAAAGTTTTGTGGTGATACAAAATAGCAGATACAATTAGACTGTGTTTATAAATGCAATTAGTTTGACCAATTTCCCCCCACCCCTGTATTATTTATGCTTTTTGATGCAGAAGATTTTGGCAAATCCATAGTTGTACAACCCCCCTACTCCTGGGTCAACTATTAGGAAGGAGAGAACAGAGATGGACTCTCAGAAATTAACTGATGGTGGGAGAGGGTGTCCTAATAAGAGCGAAGGAGGGGGTTTTTCCCCTGAATTGGGTGGAATTTAAAATGTTATTCATAGATTTTCGTTGTTGCTTTAAAAACCTTTTTTTGTCGAGTAGAGTTAGACCTATGGTTGGTGTCGCCCGGGATGGTAAATCCTGATGTCACCCCCCCCCCCACTCCAGAACTTGCTCTCTTCCTAGGATATCTAGAATGTTGGTGATCTGATTCACCATGATTCTTCCATATTATTGAATGTGATGGTATAAACCTGCACTTACTAACAATTGAACAAACATAGCCACCAAAAGTACCAAAGGGTTCTATCCTTTTTTCATATTTGCACGTATTTGTTTGCACCTGGCCAAACTGTTTTGTTCACAGACTTGAAAATTGGCATCAGTACTCCACTAGACCCTTTCTAAAAATGATTTAAAAAAAAAATTTCTGTCTTTTTGGGGGCTTTGTTTTGATGAGTTCATTAATAATAAATCAGCAAATAATTCTTCAGAATCTAGATATTTCCATTTTTCTTCACTCTATTTCAGATGTTTCCCAGTGGAAAACGCCAGTGATGTCATAAATAGTATTTATTCTGACCATATTTGTTCTTTGCTGGAATTTTTTTTACATAACTTCAAATTAACTATGGTTGTTTGATTATTGACTGTGATGGTGAGTTCTATTCATCTTTAGTTTTTAATTTTTCAATTCTGACTTTGTGAAATAATATGGAGAAGATAAGTCTGGGTGACGATGAAAATGTTTGTATTTGGCATCTTTCAAAAAGGTTATACAATAAAACTAGAAAGTACTCAGAGAGTTCATACCTCAGCTAATGTCATTGTCAGGGGAAGTAATTGCGTATGGATCAAACCCAAAATCTATGCAATTTTTTGTATCCCATTTCTCACCCTTCCACAAATTTACATAGTAATTCATTGAGAACTTTTGGAGATACTGAGTGGATAGACATGAAATTTTGGCAAAACAAGGTATGGTCATATGACTACTACAAAGGGGAGGTAATTTTGTATGGATCTGTCCCCAAATAAAATCACTTTTTCTGTAACTGATTGTCTACCTTCATTGAAGTTTATGGAGAATTTCTGGAGATATTATACTGACAGACAAGAACTTTTAGCGATATTATGTGCTGTGAATATAACGCTGAATTCTGGGAGGCAATTGCATATAAATCCGTTAAAAAATTCAATCATTTCTTTAGTGGCCTTTTGCTCACCCTCTTCATTGGTATCACCCACTGTGGTGGTGCCGCACACCGGGCACTGCCACCCCCTTAGTCTGTGACTGGTTGGGATATTAAATTTGAGACATTTTTCTTTCAGATATTAGTCAATCGCCTTTTTTTTCAGAGTGTGAGAATTTCCATTATTCTTCTGAAGAGATAACCTAGGTTATTATATTCTTAATATATATTCAAAAACAGATCTTGTTAGTCATTCAATAGAAACCATCATGTGATCAATGTCTTTTGGCAGCATCCCATGTTGGGGGGTGATCAATTGTAAAAATGAAAAAAAAGGGGATGATCAATAAATATATTACTTCTCTCACATTCAGTTGGGCAGTGATCACTAAAAAAATCGTATGAATGCTATTGGACATAAATTAAGGGATCAATTTAGCATAAACTTACAATGCAGATTTAACACTCCATTAAAAAACCTATTTAGTGGACTAATTTTCTAAAAACAAAGACAAAAAACGTTTTTCCTAGTCATAAAAATGAGGAAATGTTAAAATTATCAGCCCTCTAGCTTCATTCGTATGCATGATACATACATAGCAAGACTAACTTAAAAACTGAAGAAACCTATGTTGATTGGTTTTGTTGATGGTTTAAAGCAAGAAATTGTCCTGGACTCTAAATTATATCACTTTCATCTCTAATAGTAATTCTATTATCATGTATGGAATAATACTTGGAAAATATATTTTTAGTGTTACTCAAGACATTTTCTTATAAACAAACTTTATAACAAAAGAACAGTGAGAAAAGAACAGGTGAAATAGATTTCAAACTAGCATTGTCATCTGCCAATGAATTTTTTATTGCATTTTTAGATCTCAAATAAAATAAATGTCCTCTTTGCAGAAAAGGGAATAAATTCACTTATTGAACCCTTTTCAGACAAGCCTTAATGTATTAAGATGCTTGATGCATGAATTTTTAAATAGGCATTTTAAAAAAAGTCAGAAACAGGTCAGTTTTAATAAACTATTCACCAACCAAATCAGATCATATTTTGCACCAAAATCATAATGGGATACATTTGTTCCGTTGATCATTTATCCTGGGTCAAATAAGAACATGGAATTAACAGATCACTTTGCCTATACGTCTTTCGTGTTCAGTCATGTAATACAAGAAAATTTCTGTGCTGGGTTCATACATAATTTTCTGCCGATGTAAAAGTTGAAGAAAATCTCATCTACTCAATTTTTCGGGACACACGTGTGCCTGTAGATGACTAAAAGATATCCATTGAACATTTATATCCCAACAGTCATAGAAACCTCAGGACATTGATGGATGTCCCAGGAGACTCAAAATCATTAAGAATAATACATCAAAATTCAATCCTTGCTGCCTTGGGAAAAGTCCTCAAGTTCATTTGTAGAATGGCTTCTATTAATGCTGGTTGTACTGTTCAATAAAAAGGAGAAAGAAATTGGCAGAACAATGAAAAATGGTCTGTCTTTGACCAGGTTGTTATGACAACTAAACTGGTTGTTTGTGACATAGTTCATATCTGGGTCAGAATGGATGACGAAAAAGGCTGGCTGCCTTTTGAGTTTAGAGCTGACCTGTTTGTAAAATCTGAGAGAGAGAGAGAGAGAGAGAGAGAGAGAGAGAGAGAGAGAGAGAGAGAGAGAGAGAGAGAGAGAGAGAGAGAGAGAGAGAGAGAAAGAGAGAGAGAGAGAGGCAGAGGCAGACAGACAGACAGATACACATAGAGAGAGAGAGGGGGGGTTCGTCAATTGTTTAAAAAATCCAATCAAAGGTCACAATCTGTTTTTGGTAATTTGAAATCCAATAAAAGAAGTGAAATAAGCATGGTATCTTTTTAGCTTATTTGATTTATCTCGATAAACAATTCAAATTATTACCAATTCTATTATCATATAAGTACATACATAAAGTAAAATCACAATAAAACCTTGATTCATTGAAATAAAGATCGTAAATGGCAGTTACGGGCTTTTTTGAAATACAAAAATGCCGAACACATGTATTCTATAATGAAATAATAGCAGAAAAAATTCTAAATTAAATTACCTGATTAGTACAAATTCAGAATATTAGTACTAAAGTGTCTATATTTTCGACTGATGCCTTTTGACCGATCACGATTGCAACTCGCAGTAGTCCGTGCTACACTGCTTGCTTCTTGATTGATGCCTTTTTACATGGATTCGTTTATTGTGGGGGTTCTCGGGCTAAAGTGAGACAAAATCGTTTAGTTTGTCAGGCACTTCTCTTTTAGGAAGACCCAAACATTGATCCCAACCAGTGTTGCTAATCTACGGCGAAAGCACTAAATTCAGCGCGTGCAGAATTTTGGTGATGCGAAGACGGCTAAATTAGCGTGGGCGTTAACATTTTGGCCATTTTTTGGCCATACAGCATCTTTCTGGTGTTTTTGGCCTTTTTTTTCTAATTTAGCGCTTTTTGGTGTGCAAACTATCGCGAAAATATTTTTCAAGTTTGTGATCTCCAAGTGCGAGAAGTGGTTCAGTCTGGGAGGATGCCATACCAGGAACTGGAGATTATATTTTAGGGAAGGAGAGCAACAGGGCTCCGGTCTTAACACAAAATCAATATTTTTAGTAGATGAATATATTTATTGCGTGCGTAAAATAAAGTCGGGTTTCACCCTTTTTTAGATTATTGCAAACAACAATAAATTCTTTTAGTGACATTATCACCCAGCAAATAAATTGATTCATCAATATAGGAGATTTTCGGAATTCAAAAGGAATTGAATGAAAAAATCAAAACAAAACAAGAAAATCTCCATTTTCTAAAATCCAAACAAAAAACACATTTTGAAATGGCCGCGTTTTTACACATTTATTATTAAAGAGTTTCGTATTTCAGAAAAATAACAAAAACTAAGCAGTCACAAATAATTCGTAATAACCAATGAAAAAATAATCCAAATATCAGAATATAATTATAGAATGGTTTTATCATTATTTAATGAGAATCTGCTAAAAATAATGCAATGTAGTCGATTTTTTAGCTTATTGCCGTACAAGATGGCTTCCATGGAGGTTCGTAATTTGTTTTTGCTCTTTACTTCCAGCTGATTAAATGTTGTATTTCATTTTTTCCCTTTGATAACTTTGTTGACAGCACTTTTTATATGTCAAAACATTGACCTTTAGGCTTAAATAATGACAGCCAACCTTTATAATCCCTCATTATTTGCCATAATGTCCCTGTAATTTACTTTAAAACACCAGCAGAACTCGATCCTATCGTCCCCGTAAAATTCATTGTTGAGGTTTTTTCTCTTACTGTATTAATATTTTCTTTCTTCCCTTTTATTTTTATTCAACTTATATTATTTTTTATAAACTATATGTCATATTTGTGACTATTTGTTGTTATTAACTGTTGACTACTTGTTGAGCAAAAAATAGATTTAATGATTGACTTTATATTTTCGTATCACGAATATTTCTTTTTACATTTCCGTTAAAAGTCAAGAAATCAATTTATATTAAGTACGACTTTTATGAGTGAATATCGAATATTCACACATCTTCATTTAAAAGGCTAAAATTGTACCTAACCGTATACTTCCTATCTTTTTGAGTCACTATTATCCTCTTCCTTCTTAGTAAGTCGAAAAATTGAATCATTTTTGTATCTTTTAAAAATAAATCTTTCGTTTTTCGATTCTTTGTTAAAAAAAAACGAAACCCCAAAATGTGTTTTTATGCTTCCTGTGTTGCTAAAAATTCAACTAATTTTTTTCAATTCCGTGTATACTTAAGCCATCTGTTTTACTTTCCTTTTCTGAGATCTCCGTATTTTCAATTGGTAATATTTTTTTAGGTCAAGAACAAAATTCCCCTAAAAACACTTAATCCAGCTGGTAGAAGTCAAAATAGTAAGATAATAGTTGTACATAATTCATTTATTTTGTGTGAAAAAAAGTGTAAGCTGTGGAGACATATTATAACAATATCTATACATTATTAAAATTGATAACCTCAAACAATATTCGTGATGTATCAATACACTTCCTTTAAAAAATATCTGGTATGAGAGAGAACTAGAAGTCGATTCCACAGTCCTACCAGTATTGACAAATTTTTTTTTCTTCTTCTGATATCTGATCTTCAGTAAATGTATGGCCTCTTGGACCATTGTACTTCCTTCTTCAGTAAAAATACACCAAGGCCGACTAATTCTGAACCGAAACCACTGCCACACATAGAAACCTTTTGTATTTTCTTCTTCGGTAGGAAAATTATTTTCTCTCTTCACAAGTAAATATTTCGGACTTAGCACTATGTTAGGAAGGTGGTCCTAATTCAATTGTTGATTGTTACGTTTCACACCCTCGCATATTCGATGGTGAAAACGGCGCAAAAATAAAAATGAGAGAATTAATGATAGAAAAACAGTAGTAAATACATGAATTGTTATTGCTCTGAATGAATCAAATTGTTTTTATTTATGCGCCGTGTTCAACATCGAGTGTGCGAGGGTGTGAAACTTGACTCTTGGGCCACCTTCCCTATATTGTACCTCAGAAATTTCTATTTGTTGTGAAGTTAGGATTTTACGCTTTTTTTTCTTTAAATCCTGGAACTTAAAATCTAGGTTAATAGCTTAAATTAAGTGGTATTCATTTGTTTCAATTACTGGGTCATGACGTTTTTCTCTTTCTTTAATTTTTTCTCCAAAGCACAGTTCTTTGATTGAACAATCTACCTACACAAACATTTACGTACGAGACGGTTAATAAATCTCTTGAAAACACTTTTTTACAATGATAGAAATGAAAGGGTCTTACATGCTTGAAAGTAAACAACAAACAATTCGGCGATTGTTACTTTTTGCGTTTTAAAATGGCTGCTATCTCCAGCTGCTAAATAACATGCATATGAAGAATTTCAAATCCAAAGAATCCAAATCTAACCCAAACAGTGGCCATTTTGAAACAGGAAAGGTAACAATCTCCGACAATTCATCTGTGGATCATAACATGAAAAATAATGTCACTCTCTTAAATGTTCCGTTTTTTTCTTTTCCTGGAGTCATTTGTCTTAATTTTTTTCTTGAAAAGTTCAGCTTGATCATGGTACAAGGGCACTAGTATAGGGTACCCAGGGTAGATTGAACTCACTACTCCGTCCTATCGGTCTGAGACTAGCTTGCTGGCCATTAACCCACAGTGCGATGGCTGATCTTTTTTTTTCCCCCTGAATCACAGCTAAGAAAGATATGTATATTCACCCTCCCCCCCTTGTGTCCTTTCTTCTGCCTGTCCACCTTGCTGATTTCTCCTCAATCTCTCAATGAAATTTTGTGGAAGACTGGGCAATGAGTAACTGAAGCCTTTACATTTAGAATATGAATCCATGTACTGTTACCTCCCCTGAATCGTAGCTCTATGTTCACACGTGACAATGTCATTGGCAGGGATACTGTCCAAATAAAGGAATGATTGGTCTCAGAGTTCCTTATCACAGATCCCCACCCCAAGGCACCCTAATCTATTCTCCTTCAGGAATAAGTACTCATTTTAATTATACATTCATTCATTCTGACTGTTGCTCTCATCTTTGTTATTTTTATATTTATAATGTTTGGGCCGTGTACTCTCTGCCCTTCCTTATTTTTGTGAATATAATAACAATCAAGATGAGGACGATAGTCTGAATTAATCGATGTATAATTAAACTAAGCACTTTTTAATCACTCTTTCCTAAAGGAGAATAGATTGGGGCGGGTGGGGGGAAGTCTGTGATGAAAAACTGGAGACCCATCTTTAGCTTTGTTCTTTCGATTTTTTTTTCTTTCTTTCTTTTTCTCGTTCTGTAACTTCTGCTACAGTGCACATATACTACTCCCTGATCTGAGGCAAATGGCTGAAGAGCAACACTTACATCCTAGACAGATTATCTGATCCTGGGCTGAAGTGTCAATTCATATGTATATAATCCTGTCATTTTTTATGGGTACTAGTTATGAAATATCTGTGGAATTGATTTAACAGCCAAATATTCTCAGTATTTCTTCAAATTGTAAGCAGTGAATATTAAAAAAAAAAACGCGAAATTTATCTAAAGTTTGGTGAATGAAGGGAACAATTATCAATACATTATTTATGTTGGAAGTTATACAAACTTGACTTTTTTACTTTTAAAACTCAATTCATTTGCTTCTCAAACTTTGATATCTTTCAAGTTTCAAATTAAAAAAAACAAAAACAAACCATATGAATTGGAAATCAATATTTTACATGTCCATCCAGAAGGGGTGCGGATAGAATAAAATGGAGAATGGAATTATCCAACTGATTTCAAACTCTGCCTGAGATGGTTGGTGTTCGTTTCACACTAATGCGCTTGGGAAATGCATACATCCATCTCTTCTTCACCCATCTATGGCTAAATAGCAGGGTGGACTGGGCTCTCTAGTCATGTTTAGGGAGCCAGATAATTCTGATTCCAAATCAGGGAGTGGATCTCCTTTTGACTTCCTCCCGACAGCTCCTCCGGCCAAGATAATGCCAAATATATTGCTCTACTTTTACTTTGGATTACATCAGCAAAGCCGAGGAGAGAATTCTCTTCTAAATGTTCCTGGCAAATTGGATCAAGCCATTAGATTAGAGGGGGGCTGGATAAATGTTTCCGTTAATAATCAGGGGTCACTGAACCTTTTCAAGACTAATCTTTATGCCTGAATTGAAATGTCCCCATGAGACTTCTGAAAGAGGTTTATCTATATATCATAGAGACCTTGGGAGATATATGTCCCAGGAGTCTTAGAAGGGTTAAAGAGATGATTTCTTTATTCTGGCTCTCTATAGCTGTCATCGATCTACAAAAACCTTTCATTGTAGACACTGTAATTTAATCTTTATGGTCTGACTTGCAACAAAAAAAGCCAATCCTCTGCCATAAAAATACTTTTCTATATATTTGTGTCAAGACCACTTGTTCATTTCTTTTCAGTTGGATAGTTTTCTAACATGTCACTTTAACCACAAATTGTCCTTTATCGGAGATAATGCCCTCTTTTCAAAAGACCGGATATAAAAAAAGAGTTTTGAAAATTGGTACTTTTTTAGTGATCACTGCCCAACAAAAGGCAATAGAAGTAACTCATTCTTTGATCAACCTTTTTTCAGATTTCAATTGATCACTCCCCAACACAGCATGCTGCCAAAAGACATTGATCACATGACAGTTTCTGTTGAGTGACTAACCAGACCAGTCTGATTTTTTTGTCAAACATTGAACAAGTTCTTCTCAGAAAATCAAGGAGTAACTCCTGTAGTAGTTGTTATTTCATAACATCAAATATTACTTGATTATAGAAATGTTTTTAAAATGGTGTCATGAAATGATCCAAGTCATTTTTTTTTAATACTGTGATTTGAATTCTCTACTACAAAATAATTTATTAATTAACTGTAACAATTCAAAATTACTCAACTAACTATAAAAATGTATTGAAATATAACAACTCACTGATTTCTGTAATTGTTATTATCATTTGAGATGAAAAAAAATTCTTGATATCAGGGCTTGAAAGCATTAACAATGTGATTTTTTTTTTCTCTTTGCTGGACCACCAAAATATGAAACTCCAGTTTTTAATAAGGTTGCCATCTGATTCCCTCTGGAAAACCACTCTCCATTCTTTAATCTATCAACTGTGGCAGGAGCAGCTCAGTTGCCTTGTTCTTATTCTTTTCAGTAAAGAATAAATGGTTTTCTTTTTATCAGCTTCAGAAATCAAATTCTACTCATATTAAACATCTATCGTTGGGCTGCTTTTATATTTGTTTATGATCTTCAAAAATATTTTGGGTTTTCTCAAAAGATTTCTGATTCATTTCAAAAGTTTTTCAGATGATTGAATTCATTCTTTTTGTTATCTTTATTGTTCTCACAATGTTTCAGACGATCCATTCTGCAGCCTTCGTTGTGTGTATTATTGCAACGGAAAGAGAGGGACTCTTTTTCAAGTAGTGCTAAGTAAAAAAAAAAACAGCTAACAGAAAAATAATGTTTTTTCTTTGTTGTTTGTAATGTAGGCTGCCAATGTTTTCTTTCACCAAACAAGAAATTCCATATTGAAATCCACACTAATCTGACTTATGCATTCGATTCATCTTGCATATGTTGTTCATTAGAAAAAGCCATTTTAATTTGAAAGTCGCTTAAAAATATTCCTGCTCAATTGGTAATTTGTGTTTGGAATTTTAAACTTGAAGAGGCAAGTTTTACTAGGTCCTCAATGGTCAAAGCTTAATCATATATTTTATTTAGAGAAGTGGGTTCCCTTAAACTTTGGATAGTAACCGTAGACTGTTGGTAATGGTTGCAACCAGATCTTACATGACCAAAAATTGCATATTTATAAAAAAAAAAAAAAAAGACCTTGAAAGAGATGAAGCACTCAGTTCAATTCAGGGTCAAAAGAGGGATAAAAGTTACCATGGAATTTCTGTTGGTAATTAGACTTTACTTTTGCATATCCTGTTACCAAGTTTATGGTTTCTGGGGCACCAATGTAAGACACTAATTATATGAACTACACTGCAAGACCCCCAAATCCAAATAAAGATTTTTTTCTTCTGATTCAAGCATGAGTTACATTTGAACTTTTGAGTTGTCTTTGTGACGAGAACTAACTTTAACTACTAAGCACAAAAAATGAAAATGATTCAGTTTCTCTAAACGGTGATCGTTTTGGCAACTCTGGCCAAACCTAGAGGTGCAAAGTGGCTTAGTGGTTACTGGCATGGGGAAATGGAGTTGGCATTGATTTTCGGCAGAGGCTTCTCACATTCACTTTGCACTAATGTCGTTTGGGAAGGCATGGATCCACTTCTCCCTCAAGCCATGGGTAAATTGCAAGGCAGTTTGAATCCTTTAGCCCTGTAAGAGAGTCTATCTAAGGGAAGGTTACTCTGACAGAAAAGAAAAAAAAAACTGCAGTTTGGGTGTGGGGCTTGCACCTCCCTCCTGTAAAGCCTACTTGCTGCACAAACTTCAAAGTGGCCCTCTTCTCGAGGGGTCTACATGAATTAACCAAAATAAGGCCAACCCTGGTTTGGTGACATGACTGGTTTCCAAAATGTAGCATGCTGTTTTTCTAGGATTCATGAAGTTTCCAAGTAAAAATGTTCCTGTTCCATTCTCCTATCTGAACACTTCAAGTGAAGAAATATCTAAGATTGTGATTAAAAAGTTTACGTAGAACTATTTTTAGCTTTCAGTCGTTCCCTTATGTCATAATTCCATTCTTTATTTGAGTAAACACTTCAAAGTTGATGTTGTTTTTATAAATGAAAAGCATGAATGAAGAAATACTTCAAAGAATTTGGTCATCTGATTTCTTTCACTGACCCAGTTGTTAATTGATCCTTACAAAATACAATGATGTTTGGTAATCTTAATTGGGGTGGCCAAACTCACTTAATATAAGAGCCACAAGGCTTGAACCAAATTTACACACACCCTTTCATTGTTATACAAAATCTTCCTCCCGTTCTGACTTGAAATTTCGGTTCTAATCTTCGTATCTTTGTTTCTTATATTTTGATGACAACATCTCCCTTCCTAAAATTTTCTGACATTTGTTAAATTTGAAAACCAAACTTGGACTTGAAGTGTACCAACTTGTTTTGTGGTACATTTCCTTAATGTACTCAATGTGTGTGAGGTCAGGCCTAGACTCCTTAAGCTCACCTATGACCGCTCCCAGTCCCCCCTCCCATTACTATAGTCCTCTGACCTTCCTCTTTTTATCCTTGTTGACCTGAAATTTCTTTAATCCACTTACCTCCCACCATTCCTCAGCACTGAAAAACTAGCTTTAAAATCAAGATCTAAATTCTTGAATATTTTCACTTACCATGAACATAAAACTTACCTTTTAATCTGGTGGGGGACAAAATTCATTAGTAATTAATTATGAAGCTTGACTTTTTTTTATTTACTTTTTATGTTAACTTTGATGAGAAAAAGGAGCTCGGCCAACATTTTTCCACGAGCCGCACATTAAATGTCAGAATTGCGTGTGGCTTGCAAGCTACCCCACCCAACTTTGTAATCTTATTAGATGCAATCGTTTTTTTTTTTAGTTTTTTTTTTTTTTTTCCCTATAATAAAGCATCATAGATTAACATATACTGTTTTGACTGATAAGTCATCTGGGTCACATGGTCTCAGTTTAACAAATGTTTTACCATTTTAATAACATGCATTTTTTTCACCAAATACTTGACCAGGATTGTCATGAAATTTCAATAGGTCGTTGATGCGTGACCAGTATTACATTATTGGAATGCCCAGGACTAGGATTGCCTTGTTTATGCTGCACCTGCCCGAAGACAAGACCATGACAGAAGAACTCATAATGCATCCTAGCCAAAAAGCTGGGGAATGACTCTGTGATCCTAGGCAGAGTACACAGATACTCTGAAGTGCTAATCCACATGTAATTAATCATATCATTTTTGAGGGGTACTATGCGAGAGTATATATATATATATATATATATATTTTGAAATGAACAGAAAACTTGTCATCACTGTCAATAATTGAACAACTGTAACATTAAGAAAGTCACGTTAAAATTCCGACAAAGAATAAATATGGTCAGAATAAATTCTATTTATGACATCCTCTGCATTTTTCAGTGGGAAACATGTAGAGTAAGAAAAATCATCTAGATTCTGGAGAATCTCAATGTTATTGATAAACACATCAAAATAATGTCCCAAAAAGATAAAAAAACAATGCCCCCCCCCCTCCAAAAGAATCTTCAGAAAGGGGTCTGCTGGAGTATTGGTGCCAATTTTCAAGCCTGTAGACAAAACAGTATGGCCTGGAGCACTTGAACACACTAACACATAAAAAGGAATAGAACTTTTCGCCACCTTTGTTGGCTCTGGTCATTCAACATTTAAGATTATGAAAATCTGCCAGTTGAATTTCTTTTTAGTTCTTGAAAGCAGTTGAACGATCTTCATTTTGAACGAGGCTGTGTTTTATAATTCCGTCTGTGTAGATAATGTGAATATTTTTCCTTCTAGAAAGTCCATTCAACTTCTATTTGAAAAATCCTTGAGATCCTTTTTCTGTGATGTGTTGCCGGAGCAGTTTTTAATTTCTTTATATTTCCCAAACTATGGCATCATTCTCAAAGAATTTCTATTTCTGTTTTAGAAACGATTGCAGAAAGAACTCCAGTCACTGACAAAGGATCCACCACCAGGATTATGTGTGGACATCAAAAGCATAACCAAGAGTATGTCTGAGTAAGTAATGACACAAATATTATTATTATTGATTACTTTTCCTATCTATATTCCTCTACTACTATAACTTAGATTTTAGGCTTCAGACTTGAAAGTGTGGAGTAATAAATGAATGACATAGAGAAAGTTTTACTCCCATTCAAGCATAAGTACCCTCTTATATTCTTAACTTGTTCATTACATCACAAAGGTGAGTGGAAATATGAGAGGAGCAGATTATAATCAGAAAGGTTGTGTGCACAAATGAGCAGAGTATACAAATCTATTTCTTCTTTCAATGACGACTTTATTGTATTCGGTACAAAATCATTGGATAATAATGATTAATGTGTTGATGCTCTTCTAATGCCTTGATTTTTTTTTTCTTTCTCCCAGGTGGATTGTGGATCTTGAAGGTGCCTCTGGAACATTATATGATGGAGAAAGCTTCAAACTTTGCTTCAAGTTTGGTCCCCGCTACCCGTTTGAGTCACCACAGGTAGAATAAATAAAACATCCTTGTAAAATCATGTGTAAAAATGGTCAATCTTTCAACAACAAACTTTTCATAGATCATGTGCTAAGAAATGAATATCAAATCACCATAGCCCCACAAATGTCCACCTGACCAACCAACCAACCAACCAATTGGGCTACAGTTTCTTCTCTCTTTGCTTGTCTATGTGTAGTTGTGTCTCCGGGCACCCCTTCTCACATTTATGGGGCTACAACCTTGAAAGTACATGAGTACACCACTTTTTTTTCTTTTTCTTTTTATCTCTATGGTCATTTTAGACCATCAATGCTCTAATCTTGCGCTGGTATTTTTTAGAAAAAAGATCTTTGTTTTTCTGCTTTATTTCATTTAAAAAAAAAAATTTTTTTTAGATAATTAGAATGAGCAGGCTATGGTGATTTATTTGTGTGAGGTACGAATATTTATGTGATATATTCAATGCGTTTGGTTTCCAGAAAAATATCGAAGGGGATAAAAATGAAGAAGTGTTCGAGAATCTTGTGTAGGAATGATTCTTCTATATTTATATGGAGTAGTGTCCTTGTTGTGACCATTATTCTTCTGTTGGGGTTGGTAAACCATCTTGGAATTTCCAAACCAAACCCTTTTTTTTTATCCATGATGGTCAATAGTTCTCAATCTGCTGTCCATCCCAGAGAATATCTTGTGTCCGATGATTCGGTCTAGTTAATTGGTCCTTGCGATGTCACTTGTCTGTCTCTTCCACTAAGCCAGAGTATATGACTTTTTGTATTTCCTGACCCTGAGATTGAACTCACGACCACCAGGCAGGTTACTAGATATGCTTGACCAATGCTTCTATCCACAAGGCCATGAGTCCCGTAGCTGAAGCGTATCTTTTCACTTAGTTAGAATAAATCAGTGTCAATTGATGATGATTCCTCGTCTTGGAAATTCAGTCAAAAAGAATGACAGGTCTGGTTATTCTGACAATAGAAACCGTCATGTGATCAACGTCTTTTGGCAGCATATTACAGATGATCAATGAATCTTATTTCTCTTGCCTTTTGTTGGGCAGTGATCAATAAAAAAAATCTTGACAAATCTGAATGCTGGTGGACACAAACTGTGGGATCACTTTATTGAAAACTTACTTTGCAAACTGAGCCCTTCTCATCTATTCAAGGGGAAATTGAAAAAAAAAAAAGAAGTTTTTTTTCTTGACATAATAAGGAGTAAAAGTTGAAATTCTCAGCTCTCCATCTCCAGCCAGCCAGGGCAACTTAGAAACTGAAGAAATGTATGATATGAAATAAAAGTGGCAATTTCCATTGAACTTTTACAATTGCAGTGATGATGATGTATTGTTTAGTGTCAATGGTGGATTGGGTTATGAATTCTTTTTATGACAAAAGATTTAATTTTAAAAAAGCAGAACAATCAAACAATTGTTGCATTACAAAAAAAACAATTTTATTTTCAAAGAAGAAACAATGTAACTCATTTCAATTGGTATAGAATTTATTTTAAAGAAAGAATTCTATTTTATCCTCTTGTAAGGAAAAAAATAAGACTCTAGAAAATATATGAATGTACCTTAAGAGTTGATTAAAATGAGAGAGTATCGAAAGAGGAATATATTGCTGAATTTGGCCATTTTCACTGTAAACCATTTTAAAGCGAGAATTGCTAAATTTTGTTAGAAAAAATTTACTTTCAAAATATCAAGAAAGAATCTGTTTTTTGTATTATGTTAAGAATGACTTTAATCATTTGTTATTGAATTGTTTTTGCAGGTGACTTTCATTGGTAACAATATTCCGGTTCATCCCCACGTGTACAGCAATGGTCATATTTGTCTTTCTATATTGTCTGATGATTGGTCTCCCGCCTTGTCTGTACAGTCGATCTGCCTTAGTATAATCAGTATGTTGTCCAGCTGTAGAGAAAAGGTGAGACTTAATAAATGATTTCTTTCTTCTTTTGCATTTGGATAGAATCTCATCAACCTTTACCACTCCATGGGCGACTCTAATCACTGAATGATAGTGTGTTTGAATTTTGCAGTTGTCAGTCTTGGATGAACAGACACACAAGTTACAGGTTATCAAGGTTACTAAGTGCACATAATCTTGGCACCCTTGAAAAAAAATGCAGAATATGAAAGTTTAATGTTCCTTTGTAGCCGATCATTCTGTGTTGACCATTGCATTGAAAGTCAGGGTCTCTTTTCCTGACTTTTTATTCCTGACAGTGAAAAGGCAAAGGGTTCCAAAAAGAAATAGCTTTTATCATTGTGTTTCATGCGATTGGACTATTTTCCTCATCTTCAAGTTCATTTATTCACGTTTCGGCCATGTACCATCTAGCCTTCGTTGGGGTTTTCCTGCTTCTAGAATGTGGATCTACTTTCTAGAACGCATGCTCATATCAGACGAGACACATCATGAGCATGTGTTTGAGGAAGTAGCTCTACATTCTAGAATTTGGAACACCCGATGAACGCCAGAAGGTAGATGGTCAAAATGTTGTGAATGATTAAACATATAGATAAGGAAAATAATCTGCTTCTTTCAGACATAATTATTAATGCACCCTGTTTAAAAGAAATTCAGACATGAATTTAGCTTTTGTATTAGAAGCTCTTTTAGGCCATTCTGATACCTTAGGGCACTTGTTAATAGATGCATAAAATAAATTAAATTGAAGCACTGATGCTCACAGACCCAATGCAAAGCTATGGTGTCTTGGAGTCTTTCATAAAAATAATGTGGTAAAAAGCGAACTTTCGTAAGATGAATGGTACCTGTACATATGCGTGTATATTGATGAAATCTTTTTTTCTTTGTCCAGAAACGACCCCCAGATAATGGATTCTATGTGAAAACAGCCCACAAAAACCCCAAAAAGACCAAATGGTGGTATCATGGTGAGTACATAAACTACACGTGTCTAATGACTTCCTTCCTTGTTGAGTTTGAGACCATTTTTTGTGGAAATCTCTGGATGTTATCCTATGTAAAAGCAGCCATGTTGATTAAGGCCTCAAATTATTACCACGAGTATAACCTGCCATCTTGACTTGGTTTCAATATAGGAACGTTTGAATAGAAGAAACAAAAAACATTACAACATCTGGATTTTTATTTCTTTTATGTTGAAGCCAAACAACAATTCTTGAAAAAGAACAGATATGAACTAGACAAACTCGATTCACTATTAGATGAATATACGGTGCAAACAAATCATTTAAAAATTGCACAGGACCTGATTTTTTCATCCGCACCCTTTTCCATCTGGTAACAAATTCTTGCTTTCCTTTATGGTCAATTTGTGATGAGCAATCATTTTGTAAGTGATAAAATGGGCAAAAACCTTCTCTCAGCCAAATAGTTAACATTACACAACAAAGGCTTTTCAAACTCAAAATTAGTGCAAAATACGGTGTATGCAAAACTGCAAATTTTGACTTTAAATTCCTGAAACTTAAAAGTGAGGAAGTGGTTTCCCTAGGAAGACCAGCAGCAGGAGAGTAATATCTGATGGAAAGGTTAGCGTTGTCCAACTCGATCGATTAAAAAAATAAGTAGGCAAAGGACACAAATCTGAATCGAATGACTGTTTCGCACTGTAGAGCAAACAATTTGGATTGAAACCATTTGAAAATTCTTGAAACCCAAGTTGATGAAAGCCATAAAAGCAAAACAAATGCGAAATGGTCTTGAACTATTGGGAAACACTATAGAACAAACTCTTGGGATTTATCATCCTTAAACATTAAAAATATAACATTTGATTGAATTTCTGATTATCCTCTTCTGTCAGGAGTGGATTTTTTGCTGTGAAAAATGTTGTATCAATTCTGAGATGGAAATGCACACTGCCTTGCTTTACTCTAAATCAATGGCTGCTTAGAAAGTGTGATATTGATTTATTTTTGTTGAATTTTGAAAGTCCTGTGAACAATCCTTTTTGATGGTCATCTTATTATTCTTGTTGAAGTACTTTTCTTTTTTGTTTCAAATGGTTGGAATGGCAACTCATTTGAATGGTTTCATGAAAAAAAATTTTAATTTCCCATTTTAGAAATCTGTTAAATAACTTTTGTACCATTCTGAAATTTGAACCTGCTAAGATAAAAGCATGTTTGCTATCTATTTGCAATGGCACATTTGAAGAGGACTATAAACTGAAATAATGATGAATCTATTTCGGTCTAACTGTGTTGTATTCCTGTTCAACAGGGGAGCCATAGAACCTAAGAAGAGGTTGAGAACAACTGATGTATGCCAACCGTTTTTTAAATGAAGATTGCTTCTTGTATCTTGTATCTCTCTTACTAAATTCTTATTTCTCTTTTCAGATGACACTGTATGAAAGAGGAATGTCATTATATATAAAAAAAAAAAAACTGATGGAGACTCTTACGTAATATCTGGACTCCTTTCCAGCTATATTACAATCTATACAATAATGACAATTACAACATCAACTTGGATTATAGCTGTGAGGCTATGGACTCTTCCGCTTGGATACTACTTGAGAATATAGAAGGAAAACTAAACAAAACAACAACAAAAAAAATTTAACTGTCACCAGTTCTCCCTCACCCTCCAAACTTTCTTTTTTTTTACCTCTCTCTCTCTCTCTTACCCCTTTCTCTCTCTCCTTGTTCCACTCCTTTTATGTGTTTATACTCTCTCACTGTTTCATCTTTTGGTCTTTGTTAAAGATTTCCATCAGATACTCCTCCCTCATGAAAAAACCTGCTTTCCTTCTCACTTTTACGATCGACTATAAAATTCCTTTCTCTTTAGATGCTCTCTTTCTCTCTCCGCTCCACTCCTTTTATGTGCTTACTCTCTCTTTCTTTTTTGGGTTCCTTTCTGCTCAACAAATTTGCTAAACAAATGCACTTTAAAAACAAACTGTCAACAGTGAATCCATTTAGAGTATTTCATTCCATGTTTGCCAGGTTTTAGAGTTTTTTGGGTTTTTTCTAGTTTTTCTTTAAATAATTCCAGTCTGCTTATTTACGAAAAGATTGTCTCCCTTGATTTCACTGTTTTTTCTCTTCTATGATTAATTAGTGTAAATCAGATGCTGCTCTCTTGTATGTTGGGAAGAAGTTTCGAATAGATTCAAATTCAGCACTTATATATATATATATATATATATATATATATATATATATACACACACACACTATCTCACAATTGTGTTAAGAAAATTTTTGAAAAGTGTGTTGTTGCAAATATTTTTTTCAGTGGTAATATATGAACATATATATACAAAATATTTTGAATCTCAGAGATAAGTTTTATTTTCAGCCATTCTAGAATTTCAGTTCCTTCTTCCCAGAAAAAAAAAATTTGTTGTTTTATTTTGGTTATTTCTTTATATTTTCCTACTACCAAATCTAGCTATACATATCTTCTACCTACACAATGAAAGGGTTAAATTTCGGTTGTATTTGAAACAAATTCACTTGTAGAGTCACAAGAATTGTGTCAGAATTTTTAAAATTATTATTATAAAAAAAAAAAATCACATGATCTGAGGATTTACGATGGATGTTTGCATGTTAAGACAAAAGATCAAATTGTCGCCTGAATGTATTTTCATCCTCGTTAGGATTTTATGGTTTATTTTATCCTATTTTTTAAAGATTTAAAAAAGTTCCATCTTTAGATCAGTCACTTCATTGTTATCTGTGTTCATCTTCTATTCGGTCATTAGCTCCTTTGGTCATCAGAGTGAAACTATTGCTAGTTATGCGTAACTAATAATGTTGTCATTCAGTATAGTAAGATTTTACAAAATGATTTGCCAAGACTGATGGACTAACTTCAAGCCTAACCTCAACCCCAAGTTGTTATCTCAATAAGATAATGACAGCCGAATTGCCAGAATGTCCTTAACTCATTATTTACTTTTATTTAGCAAACGAAAGTTTGGACCAAAAAACGACACAACTTGATCAGTTATCCACAATTTGCTATTTTTAACTCTGTTCAACTAGGGAGCTAATCACTGAACACGAGTGGTATACAGTTAGAAGTTACCATTTGCTACTTTCCAAGACCAAAATTGAGCAAATTCGGAACTTGAGCTATTTGGTTCCAAAAATAAAGATTTGGTACCAAAAGAAAATTCATGGAAGATGATCCTTTACCTACTGATGATACGGTACAGCATAAATATACGTAAACAGTGGATAAAAAAATATGCATCTTTCTCCATTTTTCCTGCAAGATCAGTCTGATAAGAGATTTTGAGTTATTTAATTAATTTGGTACCGAAGCTATGTATTTTGGTCCCAAGGCCATAAAATTTTGTTCGTGTGCTGCAACAGATATCTGGCCACCTTGAAACAGATGACAAAGAAGTTTGTAAAAAAATTCTCCCCAACAATCATTTATGTCTTTTGTTTGAAATATTTGTCAATTTTTTGTCTTTCATTTTCAAACCTGCCATTGAAACAATAAAACAAAAATTATCTTTAGTTATTTTTATCTTTATTAGATGAAGCGTCGTCAACCATCATTATCAATTTTTGTCGACTATTCACCTTCAACTTGATTTTTTATCCCATCGACTGAGGCCCTTAATCTGCAACAGTGCATAAAGAGAGTGGATCAGAAATGATGAAAAAGCTTGGTAAGATTTCTAACATTTATCGGCCTTCTCTAGGCATAACTGATGCGAGTTTGAATCTCACCAGGTGCCGATTCCTCATTTCCAATCCATTCTGTTTATTCACTGCAATACGTCGACATCCTGAGTTTGGGATGAAGAGCGATTAAAAATCAACATGAAGGTAATTTATAGAATTAATTAGAAAAATTGATTAGTTCTGATTTTTCCTCTTTGTTTAACTATTTGCGTCTGAACATTAGACGTTTGCCGACATTCACTTTATCTGGGAGTATCAACCATTTCTTTGCTTGGTGGCCTCTGGAAATTCTGGAATATGCTAGATGTTGAAAGCTCTATTTTTCTTCAGTAAAACTCTTTGACTTGTGTTTGTGATATCAATATTTACAGGTGTCAGGTAACTCCAAAGATATATTGGGTTTATATATATATATATATATATATATATATATATATATATATATATATAAGATTGATTCTGTTTATCTGTTTGTGATCTCTAAGTAGCTGAAACCCCTAGAATGCACCAACTTGAAGAATCTCCAAAACATTCTGGTTGATTTGCAACTAATGATAATAGTGTGTGTTGGGGGGGGGGTTCATCCATGGATAACCTGATCTATATTATACTTGTCAAGGGAAAAATGCTAATTACAGGTTAGATCAGAATGAAGTAATTTTCTCTCAAAGGGTGTCTCGTTGGGTCACAGGGTTGTTTAGTTAGTAATCAGACTTAGTTCTTCCATACTGAGGAGATATGAGAAAAAAGCAAAGATTATTTATTGCACCATTCGTAGAGAATGCAGTCCTTTCATTATATTTGTTCTTTAATCTTGACTCTGCTCTCATCGTAGACCTTAAGAACATTTATGATGAAGTGGCTTAGTGTAAATGTGCTTCAGTGTCTTTTTATGTATATATGAATTTATATGTATGCATGTGTAAATGCACAAAAGAAAAAAAAACAATCCTAGAGATAGTTTTTATTTTCATTCACTTTCAATTTTAAATTCTATGAACCTCAGAGTATATTGAATATATACATATATATATATATGTGTGTGTGTGTGTGTTTTGAATATGTGGATTATTCCAAATTTATACTATTCATAATAATTCTAATTGTTGATACATGATGTTTGTAAAAGAAAAAAACAAAGTAACATCTAGAAAGGGAACAGCCAAATGTATCAGCCGATCTGCTGACTCCAAATTTAAATTCAGTTTATTTTAAAGAGTTATTTCCCTTTTTAAATGTTGTGTTATTTTACAAACGCTCTGTATAATTTCAAGTTGAGCACAGTAATCCTACTCCATGACTGAAAGCTTTTAATAATTGTGATGATAAAAAGAAAAGCATACCTCATTTAGTCTCTCTTTAAGTGACAATAAAAACCTCAACTTGGTAAGGAGCACTTTTAGATGAGTGTATAGTCCATGACACCTCAATTGTGGGAGAAAAAAAAGCGTGGTCCAAATATCAGAATTTCCACAATTATGTACAAGCAGATCTGTGACAATAAACAAAGACGTTTTCTTTCTTTATTCATCTTTCTTCTTACCCCCACTTCCTACCTTTGTCAAAACAAGAAAAGAAATGGCCAGTCTGAAATTTTAAAAATGTTGCATGTTGTTTGCATTTGTGATTGTGAAAAATTGCCTGGAGACAATTTCTATATTTTTGGAGTTTATTGACATACTTTTCTCTCTCTCTCACACACACACACATATATATATAAATATATATATAAGTTTGTGCAAAAGGTTTCGAGCAAAAAAAATTTTCAACCGTTTATTCAGTCTCATTTAAGAGCGCTGTAATTTTTGAAGCAAAAAAACGGTTTTTAACTTAGTATTCAATCTTTAGTTTTCCCCCCAAAAAAGTGGTGATAACTTTTGCACTCACCTGACATACACACACATATATATATATATATATATATATATATATATATATATATAAATAATTAAATGTTTCTACATCTATCTTGAGCCTTGGATGACTGATCTTCATTTCTTCTGGGTTTTGCATCAACTGGAAATACCAAAATTTGAAGAATTCAGTGGTGTGCAGTTGATCAAAATATTCTTGTAAAATCACATTTTCACAAATTTATTTGCATCATGTGTCTGAGTGAGCATATATATATATATATATATATATATATATATAAATGCACCCACAGAATTACTTCTTACACTTATCTGCAATGTATGTGTTCATCTACACATATTTGCACCCATGCAACTACTGACAGACTATTTTGTTTTAATTTTGGGTAATGTATAACAGCAATAACGTTCATTATTGGAAATGTCCTTTTTGCCAGTCTATAGTAGTTGGGGCTGAGCAGCTTGAAGTTCCGGATTTGGCAGACTGTTCCTAGCAGAGTTGCAAGATTTGGCCAAAAGGGGAGTAATCCGAGCTTCATCTGAGACACTTAGCTGACAAGAGCAATTTGGAAATAGTGAGCCAGGAGGCAAAGGTTCAATACCAGGCTCAAGAGATGGGCCTGCCTCAACAGGCTGATAGTTAGACTCACTCGATTTCCAAATTGCGATGCCCGTTGGGTAGGTCTCTGTGCTAGAGCTTGGATATTCTCTACCTTCTGGCCAAATCTGGCAATCCTTGTTCTGAGGAATCATCTGCCGTTTTAGTACGACAAAACCAAAGCTGCTCCTTAGAGCCATTTCTGCTGCATTATTTATGATTTCCTATGTCGTTTATTTTCTTCTATTCCGAGGCATTTGCAGAAGCATCAGTTCCTTTGGAAACAAAAACCAAACTGTGTTGCCTGTAATATATTTGCTATTATTGAAATAAATGTAACTGTGAGATAAAAGAAAATATCTTATGGAATACAATGAAGTGTTTGTTTGCTTTCAAGTTGTGAATTGTGATCAAGAGAAGGAAGTTTGTTTATTCAGAGTGTGCACACATACCATTGGCAGTCCGAAGCTCACATTTCAATCTGAAAAATCTCTAACCCTCAACGAGTAGTGAGTATCTTTACACACATCACGGCAACAGCCATTCATGTTTGCACTCCACACATCTCCAGTTTCTCCCAGTTCTTTGCCAAATGAAATAGGCTCGGATGAGGCAAGCACCTGAAGTGGCAGCCCTCACTTCACTCTTTCATACGCTATTCACAGGTGGCTGGTTCCTGCTTTTCCAAAGGGCATTAATTTCAGTCTCAATCTCGGAGTTTGAACTTGACTTACCCTGTCTATTTTCCTCCCTCTAACTGATTACCCCCAGGCAATAGCATTGAGTATGATTATACACAGCACACTCTTCAGTAAAGTATCCAACCATTCATCCAACTTTCAGAAAACCAGCCATTTATAAAACTGGCCTTTTTAAAATCCAGTAGGCTGAGTAATCGTTCACTGCCTGACCTGACCATTCTTAGTTTTGATTTTTGTGGCGTAGTTGAATTGTCTTCTGATGAAGATCATTGGATTTATAATGATTAAACAGACTGTCTTTTTTTAAGGGGATTAATTTACATGAAAACATTTTACTTTGGTTTCTTTTCATCACATATTTTATATTCTAAGAATTTTTAGTTGATTGATGATGGCCAAAGAGACCTTGCTTTAGAAAGGGTTAATTTGTGTCTGTTGAATATCATTTTTTTTATGGGTATATATAAGCCTTAGTGCAGAAATCCAGGGGATTTTGAGTTCCAAACTTCCCAGACAAATGGTTCAGTACAGTAAGAAGCTTTTAAAATCCTCAACTAGAGCTTCTTTGTGTCTATCCACTTATCATTTTATGATATTATCAACTGTGAGTTTTTTTTTTTATGACACTAAAAAATTGATATTCAAAGTTGAATTTCAACTTCTTTCCAGCACAAGGCTCCTCTTGGAGATGTTAATGTTTTTTGAAGAGACATTTCTTTCAGAGGTTGTTCTATGGTCTTGCCATTCTGGATGAGAAGTGTTTCCTAAAAACTAATTGCTTCCTGGCGAGGCCGTCTTGTGGTTGTGCTGAGGGATAGTGCAAACATTTTCTCATTGGATAATCTGGTGCAATTACAGGTCTGTTCAAAGTTGTGGATCTCATACATGATGTGGTACACTTCCAGCAGATCAGCTCTCTCCTAAATGCAAATGTTTGCTGGTTAACCAAGTGTCTGAGAAATTATCTTTTGAACATTGCACTATTCTGAGAAATAATGAGTTTCAAACCTGTGTTCATAGAAAGACTTCAATTGTACAGACCATTTCCAATATAACTGGGTATGAGATATTGTATTAGAAGTGAATTGCTTTAGAGCACATTACTGACAGGAATTTCAATATGTCTATCATATTATGATAAGTTCAAAAAAAGAAAAAAAATTCACACAAATATTAGGAAATATGTTTAGAGATGACATTTTATTCAGACATCTCTCTGATCTCCAACACCTCCCCGTTCTACCTTCAGCACTCCATAGGTGACTTTCTTCATCAATCAAAAGGTTAGTCCTGTCATTGCAGTTGCTGTCAAAGTTGTATTTTCATGTTTTCAATTTTAGTCATACATGAACAGACACAAGATACAAGCTTTCAAAGTTATTAAGTGCACAAAATCTTGACACCCGCAAAAAAAAGAATGCAGTGTTGAAGGCTAAAATTGTAACAGATATCTGAGGTTTCCTTTTGATGTAAGAAAATGGTGTCTAGTAAGTAGAGTGGATATTTTCTCAATTAAATACAAATCTTTAAAGGTAATGACCGCTTATAAAGACCAAAATGTGTGGTCCCAATACGCTCTGCTTGAGTGGAATCCACTTTTCTTTTTTCGTGCATCATCTAGAACATGATGAAGTACCACCATCTTGGATTTGTGGAAAACATTCTTGACTTGAATTTTTCTAAAAGTTGGCATTCTCTCAAAGATTTCATTGGGCTGTATGTGACTTTATTGTTTGATCTGTAGACACTTCAATTCTAAATTAATTAGCTTTGAATTTCTTTAAATACCTGATAAGCAAATAATCTGATGTCAAGATAGTTCCTTAATCCTTTTGACCATGAAAACCCTTTCAATTTATGTTTAAAAAACAGCATAATAAAATGGAGACTTTATGGATGCCTTGTGCATCCAAAGGTTTCTGTGGCTTTTGGGATATATATGTCTGGTATATATCTTTTAGAAATCTTTTCAGAGGTGTGTGATGGAAAATAAAGTACAGTAAACCCTTGATATAATGAATTATGGCTTTAACAAGATTGTGAATCCATCCGAACTCACTTGGGGTTTACCATAAAAAAAAATTTTGATTTGATGAATTCGTTGAACTTCTGGAGCATACAATTGTTTTCATTTGATACTAGCTGAAAAATGACCAACCTGCGAGTGACCACCCCCAGCTACACAGAGCCTACAGCTGTAAAACATTAAATCATTATTCAACATGAGGTTTTATAGCTATGAGCTCTGTATAGCTGGGGATAACCATCCGGAGGGTGTGTATATTCAGCTGAAGTTGAATTAGGTATTGTTTTTACATAACTAGTAGGCACTTACAGAATCTTCACTTATTGTTTAATTTACTCCAAACAAACTGAAATATGGGAAATTTATAAATCTTTGTTCTTATTCACTGCAGATAAATTAAAATAGAAATGGATGCTGAAATCTGAGTGAAAATTATCTTTAAGCACTAAAAGTTACTGTCAAAGTAACAACTAGGATTTGGTTGAAAGTTATTTTTTGTCTGTTGATTCTTTAATGACAGACATTCTAATATTTGAATTGCAAAAAAGTAATTTTATGCACTTCCTGAAGGTAAACAGTTGAAACACAGTGGGTTTTGGTCAAGAATAAGTTTACTTTACATTGGCATTTTCTTGAGAAAAAACTTTGGCCACCTAATACGAATATGAACTAAAAACTAAACTGAATTCCTATTAAAATAATTGCAGTGAATGTAAAATTAAAATAGATATAAATAATTTCAACTTGCTTAGTTTCAGTTATATTTTAGTAACATTATTTTCATTGAAGTGTCTGAATCTAAAATTGTATAAAAACAGTCGAAATCAAGATAAAGATGAAAAATTAAATTCTCTGGAAATTATAGGCTAAAACCATCTAGAGTGAAATATCCAAGGTCTATAACTGTTTTCATTCAAGGGTGTGTGCGTAAAAATTGCCTTTGGATTTAGCAAACAATTTTTGTAAACAGCCAAACTCACTTATTTACTAAACAAAAGGCAATGAAAAGTAACACATCTTTGGCCTTTTCAAAGATCCAGGCATTAAGCACCTTTAATTGGTTAGTCTTAAAAGGGTTAATTGCAACATCATTCCCGTTGTTCCTTGACAGTTCAAGGTGAACGCAATTAGACTCAGCTTCATCAAATTTCTGAGCCACATCACGCGAAGATGATGAAAAGTAAGGAAAGATATCCGTACCTCACATAATTGAATAACTGTAGCCCGTGTGGGAACCAGTACTAATTATCTACTGACTAACCAGACCCGTTAATTTTTTTGTCAATCCTAATTTTCTTCATTTCCAGGAGGTTAAAAAAGAAACATGAATAAAATAAACACTTTGGAAATGGATTAATTTATCCATTTTGCTCAGGATACAAAATAAATGAAGAATAAAATTAAATAGAAGGAGAATAAAATGAATCAAAAACAAGGGAATTTAGTCGAGGGTGAATGACACTGGAATAGTTTGAGAAGCACTGGTTTACAATCATTGAAAAATCTGAATCAAGTCAGTGTAGAACAAAGTAAATATCTTTATTAATTTTAATTTGATCATTTGTAAAAAAAATCCCCGCTCAATTCCCTAATCGGTAAATGGATCAGGTCTTTGTGTAGAAGTACAGGCCATTACGCACAGTCATCAACGTACTGGGGGAAAAAATAGAAAAGAAAAGATTAATGAAACAAATCAATAGCAACATTTTTAAGCGTTAAAAAAGAAAAAAAAAAAAAAAGTGAGCCAATTGAAGAAAAAAAAAAGGAACGTTTACTGCTTCAATTGCAACAAATGTTAATTTTTTGAGTTAAGTTAATTGAAACTTAGTTCGCTTTATTTTGTAAGTATCTCAGGAAAAGGCAAAGTTAAAAGCACAGAAGTAAATAGGACAATACACTAAACCTATAACTCATTTCCATTCATGAAGTTTTTGCAAAGATTCTACACAGCATTGTTATCTTGATTTATTTTTTCTATTACGAGATGCATTATAATCATTTTTTTAATCAGTATAATCTTCCTTTCATCCTAAATATTTAGTTACTTTTTTATGGCAACTGATTAGGCTGTCAGTCTAAGGTATTGAATGAATAAAAGATGAGCTTTTGTTGAGACTCAAACTTAGATTCCCTGAGGCAAAAGTGACATGGCTGATAAGTCTAATTCTTGAGGCACTGGAGTGTTGTGGGCATGGATAATTAACCCTTCCAGCCCCCTCTGGCATTTTTCAAAGGATGAACAAGCAGCATGTATGTAGTACGATCCAACCCATGAGATCCCAGCGCATTTACAGGGATGTAGAGGCTGTCCTTGATGTGTTTCCGTGACCCCCATACCACAAACTACCAAACAAATAAATCCTCAACACCAGTTACTACCTACCTTGCTGCAGCCACGATGCCAGCAGGCATAATCTTTCTTGTCATCACAAATCTGTATCCCATTAGAGCTGTCATGAAGGTACTCACACCTATGAAAAGAAATCATAATTCATAAAAACAGTTTCTTTGAGTTCAAAGAAAATTAACAAAAAGCAATTTTCTTTCTTCATTGAAATTATTATTATTTGTCTAGGTAAATCAATAAGTCTATAGCTTAATGATGAAAGAAGAACCATCAGTTCAACGATGTGTAAACCATCAGTGGTCAGAGGAAGAGCATGTAGTCTTTCTTTGAGTCAATTTGATTCTCATACTTGTGAAATATTCCAACATGGAATTATTTTGCAGATATTTTTTCAATAAAAATTGTGAACAGCCATTTTTGGCTTTTATGCGTACTTTGGAATTTCTATCATGTCATCATTAGCAGCTGAGGAAAAAAAATTGATTAGAATAGATGTGGCATCTTTTCCTTCCTTCCTATTTCTGTTGTTCAACATAACTGAGATCGACCAGAAGACCGACTGAAATTTATCCTAAAAAGATATATGGACATATCTAAAAACATTTATAATTTTGTCAATGCACTTGATTCGGAGATGAATATTGATCAAATACGTCAAACATCGTACAGTGAAAATTTCAGATTGAAATCCAGCTAAAAACCAGGAGTCATGCTGCCAACTTGATGGAGACACCCTTGCGTACAAAATAATGATTCTGAAAGTAGAGCAAAACATTTGGTATCATTTTGGCTGCAGGATCTGCCGCAAAGAAGGCACTTCAGATTCCAGCATTATTGTTCTTTCCAACACCACAACATTAAAAACAAAAACAATACTCACATAAACTAAGTCCAGCATTTTTTTGATCAACTGTCACTTGATAAGCACCATAACCAGCTAAAGAACCCGTGGTCATTCCAGCTGCTACAGAAATGATGCTGCCTAGGGAAAAGAAAAATGGATTCATTAGAGATTATTGACTCGTGTCAAGGCTGATAATGGATACAAGAGCCCAAACTGCCCATAGAGGAGGTGCAGAATGGCATAGGAAATGGAATTGAAGAACTGAATTCAAGTTTTGGTCAAGGCTGCTTACTTCCATTTTAAAAGAATGCCCTTGGGAAAGGCATGAATCCCCCCCCACCATCCAGAGGTAATAGCATAGCAGTTGGAGCTCTGTAAGAGAGTCCATCCAAGAGAATGTTACTCAAACAGAAAAAAAAATCTCATGGCATGGGCAACTCCACCCTGTAAAACCCATTTGCTACTGGAACAACAAAGCAAGCACAATACTCCACAAGGAGTCAACAAGAATATACAAAACAAATTACCCATGTGGTCACTCCTCCACTTTCTTCTTTTTACCATCGTAGCATACCAGTGAGAAGACTGAAGTCAAAATAACTACTGATCAGACAGACAACAGGGAGAGTTGGATACATGCCTTTTCCAAGCACATTAATGTAGAAATGATGTAAACAGTCTATTGGACTTGAAACTGTTAGCAGATTCCATAAAAACCAAAACACTCCAACAGACTTTCACTTCAACTGAGGGTTTCATGGGAAGCTGAAGATGGTTGCCAAGTTATTTCTTCTTTTTTTATTCCTTTCATTTCACAGGAGCAATTTATTAGAATCCACTTTTGGCTTGCTAGGCCTGTTGAAGCTTCATCAAAACCCCACTAAGCATGCATTCCCAAATCTGTATTGCCAACTGGATGCTGGACAAGGGTTGGAACCCCCCCCCCCCCCGTTGATCTCCTGCAATATAATTTGTATTCTATTGGATACTATGACATTCATGTCTGCTATCAGTTTCCACATCCCCGTGGTGTGTGGACTGAAAAGGATTGAAAACAGGTGTACTAACATAGATCAAATGTGTACGTGGGGTGTTGACACAAAATAATTTATTCAGTGAATGCTAACTCTTTATCTCTGATTGTGCTTATCATTAGGGTAATCTGGTCAAAATTTTCCATGGGTTCCTGGACCCTGATTAATGCATTCACTGAAAGAGCATGGATTGAAGAACAGAAAACTTTTTTTTTCTCAATAGCCCAAAGGAATCAAAAGTTATATAAAAATCAAGTTTTGAAATTGGGAAGTAAATTTAGAATTTCAATTCTGTTTGTATAAGGAGAAAGGGTGTAAAAATAGAATAAAGTAGTTGTCAATACATGTGCATACACTGTGTATGCAATATGCAGAGCTACAATGTCAAACACAACCACCAAGCCAAAATGTAAAAAATGATACGGAAAGAAAAAGTTTGAATTGCTTTTGGTCAAATAAGGCTCAAGGAATCCGAAAATTGCTGCTACTTCCATGTATGAATTGGCCATCTGCTTGAAAATACAAAAATTGGATATAGGGCACACTTTTCATTATATTTCTTCTGGTTCATAACCAAGAAATTTCCTTCCCTTATAAGAAGCTGGAAGACAAGACATTATCAGCTTTGGTACTGGAGTCCACAAACAATACTGTAGCCCCACAAATGGCCAACCTGACCAACCAGCCAAGTGGTGTACAGATTCTTCTTTCTTTGAAAGTCTCTGTCTCTCTCCAGGCACTTCTGGTCAAATATTTGGGGGCTACAACCTTAAAAATTTGTAGGAGTACACCACTAGGCGCCATCTACGAATAATTTTTCCTTGTTTTTTTTCAAAAACATGCTCATTTGGGTCATTCTGGACTAACAATGGCCAAATCTTGAGACAAGTACTTTTTTTTTCTACATAAAAGATCTATTTTAATTAATTCTGGTACACACATGGGCTACGGTGATTCATTTAAGCGTGATACAGATATATATTATAGTATTTTCCGATGGTTGATTTTCAGTTGAACTACTTTTTTCAATTTTTAACTCTACTCAGGAGGGCCCCAGAAGTACGCAGAATTCAAGTATGGTTTCCCCCTTGGAAAAGAAAAAAAAAAAAAAAGTGGTGTAAGCATTAGCTCTAACCCTGATAATAATTTGATTTCTATATAATACCAAAAGTGATTCACCAAACCAAATTTAGTAGGGGAGGTTTCAAAGTAAAATATATGACACCACAAGGTCAACTAGTGATACTTAGAGCATTCAAGCAGCTCTAAGCTGATCCTTGTTCCTTACTAAGTTTGCAGGGGAAAAAAAAAATCTTTATTCTTATCTTGTTAAGTACGAAGGAAGATACCTGGGAACTCTCAGCGGAGCCTGCATTTTTATTTGTTTTTATCAATAAAAGTTAATATGACCCAGCTTCTGTTGGTTAGTGGGCCTGACTGACATCACTGGTGTCAAGGTCATACACTTCCTCATATCTTCACAGATAACGTACTTTCACTTGATAGATCACTTCAACAGCTTTTACAGTGAAATCGAGTACGAAGGTATATTCTAAGACACTAACAACAACAACAAAAAAAAAACAAAACAAAACAAACAAAAAAACAAAACAAAAAACAGCAATAAATTAAAATAATTGCAGCTTGACCTAAAAACATAAGTTGTTATTCTTTGGTTTCACGTACATGAACCAACGGCAATGTTTGACCACCACACAAAGGTTCAAAATACACAGTTAGACTTGGAAGAAAAAGAAATATATATATATATATATATATATATATATATCTTTAGTTCTTTATTAAAATATCAGTCGGATACAGTTCCCATCGTCATGGTGGTGCAAAATCCGAAAACAAGATTAGAATACATGAAAGAGAAATACAAGCAAGACAGAAATAAAAAGAAAATATATACGTATCAAATTACATACAAAATAAATGTTAAGAAGATGCGTGCATGTTGTAGAACAAAAATGTGTTAATATATTTAAGGGCCGTGTTGAAGTTGATATACAGCTGTAAAGAGAGACAGATATTAAAACAAGATGGATTTTTTATTTCATTAAAGCCTAAGTATCTAACGAATAATGTTGAATAATCATAGTCTTTCATGAAAAACATATGTTTGAACCCTGGAACCTTCAATGACTTTAGGTAACTTGTACGCTGGTTTGTTGAACATCACTGGTTTATGTACGTCAAAGCAAAGTTTACTAAGTTGCTTGTTCGTTTGTCTTTAAATATGAAACAATTTACAAACAAATACAAGGATTAATGAATGCAAAATTTATAAAAATATGATCAACTAACTTTAAGCAAAAAAAGAAAAGAAAAAAAAAAGGATTTTTAATGTTTTTCAAGAACAACGTAACGTAATAATTGGATGTTTTTCCGATGAAAGTAAACATTGAAGTAAAAAAAAACAAACAAACAACAATCTAATTCTATGTTATAATTCATGGAAATTTGTCTTTTATTTCTTGTAGACAGAGAATATGGCTTTTTACTTTCAAGCAAAAACTCAAGAACAAATTTCTCAACAATTTCATAACATTTTTTCGAAATGGGGTGTCGAAATTTTTTCAAAGGTGTAAAGCACTGTAGTGTATTTATCCCCCCATTTCGATATACAAAATCTATTAAATCAATTAGAAATAAAAGGTATTAAATTAAACCAGCAAGTTAACACAATTGATAATTCATATATAAATGATACAACAACAACGTTTCCTACGAAGTAACAAAAAAACAAAAAAGCAGAACAAAACTTGAGACATTTTTACAGAAAGATAACAAAACGAAAGGACACTGGCCATGGTATCCTTGTTTCGTTTCCTAATTATTTTCATATCGAGGTTTCTAATGTAATCAAATATATTTAAAATATTTTTAATCTACTATTTATCTACCTACCTGTTTTAGCATAGCCCATGACGCCCCCAAGGGCCAAACTAGCCGAATAAAGGACCCCAAAGTAGTCGATCGTCATCGTGTATAATATTCTCGTGCTGAAGTCGAGTTGAACTTTTGACGCAGGCGCAGTAGCCAGGAAAAGACACGAGTTTATATTGGTTCAATGGTTAGTGCAGCAGTCTGGCGACCAAGAAATACTGTGTCTTACGGAAGTGCCAGGCCGGTGAAGCACAACACAAGTAATTGAACAAGGAAAAGAAGTTAGAAGTTGACTTTTTTAAACTATCGAATAATGAACATTGCCAAAGCTCTTTCAACTAAGAATGGCTCTTATATACGAGATTGGTTTTCCCAATATTATAATGATTTTAAACATTACAAAAATTATTAAGATTCAATTTAAACTACTCATCAATTAGTTTATGTTTATGGATTCACCCAATTATAAAAGCGTTGAGATTACGGTCATACTTTTTATTTCATTCTGCCTGTCCAAGGGAGATAACCGGGTTTGTCAAATGATATTTTTCGTTTTATTTCATTCAATATTAAATCATCTTCATCATTTTGTTTTATGACTACTTTTTACCATCAGCTTAATTTTCTTAGTTGCTTTTTTTTTTTTTACCAACCTGAATAAAAGTTACAATAAAAACACCTCATTTCCATCTGTGTAAGGGAAGTTTTGAAAGAGTTAATGAATAATGTTTTTTTACTTTTCAAATTTCTACCAACGTCTGTCATGAATGAAAAAAAAAACAAAAAAACAAAACATTATTTAAGTAGATGTTGAAAGGTTTGAACGGTGAGGGAGGAAAAAAAAAAGATCTTTTTAATCAGCACAAATAAAAAGGGTCAAGATTCGTCAATTGCAAATTGATGAAGTTGTTATATAAACTTTTTTTTCCGATGCAGAATTAACTTAAGTTTCATGGAAATTTAAAAAGATTTTTGAGAAAAACGAACCTTTTAAAGGGAGAATGAGTGAAATAGCTTCAAAGTGGGTGATTGAATTACAATGTATGCATCCTTAAAATGGACCTTGACTCTCTGAGCACAAACATAGCTGCCTTTTTTCCTGAAGAAACATAGGGTTAGTGATGATGGCAGGGCCGTGCAGAGCTGGAAGATGGCCGGGGCCAAATGGGAGACGTAGACTCCCATATTTCAAACTGCTCATCAAGTATTTTTGTAATCAGTGCTAAAAACAAACAACATGTATAGTACGGGTATATATATATATGTGAATATGATGTATTGTAATTACGATTATATTATGATGACCATTGAATATTGGGTAAGGGATTGGTGGAGATAACAACAAAGAATAATTTGTTTAGCAAGAAATTAAATGATCATCTGACTACAGAAATAATGTGATGTTCATAATATCATTTGATAAGTAAACTTGTATATATTTAGACGCTGTTTCAATAATGCGTCAGTCAAATATAACGGTAGAATATATTAAAGGGAAATATAAGCAAGGCAAATAAAAATATATGTATATAATTATATACAAAACAAATATCAATAAGAAGATGCTTGCATGTTGGTTGCACAACAAAAATGATGTAACATAATTTAAAGCTATGTTAAAATTGATAAACCTTGGGTGAAAAGCATGCTTAAAGTAGAGTAGGAATACGCACAGAGAAATTAGAACCAAGTATAATTTATGTATTATGCATGGATGGGCAGACATTGAATAGAGTGCATTGATATCATCTATGTTCTTGAATTCATATGGACCCTGTGGACATAGAACTGAACAGAATCACTCAAACAGACTATGACCAGAATGAATTTGATTCAGATTCCTTGTAATTTTATTTTGCATGGTGCAAAGATGATTTGCAAACTAGGTAGTTATGACTCACTGATAAAACCTATGTTAATAGTAGTTATTTACGCACAAATTTCCTCTTCATCTGAATTTCACTTGCTCTAATCAGCAGAAAATGGCCGCATATGACGAGGCGGTCACGCAAGCAACCAATAGCTACGTGCTGACAATGATCATCACAGCTTTGCTTTACCGGTGTTTTGTCGAAAATGGAAAAGTCAAAGCAGGTGGAAAAAAACTAATACACGTAGCACACTCACTCTGACAACGGTCATCTTTTGCTGATTATTTAATGCTGTTCATTGATTTTTCACAATACTTTATCATCGTACACAATAACAAATCACTTAACTTAAGCATCTTTGATCATTCATGATTTTCCTTCCCTTCTATTCAAAACAACACTTGCACTAATTCCAATAGACTTCATTGAAGATTTCCACTGTCTATATAAGCGGTCCATGAATTTGGCCATACCTGAACCAAATCCATCTCATAGCTCATATAAATATACACACACATATATACATATATATACATGTATGTAGATGTGTGTGAATTAGAGTAGAATCGAAAATACATCGAAAAGCTACTCACTTGTGAATCTTTTCTGATCATCCGTGTTGAAGCTCAATAGAAATACACGTTAATCTACACTCATATATTGTTGTTTGTCCTGAAAGAAAAATCTGCATTGTCAATAAAATGTCGATGCGTAAAGTGTAAATTCAAGTGCAGTACAATTGGAAAGAGGTGAATTTCAAAATATCACTGTCCTGCTCACGGAAGCAATGTTTCAGGGCCTTTTCTATCATCTTTTATTGAAGTAATGAAAGAATGAGCTGGCTAGCTGGCAAGTAAGATTGCATTGCCAGGCGTGATGGGCAAATGGAATCGACATGAATTGCTTATCCCTTCGATGAATACGCATTTAGAAATGTTAGAGGAAAACAGACGCGATTTATCGATAGAAAGGAAAATATGTTGAGAAAAGGGCCCAGCAATTTCTGAATCATGATCTTACTTCTTACTTTGTGTTTGCTGAGAAATTCCTGGCAAGAAAAGACATATTTGCAAACTGACATGATCTAGTGAAGATAATGAAATATCTTACCTTGAAAAGTTTTGTCGATGCAAGCAATTCCCTATAAAAGATAAAGAAAACAAAAACAAACAAACACACACACACACATAGACGCACAAGTGCGTGTCTATGTGTGTTTGTGTGTCTGTGTGAAGATACCAATAAACACACACATACATACATATATATTTACATAGACGTATTTTATATATGTTTGCTGTAAATGGATGTGCGTTCTAAAAAAAGGTACATCTCAACAAATCGAGCTGAACAAGCAGAGTGAAAAGATATCAGCGTAAATGCACATGACAATGAATAATAGGGGAAACAACAAGATGAGAAGCGATCAGTTAAAGAAGACACAGCAGAAGTCCTGTTGTTAGAAATTAGACGAGGTAATCAGTGAAAAAGGAATTTGTAGAAAAATTAACACCTATTAAGACAGCTGTGCATACTGACGGAACAGAAAGCGTCACTGAGTAGAGGCGTCTTTTTTTCTGCAGCCTGGCGTGCTGGGGAAAAAGAGCATCCCGTCTTCTTAATCACTTTACAACTCCGGTTGCTTGCATCAAACTTGGTGACCTTTGCAAGCGGCGAGACCACTGGTGAAAACAGTTACTCGATTGGGCTAAGTATTTAAGGAAGAGACACTCCCACTCTAATCACACCGCTTAGAGTGTACTCAATTGGCTGCTGAGTGAACAGGGAAATTCGTCCAATGAAGAGTTTTCCACACTCTTCGCTCGTACCAGGAATCAAACCCAGAACCTTCTGCGTATGCGCCAGACGTGCTATCCATTACACCATCCGAGTGGACTGGTGTGATCGATTGAAAAATCATCGCAAAAACGCAAAATCAATACAACTAACTTATCCATTGATCTAGCTTTTACTAATTTTTCAACTGATCACGCCCGCATTCCGACAGGTTGCCAAAAGATATTTGTCGCATGACGCTCTCTATTCACTCACTAATCACACCTGTCTTAATAGTAGTTATTCTCGCACAAATTTCCTCTTCATCTGAATTTCACTTGCTCTAATCAGCAGAAAATGGCCGCATATGACGAGGCGGTCACGCAAGCAACCAATAGCTACGTGCTGACAATGATCATCACAGCTTTGCTTTACCGGTGTTTTGTCGAAAATGGAAAAGTCAAAGCAGGTGGAAAAAAACTAATACACGTAGCACACTCACTCTGACAACGGTCATCTTTTGCTGATTATTTAATGCTGTTCATTGATTTTTCACAATACTTTATCATCGTACACAATAACAAATCACTTAACTTAAGCATCTTTGATCATTCATGATTTTCCTTCTCTTCTATTCAAAACAACACTTGCATTAATTCCAATAGACTTTATTGAAGATTTCCACTGTCTATATGAGCGGTCCATGAATTTGGCCATTCCTAAACCAAATCCATCTCATCACTCATATAAATATACACACACATATATACAAATATCTATAAATATGTATGTAGATGTGTGTGAATTAGAGTAGAATCGAAAATATATCGAAAAGCTACTCACTTGTGAATCTTTTCTGATCATCCGTGTTGAAGCTCAATAGAAAGACACGTCAATCTACACTCATATATTGTTGTTTGTCCTGAAAGAAAAATCTACATTGTCAATAATATGTCGATGCATAAAGTGTAAATTCAAGTGCAGTACAATTGCAAGGAGGTGAATTTCAAAATATCACTGTCCTGCTCACCAAAGCAATGTTTCAGGGCGTTCTCTATCATCTTTTATGGAAGCAATGAAAGAATGAGCTGGCTAGCTGGCAAGTAAGATTGCATTGCCAGGCATGATGGGCGAATGGAATCGACATGAATTGCGTATCACTTCGATGAATACGCATTTAGAAATGTCAGAGGAAAACAGACGCGATTTATCGATAGAAAGGAAAATATGTTAAGAAAACGACCCAGAAATTTCTGAATCATGATCTTGCTTCTTACTTTGTGTTTGCTGAGAAATCCCTGGCAAGAAAAGACATATTTGCAAATTGACATGATCTAGTGAAGATAATGAAATATCTTACTTTGGAAAGTTTTGTCGATGCAAGCAATTCCCTATAAAAGATAAAGAAAACAAAGACAAACAAACACACGCACACACATAGATGCACAAGTGCGTGTCTATGTGTGTTTGTGTGTCTGTGTGAAGATACTAATTAACACACACATACATACATATACATTTACATAGACGTCTTGTAAGCAGAGTAAAAAATATATCAACGTAAACGTACATATCAATGAATAATAGGGGAAACAACAAAATGCGAAGCGATCAGTGAGAGAAGACACAGCAGAAGTCCTGTTGTTAGAAATTAGACGAGGTAGTCAGTAAAAAGGAATTTGTAGAAAAATTAACACCTATTGAGACAGCTGTGCATACTGACGGAACAGAAAGTGTCACTGAGTAGAGGCGTCTTTTTTTCTGCAGCCTGGCGTGCTGGGGAAAAAGAGCATCCCGTCTTCTTAATCACTTTACAACTCCAGTTGCTTGCATCAACTTGGTGACCTTTGCAAGCGGTGAGACCACTGGTGAAAAAAACAGTTACTCGATTGGGGTAAGTATTTAAGGAAGAGACACTCCCACCCTAATCACACCGCTTAGAGTGTACTCAATTGGCTGCTGAGTGAACAGGGAAATTCGTCCAATGAAGAGTTTTCCACACTCTTCGCTCGTACCAGGAATCAAACCCAGAACCTTCTGCGTATGCGCCAGACGTGCTATCCATTACACCATCCGAGTGGACTGGTGTGATCGATTGAAAAATCATCGCAAAAACGCAAAATCAATACAACTAACTTATCCATTGATCTAGCTTTTACTAATTTTTCAACTGATCACGCCCGCATTCCGACAGGTTGCCAAAAGATATTTGTCGCATGACGCTCTCTATTCACTCACTAATCACACCTGTCTTAATAGTAGTTATTCTCGCACAAATTTCCTCTTCATCTGAATTTCACTTGCTCTAATCAGCAGAAAATGGCCGCATATGACGAGGCGGTCACGCAAGCAACCAATAGCTACGTGCTGACAATGATCATCACAGCTTTGCTTTACCGGTGTTTTGTCGAAAATGGAAAAGTCAAAGCAGGTGGAAAAAAACTAATACACGTAGCACACTCACTCTGACAACGGTCATCTTTTGCTGATTATTTAATGCTGTTCATTGATTTTTCACAATACTTTATCATCGTACACAATAACAAATCACTTAACTTGAGCATCTTTGATCATTCATGTTTTTCCTTCCCTTCTATTTAAAACAACACTTGCATTAATTCCAATAGACTTCATTGAAGATTTCCACTGTCTATATGAGCGGTCCATGAATTTGGCCATTCCTAAACCAAATCCATCTCATAGCTCATATAAATATACACACACATATATACATATATATATATATATATGTATGTAGATGTGTGTGAATTAGAGTAGAATCGAAAATACATCGCAAAGCTACTCACTTGTGAATCTTTTCTGATCATCCGTGTTGAAGCTCAATAGAAATACACGTTAATCTACACTCATATATTGTTGTTTGTCCTGAAAGAAATATACGTTTTTTTCAATTGAAAATATTTGTAAATATACGTAAATTCAATCCCCTCCCACCAATAATAAACATTGAATTCTAAGATATTATTGTCGCTGGAGATCGGAATCCCTTGCTATTTTTTCCAAAAATTAATTGCAAAATTGTGTCTGGCAAAAGTAAGTTTTCTTGACTGTAATAAATGAACGTATCATCCAGAATCAGGTAGAGATACTGTAATCTACAGTTAAGCAAAGACACAGGTGACTTCCAAAAAACCATACACGCTCGAAGAGTGTAAGAAAGCAAAGCCAAATGGTTATTTCTGCATGTCTCAGGCCAGAGAAGTTCTCGAAAAAATTTTTTTTTAATCAGCAGAAAATAAATCGAATTGAAACAGAAACAAAATAATTTATTTCCAATTAAATCTAAGTGACAAAGCAACATTTAATTCACCAGTGAATAATTTTAGTATTTTATTTATTACCACGAAAAGTTTAATGGGTTGTGGGTAGACAAAATTGGGCCCTAAATTCACTAAATCCAGTCTCTAGTGCATATCAAGTGTCCAAATGGTGCTCAACATCGAATTGTAACCTCATCATTTTTAGTTCCATATTCCTGAACCAATGGTATTCTACAGTAGATCTGTTATGTATGGATATTGCAGGTTAATTGACCTGTTGAAAATCATCTTGGAAAATAATCTAAATGGTGTTCTTTGCAAAATAAGAAAACTAATAGAAATCCTCTTGATAATTCCTCTGACTACATCAAAGCCCGAATGCTACTTTTCAGCATTTAAGAGAATCAAAACTTTCCTGAGAAGCACTATAAATCAGGAAAGGCTAAATGCACTTGCAATGATTTCAAAAGAGAAAAAGTTTTCTATCAGACATCCAAAAATCAAGGGGAAACTCACTGACTTTTTTGCTCGAAATAAAACAAGAAGAATGGATTTTATTTTGAAATAAATTTGGATTACGCCGGACAAGAGCATTTTATAGGTAAGTGTTGAATTGATGTTCATTAAAAATATTTTTACCATACTTTTAGCATTTTATCATTATATATATATCTATCTATCTATCTATATATATATATATATATATATATATATATATATATATATATACACACATATATATATATATATATCTATATTGACTGTATTTCTGTGTGTATGTGTAACATAATATTAAGCCAATTCTTCAAAATTCTATGAAGCAGCATCCCCCCACAACCTCAAGTCACAATCCTCCACTGCTAAAGAGGGCTCTACAAATGAATCGACTGAAAAATAATGACAATATTGTTGATAAAAAGCAGAGATCATATTGTCTGAAGCAAAGTTTGTAGGTCATTATTTACATAAACTTATGTAGCTTGAACATCTTTTTTTAAACCATGAAAATTCCATAGGTATGGCTAGTAAATATCTATATTCATACAAGTATTGTGAATTATGAGACTCAGACCTACTGCCTAGAGAAAATAACATCTAGAATATAACACTTCCAGAAGTGAGTGCCAACAATATTGCAACAAAGACATAATCCAAATATCTTGGCAGTACTTTTTATTCCTGCCACTCTATGCCACTTCTTGATACTACTATTTCTCAAACATAAACAAACTCCCTGCCATTCCTTACCGAATGTTTTTATCAACATTTGAGAAGTAGTTCTATTAAGAAATGGCAGAGATAGTTTTTGCATCAAAATATTTCATTAATGAATGACAGAGTGTGGCAGGAAATTGCAGGGGGTGGCACAGATCCAAAGTACTGTTGAAATTGTAATTGTATAGCTCAACTCTATGGTTTCTGATTTGTATACGTAATGTATGAGAGAATGACAGGAAAGTTTTTGAAACATTCTGTATAAAAATCATAAAAAGAAAACATGTTACATACTTCATCTGATGTCCTACAAACAGTGTCACCGAAAGTTTCTGTCAAAAATTCAAGCGTCTTTCTATTGATGTTCACATCATGAAGGATGTCCAGCGTTTTTGTTCTCCCTAGCTACGAACTCTTCTCATCTCTGCATGTTTGATACTGTCGGTTATTAGGCTTTTTCGCTCTGCAAGAATAATTAGAATAATTAGACTATTAAACATTTGGGATACATAACAAGACTGACAAATTGAGACAATCTCATCAATCAATCTATCTATCTATCTATCTATCTATCTATCTATCTTGGTCCGTTTATATATGTCTATTCATCAATCACAGTTTGTTAGTATCTATCTATCTATATTTATATCAATCTATCTCTGTTCATATCTATCTCTGTGTCTGATCATATCTATCTATCTATCAATCTATTGCATTGAATCTATCTCTGTCTGTTCATATCTATGAATCTATCTCTGTTCATATCTAACTCATTCTGTTTATATCTCTCTATCTTAATCTGTTTATATCTATCTGTTCACATCTCTTATTCTATCTATCTATCAGTCTCTTCTACAATATCACTGTCCATATCTATCTTACTCTATCCATATCTAAATATCTCAGTCTCTTCATATCTATCTATGATCATATAATATCTCTCTATTAGTCTGTTCCACAATGTCACTGTCCCTATCTATCAATACATCTATCTATTTCAGTATTTCTATATATCTATCAGTTCATATTCCTATATCAATCTCTGACAATATCTACCTATTTATCTATCTCAGTTAATAAATGTCTGAAGATATCTCTCTATCTTCCTTTTCATATCTATCTCTATTCATCTTTGATTATATCTATCAGTATGTTCCACAACATCATTGTTCATATCTATTAAAAATCTATTTCAGTGTTCATATCTATCTGTTCATATCTATCTATCAATCTATCTATATCTATCAATCTATTTATATCAGTCTGTCTATATCTATCTATTTATCTATCTCAGTTGATATCTATCAGCTTGTTGGTATCTATCTCTCAGTCAATCTAGCTATCTCAGTCTGTTGATATCTATCTGTCTATCCATATCTATCTATAAGTCTATCTATCAGTCCGTTCATATCAATCCATGTATCTCTATTCATATCTATCTCAGTCTGTTCATCTATAATACTATGTGAAAATAATTGATTTGTGTATCTCTCTGTCCAAGCAGATGGAAAGTCCCAAACAAAAAAACCCATTGAGTCATGTGTAGGGTGGGGTCCAAGCTGCCCTCCCCAATGGCAACTATCATTGCAAAGACATTAGAGAAAGCTTAACTCGATCTTAGGACAAGTCATGAGGAAGCTTGACAAAACTTCTCATAGCTTACGCTGAGCCAAACCACACTTCAGTTACCTTCATCAGCAAATTAAATGTATGTACATGTGTGTGAATTAGAGTAGAATCGAAAATACATCGAAAAGCTACTCACTTGTGAATCTTTTCTGATCATCCGTGTTGAAGCTCAATAGAAATACACTTTAATCTACACTCATATATTGTTGTTTGTCCTGAAAGAAAAATCTGCATGGTCAATAATATGTCGATGTGTAAATTGTAAATTCAAGTGCAGTACAATTGCAAGGAGGTGAATTTCAAAATATCACTGTCCTGCTCATTAAAGCAATGTTTCAGGGCGTTTTCTATCATCTTTTACGGAAGCAATGAAAGAATGAGCTGGCTAGAAGGCAACTAAAATTGCATTGCCAGGCATGATGGGCAAATGGAATCGACATGAATTGCTTATCACTTTGATGAATACGCATTTAGAAATGTTAGATGAAAACAGGCGCGATATATCGATAGAAAGGAAAATATGTTAAGAAAACGGCCCAGCAATTTCTGAATCATGATCTTGCTTCTTACTTCGTGTTTACTGAGAAATCCTTGGCAAGAAAAGACATATTTGCAAACTGACATGATCTAGTGAAGATAAAGAAATATCTTACCTTGAAAAGTTTTGTCGATGCAAGCAATTCCCTATAAAAGATAAAGAAAACAAAGACAAACAAACACACGCACACACATAGACGCACAAGTGCGTGTCTATGTGTGTTTGTGTGTCTGTGTGAAGATACCAATTAACACACACATGCATACATATACATTTACATAGACATGTTGTAAGCAGAGTAAAAAATATATCAACGTAAACGTACATATCAATGAATAATACGGGAAACAACAAAATGCGAAGCGATCAGTTAGAGAAGACAGAGCGGATGTCTGGTTGTTAGAAATTAGACGAGGCAGTCAGTGAAAAAGGAATTTGTAGGAAAATTAACACCTATTAAGACGGCTGTGCATACTGAGTGAACAGAAAGCGTCACTGAGTAGAGGCGTCTTTTTTTCTGCAGCCTGGCGTGCTGGGGAAAAAGAGCATCCCGTCTTCTTAATCACTTTACAACTCCGGTTGCTTGCATCAACTTGGTGACCTTTGCAAGCGGCGAGACCACTGGTGAAAACAGTTACTCGATTGGGCTAAGTATTTAAGGAAGAGACACTCCCACCCTAATCACACTGCTTATGTGGACCTTCAGCCGTATGGGTGACGGCCTCACAAACTATACTAAACCAGCCGTGGTTCTGGGTTAGTAAAAGAAGGCAACAAGTCGGAATTTCGTTTAAATGTTTTATATAGAGTATTGATTATCAATATCTCTGGAGACAGGAAATGCCTATTCGCAGTTGAAAAGAGAGGAGGCTGATTTTCATCTAAGTCAAACTGACAACTGGTCTCTCAGGTCACGAATGGTAGTCTACTGAATGGTAACAGCGGTTGACGGTTACGAAGGGCGGCGCCTAACACGAGAGAGACTGGCAGCGGTTCTCTTCTCCAAACCCAGTTTTACTCTGACTCTGTCTCGAAAATCCCTCCTATTTAAGCCCTTGGTATCAACACTGTATTTCTTTGTAATTGACTTTCTTTCTTTCTTTTCCTGTTATCTCGATCCTTCCAGAAAATCCCAAATATTGACCTTCATCCATCTCGCGACGCAACTCCGTCCAATATCATAAATTAGTCTCCCCCCCTCTCAAGAACTCTGCAAATTACTTTTCTTTCAAAAGCTTTACTCTTTCTCTCAAGACCCCAGACACTGGCCCTTACCTGGCCATCGAACCAGGAGGAGAACTTCTCTAAAAGTACTTGTTTTTGCAACCCAGGATTTTGACAGAACATATTAAATTAAGAAAGTGCAGGTGCATACTCTTAACCGGTGACTTCCCATAGTATCTCGAAAAACACGTTAAGCCCTTATCTGGTCATTGAATCGGGAATAGAACTTTCTCTAAAAGTACCTGTTTTTACAACCCAAGCATTTGATATGAGATATTAAATTGAGGAAGTACAGGTGCCCGCACTTGGAAGCACGTAATTCTCACTCTCCACAGTATCCTCAAAAAACATATTATCCCTTTTTAACACGGATAACTCCTTTTGTAATAACCATAGTAATTACTGGTAATAACCAGAGTAATTTTTGGTAACAACTATATTAATTTTCAGGACATGGGGGACTCCTGGGGCCCCCTAGTGTCACACTTAGTGTGTACTCAATTGGCTGCTGAGTGAACAGGGAAATTCGTCCACTGAACAGTTTTCCACACTCTTCGCTCATACCATGAATCGAACCCAGAACCTTCTGCGTATGCGCCAGACGTGCTATCCATTACACCATCCGAGTGGACTGGTGTTGTGACACTAGGGGGCCAGGAGTCCCCCGTGCCCTGAAAATTACGAAAATTACTATGGCTGTTACTAAAAATTACTATCGTTATTACCAGTAATTACTATTGTTATTACAAAAGGAGTTATCTGCGTTAAAGGGGATAATGAGTTTTTCGAGATGTCATAGGAAGTTGGGTCACCTGTGCTTTTTCAATCTGGTGTCATCTGTCAAGGCCTGGGTTGGAAAAACAAATGCTTTTGGAAAAAGGTTTTCTTCCCGATTCGATGACCATGTCATGGGAAATTGAGTTATCTGTACTTTTTCAATCTAGTGTCATCTGTCAAATCCTGGGTTTGAAAACAAAGCCAGATATAACGGTCAGTGTTTGAGGTCTAGAGAGAGAGAGTAAAAGCTTATGAAAGAAAAGTTATTTGCAGAGTCCTGGAGAGAGGTGGAGACTAATTTATGATATTGAACAGACCTGCGTCGCGAGATGAATGAGGGTCAATGTTTTGGGTTTTTCCGGAAAGGTCGAGATGGCAGCAGAGGGAGAGATAAGGGAAGTCGGTTACAAGAGATACAGTGTCGATACCAAGGGCTTAAATAAGGGAATTTTCGTAACAAGCAAGCAGAGTAAAATTTGGGTTTGGAGAAGAGAGTCGTTGCCAGCTCTCTCTCTCTCGTGTCAGCCGTCCGCCCTTAGTAACCGTCAACCGCTGAAGCACAGTAAAATTTGAGTTTGGAGAAGAGAGTCGTTGCCAGCTCTCCCTCGTGTCAGCTGTCCGCCCTTAGTAACCGTCAACCGCTGCTACCATTCAGTAGACTACAGTTCGTGATATGAGAGACCAGTCGTCATTTTGACTTAGATAATAATCCGCCTCCTCTCTTTTCAACTGCGAATAGGCATTTCCCGTCTCCAGAGATATTGATAATCAATATTCTATATAAAAACATATAAACGAAATTCTGTTTTGTTGCCTTCTTTTACTAACCCAAAACCACGGCTGGGTTTAGTATAGTTTGTGGGACCCATCCCAACAGAAAACTCCCACAGTGTGATCGATTGAAAAATTATTGCAAAAATGCAAAAAAAATACAACTAACTTATCCATTGATCTAGCTTTTACTAATTTTTCAACTGATCACGCCCGCATTCCGACAGGTTGCCAAAAGATATTTGTCGCATGACGCTCTCTATTCACTCACTAATCACACCTGTCTTAATAGTAGTTATTCTCGCACAAATTTCCTCTTCATCTGAATTTCACTTGCTCTAATCAGCAGAAAATGGCCGCATATGACGAGGCGGTCACGCAAGCAACCAATAGCTACGTGCTGACAATGATCATCACAGCTTTGCTTTACCGGTGTTTTGTCGAAAATGGAAAAGTCAAAGCAGGTGGAAAAAAACTGATACACGTAGGACACTCACTCTGACAACGGTCATCTTTTGCTGATTATTTAATGCTGTTCATTGATTTTTCACAATACTTTATCATCGTACACAATAACAAATCACTTAACTTAAGCATCTTTGATCATTCATGATTTTCCTTCCCTTCTAATCAAAACAACATTTGCATTAATTCCAATAGACTTTATTGAAGATTTCCACTGTCTATATGAGCGGTCCATGAATTTGGCCATTCCTAAACGAAATCCATCTCATAGCTCATATAAATATACACACACATATATACATATATCTATATATATGTATGTAGATGTGTGTGAATTAGAGTAGAATCGAAAATACATCGAAAAGCTACTCACTTGTGAATCTTTTCTGATCATCCGTGTTGAAGCTCAATAGAAATACACTTTAATCTACACTCATATATTGTTGTTTGTCCTGAAAGAAAAATCTGCATTGTCAATAATATGTCGATGTGTAAATTGTAAATTCAAGTGCAGTAAAATTGCCAGGAGGTGAATTTCTAAATATAACTGTCCTGCTCACGAAAGCAATGTTTCAGGGCGTTTTCTATCATCTTTTACTGAAGCAATGAAAGAATGAGCTGGCTAGCTGGCAAGTAAGATTGCATTGCCAGGCATGATGGGCAAATGGAATCGACATGAATTGCTTATCCCTTCGATGAATATGCATTTAAAAATGTTAGAGGAAAACATTCGCGATTTATCGATAGAAAGGAAAATATGTTAAGAAAACGGCCCAGCAATTTCTGATTCTTGATTTTGCTTCTTACTTCGTGTTTACTGAGAAATCCCTGGCAAGAAAAGACATATTTGCAAATTGAAATGATTTAGTGAAGATAAAGAAATATCTTACCTTGAAAAGTTTTGTCGGTGCAAGCAATTCCCTATAAAAGATAAAGAAAACAAAGACAAACAAACACACGCACACACATAGACGCACAAGTGCGTGTCTATGTGTGTTTGTGTGTCTGTGTGAAGATACCAATTAACACACACATACATACATATACATTACATAGACGTGTGGTAAGCAGAGTAAAAATATATCAACGTAAACGTACATATCAATGAATAATAGGGGAAACAACAAAATGAGGAGGGATCAGTTAAAGAAGACACAGCTGAAGTCCTGTTGTTAGAAATTAGACGAGGTAGTCAGTGAAAAAAGAATTTGTAGGAAAATTAACACCTATTAAGACAGCTGTGCTTACTGACGGAACAGAAAGCGTCACTGAGTAGAGGCGTCTTTTTTTCTGCAGCCTGGCGTGCTGGGGAAAAAGAGCATCCCGTCTTCTTAATCACTTTACAACTCCGGTTGCTTGCATCAAACTTGGTGACCTTTGCAAGCAGCGAGACCACTGGTGAAAAAAACAGTTACTCGATTGGGCTAAGTATTTAAGGAAGAGACACTCCCACCCTAATCACACCGCTTAGAGTGTACTCAATTGGCTGCTGAGTGAACAGGGAAATTCGTCCAATGAAGAGTTTTCCACACTCTTCGCTCGTACCAGGAATCGAACCCAGAACCTTCTGCGTATGCGCCAGACGTGCTATCCATTACACCATCCGAGTGGACTGGTGTGATCGATTGAAAAATCATTGCAAAAACGCAAAATCAATACAACTAACTTATCCATTGATCTAGCGTTTACTAATTTTTCAACTGATCACGCCCGCATTCCGACAGGTTGCCAAAAGATATTTGTCGCATGACGCTCTCTATTCACTCACTAATCACACCTGTCTTAATAGTAGTTATTCTCGCACAAATTTCCTCTTCATCTGAATTTCACTTGCTCTAATCAGCAGAAAATGGCCGCATATGACGAGGCGGTCACGCAAGCTACCAATAGCTACGTGCTGACAATGATCATCACAGCTTTGCTTTACCGGTGTTTTGTCGAAAATGGAAAAGTCAAAGCAGTTGGAAAAAAACTAATACACGTTGCACACTCACTCTGACAACGGTCATCTTTTGCTGATTATTTAATGCTGTTCATTGATTTTTCACAATACTTTATCATCGTACACAATAACAAATCACTTAACTTAAGCATCTTTGATCATTCATGATTTTCCTTCCCTTCTAATCAAAACAACATTTGCATTAATTCCAATAGACTTTATTGAAGATTTCCACTGTCTATATGAGCGGTCCATGAATTTGGCCATTCCTAAACGAAATCCATCTCATAGCTCATATAAATATACACACACATATATACATATATCTATATATATGTATGTAGATGTGTGTGAATTAGAGTAGAATCGAAAATACATCGAAAAGCTACTCACTTGTGAATCTTTTCTGATCATCCGTGTTGAAGCTCAATAGAAATACACGTTAATCTACACTCATATATTGTTGTTTGTCCTGAAAGAAAAATCTGCATCGTCAATAATATGTCGATGTGTAAAGTGTAAATTCAAGTGCAGTACAATTGCAAGGAGGTGAATTTCAAAATATCACTGTCCTGCTCACGAAAGCAATGTTTCAGGGCGTTTTCTATCATCTTTTACTGAAGCAATGAAAGAATGAGCTGGCTAGCTGGCAAGTAAGATTGCATTGCCAGGCATGATGGGCAAATGGAATCGACATGAATTGCTTATCACTTCGATGAATACGCATTTAAAAATGTTAGAGGAAAACATTCGCGATTTATCGATAGAAAGGAAAATATGTTAAGAAAACGGCCCAGCAATTTCTGATTCTTGATTTTGCTTCTTACTTCGTGTTTACTGAGAAATCCCTGGCAAGAAAAGACATATTTGCAAATTGAAATGATCTAGTGAAGATAATGGAATATCTTACCTTGAAAAGTTTTGTCGATGCAAGCAATTCCCTATAAAGATAAAGAAAACAAAGACAAACAAACACACGCACACACAGAGACACACAAGTGCGTGTCTATGTGTGTTTGTGTGTCAGCGTGAAGATACCAATTAACACACACATACATACATATATATTTACATAGACGTGTTGTAAGCAGAGTAAAAAATATATCAACGTAAATGTACATATCAATGAATAATGGGGGAAACAACAAAATGCGAAGCGATCAGTGATGTTCATTAAAAATATTTTTACCATACTTTTAGCATTTTATCATTATATATATATATATATATATATACACACACACACATATATATATATATATATATATATTGACTGTATTTCTGTGTGTATGTGTAACATAATATTAAGCCAATTCTTCAAAATTCTATGAAGCAGCATCCCCCCACAACCTCAAGTCACAATCCTCCACTGCTAAAGAGGGCTCTACAAATGAATCGACTGAAAAATAATGACGATATTGTTGATAAAAAGCAGAGATCATATTGTCTGAAGCAAAGTTTGTAGGTCATTATTTACATAAACTTATGTAGCTTGAACATCTTTTTTTAAACCATGAAAATTCCATAGGTATGGCTAGTAAATATCTATATTCATACAAGTATTGTGAATTATGAGACTCAGACCTACTGCCTAGAGAAAATAACATCTAGAATATAACACTTACAGAAGTGAGGGCCAACAATATTGCAACAAAGACATAATCCAAATATCTTGGCAGTACTTTTTATTCCTGCCACTCTATGCCACTTCTTGATACTACTATTTCTCAAACATAAACAAACTCCCTGCAATTCCCTACCAAATGTTTTCATTAACATTTGAGAAGTAGTTCTATTAGGAAAATGCAGGGATAGTTTTTGCATCAAAATATTTCATTAATGAATGGCAGAGTGTAGCAGGAAATGGCAGGGGGTGGCACAGATCCAAAGTACTGTTGAAATTGTAATCGTATAGCTCAACACTATGGTTTCCGATTTGTATACGTAATGTATGAGAGAATGACAGTAAAGTTTTTGAAACATTCTGTATAAAAATTATAAAAAGAAAACATGTTACATACTTCATCTGATGTCCTACAAACGTTGTCACTGAAAGTTTCTGTCAAAAATTCAAGCGTCTTTCTATTGATGTTCACATCATGAAGGATGTCCAGCGTTTTTGTTCTCCCTAGCTACGAACTCTTCTCATCTCTGCATGTTTGATACTGTCGGTTATTAGGCTTTTTCGCTCTGCAAGAATAATTAGAATAATTAGACTATTAAACATTTGGGATACATAGCAAGACTGACAAATTGAGACAATCTCATCAATCAATCTATCTATCTATCTATCTATCTATCTATCTTGGTCCGTTTATATATGTCTATTCATCAATCACAGTTTGTTAGTATCTATCTATCTATATTTATATCAATCTATCTCTGTTCATATCTATCTCTGTGTCTGATCATATCTATCTATCTATCAATCTATTGCATTGAATCTATCTCTGTCTGTTCATATCTATGAATCTATCTCTGTTCATATCTAACTCATTCTGTTTATATCTCTCTATCTTAATCTGTTTATATCTATCTGTTCACATCTCTTATTCTATCTATCTATCAGTCTCTTCTACAATATCACTGTCCATATCTATCTTACTCTATCCATATCTAAATATCTCAGTCTCTTCATATCTATCTATGATCATATAATATCTCTCTATTAGTCTGTTCCACAATGTCACTGTCCCTATCTATCAATACATCTATCTATTTCAGTATTTCTATATATCTATCAGTTCATATTCCTATATCAATCTCTGACAATATCTACCTATTTATCTATCTCAGTTAATAAATGTCTGAAGATATCTCTCTATCTTCCTTTTCATATCTATCTCTATTCATCTTTGATTATATCTATCAGTATGTTCCACAACATCATTGTTCATATCTATTAAAAATCTATTTCAGTGTTCATATCTATCTGTTCATATCTATCTATCAGTCTATCTATATCTATCAATCTATTTATATCAGTCTGTCTATATCTATCTATTTATCTATCTCAGTTGATATCTATCAGCTTGTTGGTATCTATCTCTCATTCAATCTAGCTATCTCAGTCTGTTGATATCTATCTTTCTGTCCATATCTATCTATAAGTCTATCTATCAGTTCGTTCATATCATTCTCTGCATTTCTATTCATATCTATGTCAGTCTATTCATCTATAATACTATGTGAAAATCATTGATTTGTGTATCTCTCTGTCCAAGCAGATGGAAAGTCCCAAACAAAAAAGCCTGCTGAGTCATGTGTAGGGTGGGGTCCAAGCTGCCCTCCCCAATGACAACTATCATAGCAAAGACATTAGAGAAAGCTTAACTCGATCTTAAGACAAGTCATGAGCAAGCTTGACATAGCTTCTCATTGAGCCAAACCACACTTCAGTTACCTTCATCAGTAATTTAAATGTATGTACATGTGTGTGAATTAGAGTACAATCGAAAATACATCGAAAAGCTACTCACTTGTAAATCTTTTCTGATCATCCGTGTTGAAGCTCAATAGAAATACACGTTAATCTACACTCATATATTGTTGTTTGTCCTGAAAGAAAAATCTGCATTGTCAATAAAATGTCGATGCGTAAAGTGTAAATTCAAGTGCAGTACAATTGCAAGGAGGTGAATTTCTAAATATCACTGTCCTGCTCACGAAAGCAATGTTTCAGGGCGTTTTCTATCATCTTTTACGGAAGCAATGAAAGAATGAGCTGGCTAGCTGGCAAGTAAGATTGCATTGCCGGGCGTGACGGGCAAATGGAATCGACATGAATTGCTTATCCCTTCGATGAATACGCATTTAGAAATGTTAGAGGAAAACAGGCGCGATTTATCGATAGAAAGGAAAATATGTTAAGAAAACGACCCAGCAATTTCTGAATCATGATCTTGCTTGTTATTTCGTGTTTGCTGAGAAATCCCTGGCAAGAAAAGATATATTTGCAAATTGAAATGATCTAGTGAAGATAATGAAATATCTTACCTTGAAAAGTTTTGTCGATGCAAGCAATTCCCTATTAAAGATAAAGAAAAAAAAGACCAACAAACACACGCACACACATAGACGCACAAGTGCGTGTCTATGTGTGTTTGTGTGTCTGTGTGAAGATACCAATAAACACACACATACATACATATATATTTACATAGACATATTCTATATATGTTTGCTGTAAATGGATGTGCGTTCTAAAAAAAAGGACATCTCAACGAATCGAGCTGAACAAGCAGAGTAAAAAGATATCAACGCAAACGTATATATCAATGAATAATAGGGGAAACAACACGATGAGAAGCGATCAGTTAAAGAAGACACAGCTGAAGTCCTGTTGTTAGAAATTAGACGACGTAGTCAGTGAAAAAGGAATTTGTAGGAAAATTAACACCTATTAAGACAGCTGTGCTTACTGACGGAACAGAAAGCGTCACTGAGTAGAGGCGTCTTTTTTTCTGCAGCCTGGCGTGCTGGGGAAAAAGAGCATCCCGTCTTCTTAATCACTTTACAACTCCGGTTGCTTGCATCAAACTTGGTGACCTTTGCAAGCAGCGAGACCACTGGTGAAAAAAACAGTTACTCGATTGGGCTAAGTATTTAAGGAAGAGACACTCCCACCCTAATCACACCGCTTAGAGTGTACTCAATTGGCTGCTGAGTGAACAGGGAAATTCGTCCAATGAAGAGTTTTCCACACTCTTCGCTCGTACCAGGAATCGAACCCAGAACCTTCTGCGTATGCGCCAGACGTGCTATCCATTACACCATCCGAGTGGACTGGTGTGATCGATTGAAAAATCATTGCAAAAACGCAAAATCAATACAACTAACTTATCCATTGATCTAGCGTTTACTAATTTTTCAACTGATCACGCCCGCATTCCGACAGGTTGCCAAAAGATATTTGTCGCATGACGCTCTCTATTCACTCACTAATCACACCTGTCTTAATAGTAGTTATTCTCGCACAAATTTCCTCTTCATCTGAATTTCACTTGCTCTAATCAGCAGAAAATGGCCGCATATGACGAGGCGGTCACGCAAGCTACCAATAGCTACGTGCTGACAATGATCATCACAGCTTTGCTTTACCGGTGTTTTGTCGAAAATGGAAAAGTCAAAGCAGTTGGAAAAAAACTAATACACGTTGCACACTCACTCTGACAACGGTCATCTTTTGCTGATTATTTAATGCTGTTCATTGATTTTTCACAATACTTTATCATCGTACACAATAACAAATCACTTAACTTAAGCATCTTTGATCATTCATGATTTTCCTTCCCTTCTAATCAAAACAACATTTGCATTAATTCCAATAGACTTTATTGAAGATTTCCACTGTCTATATGAGCGGTCCATGAATTTGGCCATTCCTAAACGAAATCCATCTCATAGCTCATATAAATATACACACACATATATACATATATCTATATATATGTATGTAGATGTGTGTGAATTAGAGTAGAATCGAAAATACATCGAAAAGCTACTCACTTGTGAATCTTTTCTGATCATCCGTGTTGAAGCTCAATAGAAATACACGTTAATCTACACTCATATATTGTTGTTTGTCCTGAAAGAAAAATCTGCATCGTCAATAATATGTCGATGTGTAAAGTGTAAATTCAAGTGCAGTACAATTGCAAGGAGGTGAATTTCAAAATATCACTGTCCTGCTCACGAAAGCAATGTTTCAGGGCGTTTTCTATCATCTTTTACTGAAGCAATGAAAGAATGAGCTGGCTAGCTGGCAAGTAAGATTGCATTGCCAGGCATGATGGGCAAATGGAATCGACATGAATTGCTTATCACTTCGATGAATACGCATTTAAAAATGTTAGAGGAAAACATTCGCGATTTATCGATAGAAAGGAAAATATGTTAAGAAAACGGCCCAGCAATTTCTGATTCTTGATTTTGCTTCTTACTTCGTGTTTACTGAGAAATCCCTGGCAAGAAAAGACATATTTGCAAATTGAAATGATCTAGTGAAGATAATGGAATATCTTACCTTGAAAAGTTTTGTCGATGCAAGCAATTCCCTATAAAGATAAAGAAAACAAAGACAAACAAACACACGCACACACAGAGACACACAAGTGCGTGTCTATGTGTGTTTGTGTGTCAGCGTGAAGATACCAATTAACACACACATACATACATATATATTTACATAGACGTGTTGTAAGCAGAGTAAAAAATATATCAACGTAAATGTACATATCAATGAATAATGGGGGAAACAACAAAATGCGAAGCGATCAGTGATGTTCATTAAAAATATTTTTACCATACTTTTAGCATTTTATCATTATATATATATATATATATATATACACACACACACATATATATATATATATATATATATTGACTGTATTTCTGTGTGTATGTGTAACATAATATTAAGCCAATTCTTCAAAATTCTATGAAGCAGCATCCCCCCACAACCTCAAGTCACAATCCTCCACTGCTAAAGAGGGCTCTACAAATGAATCGACTGAAAAATAATGACGATATTGTTGATAAAAAGCAGAGATCATATTGTCTGAAGCAAAGTTTGTAGGTCATTATTTACATAAACTTATGTAGCTTGAACATCTTTTTTTAAACCATGAAAATTCCATAGGTATGGCTAGTAAATATCTATATTCATACAAGTATTGTGAATTATGAGACTCAGACCTACTGCCTAGAGAAAATAACATCTAGAATATAACACTTACAGAAGTGAGGGCCAACAATATTGCAACAAAGACATAATCCAAATATCTTGGCAGTACTTTTTATTCCTGCCACTCTATGCCACTTCTTGATACTACTATTTCTCAAACATAAACAAACTCCCTGCAATTCCCTACCAAATGTTTTCATTAACATTTGAGAAGTAGTTCTATTAGGAAAATGCAGGGATAGTTTTTGCATCAAAATATTTCATTAATGAATGGCAGAGTGTAGCAGGAAATGGCAGGGGGTGGCACAGATCCAAAGTACTGTTGAAATTGTAATCGTATAGCTCAACACTATGGTTTCCGATTTGTATACGTAATGTATGAGAGAATGACAGTAAAGTTTTTGAAACATTCTGTATAAAAATTATAAAAAGAAAACATGTTACATACTTCATCTGATGTCCTACAAACGTTGTCACTGAAAGTTTCTGTCAAAAATTCAAGCGTCTTTCTATTGATGTTCACATCATGAAGGATGTCCAGCGTTTTTGTTCTCCCTAGCTACGAACTCTTCTCATCTCTGCATGTTTGATACTGTCGGTTATTAGGCTTTTTCGCTCTGCAAGAATAATTAGAATAATTAGACTATTAAACATTTGGGATACATAGCAAGACTGACAAATTGAGACAATCTCATCAATCAATCTATCTATCTATCTATCTATCTATCTATCTTGGTCCGTTTATATATGTCTATTCATCAATCACAGTTTGTTAGTATCTATCTATCTATATTTATATCAATCTATCTCTGTTCATATCTATCTCTGTGTCTGATCATATCTATCTATCTATCAATCTATTGCATTGAATCTATCTCTGTCTGTTCATATCTATGAATCTATCTCTGTTCATATCTAACTCATTCTGTTTATATCTCTCTATCTTAATCTGTTTATATCTATCTGTTCACATCTCTTATTCTATCTATCTATCAGTCTCTTCTACAATATCACTGTCCATATCTATCTTACTCTATCCATATCTAAATATCTCAGTCTCTTCATATCTATCTATGATCATATAATATCTCTCTATTAGTCTGTTCCACAATGTCACTGTCCCTATCTATCAATACATCTATCTATTTCAGTATTTCTATATATCTATCAGTTCATATTCCTATATCAATCTCTGACAATATCTACCTATTTATCTATCTCAGTTAATAAATGTCTGAAGATATCTCTCTATCTTCCTTTTCATATCTATCTCTATTCATCTTTGATTATATCTATCAGTATGTTCCACAACATCATTGTTCATATCTATTAAAAATCTATTTCAGTGTTCATATCTATCTGTTCATATCTATCTATCAGTCTATCTATATCTATCAATCTATTTATATCAGTCTGTCTATATCTATCTATTTATCTATCTCAGTTGATATCTATCAGCTTGTTGGTATCTATCTCTCATTCAATCTAGCTATCTCAGTCTGTTGATATCTATCTTTCTGTCCATATCTATCTATAAGTCTATCTATCAGTTCGTTCATATCATTCTCTGCATTTCTATTCATATCTATGTCAGTCTATTCATCTATAATACTATGTGAAAATCATTGATTTGTGTATCTCTCTGTCCAAGCAGATGGAAAGTCCCAAACAAAAAAGCCTGCTGAGTCATGTGTAGGGTGGGGTCCAAGCTGCCCTCCCCAATGACAACTATCATAGCAAAGACATTAGAGAAAGCTTAACTCGATCTTAAGACAAGTCATGAGCAAGCTTGACATAGCTTCTCATTGAGCCAAACCACACTTCAGTTACCTTCATCAGTAATTTAAATGTATGTACATGTGTGTGAATTAGAGTACAATCGAAAATACATCGAAAAGCTACTCACTTGTAAATCTTTTCTGATCATCCGTGTTGAAGCTCAATAGAAATACACGTTAATCTACACTCATATATTGTTGTTTGTCCTGAAAGAAAAATCTGCATTGTCAATAAAATGTCGATGCGTAAAGTGTAAATTCAAGTGCAGTAAAATTGCAAGGAGGTGAATTTCTAAATATCACTGTCCTGCTCACGAAAGCAATGTTTCAGGGCGTTTTCTATCATCTTTTACGGAAGCAATGAAAGAATGAGCTGGCTAGCTGGCAAGTAAGATTGCATTGCCGGGCGTGACGGGCAAATGGAATCGACATGAATTGCTTATCCCTTCGATGAATACGCATTTAGAAATGTTAGAGGAAAACAGGCGCGATTTATCGATAGAAAGGAAAATATGTTAAGAAAACGACCCAGCAATTTCTGAATCATGATCTTGCTTGTTATTTCGTGTTTGCTGAGAAATCCCTGGCAAGAAAAGATATATTTGCAAATTGAAATGATCTAGTGAAGATAATGAAATATCTTACCTTGAAAAGTTTTGTCGATGCAAGCAATTCCCTATTAAAGATAAAGAAAAAAAAGACCAACAAACACACGCACACACATAGACGCACAAGTGCGTGTCTATGTGTGTTTGTGTGTCTGTGTGAAGATACCAATAAACACACACATACATACATATATATTTACATAGACATATTCTATATATGTTTGCTGTAAATGGATGTGCGTTCTAAAAAAAAGGACATCTCAACGAATCGAGCTGAACAAGCAGAGTAAAAAGATATCAACGCAAACGTATATATCAATGAATAATAGGGGAAACAACACGATGAGAAGCGATCAGTTAAAGAAGACACAGCTGAAGTCCTGTTGTTAGAAATTAGACGACGTAGTCAGTGAAAAAGGAATTTGTAGGAAAATTAACACCCATTAAGACGGCTGTGCATACTGAGTGAACAGAAAGCGTCACTGAGTAGAGGCGTCTTTTTTTCTGCAGCCTGGCGTGCTGGGGAAAAAGAGCATCCTGTCTTCTTAATCACTTTACAACTCCGGTTGCTTGCATCAACTTGGTGACCTTTGCAAGCGGCGAGACCACTGGTGAAAACAGTTACTCGATTGGGCTAAGCATTTAAGGAAGAGACACTCCCACCCTAATCACACTGCTTATGTGGACCTTCAGCCGTATGGGTGACGGCCTCACAAACTATACTAAACCAGACGTGGTTCTGGGTTAGCAAAAGAAGGCAACAAGTCGGAATTTCGTTTAAATGTTTTATATAGAATAGACAGGAGATGCCTATTCGCAGTTGAAATGAGAGGAGGCCGATTTTCATCTAAGTCAAACTGACAACTGGTCTCTCATGTCACGAACGGTAGTCTACTGAATGGTAGCAGCGGTTGACGGTTACGAAGGGCGGCGCCTAACACGAGAGAGACTGGCAGTGGTTCTCTTCTCCAAACCCAGTTTTACTCTGACTCTGTCACGAAAATCCCTCCTATGTAAGCCCTTGGTATCAACACTGTATTTCTTTGTAATTGACTTTCTTTCTTTCTTTTCCTGTTATCTTGATCCTTCCAGAAAATCCCAAATATTGACCTTCATCCATCTCACGACGCAAGTCCGGCCAAGATCATAAATTAGTCTCCCCCCCCCCTCTCAAGAACTCTGCAAATTACTTTTCTTTCAAAAGCTTTACTCTTTCTCTCAAGACCCCAGACACTGGCCCTTACCTGGCCATCGAACCAGGAGGAGAACTTCTCTAAAAGTACTTGTTTTTGTAACCCAAGAATTTGACAGAACACATTAAATTGAAAAAGTGCAGGTGCATACTCTTAACCGGTGACTTCCCATAGTATCTCGAAAAACACATTAAGCCCTTATCTGGTCATTGAATCGGGAATAGAACTTTCTCTAAAAGTACCTGTTTTTACAACCCAAGCATTTGACATGAGATATTAAATCGAGGAAGTACAGGTGCCCGCACTTGGAAGCACATAATTCTCATTTTCCAGAGTATCTTCAAAAAACACATTCTCGCTTTTTAACACGGATAACTCCTTTTGTAATAACCATAGTAATTACTGGTAATAACCAGTGTAATTTTTGGTAACAACTATATTAATTTTTAGGACACGGGGGACTCCTGGCCCCCTAGTGTCACACTTAGAGTGTACTCGATTGGCTGCTGAGTGAACAGGGAAATTCGTCCACTGAACAGTTTTTCACACTTTTCGCTCGTACCAGGAATCGAACCCAGAACCTTCTGCCGATGCGCCAGACGTGCTATCCATTACACCATCCGAGTGGACTGGTGTTGTGACACTAGGGGGCCAGGAGTCCACCGTGCCCTGAAAATTATGAAAATTACTATGGCTGTTACTAAAAATTACTATGGTTATTACCAGTAATTACTATTGTTATTACAAAAGGAGTTATCCGTGTTAAAAAGGGATAATGTGTTTTTTGAGGATACCGTGGAGAGTGAGAATTACGTGCTTCCAAGTGCGGGCACCTGTACTTCCTCAATTTAATATCTTATCTCAAATCCTTCGGTTGCAAAAAACAGGAACTTTTAGAGAAAGTTCTCTTCGCGATTTGATGACCAGATAAGGGCTTAATGTGTTTTCCGAGATACTATAGGAAGTCACCAGTTAAGATGCACCTGCACTTTCTCAATTTAATGTGTTCTGTCAAATTCCTGGGTTGCAAAAACAAGTACTTTTAGAGAAGTTCTCCTCCTGGTTCGAGGGCCAGATAAGGGCCAGTGTCTGGAGTCTTGAGAGAAAGAGTAAAGCTTTTAAAAGAAAAAGTAATTTGCAGAGTTCTTGAGAGGGGGGGGAGACTAATTTATGATCTTGGACGGACTTGCATCGCGAGATGGATGAGGGTCAATATTTGGGATTCTCTCGAAGGATCGAGATATCAGGAAAAGAAAGAAAGAAAGTCAATTACAAAGAAATACAGTGTCGATACCAAGGGCTTAAATAGGAGGGATTTTCGTAACAGCAGCAGAGTAAAATTGGGTTTGGAGAAGAGAACCGCTGCCAGTCTCTCTCGTGTTAGGCGCCGCCCTTCGTAACCGTCAACCGCTGCTACCATTCAGTAGACTACCGTTCATGACATGAGAGACCAGTCGTCGGTTTGACTTAGATGAAAATCGGCCTCCTCTCTTTTCAACTGCGAATAGGCATTTTCCGCTTCCAGAGATATTGATAATCAATATTCTATATAAAACATTTAAACGAAATTCCGACTTGTTGCCTTCTTTTACTAACCCAGATCCACGGCTGGTTTAGTATAGTTTATGAGGCCATCACCCATACGGCTGGAGCCCCACAACTATTGCCGCTCCAACCAAGATACACGCCTGAAAGCACAACGGGAAGGCCCGGCCAGAGGCGATCACAGCGCAACTGGAAAGAAAAAGACGAGGAGACCAGGGAAATCGACCCCGCCACCAGAAACTGCAGACCGAACGAAAGAAGAGAGAACCAAACCCGAGGAAAAGAATCCACCGCAGAAGAAACCCTCAGAGTGGAAGAGGAATCCGTCGATAGACGAACAAAAGATTACTAGGCTGTTAGGGCATGATACCTATCGGTGACAGGGAAATATAGTTCTCCTCACCGTAACGCCCTTCAGAGAAGACCCCCCCCCCAGGACGAACAGAGGATCCTGTTGGCGAGATACATTTTGGCTATCAATTCCTTTTTTGTTTTGGCCTTGGGAACCTCGCTGATTGGTTAAGTGATTAGGATTGTGTTTTTGACAATTGTAGATCGATCCTTTTTTTTTCCTTTTTACTCTAAAATTTTGAACCGCATTTTTTATCAATGGAGGGAGAACAACGAGGAGGTAGAGGGGCAGTGGGGGTCAGAGAAGAAAGGAATCCCCCACCAGAAGAAGGCCCTGGGGTCTTAGAAAAGAGACAGCAAGGGGAAAGATTTTTGGGGCCACAGTTAGCCCAAAATAGAGTTTTCGATAGCCTTATGAGTGGCGTAAAGCCACTTATGTACGAAGGAAAGAAAGAGGATTTTGATGAGTGGGCATTTGATATTAGAAAGAGGTGCAGATTGCACAGACCAACAGACGAACAGAGTATAGATTATGCAGTAAATTGTACGAAGGGAAGGGCAGCCAGGTATGCACTGAATATCAGGGATGATATCCCGGGGATGAATCTAGCGGAGTTCGAAGGAAAGATTTGTGGGGGAAGAATCGATCTGGGATGCTAGAAGAGCTATGAGAAGAGTAAGGAAGACAAAAGAAAAGGGGTGGAAGGATGTAGCGGATGAAATGTTAATCCAGGCAAGGATAATTTTTAAGGGGGAGGACGATTTAAGTTCCCCAGTGATACAGGGTCAATTGTTGTCAGAGTTTCTAAAGAAATTATCAAATTGTGTAGACGTAAAAAGAGAAGTGTTAAAGGTTAAACCTACAACCCTAGAGGAAGCGGTAAGGGCGGCGGTGGACCACGAGGAGTTAATGAGAGAGCTGGCAGCGAGGGACTATGGGGGCCCGGAGGACTGGGAAAGAGAAGTAAGGACGGACGGGCAAGTATTCTCAATGAACCATGGCTGGTATACAAATGTTCCTGGATCGTATGAGTTAAAATGCTACATGTGTGGTGTAGGGGGTCACCGAGCGAAGACTTGCCCCCGAAGGGAGGGCCTGCCGGATGTCTTCTACGTGCCCTTTTGTCAGAGATGTAAGAAGAAGGGTACCCCACTAAATGGTGTGGGAGGCCACCATTGAGAAACCCACCACAGCTAGACGACCAGGTCCCCAGCCTAGGCAGTTCGACCCCAGCCATAGACGATATGATCCCCCGCCGGGGCAGTTTGGCCCCCCCACCTAGGCGGTTCGGTCCACAACAACGCCAGGACCAGGGAAACGGGTCAGGGCCGCCAGCAGTGAATTAGGACGGGTGGCCCCATGTGAAAAACTGAGATGCTGGAATTGTTCCAGGGAAGGGCATTTGATGAGACATTGCCTAGAAAGAATTAAATGTTGGTACTGCTGTAGATGGGGGCATAAGAGGGCCGAATGTCGTATAAGAAAGAGTGATGAAAGATTTCAAATCCCGGCGGCCGAAACGGGCCGGGGCCCCAGAGATACCTGGTACAGAGAAAGAAGATATGAGAGACCCACTAGTTACCAGGAAAATAGATATAGGAGACAAGACAGATGGAGAAACAAGGTTCAATCCCTAGCCATAATAAGAAAGAAAGAGGGCTATGTGAGGTCCATTTATACAAATAAGGAGGAAACCACCTGTAAAGTGAGAATAGGGGGTAAACTGGTAGAGACCCTTTTGGACACAGGATCCGTGGCATCGTTGATAGATGAGTCCACGTACTGACGAATAAAATATAGGGGCCCGTTAATGAGATCAGATATGAATTTGTCCCAAGCAGACGGCAGACAAATGAGAATAAACGGAATGGTTGATTTAAAAATGAAAATAGGAGGATTAAATTGCCTCCATAGATTCTACGTAACTCCTGGATTGTGTAATGAGTTGATATTGGGAGAAGATTGGTTGAAACAGAACAGAGCGAAACTAGATTATGAATCTAATAGCATGACGGTCGGGGGAATGGAAATTCGGTTGGGAAAATCTAGAGAGGAGAAGTTGCCAGTGTATTTGGGGGAGGATGTTCAGATACCTTCTAGAACAGCTGTGTTATGTAAGGGAATTTTAGAAATCCCATTGGAAAGAGCCAAGGTAGCCTACCTATTAGAACCTGTGAAGGAGACAGAGAAAATTGGGATTTATATTTGGGCCAAGTACTGGCAGCAGTGAGATTTTCAGTTAATAAAACGACTAAGTTCTCTCAAAATTATTTGTTGTACGGATGCGACGTGATACTCCCGCTAGACAATATTCTAAAACCTAGAAGGAAGTATACAGGGGGAGAACATCATGAAATATTACTATAGAAACAACACAAGGTATTCTCGCAAGCTAGACGCAGAATAATGAGAGCCCAGAAGAGAAGGAATAATAGGGTGAATAAAGACAGGAAGAAAGTAAAGTTGACAGTGGGAGATGCGGTCTATCATAAAATTCATGTACGAGAAGGAAAGTTAGACTCGAAATGGGCACCCTTCTATAGAATAGTAGAACAGATAGGCCCTGCGTCGTTTATAATTTGGAATCAGTTATCAAGAAAAACTAGGAGGGCACACGCTAATGATTTAAAGCTGGCAAATATAGATGAATGGAATATCGAAAAACCCCGAAAGAATGCTAGAAAGCCTAGGAAGGCCACGCTTGTGGAGGTTGAAATGGAATCGGAAACAGAGATTGATTCCGGGGGAATGTTAGAAATTGAGGAAGAAGATACAATAGTATCACCAGGAATAGAGACAGTAGCGAGGGAAATGGGAGAGCCAGCATTAGAAGAAGAGGAAAACGATGAGGTACAAAGCAACAGTATTGCTAGCGAGAGTAGCTGGGAAGAGGAGGATGAAGTTCCCTTAGCACAAATCCAGAACCAGTTGAGGGAAGAAAGACAAGTAGAGAGGGTAAGAGATATACCTTTAAAGGAAAGACTAAGGTCTGCAACTCACTAAAAGAGATTAAAATGCCTCATGAAATGACAGGAGGCACTCCTTCTAAAAAGTACAAGTACGAAATACGGCCTAGTAGTAATTGTTGTAGATGAAGGGGGGAGTCGCGGTGGTCGGTTGCTGGCTCGGACGTGCATTGAAGAGGCGCCCTTCGGTGTATGATATCGAGTCAAGTGTCCATTGCCTGCTGATTTCTGCCTGGTTTGCATCAAGTAAGAGAGGGCCTCTGTAGAAACTGTTAGTAAGAATAAAGCATATGAGGTGTGTGTGGTGTGAAAGAGGGGCTGCCGTAGGCGGAACTGGCTATCGGTATGTCGTTTGGTCTGATCATAAGACTAATTTGATTACATTTGTCCACAGTCGTATTTTGATAAAGAAAAGAAATCGCATTTGCAAAGGGGTGTATGATAAAGACCCTCTTTTTTTTTTTAATATGATATAAACTTGTAGCCCTTTCACCTACAAGCCATATAAACCTTCGTATTAGAATTTCCTTCGAAATTGAAACAGCCAGTGAAGCCAGCGGTGTAACCCTTTCCATAGCTTACGCGTACCATAAAAAAAAAAAATTTTTGAAGAAAGGAGGTGTTAGGTTGACAGGGGTAGTTATACCGTCTATCGCTAGAAAATAAGACAATTTCTGTTTGTTTGAAGAAATAATGGACAGGAGGACCTTCGTGATTTGGTCTATGTGGATGACGATTGTTGCGGGGTGGTATCGTGAATAAAATACGGTGTTTAAAAAGACAAGTGAAGCAATCATTCCTCGATTGAAATGGATTATAACTTTTGTGGTTGATTTAAGACCCTATGAGGCTCTGCTAGACTCTGTTGAGGGGGAAGTTACTAAATTGAGTATGGCTAGAGCTAAGGTGGCTGCGAATTATGTGAATAATGACAGGTATCGTGATTTATTATTCTCATTAGAAATGGAAACGAGAGTAATGGAATTTCAGTGGAAGGATATGAAAAACTATTCAAGGGGAGTTAAAATGTTGTAAGCGAGGCAGAAGAGGTCAGTACTGCCTATAGTGGGAAAGGCTTTGAGTGTATTGTTTGGTACTGTATCAGAGGGTGACATGAAAGTCATTAGGAGAAAATTAAAGGAAATCGAAAATAATCAAAAAGTGTTAGCCCATGTGGCCTGAGAAAGTGTGTCTATTGTCAATGTGATGCGTTTAGAGACGATGGAGAATAGAGATATGATAAACCAACTAGTTAAATATTTGCATAAATGGAGAAGTGTAATGGATAATGTGACGGATGAATTGAGGGGTGACCTACAAGAGTTAAATGCGTTTTCACAGCAGTTTTTCCAATTAATGTTGATTACAAATAGGGTTAGGCAGACGAGCCAGACATTGAGCAGATTGTTGGAACATGTACGTTCACAGCTAGATATGCTGTCACTCGGACACATCACAGCTTTGCTTTACCGGTGTTTTGTCGAAAATGGAAAAGTCAAAGCAGGTGGAAAAAAACTAATACACGTAGCACACTCACTCTGACAACGGTCATCTTTTGCTGATTATTTAATGCTGTTCATTGATTTTTCACAATACTTTATCATCGTACACAATAACAAATCACTTAACTTAAGCATCTTTGATCATTCATGATTTTCCTTCCCTTCTATTCAAAACAACACTTGCATTAATTCCAAGAGACTTCATTGAAGATTTCCACTGTCTATATGAGCGGTCACTGGATTTGGCCATTCCGAAACCAAATCCATCTCATAGCTCATATAAATATACACGCACATATATACATATACCTATATATATGTATGTAGATGTGTGTGAATTAGAGTAGAATCGAAAATACATCGAAAAGCTACTCACTTGTGAATCTTTTCTGATCATCCGTGTTGAAGCTCAATAGAAATACACGTTAATCTACACTCATATATTGTTGTTTGTCCTGAAAGAAAAATCTGCATTGTCAATAATATGTCGATGCGTAAAGTGTAAATTCAAGTGCAGTACAATTGCAAGGAGGTGAATTTCAAAATATCACTGACCTGCTCATGTAAGCAATGTTTCAGGGCGTTTTCTATCATCTTTTACGGAAGCAATGAAAGAATGAGCTGGCTAGCTGGCAAGTAAGATTGCATTGCCAGGCGTGATGGGCAAATGGAATCGACATGAATTGCTTATCACTTCGATGAATACGCACTTTGAAATGTTAGAGGAAAACAGGCACGATTTATCGATAGAAAGGAAAATATGTTAAGAAAACGGCCCAGCAATTTCTGCATCATGATCTTGCTTCTTATTTCGTGTTTGCTGAGAAATCTCTGGCAAGAAAAGACATATTTGCAAATTGAAATGATCTAGTGAAGATAATGAAATATCTTACCTTGAAAAGTTTTGTCGGTGTAAGCAATTCCCTACAAAAGATAAAGAAAACAAAGACAAACAAACACACGCACACACATAGACGCACAAGTGCGTGTCTATGTGTGTTTGTGTGTCTGTGTGAAGATACCAATAAACACACACATACATACATATACGTTTACATAGCCGGTTTGTATATAGGTTTGCTGTTAATATATGTGCATTTTAAAAAAAAGTACATCTCAACGAATCGACCTGGACAAGCAGAGGAAAAAGATATCAACGTCAACGCACATGACAATGAATAATAGGGGAAACAACAAGATTGGAAGCAATCAGTCAAAGAAGACACAGTGGATGTCCTGTTGTCAGAAATTAAGACGTGGTAGTCAGTGAAAAAGGAATTTGTAGAAAAATTAACACCTATTAAGACAGCTGTGCATACTGACGGAACAGAAAGCGTCACTGAGTAATGGCGTCTTTTTTTTTGCAGCCTGGCGTGCTGGGGAAAAAGAGCATCCCGTCTTCTTAATCACTTTACAACTCCGGTTGCCTGCATCAACTTGGTGACCTTTGCAAGCGGCGAGACCACTGGTGAAAACAGTTACCCGATTGGGCTAAGTATTTAAGGAAGAGACACTCCCACCCTAATCACACTGCTTATGTGGACCTTCAGCCGTATGGGTGACGGCCTCACAAACTATATTAAACCAGCCGTGGTTCTGGGGTAGTAAAAGAAGGCAACAAGTCGGAATTTCGTTTAAATGTTTTATATAGAATATTGATTATCAATATCTCTGGAGACAGGAAATGCCTATTCGCAGTTGAAAAGAGAGGAGGCCGATTTTCACCTAAGTCAAACTGACAATTGGTCTCTCATGTCACGAACGGTAGTCTACTGAATAGTAGCAGCGGTTGACGGTTACGAAGGGGGGACGGCTAACACGAGAGAGACTGGCAGCGGTTCTCTTCTCCAAACCCAGTTTTACTCTGACTCTATCACGAAAATCCCTCCCATTTAAGCCCTTGGTATCAACACTGTATTTCTTTGTAATTGACTTTCTTTCTTTCTTTTCCTGTTATCTTGATCCTTCCAGAAAATCCCAAATATTGACCTTCATCCATCTCGCGACGCAAGTCCGTCCAAGATCATAAATTAGTCTCCCCCCCTTTCAAGAACTCTGCAAATTACTTTTCTTTCAAAAGCTTTACTCTTTCTCTCAAGACCCTAGACACTGGCCCTTACCTGGCCATCGAACCAGGAGGAGAACTTCTCTAAAAGTACTTGTTTTTGCAACCCAGGATTTTGACAGAACATATTAAATTGAGAAAGTGCAGGTGCATACTCTTAACTGGTGACTTCCCATAGTATCTCGAAAAACATATTAAGCCCTTATCTGGTCATTGAATCTGGAATAGAACTTTCTCCAAAAGTACCTGTTTTTACAACCCAAGCATTTGACATGAGATATTCAATTGAGGAAGTTCAGGTGCCCGCACTTGGAAGCACGTAATTCTCACTCTCCACAGTATCCTCAAAAAACACATTATCGCTTTTTAACACGGATAACTCCTTTTGTAATAACCATAGTAATTACTGGTAATAACCAAGTAATTTTTGGTAAAAACTATAGTAATTTTCAGAACACGGGGGACTCCTGGCCCCCTAGTGTCACACTTAGAGTGTACTCAATTGGCTGCTGAGTGAACAGGGAAATTCGTCCACTGAACAGTTTTCCACACTCTTCGCTCGTACCAGGAATCGAACCCAGAACCTTCTTCGTATGCGCCAGACGTGCTATCCATTACACCATCCGAGTGGATTGGTGTTGTGACAGTAGGGGGCCAGGAGTCCCCCGTGTCCTGAAAATTACGAAAATTACTATGGCTGTAACTAAAAATTACTATGGTTATTACCAGTAATTACTATTGTTATTACAAAAAGAGTTATCTGCGTTAAAGGGGATAATGTGTTTTTCGAGATGTCATAGGAAGTTGGGTCACCTGTGCTTTTCCAATCTGGTGTCATCTGTCAAGGCCTGGGTTGCAAAAACAAATGCTTTTGGAAAAAGGTTTTCTTCCCGATTCGATGACCATGTCATGGGAAGTTGAGTTATCTGTACTTTTTCAATCTAGTGTCATCTGTCAAATCCTTGGTTTGAAAACAAAGCCAGATATAAGGGTCAGTGTTTGAGGTCTAGAGAGTGAGAGTAAAAGCTTATGAAAGAAAAGTTATTCGCAGAGTCCTGGGGAGAGGGGGAGACTAATTTATGATATTGAACAGACCTGCGTCGCGAGATGAATGAGGGTCAATGTTTTGGGTTTTTCCGGAAAGGTCGAGATGGCAGAAGAGGGAGAGATAAGGGAAGTCGGTTACAAGAGATATAGTGTCGATACGAAGGGCTTGAATAAGGGAATTTTCGTAACAAGCAAGCAGAGTAAAATTTGGGTTTGGAGAAGAGAGTCGTTGCCAGCTGTCTCTCTCTCGTGTCAGCCGTCCACCCTTAGTAACCGTCAACCGCTGAAGCAGAGTAAAATTTGGGTTTGGAGAAGAGAGTCGTTGCCAGCTCTCCCTCATGTCAGCCATCCGCCCTTAGTAACCGTCAACCGCTGCTACCATTCAGTAGACTACCATTCGTGATATGAGAGACCAGTCGTCATTTTGACTTGGATAATAATCTGCCTCCTCTCTTTTCAACTGAGAATAGGCATTTCCCATCTCCAGAGATATTGATAATTAATATTCTATATAAAAACATATAAACGAAATTCCGTTTTGTTGCCTTCTTTTACTAACCGAGAACCACGGCTGGGTTTAGTATAGTTTGTGGGACCCACCCCAACAGAAAACTCCCACAGTGTGATCGATTGAAAGATTATTGCAAAAATGCAAAATAAATACAACTAACTTATCCATTGATCTAGCCTTTACTAATTTTTCGACTGATCATGCTCGCATTCCGACAGGTTGCCAAAAGATATTTGTCGCATGACGCTCTCTATTCACTCACTAATCACACCTGTCTTAATAGTAATTATCCTCGCACAAATTTCCTCTCCATTTGAATTTCACTTGCTCTAATCAGCAGAAAATGGCCGCATATGACGAGGCGGTCATGCAAGCAACCAATAGCTACGTGCTGACAATGATCATCACAGCTTTGTTTTACCGGTGTTTTGTCGAAAATGGAAAAGTCAAAGCAGGTGGAAAAAACTAATACACATAGCACACTCACTCTGACAACGGTCATCTTTTGCTGATTATTTAATGCTGTTCATTGATTTTTCACGATACTTTATCATCGTACACAATAACAAATCACTTAACTTAAGCATCTTTGATCATTCATGATTTTCCTTCTCTTCTATTCAAAACAACACTTGCATTAATTCCAATAGACTTCATTGAAGATTTCCACTGTCTTTATGAGCTGTCCATGAATTTGGCCATTCCGAAACCAAATCCATCTCATAGCTCTCATAAATATACACCCACATATACATATATATATATGTATGTAGATGTGTGTGAATTAGAGTAGAATCAAAAATACATCGAAAGGCTACTCACTTGTGAATCTTTTCTGATCATCCGTGTTGAAGCTCAATAGAAATACACGTTAATCTACACTCATATATTGTTGTTTGTTCTGAAAGAAAAATCTGCATTGTCAATAATATGTCGATGCGTAAAGTGTAAATTCAAGTGCAGTAGAATTGTTATATCTAACACTTATAGAAGTGAGGGCTAACAATATTGCAACAAAGACATAATCCAAATATCTTGGCAGTACTTTTTATTCCTGCCACTCTATACCACATCTTGATACTGCTACTTCTCAAACATAAACAAATTCCCTGCCATTCCCTACCGAATGTTTTCATTAACATTTGAGAAGTAGTTCTATTAAGAAATGGCAGGGATAGTTTTTGCATCAAAATATTTCATTAATGAGTGGCAGAGTGTGGCAGGAAATGGCAGGGTGTGGCACAGATGCAAAGTACTGTTGAAATTGTAATCGTATAGCTCAATACTACGATCTCTTATTTGTATACGTAATCTATGAGAGAATGAGAGAAAAGTTTTTGAAACATTCTGTATAAAAATTATGAAAAGAAAACATGTTACATACTTCATCTGATGTCCTTGAAACAGTGTCACCGAAAGTTTGTGTCAAAAATTCAAGCGTCTTTCTATTGATGTTCACATCATGAAGGATGTCCAGCATTTTTGTTCTCCTTAGCTATGAATACTTTTCATCTCTGCATGTTTGATACTGTCGGTTATTAGGCCTTTTGGCTCTGCAAGAATAATTAGAATAATTAGACTATTAAGCATTTGGGATACAAAACAAGACTGACAAATTGGGACATTCTCATCAATCAATCAATCTATCTATCTTGGTCTGTTTATATATGTCTATTCATCAATCACAGTTTGTTTGTATCTATCTATCTATATTTATATCAATCTATCTCTGTTCATATCTATCTCTGTGTCTGATCATATCTATCTATCTATCAATCTATTGCATTAAATCTATCTGATCATATCTCTGTCTCTTCATATCTATCAATCTATCTCTGTTCATATCTCTCTATCTTAATCTGTTTACATCTATCTATCTGTTCACATCTCTTATCATATCTATCTATCAGTCTCTTCTACAATATCACTGTCTATATCTATCTTACTCTGTCCATATCTAAATATCTCAGTCTGTTCATATCTATCTATGATCATATAATATCTCTCTATTAGTCTGTTCCACAATATCACTGTCCTCATCTATCAATACATCTATCTATTTCAGTGTTTCTATATATCTATCAGTTCATATTCCTATATCAATCTCTGAAAATATCTACCTATTTATCTATCTCAGTCGATAAATGTCTGAAGATATCTCTCTATCATCCTTTTCATATCTATCTCTATTCCTCTTTGATTATATCTATCAGTATGTTCCACAACATCATTGTTCATATCTATTAAAAATCTATTTCAGTGCTCATATCTATCTGTTCATATCTATCTATCAGTCTATCTATATCTATCAATCTATTTATATCAGTCTGTCTATATCTATCTATTTATCTATCTCAATTGATATCTATCAGCTTGTTGGTATCTATCTCTCAGTCAATCTAGCTATCTCAGTCTGTTGATATCTATCTATCTGTCCATATCTATCTATAAGTCTATCTATCAGTTCGTTCATATCTATCTCTGCATTTCTATTCATATCTATCTCAGTCTATTCATCTATAATACTATGTGAAAATCATTGATTTGTGTATCTATCTGTCCAAGTAGATGGAAAGTCTCAAACAAAAAAGCCCATTGAGTAATGTGTAGGGTGGGGTCCAAGCTGCCCTCCCCAATGGCAACTATCATTGCAAAGACATTAGAGAAAGATTAACTTGATCTTAAGACAAGTCAGGAGCAAGCTTGACATAACTTCTCATTGCTTATGCTGAGCCAAACCACACTTCAGTTGCCTTCATCAGCAATTTAAATGTATGTAGATGTGTGTGAATTAGAGTAGAATCGAAAATACATCGAAAAGCTACTCACTTGTGAACCTTTTCTGATCATCCGTGTTGAAGCTCAATAGAAATACACGTCAATCTACACTCATATATTGTTGTTTGTCCTGAAAGAAAAATCTGCATTGTCAATAATATGTCGATGTGTAAAGTGTAAATTCAAGTGCAGTACAATTGGAAAGAGGTGAATTTCAAAATATCACTGTCCTGCTCACGAAAGCAATGTTTCAGGGCGTTTTCTATCATCTTTTATTGAAGCAATGTAAGAATGAGCTGGCTAGCTGGTAAGTAAGATTGCATTGCCAGGCGTGATGGGCAAATGGAATCGACATAAATTTCTTATCACTTCGATGAATACGCATTTAGAAATGTTAGAGGAAAACATTCGCGATTTATCGATAGAAAGGAAAAATATGTTAAGAAAACGGCCCAGCAATTTCTGAATCATGATCTTGCTCCTTACTTCGTGTTTGCTGAGAAATCCTTGGCAAGAAAAGACATATTTGCAAATTGAAATGATCTAGTGAAGATAATGAAATATCTTACCTTGAAAAGTTTTGTCGATGCAAGCAATTCCCTATAAAAGATAAAGAAAACAAAGATAAACAAACACACGCACACACTTAGACGCACAAGTGCGTGTCTATGTGTGTTTGTGTGTCTGTGTGAAGATACCAATAAACACACACATACATACATATATATTTACATAGACGGGTTGTAAGCAGAGTAAAAAATATATCAACGTAAACGTACATATCAATGAATAAAAGGGGAAACAACAAAATGAGAAGCAATCAGTTAGAGAAGACACAGCTGAAGTCCTGTTGTTAAAAATTAGACGAGGTAGTCAGTGAAAAAGGAATTTGTAGAAAAATTAACACCTATTAAGACAGCTGTGCATACTGACGGAACAGAAAGCGTCACTGAGTAGAGGCGTCTTTTTTTCTGCAGCCTGGCGTGCTGGGGAAAAAGAGCATCCCGTCTTCTTAATCACTTTACAACTCCGGTTGCTTGCATCAACTTGGTGACCTTTGCATGCGGCGAGACCACTGGTGAAAACAGTTACTCGATTGGGCTAAGTATTTAAGGAAAAGACACTCCCACCCTAATCACACTGCTTATGTGGACCTTCAGCCGTATGGGTGACGGCCTCACAAACTATACTAAACCAGTCGTGGTTCTGGGTTAGTAAAAGAAGGCAACAAGTCAGAATTTTGTTTAAATGTTTTATATAGAATATTGATTATCAATATCTCTGGAGACAGGAAATGCCTATTCGCAGTTGAAAAGAGAGGAGGCCGATTTTCATCTAAGTCAAACTGACAACTGGTCTCTCATGTCACGAACGGTAGTCTACTGAATGGTAGCAGCGGTTGATGGTTACGAAGGGCGGCGCCTAACACGAGAGAGACTGGCAGCGGTTCTCTTCTCCAAACCCAGTTTTACTCTGACTCTGTCACGAAAATACCTCCTATTTAAGCTCTTGGTATCAACACTGTATTTATTTTAATTTGACTTTCTTTCTTTCTTTTCCTGTTATCTTGATCCTTCAAGAGAATCCCAAATATTGACCCTCATCCATCTCGTGACGCAAGTCCGTCCAAGATCATAAATTAGTCTCCCCCTCTCTCAAGAACTCTGCAAATTACTTTTCTTTCAAAAGCTTTACTCTTTCTCTCAAGACCCCAGACACTGGCCCTTACCTGGCCATGAAACCAGGAGGAGAACTTCTCTAAAAGTACTTGTTTTTGCAACCTAGGATTATGAAAAAACACATTAAATTGAGATAGTGCAGGTGCATACTCTTAACTGGTGACTTCCCATAGTATCTCGAAAAACACATTAAGCCCTTATCTGGTCATTGAATCGGGAATAGAACTTTCTCTAAAAGTACCTGTTATTACAACCCAAGGATTTAACATAAGATATTAAATTGAGGAAGTACAGGTGCCCGCACTTGGAAGCACGTAATTCTCACTTTCCACAGTATCCTCAAAAAACACATTATCGCTTTTTAACACGGATAACTCCTTTTGTAATAACCATAGTAATTACTGGTAATAACCAGAGTAATTTTTGGTAACAACTATAGTAATTTTCAGGACACGTGGGACTCCTGGCCCCCTAGTGTCACACTTAGAGTGTACTCAATTGGCTGCTGAGTGAACAGGGAAATTCGTCCACTGAACAGTTTTCCACACTCTTCGCTCGTACCAGGAATCGAACCCAGAACCTTCTGCGTATGCGCCAGACGTGCTATCCATTACACCATCCGAGTGGAATGGTGTTGTGACACTACGGGGCCAGGAGTCCCCCGTGCCCTGAAAATTACGAAAATTACTATGGCTGTTACTGAAAATTACTATGGTTATTACCAGTAATTACTATTGTTATTACAAAAGGAGTTATCTGTGTGAAAGGGGATAATGTGTTTTTCGAGATGTCATAGGAAGTTGGGTCACCTGTGCTTTTTCAATCTGGTGTCATCTGTCAAGGCCTGGGTTGCAAAAACAAATGCTTCTGAGAAAAGGTTTTGTTCCCGATTCAATGACCATGTCATGGGAAGTTGAGTTATCTGTACTTTTTCAATTTAGTGTCATCTGACAAATCCTGGGTTTGAAAACAAAGCCAGATATAACGGTCAGTGTTTGAGGTCTAGAGAGAGAGAGTAAAAGCTTATGAAAGAAAAGTTATTTGCAGAGTCCTGGGGAGAGGGGGAGACTAATTTATGATATTGAGCAGACCTGCGTCGCGAGATGAATGAGGGTCAATGTTTTGGGTTTTTCCGGAAAAGCCGAGATGGCAGGAGAGGGAGAGATAAGGGAATTCAGTTACAAGAGATACAGTGTCGATACCAAGTGCTTAAATAAGGGAATTTTCGTAACAAGCAAGCAGAGTAAAATTTGGGTTTGGAGAAGAGAGTCGTTGCTAGCTGTCTCTCTTTCGTGTCAGCAGTCCACCCTTAGTAACCGTCAACCGCTGAAGCAGAGTAAAATTTGGGTTTGGAGAAGAGAGTCGTTGCCAGCTCTCTCTCATGTCAGCCGTCCGCCCTTAGTAACCGTCAACCGCAGCTACCATTCAGTGGACTACTGTTCGTGATATGAGAGACCAGTCGTCAGTTTGACTTAGATAATAATCTGCCTCCTCTCTTTTCAACTGCGAATAGGCATTTCCTGTCTCCAGAGATATTGATAATCAATATTCTATATAAAAACATATAAACGAAATTCCGTTTTGTTGCCTTCTTTTACTAACCCAGAACCATGGCTGGGTTTAGTATAGTTTTTGGGACCCACCCCAACAGAAAACTCCCACAGTGTGATCGATTGAAAAATTATTGCAAAAACGCAAAATCAATATAACTAACTTATCCATTGATCTAGCGTTTACTAATTTTTCAACTGATCACGCCCGCATTCCTACAGGTTGCCAAAAGATATTTGTCGCATGACGCTCTCTATTCACTCACTAATCACACCTGTCTTAATAGTAGTTATTCTCACACAAATTTCCTCTTCATTTAAATTTCACCTGCTCTAATCAGCAGAAAATGGCCGCATATGACGAGGCGGTCACGCAAGCAATCAATAGCTACGTGCTGACAATGATCATCACAGCTTTGCTTTACCGGTGTTTTGTCGAAAATGGAAAAGTCAAAGCAGGTGGAAAAAAACTAATACACGTAGCACACTCACTCTGACAACGGTCATCTTTTGCTGATTATTTAATGCTGTTCATTGATTTTTCACAATACTTTATCATCGTACACAATAACAAATCACTTAACTTAAGCATCTTTGATCATTCATGATTTTCCTTCTCTTCTATTCAAAACAACACTTGCATTAATTCCAATAGACTTCATTGAAGATTTCCACTGTCTATATGAGCGGTCCATGAATTTGGCCATTCCTAAACCAAATCCATCTCATAGCTCATATAAATATACACACACATATATACATATATCTATATATATGTATGTAGATGTGTGTGAATTAGAGTAGAATCGAAAATACATCGAAAAGCTACTCACTTGTGAATCTTTTCTGATCATCCGTGTTGAAGCTCAATAGAAATACACGTTAATCTACACTCATATATTGTTGTCTGTCCTGAAAGAAAAATCTGCATTGTCAATAAAATGTCGATGCGTAAAGTGTAAATTCAAGTGCAGTACAATTGCAAGGAGGTGAATTTCTAAATATCACTGTCCTGCTCACGAAAACAATGTTTCAGGGCGTTTTCTATCATCTTTTACGGAAGCAATGAAAGAATGAGCTGGCTAGCTGGCAAGTAAGATTGCATTGCCAGGCATGATGGGCAAATGGAATTGACATGAATTGCTTATCACTTCGATAAATACGCATTTAGAAATGTCAGAGGAAAACAGGCGCGATTTATCGATAGAAAGGAAAATATGTTAAGAAAACTGCCCAGCAATTTCTGGATCATGAACTTGCTTCTTATTTCGTGTTTGCTGAGAAATCCCAGGCAAGAAAAGATATATTTGCAAACTGAAATGATCTAGTGAAGATAATGAAATATCTTACCTTGAAAAGTTTTGTCGATGCAAGCAATTCCCTATAAAAGATAAAGAAAACAAAGACAAACAAACACACGCACACACATAGACGCACAAGTGCGTGTCTATGTGTGTTTGTGTGTCTGTGTGAAGATACCAATAAACACACACATACATACATATACATTTACATAGACGTGTTGTTGTGACACTGGGGGGCCTGGAGTCCCCCGTGTCCTGAAAATTACTATGGTTGTTACCAAAAATTACTATGGTTATTACCAGTAATTACTATGGTTATTACAAAAGGAGTTATCCGTGTTAAAAAGGGATAATGTGTTTTTTGAGGATACTGTGGAGAGTGAGAATTACGTGCTTCCAAATGCGGGCACCTGTACTTCCTCAATTTAATATCGTATGTCAAATCCTTGGGTTGCAAAAAACAGGAACTTTTAGAGAAAGTTCTCTTCCCGATTTGATGACCAGATAAGGGCTTAACGTGTTTTTTGAGATACTATAGGAAGTCACCAGTTAAGAGTATGCACCTGCACTTTCTCAATTTAATATGTTCTGTCAAATTCCTGGGTTGCAAAAACAAGTACTTTTAGAGAAGTTTTCCTCCTGGTTCGAGGGCTAGATAAGGGCCAGTGTCTGGAGTCTTGAGAGAAAGAGTAAAGCTTTTGAAAGAAAAAGTAATTTGCAGAGTTCTTGAGAGGGGGGGAGACTAATTTATGATCTTAAACGGACTTGCATCGCGAGATGGATGAAGGTCAATATTTGGGATTTTCTGGAAGGATCGAGATAACAGGAAAAGAAAGAAAGAAAGTCAATTACAAAGAAATACAGTGTTGATACCAAGGGCTTAAATAGGAGGTATTTTCGTGACAGAGTCAGAGTAAAACTGGGTTTGGAGAAGAGAACCGCTGCCAGTCTCTCTCGTGTTAGTCGCCGCCCTTCGTAACCGTCAACCGCTGCTACCATTCAGTAGACTACCGTTCATGACATGAGAGACCAGTTGTCAGTTTGACTTAGATGAAAATCGGCCTCCTCTCTTTTCAACTGCGAATAGGCATTTTCCGCTTCCAGAGATATTGATAATCAATATTCTATATAAAACATTTAAACGAAATTCCGACTTGTTGCCTTCTTTTACTAACCCAGAACTACGGCTGGTTTAGTATAGTTTATGAGGCCATCACCCATACGGCTGAAGCCCCACAACTGTTGCCGCTCCAACCAAGATACACGCCTGAAAGCACAACGGGAAGGCCCGGCCATAGGCGATCACAACGCAACTGGAAAGAAAAAGACGAGGAGACCAGGGAAATCGACCCCGCCACCAGAAATTGCAGACCGAACGAAAGAAGAGAGAACCAAACTGAGGAAAAGAATCCCCCGCAGAAGAAACCCTCAGAGTGGAAGAGGAATCTGTCGATAGACGAACAAAAGATTACTAGGCTGTTAGGGCATGATACCTATCGGTGACAGGGAAATATAGTTCTCCTCACCGTAACGCCCTTCAGAGAAGACCCCCCCCCCAGGACGAACAGAGGATCCTGTTGGCGAGATACATTTTGGCTATCAATTCCTTTTTTGTTTTGGCCTTGGGAACCTCGCTGATTGGTTAAGTGATTAGGATTGTGTTTTTGACAATTGTAGATCGATCCTTTTTTTTTCCTTTTTACTCTAAAATTTTGAACCGCATTTTTTATCAATGGAGGGAGAACAACGAGGAGGTAGAGGGGCAGTGGGGGTCAGAGAAGAAAGGAATCCCCCACCAGAAGAAGGCCCTGGGGTCTTAGAAAAGAGACAGCAAGGGGAAAGATTTTTGGGGCCACAGTTAGCCCAAAATAGAGTTTTCGATAGCCTTATGAGTGGCGTAAAGCCACTTATGTACGAAGGAAAGAAAGAGGATTTTGATGAGTGGGCGTTCGATATTAGAAAGAGGTGCAGATTGCACAGACCAACAGACGAACAGAGTATAGATTATGCAGTAAATTGTACGAAGGGAAGGGCAGCCAGGTATGCACTGAATATCAGGGATGATATCCCGGGGATGAATCTAGCGGAGTTCGAAGGAAAGATTTGTGGGGGAAGAATCGATCTGGGATGCTAGAAGAGCTATGAGAAGAGTAAGGAAGACAAAAGAAAAGGGGTGGAAGGATGTAGCGGATGAAATGTTAATCCAGGCAAGGATAATTTTTAAGGGGGAGGATGATTTAAGTTCCCCAGTGATACAGGGTCAATTATTATCAGAGTTTCTAGAGAAATTATCAAATTATGTAGACGTAAAAAGAGAAGTGTTAAAGGTTAAACCTACAACCCTAGAGGAAGCGGTAAGGGCGGTGGTGGACCACGAGGAGTTAATGAGTAGCTGGTAGCGAGGGACTATGGGGGCTCGGAGGACTGGGAAAGAGAAGTAAGGATGGACGGGCAAGTATTCTCAATGAACCATGGCTGGTATACAAATGTTCCTGGGTCGTATGAGTTAAAATACTACATGTGTGGTGTAGGGGGTCACCGAGCGAAGACTTGCCCCCGAAGGGAGGGCCTGCCGGATGTCTTCTACGTGCCCTTTTGTCAGAGATGTAAGAAGAAGGGGTACCCCACTAAATGGTGTGAGAGGCCACCATTGAGAAACCCACCTCAACTAGACGACCAGGTCCCCAGCCTAGGCAGTTCGACCCCAGCCATAGACGATATGATCCCCCGCCGGGGCATTTTGGCCACCCACCTAGGCAGTTCGGTCCACAACAACGCCAGGACCAGGGAAACGGGTCAGGGCCGCCAGCAGTGAATTAGGACGGGTGGCCCCAGGGAAGGGCATTTGATGAGACATTGCCTAGAAAGAATTAAATGTTGGTACTGCTGTAGATGGGGGCATAAGAGGGCCGAATGTCGTATAAGAAAGTGTGATGAAAGATTTCAAATCCCGGCGGCCGAAACGGGCCGGGGCCCCAGAGATACCTGGTACAGAGAAAGAAGATATGAGAGACCCACTAGTTACCAGGAAAATAGATATAGGAGACAAGACAGATGGGGAAACAAGGTTCAATCCCTAGCCATAAAGAAAGAAAGAGGGCTATGTGAGGTCCATTTATACAAATAAGGAGGAAACCACCTGTAAAGTGAGAATAGGGGGTATACTGGTAGAGACCCTTTTGGACACAGGATCCGTGACATCGTTGATAGATGAGTCCACGTACAGACGAATAAAAAATAGGAGCCCGTTAATGAGATCAGATATGAATTTGTCCCAAGCAGACGGCAGACAAATGAGAATAAACGGAATGGTTGATTTAAAAGTGAAAATAGGAGGAATAAGTCGCCTCCATAGATTCTACGTAACTCCTGGATTGTGTAATGAGTTGATATTGGGAGAAGATTGGTTGAAACAGAACAGAGCGAAACTAGATTATGAATCTAATAGCATAACGGTCGGGGGAATGGAAATTCGGTTGGGAAAAACTAGAGAGGAGGAGTTGCCAGTGTATTTGGGGGAGAATGTTCAGATACCTTCCAGAACAGCTGTGTCATGTAAGGGAATTTTAGATATCCCATTGGAAAGAGCCAATGTAGCCTACCTATTAGAACCTGTGAAGGAGACAGAGAAAATTGGGATTTATATTTGGGCCAAGTACTGGCAGCAGTGAGATTTTCAGTTAATGAAACGACTTAGTTCTCTCCATATTATTTGTTGTACGGATGCGACATGATACTCCCGCTAGACAATATTCTAAAATCTAGAAGGAAGTATATAGGGGAAGAACATCATAAAATATTACTATAGAAACAACACAAGGTATTCTCGCAAGCTAGACGCAGAATAATGAGAGCCCAGAAGAGAAGGAATGATAGGGTGAATAAAGACAGGAAGAAAGTAAAGTTGACAGTGGGAGATGCGGTCTATCATAAAATTCATGTACGAGAAGGAAAGTTAGACTCGAAATGGGCACCCTTCTATAGAATGGTAGAACAGACAGGCCCTGCGTCGTTTATAATTTGGAATCAGTTATCAAGAAAAACTAGGAGGGCACACGCTAATGATTTAAAGCTGGCAAATATAGATGAATGGAATATCGAAAAACCCTGAAAGAATGCTAGAAAGCCTAGGAAGGCCACGCTTGTGGAGGTTGAAACGGAATTGGAAACAGAGAGTGATTCCGGGGAATGTTAGAAATTGAGGAAGAAGATACAATGGTATCACCAGTGATAGAGACAGTAGCGAGGGAAATGAGAGAGCCAGCTTTAGAAGAAGAGGAAAACGATGAGGTACAAAGCAACAGTATCGCTAGCGAGAGTAGCTGGGAAGAGGAGGATGAAGTTCCCTTAGCACAAATCCAGAACCAGTTGAGGGAAGAAAGACAAGTAGAGAGGGTAAGAGATATACCTTTAAAGGAAAGACTAAGGTCTGCAACTCACTAAGAGAGATTAAAATGCCTCATGAAATGACGGGAGGCACTCCCTCTAAAAAGTACAAGTGTGAAATACGGCCTAGTAGTAATTGTTGTAGATGAAGGTGGGAGTCGTGGTGGTCGGTTGCTGGCTCGGACGTGCATTGAAGAGGCGCCCTTCGGTGTATGATATCGAGTCAAGTGTCCATTGCCTGCTGATTTCCGCCTGGTTTGCATCAAGTAAGAGAGGGCCTCTGTAGAAACTGTTAGTAAGAATAAAGCATATGAAGTGTGTGTGGTCTGAGACAGGGGCTGCCGTAGGCGGAACTGGCTATCGGTATGTCGTTTGATCTGATCATAAGACTAATTTGATTACATTTGTCCACAGTCATATTTTGATAAAGAAAAGAAATCGCATTTGCAAAGGGGTGTATGATAAAGACCCTCTTTTTTTTTTATATGATATAAACTTGTAGCCCTTTCACCTACAAGCCATATAAACCTTCGTATTAGAATTTCCGTCGAAATTGAAACAGCCAGTGAAGCCAGCAGTGTAACCCTTTACATAGCTTACGTGTACCACAAAAAAAAAAAATTTTTGAAGAAAGGAGGTGTTAGGTAGACAGGGGTAGTTATACCGTCTATCGCTAGAAATTAAGACAATTTCTGTTTGTTTGAAGAAATAATGGACAGGAGGACCTTCGTGATTTGGTCTATGTGGATGACAATTGTTGCGGGGTGGTATCGTGAATAAAATACGGTGTTTAAAAAGACAAGTGAAGCAATCATTCCTCGATTGAAATGGATTATAACTTTTGTGGTTGATTTAAGACCCTATGAGGCTCTGCTAGACTCTGTTGAGGGGGAAGTTACTAAATTGAGTATGGCTAGAGCTAAGGTGGCTGCGAATTATGTGAATAATGACAGGTATCGTGATTTATTATTCTCATTAGAAATGGAAACGACAGTAATGGAATTTAAGTGGAAGGATATGAAAAACTATTTAAGGGGAGTTAAAATGTTGCAAGCGAGGCAGAAGAGGTCAGTACTGCCTATAGTGGGAAAGGCTTTGAGTGTATTGTTTGGTACTGTATCAGAGGGTGACATGAAAGTCATTAGGAGAAAATTAAAGGAAATCGAAAATAATCAAAAAGTGTTGGCCCATGTGGCCCGAGAAAGTGTGTCTATTGTCAATGTGACGCGTTTAGAGACGATGAAGAATAGAGATATGATAAACCAACTAGTTAAATATTTGCATAAATGGAGAAGTGTAATGGATAATGTGACGGATGAATTGAGGGGTGACCTACAAGAGTTAAATGCGTTTTCACAGCAGTTTTTCCAATTAATGTTGATTACAAATAAGGTTAGGCAGACGAGCCAGACATTGAGCAGATTGTTGGAACATGTACGTTCACAGCTAGATATGCTGTCACTCGGACACATCACAGCTTTGCTTTACCGGTGCCTTGTCGAAAATGGAAAAGTCAAAGCAGGTGGAAAAAAACTAATACACGTAGCACACTCACTCTGACAACGGTCATCTTTTGCTGATTATTTAATGCTGTTCATTGATTTTTCACAATACTTTATCATCGTACACAATAACGAATCACTTAACTTAAGCATCTTTGATCATTCATGATTTTCCTTCCCTTCTATTCAAAACAACACTTGCATTAATTCCAAGAGACTTCATTGAAGATTTCCACTGTCTATATGAGCGGTCCATGAATTTGGCCATTCCGAAACCAAATCCATCTCATAGCTCATATAAATATACACGCACATATATACATATACCTATATATATGTATGTAGATGTGTGTGAATTAGAGTAGAATCGAAAATACATCGAAAAGCTACTCACTTGTGAATCTTTTCTGATCATCCGTGTTGAAGCTCAATAGAAATACACGTTAATCTATACTCATATATTGTTGTTTGTCCTGAAAGAAAAATCTGCATTGTCAATAAAATGTCGATGCGTAAAGTGTAAATTCAAGTGCAGTACAATTGCAAGGAGGTGAATTTCAAAATATCACTGTCCTGCTCACGAAAGCAATGTTTCAGGGCGTTTTCTATCATCTTTTACGGAAGCAATGAAAGAATGAGCTGGCTAGCTGGCAAGTAAGATTGCATTGCCAGGCGTGATGGGCAAATGGAATCGACATGAATTGCTTATCACTTCGATGAATACGCACTTTGAAATGTTAGAGGAAAACAGGCACGATTTATCGATAGAAAGGAAAATATGTTAAGAAAACGGCCCAGCAATTTCTGCATCATGATCTTGCTTCTTATTTCGTGTTTGCTGAGAAATCTCTGGCAAGAAAAGACATATTTGCAAATTGAAATGATCTAGTGAAGATAATGAAATATCTTACCTTGAAAAGTTTTGTCGGTGTAAGCAATTCCCTACAAAAGATAAAGAAAACAAAGACAAACAAACACACGCACACACATAGACGCACAAGTGCGTGTCTATGTGTGTTTGTGTGTCTGTGTGAAGATACCAATAAACACACACATACATACATATACGTTTACATAGCCGGTTTGTATATAGGTTTGCTGTTAATATATGTGCATTTTAAAAAAAAGTACATCTCAACGAATCGACCTGGACAAGCAGAGGAAAAAGATATCAACGTCAACGCACATGACAATGAATAATAGGGGAAACAACAAGATTGGAAGCAATCAGTCAAAGAAGACACAGTGGATGTCCTGTTGTCAGAAATTAAGACGTGGTAGTCAGTGAAAGAGGAATTTGTAGAAAAATTAACACCTATTAAGACAGCTGTGCATACTGACGGAACAGAAAGCGTCACTGAGTAAAGGCGTCTTTTTTTTTGCAGCCTGGCGTGCTGGGGAAAAAGAGCATCCCGTCTTCTTAATCACTTTACAACTCCGGTTGCCTGCATCAACTTGGTGACCTTTGCAAGCGGCGAGACCACTGGTGAAAACAGTTACCCGATTGGGCTAAGTATTTAAGGAAGAGACACTCCCACCCTAATCACACTGCTTATGTGGACCTTCAGCCGTATGGGTGACGGCCTCACAAACTATACTAAACCAGCCGTGGTTCTGGGGTAGTAAAAGAAGGCAACAAGTCGGAATTTCATTAAATGTTTTATATAGAATATTGATTATCAATATCTCTGGAGACGGGAAATGCCTATTCGCAGTTGAAAAGAGAGGAGGCTGATTTTCATCTAAGTCAAACTGACAATTGGTCTCTCATGTCACGAACGGTAGTCTACTGAATAGTAGCAGCGGTTGACGGTTACGAAGGGGGGACGGCTAACACGAGAGAGACTGGCAGCGGTTCTCTTCTCCAAACCCAGTTTTACTCTGACTCTGTCACAAAAATCCCTCCTATTTAAGCCCTTGGTATCAACACTGTATTTCTTTGTAATTGACTTTCTCCTTTCTTTTCCTGTTATCTCGATCCTTCCAAAAATCCCAAATACTGATCTTCATCCATCTCGCGACGCAAGTCCGTCCAAGATCATAAATTAGTCTCCCCCCCTCTCAAGAACTCTGCAAATTACTTTTCTTTCAAAAGCTTTACTCTTTCTCTCAAAACCCCAGACACTGGCCCTTACCTGGCCAACGAACCAGGAGGAGAACTTCTCTAAAAGTACTTGTTTTTGCAACCCAGGATTTTGACAGAACATATTAAATTGAGAAAGTGCAGGTGCATACTCTTAACTGGTGACTTCCCATAGTATCTCGAAAAACACATTAAGCCCTTATCTGGTCATTGAATCTGGAATAGAACTTTCTCTAAAAGTGCCTGTTTTTACAACCCAAGCATTTGACATGAGATATTCAATTGAGGAAGTACAGGTGCCCGCACTTGGAAGCACGTAATTCTCACTCTCCACAGTATCCTCAAAAAACACATTATCCCTTTTTAACACGGATAACTCCTTTTGTAATAACCATAGTAATTACTGGTAATAACCAAGTAATTTTTGGTAAAAACTATAGTAATTTTCAGAACACGGGGGACTCCTGGCCCCCTAGTGTCACACTTAGAGTGTACTCAATTGGCTGCTGAGTGAACAGGGAAATTCGTCCACTGAACAGTTTTCCACACTCTTCGCTCGTACCAGGAATCGAACCCAGAACCCTCTTCGTATGCGCCAGACGTTCTATCCATTACACCATCCGAGTGGATTGGTGTTGTGACACTAGGGGGCCAGGAGTCCCCCGTGTCCTGAAAATTACGAAAATTACTATGGCTGTAACTAAAAATTTCTGTGGTTATTACCAGTAATTACTATTGTTATTACAAAAAGAGTTATCTGCGTTAAAGGGGATAATGTGTTTTTCGAGATGTCATAGGAAGTTAGGTCACCTGTGCTTTTTCAATCTGGTGTCATCTGTCAAGGCCTGGGTTGCAAAAACAAATGCTCTTGGAAAAAGGTTTTCTTCCCGATTCGATGACCATGTCATGGGAAGTTGAGTTATCTGTACTTTTTCAATCTAGTGTCATCTGTCAAGTCCTGGGTTTGAAAACAAAGCCAGATATAAGGGTCAGTGTTTGAGGTCTAGAGAGTGAGAGTAAAAGCTTATGAAAGAAAAGTTATTTGCAGAGTCCTGGGGAGAGGGGGAGACTAATTTATGATATTGAACAGACCTGCGTCGCGAGATGAATGAGGGTCAATGTTTTGGGTTTTTCCGGGAAGGTCGAGATGGCAGAAGAGGGAGAGATAAGGGAAGTCGGTTACAAGAGATATAGTGTCGATACAAAGGGCTTGAATAAGGGAATTTTCGTAACAAGCAAGCAGAGTAAAATTTGGGTTTGGAGAAGAGAGTCGTTGCCAGCTGTCTCTCTCTCGTGTCAGCCGTCCGCCCTTAGTAACCGTCAACCGCTGAAGCAGAGTAAAATTTGGGTTTGGAGAAGAGAGTCGTTGCCAGCTCTCCCTCATGTCAGCCATCCGCCCTTAGTAACCGTCAACCGCTGCTACCATTCAGTAGACTACCATTCGTGATATGAGAGACCAGTCGTCATTTTGACTTAGATAATACTCCGCCTCCTCTCTTTTCAACTGCGAATAGGCATTTCCCGTCTCCAGAGATATTGATAATCAATATTCTATATAAAAACATATAAACGAAATTCCGTTTTGTTGCCTTCTTTTACTAACCGAGAACCACGGCTGGGTTTAGTATAGTTTGTGGGACCCAACCCAACAGAAAACTCCCACAGTGTGATCGATTGAAAAATCATTGCAAAAATGCAAAATCAATACAACTAACTTATCCATTGATCTAGCGTTTACTAATTTTTCAACTGATCACGCCAGCATTCCGACAGGTTGCCAAAAGATATTTGTCGCATGACGCTCTCTATTCACTCACTAATCACACCTGTCTTAATAGTAGTTATTTTCGCACAAATTTCCTTTTCATCTGAATTTCACTTGCTCTAATCAGCAGAAGATGGCCGCATATGACAAGGCGGTCACGCAAGCAATCAATAGCTACGTGCTGACAATGATCATCACAGCTTTGCTTTACCGGTGTTTTGTCGAAAATGGAAAAGTCAAAGCAGGTGGAAAAAAACTAATACACGTAGCACACTCACTCTGACAACGGTCATCTTTTGCTGATTATTTAATGCTGTTCATTGATTTTTCACAATACTTTATCATCGTACACAATAACAAATCACTTAACTTAAGCTTCTTTGATCATTCATGATTTTCCTTCCCTTCTATTTAAAACAACACTTGCATTAATTCCAATAGACTTCATTGAAGATTTCCACTGTCTATATGAGCGGTCCATGAATTTGGCCATTCTGAAACCAAATCCATCTCATAGCTCATATAAATATACACACATATATACATATATATATATATATATGTATGTAGATGTGTGTGAATTAGAGTAGAATCGAAAATACATCGAAAAGCTACTCACTTGTGAATCTTTTCTGATCATCCGTGTTGAAGCTCAATAGAAATACACGTTAATCTACACTCATATATTGTTGTTTGTCCTGAAAGAAAAATCTGCATTGTCAATAAAATGTCAATGCGTAAAGTGTAAATTCAAGTGCAGTACAATTGCAAGGAGGTGAATTTCAAAATATCACTGTCCTGCTCAGAAAAGCAATGTTTCAGGGTATTTTCTATCACCTTTTATGGAAGCAATGAAAGAATGAGCTGGCTAGCTGGCAAGTAAGATTGCATTGCCAGGCGTGATGGGCAAATGGAATCGACATGAATTGCTTATCACTTCGATGAATACGCATTTTGAAATGTTAGAGGAAAACAGGCGCGATTTATCGATAGAAAGGAAAATATGTTAAGAAAACGGCCCAGCAATTTCTGAATCATGATCTTGCTTCTTACTTTGTGTTTGCTGAGAAATCCCTGGCAAGAAATGACATATTTACAAATTGAAACGATCTAGTGAAGATAATGAAATATCTTACCTTGAAAAGTTTTGTCGATGCAAGCAATTCCCTATAAAAGATAAAGAAAACAAAGACAAACAAACACACGCACACACATAGACGCACAAGTGCGTGTCTATGTGTGTTTGTGTGTCTGTGTGAAGATACCAATAAACACACACATACATACATATATATTTACATAGACGTGTTGTAAGCAGAGTAAAAAATATATCTACGTTTACGTACATATCAATGAATAATAGGGGAAACAACAAGATGAGAAGCGATCAGTTAAAAAAGACACAGCGGAAGTCCTGTTGTTAGAAATTAGACGAGGTAGTCAGTGAAAAAGGAATTTGTAGAAAAATTAACACCTATTAAGACAGCTGTGCATACTGAGTGAACAGAAAGCGTCACTGAGTAAAGGCGTCTTTTTTTCTGCAGCCTGGCGTGCTGGGGAATAAGAGCATCCCGTCTTCTTAATCACTTTACAACTCCGGTTGCTTGCATCAAACTTGGTGACCTTTGCAAGCGGCGAGACCACTGGTGAAAACAGTTACTCGATTGGGCTAAGTATTTAAGGAAGAGACACTCCCACTCTAATCACACCGCTTAGAGTGTACTCAATTGGCTGCTGAGTGAACAGGGAAATTCGTCCAATGAAGAGTTTTCCACACTCTTCGCTCGTACCAGGAATCGAACCCAGAACCTTCTGCGTATGCGCCAGACGTGCTATCCATTACACCATCCGAGTGGACTGGTGTGATCGATTGAAAAATCATTGCAAAAACGCAAAATCAATACAACTAACTTATCCATTGATCTAGCTTTTACTAATTTTTCAACTGATCACGCCCGCATTCTGACAGGTTGCCAAAAGATATTTGTCGCATCACGCTCTCTATTCACTCACTAATCACACCTATCTTAATAGTAGTTATTCTCACACAAATTTCCTCTCCATCTGAATTTCACTTGCTCTAATCAGCAGAAAATGGCCGCATATGACGAGGCGGTCACGCAAGCAACCAATAGCTATGTGCTGACAATGATCATCACAGCTTTGCTTTACCGGTGTTTTGTCGAAAATGGAAAAGTCAAAGCAGGTGGAAAAAAACTAATACACGTAGCACTCTCACTCTGACAACAGTCATCTTCTGCTGATTATTTAATGCTCTTCATTGATTTTTCACAATACTTTATCATCGTACACAATAACAAATCACTTAACTTAAGCATCTTTGATCATTCATGATTTTCCTTCCCTTCTATTCAAAACAACACTTGCATTAATTCCAAGAGACTTCATTGAAGATTTCCACTGTCTATATGAGCGGTCCATGAATTTGGCCATTCCGAAACTAAATCCATCTCATAGCTCATATAAATATACACACACATATATACATATATATATATATATATATATATATATATATATATATATATATGTATGTACATGTGTGTGAATTAGAATAGAATCGAAAATACATCGAAAAGCTACTCACTTGTGAATCTTTTCTGATCATCCGTGTTGAAGCTCAATAGAAATACACGTTAATCTACACTCATATATTGTTGTTTGTCCTGAAAGAAATATACGCTTTTTTTAATTGAAAATATCTGTAAATATACGTAAATTTAATCATTGTCAAATTCCAAAATATAACTATCTTAATCTGAAAAAATTTATTCGGAGGGTATAAAGAAGATTCCCCCTCGCACCAGTAATAAACATTGCATTGTAAGATGTTATTGTTGCTGGAGATTGGAATCCCTAGCTATTTTTTTTTCATAAATATGGATGTACAAATGTGATAGGAAAATAACAGACGGCAAATTATAGAAAAGAAACAGTAGTAAATCATAGAAACCATAAGAAAAGCCTAAATGGACATAGGTTGGTCGTGTTGCATGTATGAAAGATAACCATTGGACATCACGACTCACGATCTGGATCTCTAGAGTTAATATGCAAAATTGTGTCCGGCAAAAGTAAGATTTTGTGACCGTAATAAATGAACGTATCATCCTGAATCAGGTAGAGATACTGTAATCTACAGTCACGCAAAGACACAGGTGACTTCGAAAAAACTATACACGCTCCAAGAGTGTAAGAAAGCAAAGCCAAATGGTTATTTCTGCATGTCTCGGGCCAGAGAAGTTCTCGAAAAAAACTTTTTTTTAATCAGCAGAAAATAAATCAAATTGAAACAGAAACAAAATAATTTATTCCCAATTAAATCTAAGTGACAAAGCAACATTTAATTCACCAGTGAATAATTTTAGTATTCTATTTATTACCTCCAAAAGTTTAATGGGTCGCGGGTAGACAAAAATCTTGGAAAATAATCTAAATGGTGTTCTTCGCAAAATAAGAAAACTGATAGAAATCCTCTTGACAATTCCTCTGACTACATCAAAGCCCGAATGCTACTTTTCAGCATTTAAGAGAATCAAAACTTTCCTGAGAAGCACTATAAATCAGGAAAGGCTAAATGCACTTGCAATGATTTCAAAAGAGAAAAAGTTTTCTAATAGACATCCAAAAATCAAGGGGAAACTTACTGACTTTTTTGCACGAAATAAAATAAGAAGAATGGATTTTATTTTGAAATAAATTTGGATTATGCCGGACGAGAGCATTTTATAGGTAAGTGTTGAATTGATGTTCATTAAAAATATTTTTACCATACTTTTAGCATTTTATCATTATATATATATATATATATATATATATATATATATATATATTGACTGTATTTCTGTGTGTATGTGTAACATAATATTAAGCCAATTCTTCAAAATTCTATGAAGCAGCATCCCCCCCACAACCTAAAGTCACAATCCTCCACTGCTAAAGAGGGCTCTACAAATGAATCGACTGAAAGATAATGACAATATTGTTGATAAAAAGCAGAGATCATATTGTCTGAAGCAAAGTTCGTAGGTCATTATTTACATAAAACCATCTTATGTAACTTATGTAGCTTGAACATCTTTTTATAAACCATGAAAATTCCACAGGTACGGCTAGTATATATCTATATTCATACAAGTATTGTGAATTATGAGACTCAGACCTACTGCCTAGAGAAAATGACATCTAGAATATAACACTTCCAGAAGTGAGTGCCAACAATATTGCAACAAAGACATAATCCAAATGTATGGGCAGTACTTTTTATTCCTGCCACTCTATGCCACTTCTAGATACTACTACTTCTCAAACATAAACAAACTCTCTGCCATTCCCTACCGAATGTTTTTATCAACATCTGAGAAGTAGTTCTATTAAGAAATGGCAGGGATAGTTTTTGCATCAAAATACTTCATTATTGAATGGCAGAGTGTGGCAGGAAATGGCAGGGGGTGGCACAGATCCAAAGTACTGTTGAAATTGTAATTGTATAGTTCAATACTACGATATCTGATTTGTATACGTAATGTATGAGAAAATGACAGTAAAGTTTTTCAAACATTCTGTATATAAAATCATAAAAAGAAAACATGTTACATACTTCATCTGATGTCCTACAAACAGTGTCACCGAAAGTTTCTGTCAAAAATTCAAGCGTCTTTCTATTGATGTTCACATCATGAAGGATGTCCAGCATTTTTGTCCTCCCTAGCTAAGAATACTTTTTGTCTCTGCATGTTTGATACAGTTGGTTATTAGGCCTTTTAGCTCTGCAAGAATAATTAGAATAATTAGACTGTTAAGCATTTTGGATACAAAACAGGACAGACAAATTGAGACATTCTCATCAATCAATCTATCAATCTATCTTGGTCTGTTCATATATGTCTATTCATCAAAACAGTTTGTTTGTATCTATCTATCTATATTTATATCAATCTATCTCTGTTCATATCTATCTCTGTGTCTGATCATATCTATCTATCTATCAATCTATTGCATTAAATCTATCTCTGATCATATCTCTGTCAGTTCATATCTATCAACCTATCTCTGTTCATATCTCTCTATCTTAATCTGTTTATATCTATCTATCTGTTCACATCTCTTATTGTATCTATCTATCAGTCTCTTCTACAATATCACTGTCCATATCTATCTTACTCTGTCCATATCTAAATATCTCAGTCTCTTCATATCTATCTATGATCATATAATATCTCTCTATTAGTCTGTTCCACAATATCACTGTCCCTATCTATCAATACATCTATCTATTTCAGTGTTTCTAAATATCTATCAGTTCATATTCCTATATCAATCCCTGACAATATCTACCTATTTATCTATCTCAGTCAATAAATGTCTGAAGATATCTCTCTATCTTCCTTTTCATATCTATCTCTATTCATCTTTGATTATATCTATCAGTATGTTCCAAAACATCATTGTTCATATCTATTAAAAATCTATTTCAGTGTTCATATCGATCTGTTCATATCTATCTATCAGTCTATCTATATCTATCAATCTATTTATATCAGTCTGTCTATATCTATCTATTTATCTATCTCAATTGATATCTATCAGCTTGTTGATATCTATCTCTCAGTCAATCTAGCTATCTCAGTCTGTTGATATCTATCTCTCTGTCCATATCTATCTATAAGTCTATCTATCAGTCCTTTCATATCTATCTCTGCATTTCTATTCATATCTATCTCAGTCTATTCATCAATAATACTATGTGAAAATCATTGATTTGTGTATCTATCTGTCCAAGCAGATAGAAAGTCCCAAACAAAAAAGCCCACTGAGTCATGTGTAGAGTAGGGTCCAGGCTGCCCTCCCCAATGGCAACTATCATTGCAAAGACATTAGAGAAAGCTTAACTTGATCTTAAGATAAGTCATGAGCAAGCTTGACATAACTTCTCATTGCTTATGCTGAGCCAAACCACACTTCAGTTACCTTCATCAGTAATTTAAATGTATGTAGATGTGTGTGAATTAGAGTAGAATCGAAAATACATCGAAAAGCTACTCACTTGTGAATCTTTTCTGATCATCCGTGTTAAAGCTCAATAGAAATACATGTTAATCTACACTCATATATTGTTGTTTGTCCTGAAAGAAAAATCTGCATTGTCAATAATATGTCGATGCGTAAAGTGTAAATTCAAGTGCAGTACAATTGCAAGGAGGTGAATTTCAAAATATCACTGTCCTGCTCATTAAAGCAATGTTTCAGGGCGTTTTCTATCATCTTTTACTGAAGCAATGAAAGAATGAGATGGCTAGCTGGCAAGTAAGATTGCATTGCCAGGCATGATGGGCAAATGGAATCGACATGAATTGCTTATCACTTTGATGAATACGCATTTAGAAATGTTAGATGAAAACAGGCGCGATTTATTGATAGAAAGGAAAATATGTTAAGAAAACGGCCCAGCAATTTCTGAATCATGATCTTGCTTGTTATTTTGTGTTTGCTGAGAAATCCCTGGCAAGAAAAGATATATTTGCAAATTGAAATGATCTAGTGAAGATAATGAAATATCTTACCTTGAAAAGTTTTGTCGATGCAAGCAATTCCCTATAAAAGATAAAGAAAACAAAGACCAACAAACACACGCACACACATAGACGCACAAGTGCGTGTCTATGTGTGTTTGTGTGTCTGTGTGAAGATACCAATAAACACACACATACATACATATATATTTACATAGACGTATTCTATATATGTTTGCTGTAAATGGATGTGCGTTCTAAAATAAAGTACATCTCAACAAATCGAGCTGAACAAGCAGAGTAAAAAGATATCAACGTAAACGCACATGACAATGAAAAATAGGGGAAACAACAAGATGCGAAGCGATCAGTTAGAGAAGACACAGCTGAAGTCCTGTTGTTAGAAATTAGACGAGGTAGTCAGTGAAAAAGGAATTTGTAGGAAAAATAACACCTATTAAGACAACTGTGCTTACTGACGGAACAGAGAGCGTCACTGAGTAGAGGCGTCTTTTTTTCTGCAGCCTGGCGTGCTGGGGAAAAAGAGCATCCCGTCTTCTTAATCACTTTACAACTATGGTTGCTTGCATCAAATTGGTGACCTTTGCAAGCGGCGAGACCACTGGTGAAAAAAACAGTTACTCGATTGGGCTAAGTATTTAAGGAAGAGACACTCCCACCCTAATCACACTGCTTATGTGGACCTTCAGCCGTATGGGTGACGGCCTCACAAACTATACTAAACCAGCCGTGGTTCTGGGGTAGTAAAAGAAGGCAACAAGTCGGAATTTCATTAAATGTTTTATATAGAATATTGATTATCAATATCTCTGGAGACGGGAAATGCCTATTCGCAGTTGAAAAGAGAGGAGGTCGATTTTCATCTAAGTCAAACTGACAACTGGTCTCTCATGTCACGAACGGTAGTCTACTGAATGGTAGCAGCGGTTGACGGTTACGAAGGGCGGCGGCTAACACAAGAGAGACTGGCAGCGGTTCTCTTCTCCAAACCCAGTTTTACTCTGACTCTGTCACAAAAATCCCTCCTATTTAAGCCCTTGGTATCAACACTGTATTTCTTTGTAATTGACTTTCTTTTTTTCTTTTCCAGTTATCTCGATCCTTCCAGAAAACCCCAAATATTGACCTTCATCCATCTCGCGACGCAAGTCCTTCCAAGATCATAAATTAGTCTCCCCCCTCTCAAGAACTCTGCAAATTACTTTTCTTTCAAAAGCTTTACTCTTTCTCTCAAGACCCCAGACACAGGCCCTTACCTGGCCATCGAACCAGGAGGAGAACTTCTCTAAAAGTACTTGTTTTTGCAACCCAGGATTTTGACAGAACATATTAAATTGAGAAAGTGCAGGTGCATACTCTTAACTGGTGACTTCCCATAGTATCTCGAAAAACACATTAAGCCCTTATCTGGTCATTGAATCGGGAATAGAACTTTCTCTAAAAGTACCTGTTTTTACAACCCAAGCATTTGACATGAGATATTCAATTGAGGAAGTACAGGTGCCCGCACTTGGAAGCATGTAATTCTCACTCTCCACAGTATCCTCAAAAAACACATTATCCCTTTTTAACACGGATAACTCCTTTTGTAATAACCATAGTAATTACTGGTAATAACCAGAGTAATTTTTGGTAACAACTATAGTAATTTTCAGGACACGGGGGACTCCTGGCCCCCTAGTGTCACACTTAGAGTGTACTCAATTGGCTGCTGAGTGAACAGGGAAATTCGTCCACTGAACAGTTTTCCACACTCTTCGCTCATACCAGGAATTGAACCCAGAACCTTCCGCGTATGCGCCAGACGTGCTATCCATTACACCATCCGAGTGGACTGGTGTTGTGACACTAGGGGGCCAGGAGTCCCCCGTGCCCTGAAAATTACGAAAATTACTATGGCTGTTACTAAAAATTACTATCGTTATTACCAGTAATTACTATTGTTATTACAAAAGGAGTTATCTGCGTTAAAGGGGATAATGTGTTTTTCGAGATGTCATAGGAAGTTGGGTCACCTGTGCTTTTTCAATCTGGTGTCATCTGTCAAGGCCTGGGTTGCAAAAACAAATGCTTTTGGAAAAAGGTTTTCTTCCCGATTCGATGACCATGTCATGGGAAATTGAGTTATCTGTACTTTTTCAATCTAGTGTCATCTGTCAAATCCTGGGTTTGAAAACAAAGCTAGATATAAGGGTCAGTGTTTGAGGTCTAGAGAGAGAGAGTAAAAGCTTATGAAAGAAAAGTTATTTGCAGAGTCCTGGGGAGAGGGGGAGACTAATTTATGATATTGAACAGACCTGCGTCGCGAGATAAATGAGGGTCAATGTTTTGGGTTTTTCCGGAAAGGTCGAGATGGCAGGAGAGGGAGAGATAAGGGAAATCGGTTACAAGAGATACAGTGTCGATACCAAGGGCTTAAATAAGGGAATTTTCGTAACAAGCAAGCAGAGTAAAATTTGGGTTTGGAGAAGAGAGTCGTTGCCAGCTCTCTCTCTCTCGTGTCAGCCGTCCGCCCTTAGTAACCGTCAACCGCTGAAGCTGAGTAAAATTTGGGTTTGGAGAAAAGAGTCATTGCCAGCTCTCCCTCGTGTCAGCCGTCTGCCCTTAGTAACCGTCAACCGCTGCTACCATTCAGTAGACTACCGTTCGTGATAGGAGAGACCAGTCGTCATTTTGACTTAGATAATAATCTGCCTCCTCTCTTTTCAACTGTGAATAGGCATTTCCCGTTTCCAGAGATATTGATAATCAATATTCTATACAAAACATATAAACGAAATTCCAACTTGTTGCCTTCTTTTACTAACCCAGAACGATGGCTGGGTTTAGTATAATTTGTGGGACCCACCCCAACAGAAAACTCCCACAGTGTGAATGATTGAAAAATCATTGCAAAAATGCAAAATAAATACAACTAACTTATCCAATGATCTAGCCTTTACTAATTTTTCAACTGATCACGCCCACATTCCAACAGGTTGCCAAAAGATATTTGTCGCAAGACGCTCTCTATTCACTCACTAATCACACCTGTTTTAATAGTAGTTATTCTCGCACAAATTTCCTCATCATCTGGATTTCACTTGCTCTAATCAGCAGAAAATGGCCGCATATGACGAGGCGGTCACGCAAGCAACCAATAGCTACGTGCTGACAATGATCATCACAGCTTTGCTTTACCGGTGTTTTGTCGAAAATGGAAAAGTCAAAGCAGGTGGAAAAAAACTAATACACGTAGCACACTCACTCTGACAACGGTCATCTTTTGCTGATTATTTAATGCTGTTCATTGATGTTTCACAATACTTTATCATCGTACACAATAACAAATCACTTAACTTAAGCATCTTTGATCATTCATGATTTTCCTTCTCTTCTATTCAAAACAACACTTGCATTAATTCCAATAGACTTCATTGAAGATTTCCACTGTCTATATGAGCGGTCCATGAATTTGGCCATTCCTAAACCAAATCCATCTCATAGCTCATATAAATATACACACACATATATACATATATATACATGTATGTAGATGTGTGTGAATTAGAGTAGAATCGAAAATACATCGAAAAGCTACTCACTTGTGAATCTTTTCTGATCATCCGTGTTGAAGCTCAATAGAAATACACGTTAATCTACACTCATATATTGTTGTTTGTCCTGAAAGAAAAATCTGCATTGTCAATCATATGTCGATGCGTAAAGTGTAAATTCAAGTGCAGTACAATTGCAAGGAGGTGAATTTCAAAATAGCACTGTCCTGCTCACGAAAGCAATGTTTCAGGGCGTTTTCTATCATCTTTTACAGAAGCAATGAAAGAATGAGCTGGCTAGCTTGTAAGTAAGATTGCATTGCCAGGCGTGATGGGCAAATGGAATCGACATGAATTGCTTATCACTTCGATGAATACGCATTTAGAAATGTTAGAGGAAAACATTCGTGATTTATCGATAGAAAGGAAAATATGTTAAGAAAACGGCCCAGCAATTTCTGATCCTTGATTTTGCTTCTTACTTTGTGTTTGCTGAGAAATCTCTGGCAAGAAAAGACATGTTTGAAAATTGAAATGATCTAGTGAAGATAATGAAATATCCTACCTTGAAAAGTTTTGTCGATGCAAGCAATTCCCTATAAAAGATAAAGAAAACAAAGACGAACAAACACACGCACACACATAGATGCAAAAGTGCGTGTCTATGTGTGTTTGTGTGTCTGTGTGAAGATACCAATTAACACACACATACATACATACACATTACATAGACGTGTTGTAAGCAGAGTAAAAATATATCAACGTAAACGTACATATCAATGAATAATACGGGAAACAACAAAATGCGAAGCGATCAGTTAAAGAAGACACAGCTGAAGTCCTGTTGTTAGAAATTAGACGACGTAGTCAGTGAAAAAGGAATTTGTAGGAAAAATAACACCTATTAAGACAGCTGTGCATACTGATGGAATAGAAAGCGTCTCTGAGTAGAGGCGTCTTTTTTTCTGCAGCCTGGCGTGCTGGGGAAAAAGAGCATCCCGTCTTCTTAATCACTTTACAACTCCGGTTGCTTGCATCAACTTGGTGACCTTTGCAAGCGGCGAGACCACTGGTGAAAAAAACAGTTACTCGATTGGGCTAAGTATTTAAGGAAGAGACACTCCCACCCTAATCACACTGCTTAGAGTGTACTCAATTGGCTGCTGAGTGAACAGGGAAATTCGTCCAATGAAGAGTTTTCCACACTCTTCGCTCGTACCAGGAATCGAACCCAGAACCTTCTGCGTATGCGCCAGACGTGCTATCCATTACACCATCCGAGTGGACTGGTGTGATCGATTGAAAAATCATTGCAAAAACGCAAAATCAATACAACTAACTTATCCATTGATCTAGCCTTTACTAATTTTTCAACTGATCACGCCCGCATTCCGACAGGTTGCCAAAAGATATTTGTCGCATGACGCTCTCTATTCACTCACTAATCACACCTGTTTTAATAGTAGTTATTCTCGCACAAATTCCCTCTTCATCTGAATTTCACTTGCTCTAATCAGCAGAAAATGGCCGCATATGACGAGGCGGTCACGCAAGCAACCAATAGCTACGTGCTGACAATGATCATCACAGCTTTGCTTTACCGGTGTTTTGTCGAAAATGGAAAAGTCAAAGCAGGTGGAAAAAAACTAATACACGTAGCACACTCTCTCTGACAACGGTCATCTTTTGCTGATCATTTAATGCTGTTCATTGATTTTTCACAATACTTTATCATCGTACACAATAACAAATCACTTAACTTAAGCATCTTTGATCATTCATGATTTTCCTTCTCTTCTATTCAAAACAACACTTGCATTAATTCCAATAGACTTCATTGAAGATTTCCACTGTCTATATGAGCGGTCCATGAATTTGGCCATTCCTAAACCAAATCCATCTCATAGCTCATATAAATATACACACACATATATACATATATCTATATATATGTATGTAGATGTGTGTGAATTAGAGTAGAATCGAAAATACATCGAAAAGCTACTCACTTGTGAATCTTTTCTGATCATCCGTGTTGAAGCTCAATAGAAATACACGTTAATCTATACTCATATATTGTTGTTTGTCCTGAAAGAAAAATCTGCATTGTCAATCATATGTCGATGCGTAAAGTGTAAACTCAAGTGCAGTACAATTGCAAGGAGGTGAATTTCAAAATAACATTGTCCTGCTCACGAAAGCAATGTTTCAGGGTATTTTCTATCATCTTTTACTGAAGCAATGAAAGAATGAGCTGGCTAGCTGGTAAGTAAGATTGCATTGCCAGGCGTGATGGGCAAATGGAATCGACATGAATTGCTTATCACTTCGATGAATCTGCATTTAGAAATGTTAGAGGAAAACATTCGCGATTCATCGATAGAAAGGAAAATATGTTAAGAAAACGGCCCAGCAATTTCTGAATCATGATCTTACTTCTTACTTCGTGTTTGCTGGGAAATCCCTGGCAAGAAAAGACATATTTGCAAATTGAAATGATCTAGTGAAGATAATGAAATATCTTACCTTGAAAAGTTTTGTTGATGCAAGCAATTCCCTATAAAAGATAAAGAAAAAAAAGACCAACAAACACACGCACACACATAGACGCACATGTGCGTGTCTATGTGTGTTTGTGTGTCTGTGTGAAGATACCAATTAACACACACATACATACATATACATTTACATAGACGTGTTGTAAGCAGAGTAAAAAATATATCAACGTAAACATACATATCAATGAATAATACGGGAAACAACAAAATGTGAAGCGATCAGTTAGAGAAGACACAGCTGAAGTCCTGTTGTTAGAAATTAGACGAGGTAGTCAGTGAAAAAGGAATTTGTAGAAAAATTAACACCTATTAAGACAGCTGTGCATACTGACGGAACAGAAAGCGTCACTGAGTAGAGGCGTCTTTTTTTCTGCAGCCTGGCGTGCTGGGGAAAAAGAGCATCCCGTCTTCTTAATCACTTTACAACTCCGGTTGCTTGCATCAAACTTGGTGACCTTTGCAAGCGGCGAGACCACTGGTGAAAAAAACAGTTACTCGATTGGGCTAAGTATTTAAGGAAGAGACACTCCCACCCTAATCACACTGCTTATGTGGACCTTCAGCCGTATGGGTGACGGCCTCACAAACTATACTAAACCAGCCGTGGTTCTGGGTTAGTAAAAGAAAGCAACTAATCGGAATTTCGTTTAAATGTTTTATATAGAATATTGATTATCTATATCTCTGGAGACAGGAAATGCCTATTCGCAGTTGAAAAGAGAGGAGGTCGATTTTCATCTAAGTCAAACTGACAACTGGTCTCTCATGTCACGAATGGTAGTCTACTGAATGGTAGCAGCGGTTGATGGTTACAAAGGGCGGCGGCTAACACGAGAGAGACTGGCAGCGGTTCTCTTCTCCAAACCCAGTTTTACTCTGACTCTGTCACAAAAATCCCTCCTATTTAAGCCCTTGGTATCAACACTGTATTTCTTTGTAAATGACTTTCTTTCTTTCTTTCTTTTCCTGTTATCTCGATCCTTCCAGAAAATCCCAAGTATTGACCCTCATCCATCTCGTGACGGAAGTCCGTCCAAGATCATAAATTAGTCTCCCCCCCTCTCAAGAACTCTGCAAAGTACTTTTCTTTCAAAAGCTTTACTCTTTCTCTCAAGACCCCAGACACTGGCCCTTACCTGGCCATCGAACCAGGAGGAGAACTTCTCTAAAAGTACTTGTTTTTGCAACCCAGGATTTTGACAAAACATATTAAATTGAGAAAGTGCAGGTGCATACTCTTAACTGGTGACTTCCCATAGTATCTCGAAAAACACATTAAGCCCTTATCTGGTCATTGAATCGGGAATAGAACTTTCTCTAAAAGTACCTGTTTTTACAACCCAAGCATTTGACATGAGATATTCAATTGAGGAAGTACAGGTGCCCGCACTTGGAAGCACGTAATTCTCACTCTCCACAGTATCCTCAAAAAACACATTATCCCTTTTTAACACGGATAACTCCTTTTGTAATAACCATAGTAATCACGGGTAATAACAAGAGTATTTTTTGGTAACAACTATAGTAATTTTCAGGACACGGGGGACTCCTGGCCCCCTAGTGTCACACTAAGAGTGTATTCAATTGGCTGCTGAGTGAACAGGGAAATTCGTCCACTGAACAGTTTTACACACTCTTCGCTCGTACCAGGAATCGAACCCAGAACCTTCTGCGTATGCCCCAGACGTGCTATCCAATACACGATCCGAGTGGACTGGTGTTGTGACACTAGGGGGCCAGGAGTCCCCCGTGCCCTGAAAATTACGAAAATTACTATGGCTGTTACTAAAAATTACTATCGTTATTACCAGTAATTACTATTGTTATTACAAAAGGAGTTATCTGCGTTAAAGGGGATAATGTGTTTTTCGAGATGTCATAGGAAGTTGGGTCACCTGTGCTTTTTCAATCTGGTGTCATCTGTCAAGGCCTGGGTTGCAAAAACAAATGCTTTTGGAAAAAGGTTTTCTTCCCGATTCGATGACCATGTCATGGGAAGTTGTGTTATCTGTACTTTTTCAATCTAGTGTCATCTGTCAAATCCTGGGTTTGAAAACAAAGCTAGATACAAGGGTCAGTGTTTGAGGTCTAGAGAGAGAGAGTAAAAGCTTATGAAAGAAAAGTTATTTGCAGAGTCCTGGGGAGAGGGGGAGACTAATTTATGATATTGAACAGACCTGCGTCGCGAGATAAATGAGGGTCAATGTTTTGGGTTTTTCCGGAAAGGTCGAGATGGCAGGAGAGGGAGAGATAAGGGAAGTCGGTTACAAGAGATACAGTGTCGATACCAAGGGGCTTAAATAAGGGAATTTTCGTAACAAGCAAGGAGAGTAAAATTGGGTTTGGAGAAGAGAATCGTTGCCAGCTCTCTCTCTCACGTGTCAGCCGTCTGCCCTTAGTAACCGTCAACCGCTGGAGCAGATAATTTTGGGTTTGGAGAAGAGAGTCGTTGCCAGCTCTCTCTCTCTCGTGTCAGCCGTCCGCCCTTAGTGACCGTCAACTGCTGCTACCATTCAGTAGACTACAGTTCGTGATATGAGAGACCAGTCGTCAGTTTGACTTAGATAATAATCTGCCTCCTCTCTTTTCAACTGCGAATAGGCATTTCCCGTCTCCAGAGATATTGATAATCAATATTCTATATAAAAACATATAAACGAAATCCTGTTTTGTTGCCTTCTTTTACTAACCCAGAACCACGGCTGGGTTTAGTATAGTTTGTGGGACCCACCCCAACAGAAAACTCCCATAGTGTGATCGATTGAAAAATCATTGCAAAAACGCAAAATCAATACAACTAACTTATCCATTGATCTAGCCTTTACTAATTTTTCAACTGATCACGCCCGCATTCCGACAGGTTGCCAAAAGATATTTGTCGCATGACGCTCTCTATTCACTCACTAATCACACCTGTTTTAATAGTAGTTATTCTCACACAAATTCCATCTTCATCTGGATTTCACTTGCTCTAATCAGCAGAAAATGGCCGCATATGACGAGGCAGTCACGCAAGCAACCAATAGCTACGAGCTGACAATGATCATCACAGCTTTGCTTTACCGATGTTTTGTCGAAAATGGAAAAGTCAAAGCAGGTGGAAAAAAACTAATACACGTAGCACACTCACTCTGACAACGGTCATCTTTTGCTGATTATTTAATGCTGTTCATTGATGTTTCAAAATACTTTATCATCGTACACAATAACAAATCACTTAACTTAAGGATCATTGATCATTCATGATTTTCCTTCCCTTCTATTCAAAACAACACTTGCATTAATTCCAATAGACTTCATTGAAGATTTCCACTGTCTATATGAGCGGTCCATGAATTTGGCCATTCCTAAACTAAATCCATCTCATAGTTTATATAAATATACACACACATATATACATATATCTATATATGTATGTACGTGTGTGTGAATTAAAGTAGAATCGAAAATACATTGAAAAGCTACTCACTTGTGAATCTTTTCTGATTATCCGTGTTGAAGCTCAATAGAAATACACGTTAATCTACACTCATATATTGTTGTTTGTCCTGAAAGAAAAATCTGCATTGTCAATCATATGTCGATGCGTAAAGTGTAAACTCAAGTGCAGTACAATTGCAAGGAGGTGAATTTCAAAATATCACTGTCCTGCTCATTAAAGCAATGTTTCAGGGCGTTTTCTATCATCTTTTACTGAAGCAATGAAAGAATGAGCTGGCTAGCTGGCAAGTAAGATTGCATTGCCAGGCATGATGGGCAAATGGAATCGACATGAATTGCTTATCCCTTCGATGAATACGCATTTAGAAATGTTAGAGGAAAACAGGCGCGATTTATCGATAGAAAGGAAAATATGTTAAGAAAACGGCCCAGCAATTTCTGAATCATGATCTTGCTTTTTACTTCGTGTTTGCTGAGAAATCCCTGGCAAGAAAAGACATATTTGCAAATTGAAATGATCTAGTGAAGATAATGAAATATCTTACCTTGAAAAGTTTTGTTGATGCAAGCAATTCCCTATAAAAGATAAAGAAAACAAAGACAAACAAACACACGCACACACATAGACGCACAAGTGCGTGTCTATGTGTGTTTGTGTGTCTGTGTGAAGATACCAATAAACACACACATACATACATATATATTTACATAGACGTATTCTATATATGTTTGCTGTAAATGGATGTGTGTTCTAAAATAAAGTACATCTCAACAAATCGAGCTGAACAAGCAGAGTAAAAAGATATCAACGTAAACGCACATGACAATGAAAAATAGGGGAAACAACAAGATGAGAAGCGATCAGTTAAAGAAGACACAGCAGATGTCTTGTTGTTAGAAATTAGACGAGGTAGTCAGTGAAAAAGGAATTTGTAGAAAAATTAACACCTATTAAGACAGCTGTGCATACTGACGGAACAGAAAGCGTCACTGAGTAAAGGCGTCTTTTTTTCTGCAGCCTGGCGTGCTGGGGAAAAAGAGCATCCCGTCTTCTTAATCACTTTACAACTCCGGTTGCTTGCATCAACTTGGTGACCTTTGCAAGCGGCGAGACCACTGGTGAAAAAAATAGTTACTCGATTGGCTTAAATACTTAAGGAAGAGACACTCCCACCCTAATCACACCGCTTAGAGTGTACTCAATTGGCTGCTGAGTGAACAGGGAAATTCGTCCAATGAAGAGTTTTCCACACTCTTCGCTCGTACCAGGAATCGAATCCAGAACCTTTTGCGTATGCGCCAGAAGTGCTATCCATTACACCATCCGAGTGGACTGGTGTGATCGATTGAAAAATCATTGCAAAAACGCAAAATCAATACAACTAACTTATCCATTGATCTAGCGTTTACTAATTTTTCAACTGATCACGCCCGCATTCCGACAGGTTGCCAAAAGATATTTGTCGCATGACGCTCTCTATTCACTCACTAATCACACCTATCTTAATAGTAGTTATTCTCGCACAAATTTCCTCTTCATCTGGATTTCACTTACTCTAATCAGCAGAAAATGGCCGCATATGACGAGGCGGTCACGCAAGCAATCAATAGCTACGTGCTGACAATGATCATCACAGCTTTGCTTTACCGGTGTTTTGTTGAAAATGGAAAAGTCAAAGCAGGTGGAAAAAAACTAATACACGTAGCACACTCACTCTGACAACGGTCATCTTTTGCTGATTATTTAATGCTGTTCATTGATTTTTCACAATACTTTATCATCGTACACAATAACAAATCACTTAACTTAAGCATCTTTGATCATTCATGATTTTCCTTCTCTTCTATTCAAAACAACACTTGCATTAATTCCAATAGACTTCATTGAAGATTTCCACTGTCTATATGAGCGGTCCATGAATTTGGCCATTCCTAAACTAAATCCATCTCATAGTTTATATAAATATACACACACATATATACATATATCTATATATGTATGTACGTGTGTGTGAATTAGAGTAGAATCGAAAATACATCGAAAAGCTACTCACTTGTGAATCTTTTCTGATCATCCGTGTTGAAGCTCAATAGAAATACACTTTAATCTACACTCATATATTGTTGTTTGTCCTGAAAGAAAAATCTGCATGGTCAATAATATGTCGATGTGTAAAGTGTAAATTCAAGTGCAGTACAATTGCAAGGAGGTGAATTTCAAAATAGCACTGTCCTGCTCAGAAAAGCAATGTTTCAGGGCGTTTTCTATTATCTTTTACTGAAGCAATGAAAGAATGAGCTGGCTAGCTGGCAAGTAAGATTGCATTGCCAGGCGTGATAGGCTAATGGAATCGACATGAATTGCTTATCCCTTCGAT
>OY735208.1:2848565-2966065 GCA_963457665.1 Thysanoteuthis rhombus | reverse complement strand
CAGATTTCTACACGAATTATGAGGGTCAGGCTTGACGAAGTTCAGGTGGTCTGGGCCCACCTCACTTCCATCTGTGGAGGGGAAGTTTTGAAAAGTCTCTTAATCGTTCAATTACTTTTTCATTTATGCATTGAAAAAATTAAAATTAACTTTAGTATACTTTGAAAGTTTTAAACGAACGGAGGGAAGAAAACAAACATAAATATTTTTATGACCTTCCCGATTAAAAATTACAATAAAACGAATTCCCTTCTTTCCGTGGAAGGGAAGTTTGAATTCCGGTCCAAAACTTTGTTAGGAAGGTTGTTTTATTGTAACTTATACCCTTGATAAAAGAATTAACATTCTGTTGAACTAAATTGAAAAATAATGTTAAAAAAATACGCACTAAGTTGAAAAAAAGGAAATATACAACATATCATCGATAAATTAAATGTAACTTTATTCTTCAACATTTACATCACTAAAATATTACTTGATTTCTTAAGAGGATTACATGATTCATTCAATAAAATTGAATACAAATGATATTTATTTCATTTGAAATCATCTAAATAAGAAACCAAATAAAAAATATCTAGATTTAGATGAAAAAACATCTAAATTGGCAACACTTGAGGGGTGCCATTTAGAGACAGCATTTTACCAACAACACTCTCAGACCCAGACCAATTTTACAAGTATGAAATTTATCCTCTTTTATTTTTCTCATTCACAAACACACCCTGAACAATTGACAAAAAATAATTTCATCCATATATTTTCATCAACTATCGTTTCAAGTTTTTTACTGATATTTCTTCCCTAAACAAAAAAGAAGTTATGGTGAAAATGCGTGTCCGTAACGCACAAAAAACATAACTCGTTAGATATTAATTTTATTGTAATATTTTTTGTGACAAACGAGAAGAAAGATAGAAGAATATTCTGGAAATAAAAATGATTTCTGTAAACTATAGCCTGATGAAGCGTTATTTTTAAATAGAAAGAAAAACAGTTTACTAACTTTTTAGAAAAATGTCCGCCTCTTGAATTTCGGACACGGGACAGTCCGGGCTTGAGACACGGAACTGTCCGGGCTTGAGACACAAGACAAGTTGTTACCTTTTGACAGGTTTTTTACTGACTTTTTTTCCCCCGTTGGATGTCAGATATCAGCCAGGATTTTTTGTCTTAATTTCTTTTCACTCCCTGGAAAACAAATATTGATTCTCTGCTAATCCTTCTTTAAAGTCAGTTTGTGAAACGGGAGACTAAACAAGGGTTTGGGGAGAACATTAAATAATGTAGATCTTATATTGTTTTTATATTGGAGACCTAACAATCTTTTTTTTCGAAATTTTGGATAAAGTATTGCAACATAAATATTCATTTTCATTAGTTTTTACCTTCATCTTGTTCAAGCGCATGGAAAAGAGCTACAGTCGGAACTGTTTTTGAAAAAAGGCTATAATTAGCTAAATTTTTTCATTCCAAATTATTTTTATTGAGAAAATATGTTTATAAACTCATTCAAAGCCAACTTATCATGTAAAATTCAGAACAAATTCGGATAAAACTTTGCTTTCCATCGAACCTACTAAATATTTTTAGAATCGGCCAGATTTCCGGCTATCCGACATTTTCATTGCATCAATCGAAAAAAAAACTAGCCAAAAAATCTAGAAAAATGGAGATTTTTTCTTTGGTGAATCAGCTGAAGGTTTGAAGAAATAGTAATCGAATTCCACATTAATGTCCACTCAAACAGGGGAGGGGGGACATTGACCCACTCTGGATGTCTCCCTCAGATGGGGTGACACCAAATGGACTGGCTGAAAAAAATTTGTTTAGTTTCTTGGTAATTCTTTTTTCTAATTAAACATCTATCACTCCTCATGATATCATCCAAATTATCAGTGAATTTCAATTACATTCTTGTGGAAGTATCTGGAATGGGGTAAGAAGTTGGTTGAATTTTAGGGCGGATCAAGGATTTTTTCTTTGATTGAGAGATATTCCCATTTCAATGAATTATGAAAATTGCGTAGAAGAGGTCATAAGGCTCGGAAGAATTGATTGAATTTTGAATAGAAACATTTCTATGGTACCCGGACTTATTTTCTTCGTATTATTTCACAAAGGCGGAACTGAAAAATTGAAAACCAAGGATGACTAAAATTGTTGGTAAATATAGGTTTCTACCATCTCATTGAATAATAAAGAAGAACCATGATGAATAATGCATAAGTACAAAAAAAAGTAGTTATCAAGATCTATTTCCTCAGGATCTTCTCAAAGCCAATAATTTATTAATACATTGAAGCAAATTAGAATAAGCCCTTACATATTCAATTTCCAAATAAACGAGATGTGGACAAGTCATGTTTTGCACCTGAAACAACCATCATAGATTGTCCAATAGTTTCTCACTTACTCTTTATTCATTTATTAATTGTGCACCTGCACCCCCAGTCTGCAAGACATCACAGCCCAATTATGGGTCGTACCCATACTCGTCGAAACTATCAATACAATTTAAACCATCAGTTTTCGAGATAAAACACTCATGAAGCCTTCAGAATTAATAATCATAATCTCAATTTTTAAAATTTTTGTTGAATATGAGATATTTCCCAAGACAATCATTTTTACCGCCTATATTAATGAAGGTGATCAGGTATTTTGGAAGCCCTCTCGTAGCATATCTGATTGCTTCAACTTCAGATTTTGAACACAGTACTAGCTGCTGCTGATTGGTCAACTGACCCCCATTTCTATGGCTACTTATTGATTGAATTTTGACCAATGAAAAAGTTTGCAACTTCAACTCAGGAACATTTTCAGAAGAGGCAATTAGAGATTTTAGAAGCATGACAAATAAATTCTAATGAGAAAATATTACAAAATCAACATTGAAGCAAATTGTATGCATTTTGTATGCATATGAGAAGAGGCTAGAGACTGTTTTGTCATTCAGGCAACGTGTACATTGACCACTGGAAGGAGAAAGCATTTTAGCTGATCAGACATATTGGTCAGTAGACGTATTGCTGCAGATTTTACATGTTTATTTACCGCAAAAGAAAAGCAAGGTGAATCATATTGGGGAGAAAAAGGACCCGCTGAATTTGAACCATACTTGGGAAAGAAAGAATCGGCTGAATCCGAATCAGATTTGGAAGAAAGAGGACCAGCTGAATTATTATATACTGGTGTTAAAAATAGAGCAAAGTGAATCATATTTGGGAAAAAAGGGCCAGCTAAATGTGAATCATATTTGATAGAGAAAGGACCAGAAACTATTATTTACTAGTTTAAAAAAGAAAAGCAATGTGAATTATTTTGGGGAGAGAAAGAAACGACCAGCTGAATCTAAATCATATTTGGGATTCATGCTTGTTTTTTTTGTTTTTGTGGAATTCAGACTCTTTAGTGATCACTGCCCATCAAAAGGTGAGAAAAGTAAATTATTCATTGATCACCTTTTTTTTTAAAATAAAATAAAACAAAAGGTTTTAAAAAAAGTGTGTGGTAGATGCTAAGATGTAGAGATGGATAAAATGCAAAAGGTAAATGTCTTTCTTTTTTGTTCTCTAGTTGCCTTTAATTTCGAAGAAGTATTCTATCATCTCAAATGGCAGTTTCTCAAAAAATATAGCAGCAAAGAGCTGCCATTAGAAAACTCAAGTAGTAATGAGGTAGTCACGCTGTAAGAATGTCAGACGACCACTGGACTTAGAATGTGGATCCGTAGAGATCATATATGAAACTGTGGCCAGCAGAAAATAAGACGGTGTGATGAACCAGCCAAATTTAGAAAGTCTTAGCTCGCAACCCCCATGATAGAGAGGTCTTGACGAAGGTTTATGTCCAATGACGGATGTTAAGAGGCTGATGATGTCAAGTGAGGATTCCAAGCTGAAATAAGGTTAGGGTTCAGTGGAGTAAACATTACTTGATATCATGCAATCTGACTTTTTTTAAATAATACCTTAATACATCAGATCATATTATAAGCTGCTGAATACAGTATTTTAATGAATAATCAACAGGAATTGTAGTTTAGATATAACTGTTGTTGAAGCTTTGATATGAAATCAGCTCTCATTTTGGTGTACCTTATTCTTGGAACTTGTTTGGTGAGGAAAACTTTCCTTAGAGGAGTGAGTAAACCACCCTTTCTTTCCATGGTCAATTGTATGCTATTATATTCTTGTGTAGTAACAAGAGCTTTGAGAAATATAAACTTAGTATATATTTTGATGGTAATATATTTTTTGTTTCAGCCTAGGTAGGGTCAGTGTGACACTTGTGGTTCATTTGTTGAGATTTGAAGAAATGTGTGAGAAGTGGAAGTGAATCAGTGAAATGACAGATGTCAGGAACAATTCATATTAATAACACCCATAACCACTATCCTCTAATAATGTCATGCTGGTTAGGCACTTTGAAAAGAGAGTGGGAGAAAGAAAGAAGCTGCCTGCTGAATAATCCTGTCAGGCTGATTAGGCACTTTGGAAAGAGAGTGGGAGAAAAGAAAGAAGCTGCCTGCTGAATAATAATGTTGGCCAGGTACTTGAATGAGAGAGGGGTGAAAAGGAAGAAGCTGTCTGCAAAGCAAAGACAAAGGGGAGGAGTTGAAAGACTGTGGGAGGAAAGTTGAAGGAATGTGGGGGATCAGAGATGCTAAAATTTTTCAGCCAGGTCTGGCTGAATTTCTTCCAGTCTAGCCTATTAAAATCTGCAATAGCAAATTAAATCTGATAAGTGTAATAAGCGTAAATGCAATGTTCATTAATTATTCAGGGTTCTTAATATACAGTTATTCTATTTGATAAGTGGTCTTTAAATGACTATATATATATATATATATATATATATATATATATATATGTATATGTAATTGATTTTATTATATAAGTTGCACCACAACATGACTTATTGTTCCAATGCAATGGTATAATATCTGCATATATGCAAAAACGAACTATAAATATATACAACTTTTAGCTATAAATATAGCTGGAAGTGGACAAATCTAGCCAATTTTATCCATTTTGAAAGACAGTTTTATTTGAAAATAACAAACCATACTTGACAACATTGGTTGGTATTGGGGAGAAATTCTTTTCTTCTATGTCAAATTTTTGGGGCAATAGAGTTTAATATGAAATGAACTTTATCTCTTTTGAACTAAATACTTGTTGAAACGCTTGTATTTCCATTGGTCATTGCTTGTATTTATTAAAAGTAACATGGGAAGTCTGCAGTCAGTGCTAAGAGAAGCTGTCTGTATGCAAATGAGAGACAGCCATGAGGGTTACAAACAAATCATTATCATTATCATCATCATTATCATCATTATCCTTTTAATGTCTGTTATTGGTCATTGCTAGATCTCTCTATCGTTGGTGCCAATATCTCCAATATATCTCTGCATACAATCTCTGGGGATTCATGTGAGTTTTCATGCCTAGCAGTTGTCTGACATTCTTGCAACATGACCAGCCCATTACTATTTGAGTTTTCTAATCAATTTTATGATATCTTTGACTCCTGTTTTTTCTCTAATAATAAATTAGAAGTTCAATTTTCTTAATTCTATGTACAATTATTAAAATATTTTCAACAGGGAGTTTTTTCTTTTAATTTGATGTTCTACTTATCTAACTTGATGTTCAATTTTTTTAAATTGAAATTCTACTTTTTTGATCTGGAGTCCAATTTTTAAAATTGAAATTTGACTTCAAATTTTAAATATTGGAGTTTACCTTTTTTACCAGTAGTTCAATTTTGTGGTTCAATTTTTTGAAAAGTGCAAATTTTTAATTTTAAGTTCACCTTATTAATATGGAGTTCAGCTTTATCAATTTGAAGTTCAACTTTTTTAATTTGTATCTCAATTTTTTAAATTGAAATTCAACTTCTTTAGTTTGTAATTCAACTTTTTTTAATTTGGAGTTTCAAATTTTTTAATGGAAGGTTCAACTTCTTTAATTTGGAAAAAACTTTTTTAATCTGAGATTCAACTTTTTTAATTTGTTCAACTTTTTGAAATTGAAATTCTTCTTTTTCAGCTCAGCTCTCATAAAAAATTGAAGTTCAACTGATATTTTTAATTAAAGTTCAATGTCTTAAATTGCAGTGCGATTTTTTTAATTTGAAATCCATCTTTTTCAATTTAAAGTTTACTTTTTTAATTTGGTATTCGACTTTTTGAAATTGAAATTCAAATTTGTCTAATTTGGAGCTCAACTTAAATTTGAAGTTCAACTCTGTTACTTTGATTGGTAATTTGAATTGAAACTTAATCAATTTAATAATTATAAATAATTAAGATAATAATTAAAGCACTGATACTTAAAATGATAAGAACAATGGAAATAATAATAATAGTAATTATTATTTATATTATAATTTGTTGATTTTATCCTTTTCAGTGGAAAATTAAAAATGCATGGACAGCGTAAACTATTTCTTTCAGTTGCGAAACTCCGATCGCAATTATGACACGTTTGCTGCTATCATTTGTGTCCTAATTGAATTATATAACCTTAACATAACCCTAAACACTTTCCCCTAACCCTAAACACTTTCCCTAACCCTAAAACTATGTGTATTTGTGTAACACTTCTCAATGAGCACGCATATATTACACCCTGATCAAAGGCACAAGTACTTGGGAGCGACACTTTGATCACTAGAAGAGCACACAGATACTACACTTTGATCCTGAGCAGATATTCAGGGAGCACCACTTTGATCTCAACCAGAGCACACATTCTCTGGAACCAAGGCTGAAGTGATGATCCATATATAAATAACCTGATCATTTCTGATGTGTACTATGTACAGTAAATAACAACGTTAATGTGATGACGATGCAGTATTTAGTAACAACATTATGTGAGAAAAAAATCTCCCAGACATTTACTTGGATATTTTTTTTTCGAGGAGGTTAGAAAAACAAGGTAAATAGATATTACCAAAAATATACAAGAGACGAACAATGGCTGCCGTCGTCAGAACAAGGTGTTCCTGGAGGACACGAAGAGTTGTACATCAAAGATATAAAAGGCATGAACAAACAACATCTCTTAGAAGTGAGAAACGGCAAAAAATACTTTTTAAAGACATTGAGGAATGAAGAAACAAAAACTCTGCAGTTGAATTGGCTGAAAGCCTTAAAAAATGAATTGAAAGATCGACTCAAAACTACTACTACTGCTACTGTTCCTGCTATTGCTGCTGCTGCTGCTGCTGCTACAACAACAACAACAACAACAACAACAACAACAACAACAACAACAACAAAAAAAAAATGGTAGCAGACATTTATGACACGAGAAAATACCCTGAAAACCAAAAAGGGAAAGAAAGACTCTGTCAGGAAAACGAGATTAGAAAAAATATATCTTTCAATTACAGAGAGATGAAGAATTACTGGAGAACACATTGCACATGAACAGACCATGTGCAAGACTGTAACAAATACAAGGTTAGACAAAAAGTTATAGCCGCTGCAATGGAAGATATATATCAAAGAAGACTATCAAAAAAGAAAGAAAGACCAAAGATTTATAGACAGAGGATTGCCCAACGTAGAAGTACACTTTCCAAAGCAACGAAAGAAAATTTTACCAAGATTTGAATTGAGAAAGAAGACAGAACATGAAACCAGATGCCACAGAGGCAAAGAACTTCTGGAATGGCATAAGGAGATGGTACAGAGAGAAAACAAAACTCCAGAATAGTTAGAGATGATATTAAAAAGAACTCCGAGGCTTTAAAGAGGGAGATCATATCATATGAGATAAAACCACATTGAAAAGCACCGTCTGGAAAATAAGCAGCTGGAAAGCTCCAGTTCCTTGATAGGATCCATGGATATTGGTTTAAGAAACTCACTCATTAAACGGAAAACTGACCTACTATAGAATTTGCTTAGAAGAAGGTGAGGTTCCAGACTCGATGACCAAAGGCAGAACAAAACTGTGTCCAAAAGGTCCAAACAGAATTGGCAAATTATGTGCAAGTAGTGAAGACATTATACCAAAGCAGCCAAATCAGTGCATGAAGCAGCAAAAAAGAAGCAAACGAGGGTGCAGCTGAGCAGACAACAAGGAAAAAAAAAATAGGAATAGAAAAAAACTCCACAGGAACTTCCAAAGACAGATACAAAATATTGCAGACGAGAGATCATGGACAAAGGAAACCTGGAGAGAGAAACAGAATTGCTCATCATGGCAGCCGAAACCAAATGCATCAGGATGAACTTTGTCAAGGTGAAAATCAAAGGAACCCAAACTAACAGCAAATGCCACATATGCAGAGGATGAGACATAAACAGTGAATGTAGTCAACTGACCCAAAAAGAGTACGAAAACAGATATGACAGGGTAGCAACAGTGATGCACTGGGAATTAAGCAAATGACTGGGATTCAACTAAGTAAACAAATGGTATCTGCACAAACTGGAGACAGAAAAATAAAAGCCACAAATTATTCAGGGACTCTGACTTCCAAACTGACTGCCCCCATCCAAGCGGGAAGATTAGACCTGGTAGTCATGGATAAGGAAAGGAGAAACTACCAAATTATAGACTTAGTTGTCCCTGCAGACTGAAGATGAAAGAGAGTGAAAAGCTTGGGAAATATCAGGACCCGACACATAAGAGTCAGGGTAGTACGAATAATTGTAGGTGTATTTGGAACTGTACCAAAGACACTGAAAATGTGATTGGGAGAACTGGGAATAAGAGAAGAGATTCTTCTTCATCATTATCATCATCATCATCGTCAAAAAAGTTTAAAGAAGTGTCAAATACACCCAGGAGAGTTTTGGAAATTGGTTGTCCATGCAAATTATGGGACAAACAGAAAGATTGAAAAATGTTGGATCTGGCATTACATGCAAAATTTTGGAAGGTTTTTGTCAAAAAAAAAAAATCTGGAAATATTATTTATGCTGCGGAATGTGCAAAACATAACGTGTAGCTTCAGGAATGATCTCTGGGTGCATGTCCTAGAGAAAATGGAGGGAGGCCTTGATGCTCTTGCACACCAGGAGAGTAAGTAGTTGTTAAGTTTAAAAACCCATGAACCAGATGGCTTGAATTATAATATCTACAAACTGAATTGTACTCACCATAAACTCTTCTGTAATTGTTTATCAAAGATTTGAAGTGCACCACATTATTGGAAAATTGTTTGGCTTTCAATTTATATTTTGGTTTCAGTGACAGGACACAAATTTCACCCTTTCAAATTTTTAAAATCATAATGTTGATGTGTAACATTCAAATTCTATTTTAGTTTTCATTGCATTCGTGTCATAGAAATTTTTTATCTTTGAATTTAAATCTGACTTGAAAAATTTCAGTGTTACTATATCATATTTAAAAAATTCAAAACAGTTTTGTTTTCTCCTTTTTAAAATTTAAACAAACAAAGCATTATCGATCATTTTTTATTAGATAATATTGGCATCAGAACAAACTATATGAAAACAAAAATCAACAGAACACAAACGAACAGCAAGTGTCGCTTATGTGGGGGAAAGGATGAGACTGTAAACCACATGACTAGTGAATGTAGTCAACTAGGCCAGAAGGAGTATAACCACAGTCGCAATAGAGTAGCCAAAGTGTTACACTGGGAACTAAGTAAACGAATGGTATTTAACCATGTGGAAAAGTGGTACCGGCACAAACTGGAGACGGCCCTGGAGAATGGAAACCGCAAATTACTGTGGGACTTTGACATCCAAACTGACCACCTCATCCAAATGTGAAGACTGGACTAAGTAACCATGGAAAAGAATAGGAAATCCTGCCTAAAATTAGATGTGGCTGTGCCAGTAGACCACGGAGTAAGTAGATAAGAGAGTGAAAAACTTGAAAAATACCGGGACCTGGCAAGAGAACTGAAGAAGGTGTGAAACATAAAAGTCAGAGTAGTACCAGTAATTATTTGTGCACTCAGAACTGTACCAAAGACACTGAAAGTGAGATTGGAGGAACTAGGGTTAAAAGGAAAGATTGAGACTGTGCAGACCACAGCTCTGCTAAGGATTACATGAAACTGAGGAAAGTGCTAGACATATTAGATCTACGACCCCAGCTGTTAGCAGTGGCCTAACAGAGGTAAAAAAACAAAAACAATATATATATAAACACACACTCAGCAGTGGTGGAGGCACAATCCACAGCACTGGTGTGATAGGTGAGGAAGAGATGAGAAGAGGGCTAAAGACCTGGGGAGACTTACTGTCACTCAGCCTTCAACGATAAGCACCGGGCAACTGGTGTTAAACTCTAAACCACAGCACTGCTGTGAGAGTGTAGAGGAGGGCTGGAGACTTGAGGAGACTTGCTGTCTCTCAACCTCCAGCGGTGACCACCAGGTAACTGGTGTGAATCATCATCATCATCATCATCATCATCATCATCATCATTGATTGATTGATTGCATCCTTCTCCACGATAAATTCAAAACATATGGACTGTGTAAACTATCTTTTCAGCTGCTTTCATTTGATCCATAATTGACTTATATAACCTAACCCTAATCCTAAACACTGAGCCTAACTTTGTCCTTAAATTCAATAAAATACAGTTTTAAGTGGTCAGGTTATCTGTTTTCATTTGAGAATGAAAGTTTTGGAAAATGAATTCACAGATAAGGTTTTGAAAAAGTGAAAAAAACTGACCCGGGAAAAATTTCAAAATTAGTGGAGAAAAGATGCTATTGAGATCCACAAACGAGTATAGTGCAGTGAAATGTAAGGCGTAAATGATTTTTAATTTAAAGAGGAAAAGGTGACAATCACCAATTAACTTATTAATTAATTACAATAAAATGAAATGAAATAAAATAAGAAGAGATTCGTGAAAATACATTAATACAACAACAAGAAAGAAAAACCATTCTTACCAAATCGTCTTCTTCAACAAAAATGACAAGTTAGGTCTTGACTGTATGACGTCATAATGCTTTTATGATGACATGAAACTATCAACATGAACATAAATGTCGGTTACTAAACTCCCAAAACCGAGAAAAAATCTTTTTTTTTAATACAAAACAATTTTGTAAGGGATGTTTTGGAAAAATAAATAAATAATTTATTTAATTTACTTTTTCAAATTTTTGTTCATGTCTTAACACAAAATAACATTACCATAAGTAGATTTTGAAAACTTTAAGCTGACAATGGAAAGAAAAAAAATGTATGTAAATTATTCTAACTAACAACTGATCTGAATAAGTGTTATGATAAAACCACTTCCCTCCCACAGATTCCATTCCATCCGTGAAAGGGAAGTTCTAAAAAAGTATATAAATCATTTATTCAATTTTCTTTTTCAAATTTTCATTCATATCTCCTGTGCATAAAAAAAACACACATCACCCAAAATAGATTTTTTAGCTTCAAACGAATGAAACAAGAAAAAAATCTTGACTAATTTGCCTGAATGAAAGTTATGATGAAACCTCTTCCCTTCAAAGGCTACTTCCCTCTCATTTGTGCAAGGAAGTTTTGAAAAAGTGAATAAATTATTCATTTACTTTTTCAAATTTCAATTGATGCATAGATTTTGAAAGCTTTAAATGGATGAAGGGAAGGAAAAGTTGTTGTTGTTTTTTTTGTCTTTTGCACCAATCTGAATAAAGGTTATGATAAAACAACTTCCCTTCCTAAACTTGGTTGGGAAGTTAGTTCTAATGTTTTCCCTTCCACAGTCGGGAGGGAAGTTGTTTTATTGTAATTTTCATTCTGATCGGTCAAGATTAATTTTTCTTCCCTTTGTTTGTGTAAAGAATTTGAAATTTAGTTACGGTTTAGTTTTGTGTATGTGCGGAGGATGTGAATAAAAATCTGAAAAAGTAAATTGATGTTTCAATTATTCTTTCCAAAACTTCCACGGATGTAAGGGAAGTAACTCTTATTCAAGCCAGCCAAAAAAAAAAAAAAGAAAAGCAACTTGAATATTTTGCTGAAGGTAATAAGAGGTCTTGAAAATAATGATTTATAAGTTTACAACGCATCGAAAAGAATCAAATAAGAAATATCTCAATTTGACTAACCCGGTTATCACCCTTGGACAGGCAGCAGGAAATACCCGAATCGAAGACGGGAATGAATAGTATAAACGGTCAAGATTATTCTGCTACTAGATCGGACTGGAGTACTAGATGGTCAATTGTGTCCCCTGGATCTGAGTACAGGATAGCCGATTATCTCCCCTGGATTTGAGTTCGAGATAGTCGATTATCTCCCCTGGATTTGTTTTTAGAGTGATTTCCCTTACATCGTTTTCCCAACTTTTAAAAATCGCTTGAGTATACCACAAGATACTATCTAAAAATATTTGTTTTCATTTGTCATTTCCAAAAATTTTTTTTTGGTCTCTATGGTCAGTTTGGGCTAATAATGCCCAAATCTTGTGTTGATATATTTTAGATAATAAGTTCGGATACATGCGTGGGCTATGGAGGATCATTTATGAGAGGTACTGATATCTATCTATCTTATAAACTCTGTTCATCCCTCTCTCTGTCTCTCTCCAACACACACACTTATATACATGTATATATGTGTGTGGATATAGGTATTACTGTATATCTTGTAGATATAAACCATTTTTTATTTTCAAAACTAAATCTTTTGAAGAGTGTTTTTTTTGTGAAGTGTATTCAAAGTTTCTGTTGATGTTGTCATTCAAATTAGTCAATGCTAGAATCATGAAACTTTTCAAGACAGACTTATGAAGTATGTATTTGCATAGCTCTCCACTTAATGATTTTAAGGTGTTAAAATTTGGGTTTAAAGTTGCTGTGAAAAGGTTTCATTGAATTAACAAGAACTGACGTATTGCTAAAAAGTTAATATTTGGAAGAGGGAGAATATTTTTCTTTGCCTTTCTGAAAGAAAACTCTTCCACTCAAACTGAATAATTGATCTTTTTATCATCCTGTAATTCATTGCAAGGTCATTGGTGCATAGATGATTCCATTATGGATGGTTTGTAATCAGCATTGTCCATCTCATTGTTGCTAACCTTAGCTATTTTTCACAAAGGCATTAGAGTAAAAGGAACACTGTGTTTCCAACTTAGCCCAAAATTTAGCATGTTTCTTGTTTTGGCAGTGTGAAAATTCAACATTTACTGCTATTTTAGCCCATTTTTTGGTGTCATTTTCTAGCAATTCCTAGCTTTTTCCTAGCCATTTTCAGCTATTAAACATGGTCTTAAAATGGCTAACTGATTTTTTAGCATGCTTTGATGCTTTCTTGAGGTCAATTTAGTGCAAAAATTCTTTCACTTGGTGTCACTAGACACAAACTGTTTCAGCTTGTGTTTGAACTTGGCTAAGTGATTCCATTACACCACTCTGCACCTCCTGTCCAAAGACTGACTTAGAATAACTTATTCCACCTGTCTGTCTTTGGTTTCTGTGTCAATGACCTTTTTGATATTGTCAGTTAATTTATCCTAATTAGTAACTGTCATCTAAACTGTCAACATGGGTTTCTTCAGTTTTTAAGTTAGTCTGGTTGGCTGAATATGTATGTATTGCATATACAGGCTTCACGAATTGAGCTGGAGGGCTGAAAATTTAACAGTGAATATGTTTGGAAAATCTGATTATTTTGCTTTTTGAAAATACCAGATTCCCAGTTGTTTTGTCAAATTTGAGATGGAAGTTTAAGCTAAATTGGTCCCTGAGCATTGGAATTTGAAAATTTTTTAATTCAGAATTGTTAGTGATCATCGCTCAAAAAAAGATTAGCAAAGTAACTTGATCATTGACCACCTCTTTTTCCAATTTTTTAATTGATCACCTGCAACACATCGTACTGCCAAAAGACATTAGTCACTATTGAGTGACTAATCAGACCATCTTTATTCATGAGTGATGAAACCAACTGGCTGAAAAAAAAAAAGAAGCCCTCTTTTAAGATTGTCATCAGCTGCCAAAGTACAATCTCCTTAATCTCGTCCCTGTCTGAAATCAGAAGTCACCAGGAACCAATACAGGGGCTGACAAGCCTGGTTGATGTGATGTCTTACCATTATACTCTGCACAAGACATGAAGAAAGACTTGCTCGGTCATCGTGAATGGAACAGTCATACTGTGCACAACCTAACCCACTGTCAAGTGGGGAATCTGATGGAAGAGTGTCTGTTCATGCATGTGCAATAAGGATCTCCCCAGTGACTCTATAGTGACTGATCAGACCTGCTTTATTTATGAGTGATGAAATCAACTGGTTAAAATCAATGAGGTCTGTCCAGAATGCATCCAGCTTATCTAATAATAATGAAGAAATAGCCTACCTTCAGCAATGGTATCCTTATCACCTTCAAAGTCTCCTGACCCCATTCGAGTTTCACTTTCACTTTCACTTTTGAAAACAGTCTTTTTCAAAATCCTCTTTTACTGGTGGATCTGCTAGTGCTACTTTTCTTTAATCTTGGGGTAGAATGTTAAAACTAAATCTAATGGTACAGACCTTCTCAGATGGAGTGATGGGACTGATGCAAAGTCAGTCCCCAGAAACTCTGTTTGCTTTGCTAAAAGGTAAAGTAGGGGCAACTATGAAGATATTGCCACCTGTCTAAAATTGAATCACTGCTGCTTAACTGCTTCATTTTTGTCACAATACCTCCACCTTGTCTGCTTATCTTTGTCACCCTAGACTCTACTAACCTACCTACTTAATCCTGACTCATCAGACAGTGATACAAGGTTACATAGAACAATACATAACTTTCCAAGATCAAAGGTGCTGATAGACTGGAGTTATCAGTCTCAAGGGAACTGTTGTAACAAAACCTTTGGTCATAAAAGGATATAAGTACCATTTATACTCTCTATCTTATAATCTCTTTTCTCTTTCTATCTCTTATCTTTCTGTCAGCTTCTATCATTCCAACCAAGCTATGTCACTGTGGTGGCAAAAAATTGTGTCCGTTTCACAAAGGATTATTATTGTGAATCTAGCATCCCCCCAAAGAAAAAAAATCAAGTGTAAAAAGATGAATTTAAAAAAAATTGAAAAATCTGTTTTTACAAGATGGCTACTCAACCACACGTGTAAACTTTAAATGTGACCAAGAGCACTGAAATAGATATAGGAATGGATGGACCGTCGAGTGAAAAGGGAAGAATACCTCTAGCCTATGTTTTTTGTTTGTTTGGGTCAGTGATTCAAAAAGATGAGGGAAAATTGCAAAAAAGCCATTTTGCAATTCAATTATTCCATTCATTCCTGTGGAATCTTTGTGGAGCATAGGGCTGCAACAATAATTTCTGCAATATCAGTTGTAAGCATTCTTTTATGGGTTGGAGTTCCTAGCCCCATGCCTTATCCCCTTCCTTTTCCAAAGCGGGAGTTGGACTGCCTCATAGAGCTAAAGGGATCCAACAGCTCATCTATAGGATGGATGAGAATTAACCCCCTATTAGAATAAATGACCTGTTCAAAGCTGTGACTTTATGCTCTGTGACTTCTCCCTGCAGAGATGGGTGATGGAGAAGTACCACATCAAGCTGCAAACTCTGGACCAACTGGAGGAGTGCGTTTGATATGTTATGGCCAACATACTGTTAGACTTCCTGCAAAGGTCTATTGCGGCCATACCAGAAATTGGTTGACAACACAGGTGCCTTGGTTGAATTTTAAAACAGCGGACTAATTCTACCATTGTATGATTCAAAGTCAAGTTGGTTTGAATAGCCAATAAATTTCAAAGTTATGACCTATTCCTGGAACACTTTCTTTTCACCCCCAGCAGATACCCATAGCTGGGAGAGGAGTGAATTCATGCCTCTCTCAAGAGCATTAATCTAGAGTGAATACAAACAGGCTTGGCTGAAACTCAATCTACTGATTTTATTTTCCTCGTTGGTAACCATTATGCCACTCCACACCACCAATCTGGTTGTTTATTTGACAAAAATTTGACTGGCCAGATTGTAAAAATTTTCCTTCATATCTCTCCTGTTTTCTTGTCATTTGTTTTCTTGTTTAACATCATGGAAATGTTAATTATGCATTAAAAAGTTTCCAAAGATAATGGAAAAAAACAGGTTTACTTGGTCACTTGATGGAAAACGTCAGATAACCAACAGCATGCCATGCTGGGGATGATCAATTAAAAAAGAGTGATCAAAGAACAAGCTATTTTTCTCACCTTTTGTTCAGCAGTGATTACTAAACACAAAGACGTGAACGCTGCTGGACACATACTAAGGTACTAAATCAGACTAAACTTACATTTTACTAAAAAAACTATTCAGAGGTGGATTTTCAAAAAATTGAAAAAAACGTTTTTTCTTTTTAAATAAGTAGTGAAATTTAAAAACTTGTAGCTTCCTAACTCCACTTGTGTGGCCTGTATATGTGATACATGTGTACATAGCCAGCTAGTTGACCAGACCAACTTAAAAACTGAAAGAAATCAACGTTGACAGTTTTGGTTGATGGTTTCAAACAACTTGTTTTCCTTTTATGAAGAAAAAATGACGCATGTTTTTATTGAAACAAGAAAAAGGCTGCAAGTTGTGTCGTCCCATTGTGCTGTTGAAAAGATTACCTTGGAGATCAGGAGATTGAGATTGTCCTTGTATAATAACCCTCCTTCAGAGGTATTGCTGATGTTGGGGAAGTGAGAGACCCTCTAGGCTCACAATTGAGGGGACCCCCAAAAGCTTTATAAATAGTAGTTCATTTAATGTACTTCTACTGACATTATACGATTGGATATATTGGAACATGTACGAGTTGTATATATAGTAATTCAGCCTTCAGTGTACCCCAGCCCCCATTTCTGTCTATGCCTCTGACTTCCTACTTTACTTGAAAGAAAATATTGATGTGCAGGCTGCTCTGAAAATATCCACCCAGCCACGGACATCATTGGCTGTCAACTTAAACTGGACCAAGAATGAAAAAAACAAACTGGTGAGAAGCTGAAAATAAGCCATAATGTTGACATTTGCTGTGACATTTTCAAAATATTCTTTCACCAGATTGAAGATGTTACAACAATTCATCAGTCAAAGAAGACTATTCAGTAGACATATTTATGGTCAGCCATCTTGTGTCTTAATTCATCAAGGTGTCAAAATCTGATTGGCCCATTCAGATCAAGAGAAAAGGAATTCAATCAGATAGAAATAAAAATGAAACTGGAATCTTTTAGATAGAGGAACCTTGACTCTTGATTCTCAAAAATATTTTTAAAGTATCCAGTCTTTAATTAATTTTTCTTTCATGTTTGAATGAAGACTTGTATCTCCTGTCTCAAATGTTTGGCATTTAAAAAAAGCCCCAAGCACCTTTTTTTTTCTAGAGGGTGAATACACAGCAGAGACTATTGTAAATATAGTAAGTCCATACCTCACTAGTTACCTTTATGGAGTGACCTTGTGCCAGACTAAGGTGAGTTTACTACATAGCTACTCTGAATGTTTGCTGTAGAGTGATGTCTAGCAACCTAAAAGGCCGGACCATTATAAGTGTAGCAAGTCCAATCCACACTATTTTCACTAATATTGTGCCCTTGTGCCAGACTAAGCCAAGCTTAATAAATATAAAAAAAAGGGAGCCTGTCAGACTATTCTAGGTGTTGTGAGTTCAATCCTGACTAGATGATCCGCTAGTGGGTCCTTGTGCCACACACCTAATTCCCTTCCTCTTTCAAAGAGAAGGGTACTTGATGAACCCAAAGTGAAGGATCAATTCTGACTACTTCATCTCACAAGAAGCACTCAGAGAGTGCATACCTCTGCCAATGTCATACACTTACTAAAAACTGATGAAAATCAGTTAATATATATTTCCAATGCAGGGAATTAAATGTGTTAGTTTTGATTTCCCATATTCTGGATTATTGTCTTAATGTATGAAAAAATAACTCTCATTAAGGGAAAATTCAAGAATAGGTATTCTCAAAATTTGATCAATTCTTTTTTAGTCCATGGCCCACCCTTCCACAAAATGCTGTTGAAATTGGTTCAGTTGATTTATGGAAAAGCAGACAAGCATGGGTGAATACTCATGAATATTTGAAAAAAAATCTCTCAATCAAAAACAATTCCTGGATCCACTCCCAAAATTCAATCAATCTTTTCTTAACCCATGACCCACCCTTCCAAAAAGTGTCAATGAAATTCATTGAGAACTTTTGAGAATATTGTTTGGACAGAGACAAATAAGAGTAAATAACGGTGGCAAATGATGCTTTGTATCTTGGGTGTGCTCCGTGCTATGGAAGCAAAATAAATACATAGAAACAATTATGTCTGTAAAAAGCAATGGATATAGAAGCCTTTTTGGCACAATGTCGGAAAGGTGGTCCCTATTGTAGAAATTAGAAAATGAATGGAAAACGGAATTTGGATTAGATACTATCGTCATCTAGTAATAGTGTCCAATCAAAATTTTGTTTTTCTTTCATTAATTCTCTTATTTCTTTTTATTTGTTCACTGTTCAGAACATCGGAGGAATGAGGGTGTGAAACTTCACTATTTAGAATTGGGACCACCTTCCTTGCACTGTACCCTAAAGGCTTTAACTGTCCGTTTCTTCTCAGAGACACTGTAACAATTTTTGTGTTTTGTGTCCATTTGTTGCACACAGCACATCCAAGACACAAAACACCCTACGTCACTGGTGAATATTTATACGCCCTCCGACTTTATTGGAAGATGTAAATCAATGCAGTGCACACCAACTCTTATTCCTGATTTATTTGGATGAATATTTACTTATTTGTCTCCATACATTTGTAATTGATCATGAGAACAACCAATTCTCCAGTTTTTCATAATGAATTGATCTCTTTATTTTCATTTGTAATTGGTTTGAGCTCTGATATTTGCAAGGAAAGATTTATAATTTCATTGATCTTGATACTTAGTAGGATTAGTCAAGTAATGGCACAAGGCTGACTGGTTTTAGGCTCTCAGAAAGAATTAAACTCCCTACAGTAATAATGGTCTTAGTTAATGGATTAGTTTGGTAACCATTGCTCTAAAGCAGTGTTTCTCAACCTTTTCCAGCCCTGACACCCAGCTAAATGTCAGTACTCCCAGTAGTATTAATATAAGAACTCCACACAGATCCTGATGGTCCTTAATCACATCAATGTCCCCTTAAAATAAACCAAGCCCCCTCTGCTCATGAGGGAAGGGGGCTCTCTTTAACATTTACTCACACAAGGCTAATTGTAGGGGTCTGTTGTTAGGAGGATTCTGTTGTGTCAAATGGCCTGTCTGCCTGCCTGGCTAGAAAATCTACATTTGAAATCCTAGCTTACTTGGATAAAACACTGACCTCAAGTCCCAGGTGGAAATATGCAGATATCTCAACTCCAAGGCAAGCACTTAATAGATATTTACTATTCACAGCATAATCTGACACAAGGTCATGAGTGTGGGGCACCAAGTTGGGATAAAACTCACCACTATAGTAATAGTCTATGAGACTAGCGTTGTGTTAACAACTGCTCCATGGTGAGGCACCCATTGATTTTTACTAATCTCAGCTTAGCCTGGCACAAGGTCACAAATGTTAGGGATCCAGTGAGAATCAAACTCACTATATCAATAATCATACTTCACATAATTGAATCACCATATTCCTCTCATGTACCAGAAATAATTATCTTAGACATTATCTAAAATTATTTAAAAAAATAGATCTTTTTTTGAATATTATCTAAAAAAAATACCAGCACAATATTTGGACATTGTTGGTCCAAAATGACTATAGAGACCCCCAAAACACTTTTTGGAAATAATGAACATTTTTAGATGGAGCCTAGTGGTGTACTCATGCAAATTTTCAAGGTTGCAGCCCCAAAAACGTGACCAGGAGTGTCTGGAGAGATACACATACACATAGACATACAAATGAGCACAGACAGAAGAATCTGTTATCCACTTGGCTGGTTGTTTGGGTGGGCCATTTGCGAGGTTATGATGATTCGATAAAGGTCTATGAGTCTTGCTTACAATTATGATGTCTGTGTAGAAAGTATCCAGTCATTTTGAATATCTTGGGAACCAGTTATGCAACCTTGATATAACTTGACAACCGATCAGAAGGGACCTTACTTGAAATGAGTGGACAGACACTCTCCCATGGTCTTACTCAGATGGCCGTAAGATGCCTATGAATAAGCTGATGTACTGTGGTACTGTTGCATCGACGATGACCAACCAATATCAATTCTTTATGCTTATTTGGCAAAACATTGCATTACTCAGGACTCTCAGTTATCCCTGTAGTCCAGATTTGACTCCATGCAGTTTCTGGCTTTTCCCAGACCGTGGATGTGATTAAAGAGAATGACGATCCAGAATGAGGGCTTTGCAGACTATTTAAGGGACAGTGGGATAGATGTTTGAGGTCTAAAGTGTTAATGATCAATATAGCAACAGCTTACCCCCCCCATCTCGGTTTAGTAAAGAGCTCACTCTCATTTCCATTTTAACCCAGGTAACATGGTAGCAAAGCGTAGTTTTGGTCCACAGACTTCCAGGTTATAGAGTATTTTCAAGGGAACTTAGGCACCATTGCACTAGATTGGCAATTTTCTATTGTTTATTAAATGGCCAGATAGTTTCCTTACAGGCCTCTTAAGGGCCATTAAGTGAATGATGAGTTTTTTTCTATATTAAAGAGTTCCCCCTAGTTTTCCACCAATGAGAAGAAGGTAAAGGAAACATTTTATTCATGAGATGAGTCAAATTCATGCAATTGTTTGGGATCAATAGTCTTATCCTTCTAAATACATGTGAAGCAGGGGCTTGTATCATTCTTTTATATAAATCAATCCCTGACTTTATATCCAGTGAAGTGCGTATCCTAAACTGTCGTGAACAATTATTAATATGAGCTGACATAACAGAGGCTTCCCAAAATCTTTATCAGAAACCCTCAACCAAAACTGTCACCCAAACTGTCAACGTAGGTTTCTTCAGTTTTCAAGTTGGTCTGGCTGGTTGGTTGACTATATAGGTATCCCTACCTACAGGTCACACTAATGGTGCTAGAGGGACTGATAATTCAAACATTATGTCAACAAAAGAATGGTGTTTTTGTTTTCTGAAAATTCCCTGTATAGGTTTTTACTTGGAGATTCAGTTTGCAATGTAAGTTTATGTTAAATTGGCCACTAGTTAATGCCCACTTTTTTTTTGTTGAAAATTCAGATTTATTAGTGATCACTGCTCAACAAGAGGCGAGAGAAATAACTCATTCATTGATCAGATCTTCTTCTGAAGTTTCAATTGATCACCCCTGAAATGGCATGTTGCCAAAAGGTGTTGATCACATGACAGTTCCAATTGAGTGACTAACCAGACCTGTTTCTCTCTTTCCTATTCATGTTTCTCACTTATCTATGATGACTCAAAACAGAGAAGGAAGAACATAGTTTTTTTTAGATTATTCACATACTGAACTGATTACCCACTAATAAAAACGAGATATACCCATTCTCAAGGTAAGAAAATCAGGTACCCCAACCCACATCCCCGTAAGTTCCAATGAGCCAAGATCTTTGATCGATCGGGTGGATGCTTGTGAGATAATGAGCAGGTTTTGAAACCATCAATCAAAACTGCCGATATAGGTTCCTTCAGTTTTGAAGCGAGTCTGGCTGGCTATCTATCTATCTATCTATCTATGTATGAATGCATTGCACGTAGGGGCCCTAGAAAGAGAGCTAGAGGGCCGGAATAATTCAGCATTTACTCCGTACTATGTCTTGAAAAAACACTTTTTTGTTTGGTGAAAATCCCCTACCCTGCCCCGAATAGGTTTCAAGTTGGGGGTTTCAATTTACAATGCAAGTTTATGCTATATTGGTCCTTAGTTTTTATCTGGCAGCAAGTTTTTTTTTTTCATATTTGAACTTTTTTTTAGCAATCACTGCCCAACAAAAGGCAAGAGAAGTAACTTATTCATTTTTTTTTTCAAATTTCAATTGATCATCCTCAACACAATATGCTGCCAAAAGACATTGGTCACATTGTACAGTTTCAAATGATTGATTAACCAGATGAGTTTTATTGCATAGAAGATACAAATCCATAAAATAAAATCAGATATGAAACCCATGGCAACATTTTAATGCTACATATATATTTATGTATGTACATAAGTTTAGATGAATTGATAAACAGGTCTAGTCAGTCACTCAAACGAAACTATCATGTGACCAATGCTGTGTTGGGGGTGATTAATTGAAAAATTTGAAAAAGTGATGATCGATCAATAAGTTACTTCTCTCACTTTTTGTTAGATCACTGAAGAGTCTGAATTTTAAAATGAAAAAGACGTGTTTGCCGGGCACAAAATAGGGACCAATTAAGCATAAACTTACATAATAAATTGACCCCCTCCACTGAAACCTCATTGGGGATGCAAAAAAAACCCAAAGAAAATGTTTTTCTAGGTATAATGAGGGGTAAATGTTTAAAATTTCAGCCCTCTAGCTCCATCGGTGCCGCCTATGTGCATCATACATGCATGCATACATACATACATACATACATACATACATACATACATAGCCAGCTGAATCAACTGGAGGAGAAAAAAAACCCAAGTTGGTAGTTTTTGTTGACAGTTTCTGATGATGAATGGATGTTTTACTCAGCTTAACCTAACCTGGCACAAGCGCATATTTCAAGGAGCGCCCAGTGAAGATCATTTAGCGAGAAAGACGCAAATAAGTTGCTTTATGAAAAATAAATATAAGGAGCCTGACTGCTTCAGGGTCACACTTCACTCCAACTACTATTCCAACTGAAGATGTTTGTTGCAACTTTTGTGTTGTATATGTAATAAATAAACGATCGTAGAAATATTTATATTCCTAGCATATATATATATATATATATATATATATATATATATATATATATATATATATATATATTTATTTATCTATTTATAAGGATGAAATAAACTCTTGATTATCTGTAATGTAAATTTCCGTAGACATTTGAGACATTGGTTTGGCTCAGTTTGTCAGATAGACAGCTATTACGCACTTGGTTGTGATTTGAATCATGGTAGAGAAACGTTAATTTCATGAAGGCATTCATTCATTAGAATAAACTAAACCCCTATGTATTTCTAACATAAATCCTTGTAGATATGCAACACTTGTCAATTTAAGTCAGTCAGTAAGAGAGATGCCTACCAATCAGTTGGAGTTGATTTCAAATCATGAGAGAGGATTGTTAATTTTATATATCTGTTTGGTTTAACATAATAGGACAAACAAACAGTGAAGAGTTTACTCTCCTGAAAAAAAGTCAAGACTTTTAGGTGAAGATTGTTCTTGTTATGGTAGTAAATCCAAACCTGGACGAGGGTTTGACAAAAGATTTACATATAGGTATAGATAGACGTATAGATGTGCAAAAATGTGAGATAGATAAAGAGATGGATAGACAGCTATACTGTGCTGCCTCATTCATAGTAAGTCATCAAAGTTGGGGTATTTGTCTTAAAAACTTAGGACAAAATGGCTTCGGAAAAAATCCAAGAGCATTTCCAGGAAGAAAGAGTCGGAAACGGTATATTTGCAATTCTTGGAATCTGTCTTTTGTTCCATGATCATTTTCTTTCTTTGTCACGGTCGCTAGGATCCAAAAGGAAATCCAAGAATTTCCATCTACTTTTGACTGCAAACTTCGACAGCGACGAGTACAATTTAAAGAAATTGAAAATTATTTCTTTCTTTCACTTCCCAAATGCCTAAGTAGGCCTTAATGATGTTCGCTTTTTTTAAAAACCGTCGACAAAAACTATCAACATCAACATAAGTTTTTCAGTTTTCAAGTGGGTCTGGCTGGCTATGTATGTATCATGTGTACAGGGTATTTCAATGGCGCTAGGGGGCTGAAAATGTAAACATTTACTTTTTATTGTGTTTAGAAAAAACTAATCTGTTTTTCGAATTCCTGCTCAAATAGGGTTTTATTAAGAGGTTCAGTTACCAATGAAAGTGTATAATTGATTCACACTTGGGTTTCTGAATATTCAGACTTGTTTCTGCCCCACAAAAGGCAGAAGAAGCAACTTTTTCAATTTTTTAAAATTGATCACCCCGACATGGCATATACTATCATAAAACCTGTTCTGATAGATTTTGAATAAATAACCTATTATTTTTGGCATAAGATCATTTGCCCAATGACTATTGTTGAAACCAATGAACCTAAACAGATCCAGTTAGTCACTCATTAGCAACCTTCATGCAACCAGCTTGCCGTGTTGGGGGTACTGAATTAGAAAACTTAGAAGTAGGGGTGATCATTGAATAAGTAACCTCACTCATACGTTGTTGGGAAATGATCTTTTAAAAAATCTGAATTTTCAAAAAACGAGTGGACACAAACCAAGTGATAATTTTGAAAAACGGAAAAAAGTTTTTTCTGACATAATAAGGAGTAAATGTTTAAATTTTCAGCCTTCTAGCTCCATAGGGGCGGATTGTATACATGATACATACGTAGCTAACCAGACACCGAAGAAACCTATGTTGACAGTTTTGGTTGACATTTTCTAATTATCGCAGACACCGTTGACAAATCATCTGTCGACTAATCTATATCACAACATATTGACTGGCGGTCAAGTATCTTAGCATTGTTATCAGAGCCCTAGTAAGATCAAAGATTTTAGATGTTCATTTCGAAGGCAGTCAAGCCAACTTTACTTGGGAAGCTACACAATCTTCCTACTCCATTCTCCCTGGTTCTCTAGATCAGGAGTTCTCAAACTGGGTTCTGCATCATATATTTTTGGTTCCGTGTATGATTTTGAGGAATAAACCGTTCACAGATCTGAATAAAAAATTATGTGGTATTGATCCAAAGAAATATAAACTAAATATCGTTGACAGAATGTTATAAAAAATTCCCCTTTGTAACACATACATTGGTAGTAAGAGAAATCCGGAAATTTAAAAAGTTAAAATCCATTTCATCCCCAGTGTAGGTAAAATTGACTTGAACTGAAAATTTTAATTCTTTGAATTTCTGGATTCTTTACCACCATTGTATATGTGTATGTTCTTATGTCTGTCTGTCTGTCTGTCTGTCTGTCTGTCTCTCACTGAAGTCTGCATTCACTCGATGGCTGCTTCACTCCATTATATCTCGTGTGTTGATTTTTGGACTTCAGTGCTTTTAGATTTTATGCTTAATGACCCATATATATATATATATATATATATATATATATATATATATATATATATATATATATATTCACGTGTGTGAATACTCAATAGAAGAGACGTGGACAACGAGTCACGTCTGTTGCTATACTTACTTATCCCTCATCGTTAAATACATTTTTTGGGTAACCTACGTAATTAATCCCTGTTTTAAAATATTAAATGTCATATAGTATAAAATAACATTCATATACAATATATTATGATAATACCCTATTCAATATAATAAACTACATGTATGAGAAAATTTGCATATAGAACCATAGTAACAAAGTATATGTAAAAGAGGGAAAAAACGCTTAAGAAAATTATATAAATTGATATTCGGAAATAAGTGATTCAAGTGACACAAATTCATTTTTTAAATATTGAGTGTTCAAAGCTATAAAGCTTTCTAGACTATATATATATATATATATCTTTTAGGTTCAAATTATTTTTTCCTCAATCTTAAGGGTCTCATGAGTGAGCTAAAAGAAACCCTGCTCTTGACTCTGAAGCCTGCTAAATGGATCAGATAGCTGTAGATCTACTTGTATCAGTGATTGGTCTCCAAGCCCACGCACAAGTCAGGATTTCAAATATTGATTTTCAAGCCAGGCAAGTCCTCCCCAACTGGAAAATTCTTCAGTCAGCCCCATTTTCTCCTCCTTTGGCCTTGTGCCAGACTAAGCTAAGTTTAGAGCATATCAGCAAAGAAATATCATCAAGACAGTAGGGACAGAGGTTGACAATGGTTGAAGCAGAAACATCTTCAAGAATTTCACGTCTGCTTTCTTCCAAATCAATGAAAGAAAAAAAGAGAAACATAATTGTGATATAAAAGACGTCACTCTATGAAACTGTCAACCAAAACTATCAAACATAGGTTTCTACATTTTTCAGGTTGGTCTAGCTGGCTATGTATGTATTTACCACACGTACAGAATGCAACAATAGAGCTAGATGGCTGAAAATTTAAACATTTACTCCATATTTAGGAACAGAAAAATCTTTTTTCCCGAAATACTTTCCCCTACCCAAATTGGTGTTAGGGGATGGGCCTTCAATTTGCAATGTAAATTTATGCCAAATTGATCCCTTAGTTTGTGACCGGGAGCATTCATGCTTGTTTTTGGAAATTCAGCCTTTTCAATGATCAGTGTTCGTCCTACAAAAGGTGAGAGAAGTAACTTCATCGTTAGTCACTTCTTTTTCCAATTTTTTGATTGATCACTCCCAATACGGCATGCTGCCAAAATATTTTGGTCAGTTGATGTTTTTTATCAAATAACTCACCAGACCATGATTGAAACGTCCGGCCTGAAAGCCGGGAAGCAAGTTGTGTAGCTTTTTAGGCCAGCTCCTTGCAGCGTTAGTATTGATTAAGATTAAATTACGAGTTAGCGTCTGACCAAGCAAGCAGTAGGGACAGTTGGAACGATTGCCGTTGACTTCAGCTTTACTTGCTTGTTACTGCCTTTGTTTACATCCAGTTTGTAGGACTGCAGAAAACCAAACGCAGGGAAAGATAAGAGTCTGTTGCACCAATTCCCAAGTTTTTTTTATCAGACTTTTCTAGGTCAGTTGTTGGACATTGACATTCAACAAAAGTGTGAGATAGGTGGCTATAGACTTCACCCGGCCGTGCCAGCCCATAATGTATTGGCAGACGAGAAAAAAATGGATACATGCCTTACCCAAGGGCAATTAATGAAAGCAAACTGTCTCGGCCAAAGTTTGAACTTGGATTGTAGATCTTGTAAACTGTTCAGTCACTCGCACATTTCCATACCCATCATAAACCATCCAGTCAGTCTGACAGGTATAATGCTTGTAATTACAATAATTTCCAAAGATTATCTGACTTACACAATGTATGTCCATTCACTCGAGCCACTGACTGACCATTTGAAACCAATCATTTGTCCTTGGGATAGTCAGCCACTGACACAATCAAAATCCATTCTTGTCACCAGAAACTATTATGGCTTTAGTTTTCTGAATTTTCCCCTTTTCTTCTCTTGGTGATTCTTAGATTCTTTCGTTCATTCTATAATCACACCAAATGCTTCAGGGCGCCATTGGCGAGAGAGCCAAAACCTGTGCCTAGAGTTCTGCAGAAGTGGTACTTTATTCATTTAGACTTGATTCTGATTCCTGTCATTGTCAGGTTAGTTGTCATTTGACTATTACTGAAGTTTGGTTTGACTGGCTCCTTCTTTGAGATCTATCTATTCATATCAATCTATCTCAGTCCAAACATATCTATCTATTTCAGTGTTTCTCATCTATATATCTATTTATCTATTTCAATCTGTTCGTATCTATCTATCTATCTATCTATCTATCTATCTATCTCAGTCTGTTTGTAGCTATATATTTATCTCTGTTCATATCTATCTATTTATTTATCAATCTATTTCAGCCTGTCCATATCTATCTATCTATCTATCTATCTATCTATCTATCTATCTATGTCAGCTTGTTCATATCTATCTATCTATCTATCTATCTATCTATCTATCTATCTATGTTGGTATCTATCTATCCATTAGAAAACCTTCAAGCAAAACCGTCAACATAGGTCAACTTCTCCAGTTTTTAAGTGATTCTAGCTGGCTTGCTATCTATGTTCGTATGTGTCACACGTACACGCTACATCAATGGAGTTATAACGCTGAAAATTTATAAATCTACTCCTTATTATGCTAAGAAAATCTTTTTTTTATTTTTTGTAGGTGGGGGTGAGGTGTTCAATTACAATGTAAGTTCATACTAAATTGATCTGCTGGTTTGTGTCGGGCAGTGTTCACACGTTTTTCTTCTCAATTCAGACTTTTTAGTGATCCAACAAAAGAAGAGAGAATCAACCTATTTATTTATCACCACTGATTCCATTTTTTTCATTGATCACCCCAGTATGGCATGCTGCCAAAAGACGCCCATGTGATTGTTTCTATTGAATGACTAACCATCTATCTATCTATCTATCTATCTATCTATCAAGTATTCTCAGTGTTTCTAATCTCTATATAATTCGGCCAGTCTCTTTTCAGTCCTTTCTCAAACGTACAATTCATATTGTATATTTCCTCTAATAGATTATTCCAGACCTTCAGTCAAAGATATTACCGCTGTAGGCATCGGTAATTCATGAATCAGTCTGCAGAAATCTCAGCCACTGAGCAGATCAATACATATGCCTAATTTCCCCAGAAAACGTGCTAAGCATTAATGATACCATTTTTCAGTTATGGAAGGTGCTTAGGGTTATTTATCTCTGTCAGTGAAGTTGGAAAATGTACATGTATTCACTCATGTCTGTCTGTCTGTCTGTTTACACGATATCTCCAAAAGATCTCGGTGAATTTCAATTACATTTTATGGAAGAGTGGACCATAGGCTAAAAAGGAATTGGTTAGATCTTCGGGCAAATTCAGGGATGTTTTTTGGTTGAGAGATATTTTTCATGTATAAAGTCAATAGTTCAAAATGTAAGATTGAAACTCCCAGTTACCGCCCTTGCGTGAATGCTGTCAGTTTTCAGTTAATGTATGGTGTTGGCAAAGTATGGTCTCTTTGAGTGCTTTCTAGCATTTGTTCTGCTTAGCAAGGGAACCCGCCTGGCATTGGATTCTTTCGTGTCTTTGCTTCTATAACCTTTTATCATGAGGAAAGCAAAAAAAAAAAAAAAAAAAAAGAAAATACGACGGAAACACATTGATCGAAAAAGCAACGACTTAGATATTAGTTTTGGTCTGTGTTCCCGAGAGGGGGTTCCATGAAATAATTCTGGGGTCCATGAGATAAAAATCGTATTTGGGTTCAACAGCAAAATTAGTTTGGGAAAAACTGGCTTACATTATTTGAAGAATAATGGCAATGATTTATTTTTTATTATTTTTATTCATTCTTAAAAATTAGGCCCTGAAAAGTCAGAAAAAAATCAGAGGGTGCCTAGTGAAGTACTAATGCCAATGTTCAGATCTGTAGACAAAATGGTATGGCTGGGAGCGCAGTAAAACTCAAGCAAACACTCATATTAAAAAAAGGATAGTACCCTTCACCATCTTTGATAGCTATGGTTATTCAATGATATTGGTCGTTTTTGATGGCGTTTATAGGACTGACGCACTATTCATTTTATATATATATATATATATATATATATATATATATATATATATCAACCTCGACGATTGAAGAAACTGTGTCAAAAGTCCAGAAACCAGTGAAAGAAGATCGTCGAATTTCCATGGATACGATAGCCTTTGAAGTTAGGATCTCACATGGTTCGACTCTTTCAATTTTTAGAGAACATCTTAGTTTTGAGCTTCAGCAAGCTCTGAGTTCGAAGGGCATCAAAAGAGTGGCACAAAAACTAACCCAAAGAGCTGATCCCCTCATTGGTCAATTAGGTAAGATCGAAACAGACGACGACGATTTTATGGAATGAATCGTAACCGGGAACAAATCTTCGATCAACCGATACGATCAACTAGTACAATCTATAAAGCAAGGTCCAATCAAAACCGAGGATCTGCTGGGACAGTCAAATTCAAGGCAGAGAGATCAGCTCAGAATGTAATGGGGAGGAGGATTCCAAAGGGGTAATCTGGATTCAATCGATGGGCACAGGACAATCACGGGGCTTATTATAGAAGAAGTCTTCAGAAAATGGAATGCTGCAGTTGCACTGAGGGTTCTCTTTTAATTCCATCACGACGATGCACGAGTCCGTTCTCCGAGGTTAGGACACTCACCCTATCAACTCTAGAGCTCTGATCTCGCCCTTTCAGGCTTTTCAACATTTGAAAGGAACCTGATTTGAGTCGTTCGATGATGTCAAAACGGCATGGTGTAGATTAAAGAGGGCAGGAGAGGATAAGAAAGTTGGAAACACCGCCTTCAGAAGTCTATTGACTTTGTTGGAGGATATGCCAAGGAACAATAGCTGCTTATTTTGATTTTATAAAGTTTTTTTCTGATTTTGTATCATCATTTTTTCTCTTACTTTCGTATATATATATATATATATATATATATATATATATATATATATATATATATATATACAGATGATCCGTCAGAAATAATTATAAATTGCGTTATATCATTTTGAAACGTTTGCACATTCTATCTACATCGTTTAGGCCAAATGATATATTCACCATAATAATGTGGATAATACAGAAAATAGTATTATTTAGATCAAGTTCATTGTACTATCAAATTCCTGCTTTCGGCTTTGTCAAAGTGGTAATCTAAAAAAAAAAAGAACCAATATTGAAAAGTTCGTTGTATCAAGTAAATACTGTGACATATTGTCGTAACGCGTGGGTACAAACGCTAAGTATTCTGAATTACGCAAAACAAGATTTGGATCCATGTATCCGAAAAATTGGAAAAATAGACCACTATATAGCACAAAAAACTTAAAAATCATTTATAAACTTTGTTGATACTCCTCGTATTATCTTCCACTCAATATTACTGTTGGATATCGTATCTGCGTATTCTTTGTATATACATATATATATATATATATATATATATATATATATATATATATATACATATATATATATATATATATATATATATATATATATATATTCTTTGTATCTATCTACATATTCTTTGTATATATATATATATATATATATATACAAAGAATATGTAGATATTTACATGTATATTTATATATATATATGTGTGTGTTTGTGTGTGTGTATGTGTGTGTGTGTGTGTGTCTGTGTGTGTGTTTATGTGTGTGTGAGTGTCAAAGTAGAACATTTTCTACAAAGCTGCTTTTATCTGAAACCACAGACTAAGAAATATTTCACAAAAATTTTAACATCTTTTCAACTTTCAAAGCAACTTCTTAATCTCCTTGAAAGTGAATATAAGAACTGTCTAAGGTTTTTATGACTGTTGAGTGTTTTCTAAAAGGCTTACAGTCATCATGCTGATATAAAACAAGATTGAAACAGGTCATGGTAATCACTCAGTAGAAACAGTCATGCAACCAATGACTTTTGGCAGCTTGCCATGTTGGTGGTGATCAATAGCAAAATTGGAAGAAAAGGGTAATCAATCAATTAGTTACTTCTCTCGGCTTTTTTGGGGCAGTGATCACTGGAAAAAATCCCAATTTCCAAAATACTGGCTTACACAAAGGGATCAATATAGCATGAACCTACACTTCAAATTGAACCCCAACTAAAAACCCACAGGTTGGGTGGGAGTGAAAAACGTTTTTTTTAGACATGATAGGGAGTGAATGGTTGAATTTTCTGCTTTCTATCTATATGCCAGCCAGACCATCTTAAAAACTTAAAGAAACCAATGCTGACAGTTTTAGTTGACGATTTCTAATATTCTATTAAATTAGAAAAAAAATTCTTCCCTTCATATCCGTGATATTGACTTCAAATGAATTCGAAGAATGTGTTTAAAAAGCACAAAGATCCCCGACTTAACGGCAATATATAATGGTTGGTTGGTTGGTCTTATGATTCAGAAGATTATTGGGTTGCCCTGCTGAGTGATTCACGGTGTCTATATAGCAAGGTGTGTTACTTTTTTTCTTATTTACTTTTAGTAAGCCTAAGAAAGGTCTTTCGACCAAGTCAAAGGGTTACTAAGAAGCACTATTGCACAAGTAATGGTGAATCTTTCATTATTCTGTTATTGCTATTTCTTATTTCGTCTTTTTTTATTTACCAACTATGCTTGGGGCTTCTTGACACGAATCTATGTAACCATACAACTATTTCATTGATCTGAATCCCACTTGACTTATGGATATAGTAATATAATGGGAAGGGTTATTCTGTCGTGCTTAGCATTATTAATATAACAGTCCTAGGCCCACTTTGACATCCATCCCACTTTGGCCCCCGTGCTATAATTACACCAGCTTAGTAGATATCTCATTGTGGTGTTTAGTAAGCTTAGTTAAGCAGGACATGTCTGATGGAGAGAGTTCGATACCCACTGAGCACCCAACAATTGTGGCCCTTAGCCAGACTAAGCCAAGTTTAATAATATGTCTAAAGACCTAAACACGTGCTATTTGTTTAGGGAGGTCGTTAAAGTGATTCCTTCCAAGGGAATGTTGAAGTGATTTTTCGGAATATTCAAGGGTCATTTTTCAGCTCAAAACCTTTAATGATTCAGTGTATTTTGTGAACGGATGGAGTGCACACACAGTGCATAGCAGAGGTTCTCAAACTGGGGTATCCATACTCCCGTATGTGTGGAAAGCAAATTTTCTCGCTAACAGATGCGATGGGAGAAAAATGGAAAAAAGGAAGTTGAATGACGAACGTGTTGCTTTTGGCTTTACTTATGTTAAAAACCCGGATAGAATTGAAATAAACGAGTCATGTCATGGGGATGTGCTATTGAAATGTGTAGCCATCAGGAATGAGAGACCATCTCGAATCCAAGCACAGAAAAGATGTCAATTAACACTTTCAAATTCGAAATGATTTGTTATGATCAGAAAGGCACTCTCTATGAATACGGTTTCGATCCACCTGGAAAACTTCTTTTGGAAGTTTCCTACACAGTTTAGGACAGCCAAAGGAAAAAAAGCCCCAACGCAATCGGCGAAACCATAATGAAACTCTGTGCTTTTGGAGATGATTAAAATTGTGCTGGAAGATGATTCAGAGAAAAAACTGAGAGAGGTGCCCTTGTCCAATGATACTGTATGTCAGAGAATTCAAGAAATGAGTCACGACATAGAGGATCAAGTTGTCAATGAGATCAAAAAAAAGTCCAGCAAAGTCCAGCATGCACCTCGATGGATCAACTGACATATCAAATCACAGTCAACTGCTTGTTTTTATACGATATTTTCATGAAGAGAAGATCAAAGACGATTTTTTAAAATTCTGTGATCGATTTAAAACAACAACCAAAACTAAAGATGTGTTCCAGTTGATCCAATCCTTTTTCGATCATCATTAGTCAAAATGGGACACGATTGGTTCTATTTGTACGCATAGAACTCTGGTCATGATTAGCAAAAAATCTAGATTCGTTTCTCTAGTCAGGGAGAGACCACCGCATGTTCTGACCGTACACTGTGCTCTACATTGCCAAGTATTGGCGTCCAAAACATTCCCAAATAAACTCGAGGAAATGATGGAAATAGCTGTGCAGACAATTAACTTCATTCGCTGTCGAACACTAAATCATGTGCTGTTTCAAAAATTATGGGATGAGGTTGGTGCAGAACATTCTGTAGTATTATGCCACACAAAAGTATGTTGGTTAAGCTGTGAACGGCTGTTCGCATGTGTGGTCAAACTTGATGATAGCATTCGTGGATCTCATACGCGAAAAGCCATTTTGAAGATGAAAACTGTTTGTGTTGGCCAACATTTTCCAGGTCATTAACGACCCGAAAATGTTGGGATGTAGAAATAATTCAGGCAAAAGAAAACGTGGCAATTGACCGCTTTGGAGTCATTGTTTGGACAGCGGAAGTCTTTCAAACTTTTCAACTTTTGATGATAATCTTATTTACGATGATAAAACATTGCCTGTTTAAATAATCATTTGGAATTCCAAGAGCTACTTCGCACGTATTGATGATATTATGGAGGAACCGCTTTGGATCCCAAAACATTTTTCATTTGAGAAATCTGTGATGAGTGACAACAAACCAGCAAAGTATGATTTAATTGAAGTTCAAGAAGACACAAGAAAGAAAACTGATTTTGAGAAATCTGACCAGTATATCAAACAGTTCTGGTTTGAGCGAATTTCATCTTACTGTAGTCTGGCGATGAAGGCAATGGAAGTTATGGTTCCTTACACAAATACAAAGCAAACTTCTCAGCGTTTTTGAACTTCAAATCAAAATGGAGAAACCGACTTGATGTTTTGCATGCCATTAGTATCATCCAAAAGTATCCCAAAATTCCATATTTTGACGACAGGAAAACAAAACTAAAAATCCCACTAAATAAAAGTAAGCTGGGCGAGAGAAATGAGTCATTGGTCTGATTTGGTTCGCTTTACTTATTTATTTATTTATTTATTTATTTGTTAATGCATTTTCAAAAGAACGACTGCGATGATGCTTATTTTGCTGGTGGGATGAAGAGGGTATGGAGACAATAGAGTGTGCACTGACAGGTCTAGAACCGTAAAAAGGTTAGGAACAATTGCTTTTGAGTCACATTGAACGATCAAAAACCCAGAACTAAAGGGGTTCGTGGCTCTTACTGCCTCTCTCAAAAGGAATACCTCCAAGCATTTATGTAGGGTCACAGATTTTGCAATAATGCATTTAAAAATGTATATATTCATACGACTGAAAAAATCTTCTCAATAAAATGAAGCATTTAGAAATGCATGTATTCATATGAGTGAACAGTATTAACAACCAGAGCCACCAAAGGTTCTATCCTTTTTGTGTTTGTGTTTGTTTATGTGTTTGTGTGTTCTGTTGCTTCTGGCCATGCCGTTTTATCTACAGACTCGAAAACTGGCATCAGTTCTCCACTAGATCCTATCTAAAAAATGTTTAGAAAAAATACTTTTGGGAGCCTCATTTTGACGGGTTTATTAATAACCTAAATGTTTCTAGATGTTTTTTCCAAACTCTATCTTAGATGTTTCCAGTGGAAAATACCAAATGCTGTCATTAACAGAATTTATTCTGACCATATTAATTCTTCAATGTTTTTTTTTTGTATATGACTTCAAATTTTGACGCTACGGTTGTTCAGTCTTTGTTTAGCCTTATTAATAAAATGAATGAAATCTCGTGCCTTTCCTACTCTCCTTAACTTTCCCAAAACTGCAATGGTTTTAATTTACACCCCAACCCTTTAGACTGCTAAAGGGATGTTCAAACGGCCTCTCAAGGGAGGGAGATGTGGAAGTGATTCCAAAACTCCATTAGAAAATGGTAGGATAGTCAAGGAAGCCTGGAACAGCAGATTAGCCATTCAAAAAGTTTCTTTGATACAATATATAATTTAAACAAACATACATTCAGGGTTTCTGATTGAATGATCAGGTCGAAGTGACCTGATACTGTACTTTTCAAACCTCAAGAATGAGCTTTTTCTCTTTTCTTCTTTTTGTTCCTATTGGCTAGACACAGCGGCCAATGGGAATCGCTCAATGTGTGATGTTTGTGATTTGAAAAGACAATTAAGAATCCCAGCAGATTAAAAAAAAAGTGCTTATTTAATGTGTAATCTTTTTATGTATTGGAAAAGGATGACTGTACACGAATGCCTATAAACTATAAATTGATTTAATTTATAAATAGAGAAAAACTCAATAAAGAAATTCATAATTCATTCAGGTTTTGGTAGCAGTTTATATATTTTCCAAGATGGTTGTCTCTTTTTGTGAATAATGTTCTTGAAGACTTTATTAATTTTATGATTGCATTTTGTTGGGGAATTTAACGGAAACTCTCGTTAATGATTTTAAAAATGACGCCAACCATTTCCATAAAATTGAATAATTACATATTCATGGCATACACGCATATAGAGGCTTGATCTATTTATCACAAGTCCTTTAATACATGCACATTCAAACCATTACTCTGTGGTTAAAACGTAAACTTGGGAACAGAGAAATCGCGAGATTAGTCCTATTTTGAGTATACAGTTAAATTATTTCTCCTACTGCGAGCTGAATTTCGTAAAAGTAGTGTTGTCCCTAAAAAGAAGTGTGGTCCCTCCCATAAAATTAGTAGCATTGTTTTATTTTCACATCCCATACTCCAATGATTGTGTACCGATTTACAAGCAGTAATTATTAATTTATTAAAAAAAAATGTTACAATGAAAATAAATTCCATTCAGTAAAAATTAATTTTTGTTACATACCAATTTTATTATAGACATTTACAAATCTTCATCTGGTAACGAATCTTTATTACACTTTCCTCAGGTTTTAAAAAAGATTTCCGAAGAAAAAAAGTGACTACGTAAAAAATAAGATTTTAAACAGAAATGAAATTGGATACTCAGTGTTACATAATTATATTTATACTGATACTAACTAATAAAGCTGTTACCAATACTAGTAGCAACCAACAGAAGTAATACTAAAAGGAAAATACGCCCCTTGGTTGTGACATCATTTTACCCTACACTCAACACAGTATTAAACGCATCTCCTATCTAAACATACGCTTATCTCTTATCTTGTTTATTTCAAACCTTAATCCAGTTACAAATCATCATTACACTGTCCATTAACATACAAAATACAGGTACCCCCTGTTTTTTGGAAGTTGGCTTTACGCCCCTTTTTTTTGCTTTTACAGGGGTTATTTTGTTTTCATACAAATTAGTGGTAATTGCTTTTTCGCTTTACGAAAGTTTTTTATTTCATTTTATAGGAACGTTTTAGTGGAAAGTTTCAAACAAATGAAATTGAATATAAAGGGTTACGACAGTTGAAAGAAAGAAGGCTCAAGGATGAGCATGTTTATGTAGTGTGCGTGTTCTAGAGTGGGGACAATGTTGCGCTGCGTCATAGAATTCCTCTCGGAGGACCTGCCTACTAGAGTCATATAGTACGCAAAATACGAACCGACCTTATGCAATTTTTGTGATCCCAATGTGTCATGTCGTCTCAGTCGCGTGACTTGAATCAACGAATCGAAAGCATCCAGCTGAGTCAGTTAATTCAGCGACGTCGTTAGTCCCACACAAATAAGCAAACATTAATATTTCTACCTGGAGGAATTTCCTGTAATAAAAGATTTCTATTGAATCGATTTCAGATTCAAATTACATCAGGGGTTTTTGGTCAAAGTGACCTGACAGTGGAGCGTGTTCAACAGTATGTTTTTGTGTGGGTATGACTGTGTTTGTCCTTGCGTGTGAGTCCTTTGTCGTAGCGGGGTGTTAAGTGTCCGGGTGCCTCAGCCAATTACAATTGCAGTAAGTTCGATATTCACTCGATACCCTATTATTGCCGTGTGAAAAACTCTGCAAATACCAATGTACATTTGGCCCGTAGACATAACCAAAAGCCGTTGTTATCACAATCGAATAAAACCAACATTGTTTGTGCGTGAGGCGTATTCCCTTTGACACCAAAGTGCAATTCAATCATTACTTTTGAAAGTGCATTTTTTTGTTGGTTGTTATGAATTCAAATGAACTTATAACAATATTGTAGGGTGTATCAGAAGTATGGCTATCTTTGGCTCTCAAATAGCTAAGAGTGGCTAGATTTTTCAATTACTGGCTTTAAAATGACCAAAATTGACTCATGTTTAATTGAATAACTATAAAAATAGCTAAAATTAGCCGGATTCCATTTTCAAAAATACTGTATTGTTGAAAATGGTATACACATGTATTTGTCAATAATCAGGCGCTTCACCGTCGAGATACAAATTAGTCTCTTAGACCATTTCTATTGCAGTGAGCTTGATTCTCAATGGGTGCCTCACACGGGAGGCCTTCTGACAGATCAAGACAAGTTTAGGGAACACGCATACACGCATGTATATAACGTGTATGTGATGAGCTTCTGTCGAGGTTGGTAATGGATGTAGCAGCTTCCTACCGCTACTACTGTTTAGTTAGGTAATTATGGTTTGTCCAAATGCACGCACACACGCTCTTTCCTGTTAACCATTCTTAGATGCCAGTGATGAAACATTTTGTTTAGACTTCTGGCGATGCAACAGAGTACAGCAATGTGAATTTTTGCCTTTTCTAAGGGTATTAGAGGTAAGTGAACTCAACGATCGAAAGTGAAAAAACAGAACTATAGAAAGGAGGCCATTACGTCAACCCCCATGAAATCCTTAAAAGAAGAAGGAGTCAAAATGAGAATCATCCTAGGTTACTAATCACTCGAGAACAAGAAGATATCTTACTTTTAAAAAGAGGGGGTTTGCATCCACCCGATAGTCACCCATTGAGTTGAAACACGGAACCTAACCAAGAGGTTGGTTCTCAAACTAAAAACCATGCGACATACTGTTTCACGGAGAGATCACAAGACAGTACATTACATTAGGGAACAAACTGAGGTCAGTGATATCATTAAAAGCATTAGAAAACCCCAAATGGCAATTGGCAGGCCATTTGGCAAGAATGTCAGACAATCACTGGACATCACGACTCACAAAATGGATCCCTAGAGATCTTATGGAAAAGAAGACGATGTGACGATTTAGATAAGTTCAGAAGATATTGGCACCGCGACGCCCACTATTGGGAAGTCTGGCGAATTTTTGAGAAAGAACATGTCCAATGACGAATTTTGAAAGGCTGCTGCTGCTGATGATAAACACAAACAGCCTCAGTTGTGAGACTCAAAAAACACATATTTTTACTATGTTGAAACATTTCAAAATTTTGAATTATAAAAGAGAAAAACGTAAACAGTAAAAATAACATTGACTAAATTAATTTCGCTTCGACTTAATATTTGTAAAGTCAGCAATGCACGAGACTCTCGTACGAAATGAATGAATGATGAACTTGGCGTGACTTTGATGCGTGACCCGAATCTGTGACACAATGGCGGAATCTTTTTCTCTTTTCGACTGAGAGAAATCAGAGATTAGTCCAAAACGAAAATCTCCAAACACTTCTGTTCGTGATTCTTGGGGGAAAGGTCGGAAAAGAATCGTATTTCGAGAAAAAGTATTATTGAAAAATGATTTTCTAAAAGTATTTGCTGGTATGGCTTAGAGGTGATGTTCACGATTGCAAACAAATAGGCTTTAGGTTCAAATTGAAGAAACAGGTATCTCCGACCATTCGAAAGTTCACTTTATGGCGCTCTTCCACCTTTACGACGAAAGGAAAGCAAAAATAGCATCCAGCGTTAGTTTTGCAACGATCTGTTATTGAGACAGCGGTCCGTTATAGAGACAGCAGGTACCCTCTTCCCCCTCTCTCTTATAACCAGTTTCTATACTTCCCACCAACCCAATTTCTGACGACTCAGCCTAACATACTATCATTACTATTTTAGGAGAGGGGTGTCAAAATATTTCTAATATAAATCAATTATAATTATTCATTTATAATATATATATAGTTATACTTTTGGATGGTGAGGAAAACTTATATCTATTTTCTAAAATTTGCCCACACCTATAAAAATACACATCAGTGGCGTATAGTGCTTTATATCCTGGGCGCGCTGCATGCTAAGGATGCACAAATGTGTAAAATATTTTAGTTCGTAAAAAAACTATGGGCAGTTGAAGCCTTTTTGCCATAATGTAGGGAAGGTGGTCCCAATTGTAGAAATTAGAGAATGAATGAAAAACAGAATTTTGATTAGATAATATTATCAGAGTATATTAGTGACCAATCCAAATCTATTTTTTCATTAATTCTCTTATTTCTCTTTATTTTTTCACTGTTTGTAACATCGGATGAGCGAAAGTTGGAAACTTTACAATTTACATTCGGAACCAACTTCCTTACATCGTACCAAATAGGCTTTTACTTTTCGTTGCACTAAATATTTCTGCAGTTTTGTGCATCTGTTGCACAAAGTTAAGCAATCTACTCTATGAAAAAGCAAATTGTTTCAAGAATTCTTGATACAGATTTTTTTCCTCGTGAATATTTAAAACCATTTTGTGAATGGCCTATTTTCTTCAGAGACGTCATTTGATCTTTTATGGTCCATTGTATCCTGCTGTAAGCCAGCCCTTTTGTCTTTGTTCGCTCATTTCTTAGTATGACAAGATAAGATCGGTTGGCTATCGGTGATACGCTAAAACGAGTCGTAGCTTGTGATTGGTGGAGACGCGATTGGAAGGCATTGACTCTGATGGATGAACGTAACAAAGAAGAGCGGACGTCCTCACCTCTGACAGAATAGAGACCAAAATTAGGACTGACAAGACAAAGAAAAGGAAAACACTATTCATTTGGGCAGACCAGCCCGGATAAAGGAAAAGGGCCAATTTAGCTGCAGCTGAGAAGAGACAGGAGATCAATCAGACCAGGACAGACTAGAGAGTAGATGCAATTAAGTAACAGAACTGTTTCTCCCTCTGGGGAATACTTTTACCATTCACACATTTTTCTAACTGTCTGCTCAAATCGTTTTGTATCAAAATTTCTCTCTCGGTTTAAACGAAGAAAAGAAATGTATCTCCATGTAGCATGTTTGCCTTGTCATATTTCACCCACACTTTCCACAACGCGCATTTTCGTCCAAAGCTGGCCCTGTACCCCTGGGAGTTGCCACCAGAAGTCTCTACACAATTAGATTCAGCTAACCAGCTGACATGCCAACGCAACCTTAGAGAAATGATTCAATTCCTTAATTAATCTGCTGATTGGATTTTGTTTCTTATTTTAGAAGGAAAAAATTACAAGTGAAAAAAGAAAAATAACTCAACATTCAGTGATTTTGCTTCAGTCAAAAGATTTATAAAATTTGACTGATAATAAAGAAACCATGATTCAACGATGCCTCCACCATCCATCGTAGTAATGGTAAAAGGAGAGGGAAGAGGGGAAAGAAGGAGGGCAAGTAGTCTTTCTCTGATTCAATTGATTCTCATATTTGTAAAACATTGCAATACGACGTATTCATCAAGTATTATTTTCATTAAAAATTGCAAATGGCCATATCTGGCGTTTTTTGGACAGTTTTAGCTTTTTTCCCATTAGGACATCTTCAGAAATTGTTGTTTTATGTAAGTGGGGCCGACAGACCGACTGAATATCGTCTAATAGAGATGTGTGAAGATTTCTAAAAAAACATTCAGGATTTCTCCCATCGGGATTTTCAGAACAAAAATGTACTACATACATATGCAAAAAGAGAGAGAGAGAAAAGGGGGTGATTAGGGCTGTGTGTGAAAGAGAGAGAGAGAGAGAGAGAGAGAGAGAGAGAGGAGCAAATAAAAGAGGGGCAAAACAAGAGAGCTAAGTGATAGTGTAGTGTCTAGAGAAAGAGACATCACAGAAGCTGGTGCAATAAAGACAGGGAATGGGATCAAGAAAGAAAGAGAGAGTAACGTAGGATCGAGAGAGAAACATTAAGAGAGAACGAAAGAGTATCGGAGCAAAAAAGTGGGAGATAGTTGGTAGAAACGAGAGAGAGAGAGAAATAGAGAGAGATGGTATATGAGAGAGGGAGACAAAATAAGTGCAAAAGACGCGGACTGTTGTAACTCGAGAGAAGAGAGAGACTGTGATCGAGACAGAAAGAGTCACAGTGCAGTATCGAAAGAAAGAGAGAGACTACAACCTGTGAGTAACAAATATCACCGACCAAATAATGATAAAAGAACATACCCCCCACCGTAAGGCCTCCAGATTTTCTTTCGTCTTTGCACACACGCAAATTCTTTTTTCACAATTCGAAAACCGTCTCTTTGTCTGCCATCTGATGTCGCTAATATGTCTAGGTGATTTCATTGATATCTCCAACGTGACAGAATATTAATGGTCGGCTTGACTAAAAAGTAAAATTAATCAATGCTACAAGTGTCTGCCTTCATTAACACAACATTACAGACTGTCTGAAGAGCTGACGTTCGTGAAAGCAGCTACTTATTTATTTGCACAAAACCATCGAAGGGTTTTTAAAAATCAGCCGGCAATATTTTTTCTATATTGTGATGAATAGCAATCTAGAAAATTAGCAGGAACATCAAATTACTGACTTCGATAAAAGACAAAATGTAAAGGAATTTTAAAAAATCGTCAATAAAACTGTCCACAAAGACTTATTCAGTTTTTGTGTGATTCTGACTGGCCGGCTACGTATGTATGCGTGTAACTTTTCCTGGAAGGTGCAAAATCATATTCGAGAAGAAGGAGCAAAAAGATATATCCAATTATTAGTTGTCAGATAAAGGACTGGGATGTGTGTAAATTGTGACTTATTCAAAGAGAGTGCGTAAACTGTGATTTATTTGAATGTTGATTGTTTGGTAAAGACTGGAGAATGTGTAAACTGCGACTTCACTTGAATGTTTATTGTCAGGTGAGGGAGTGGTGAGTGTGTGAATTGTGACATATTTGAATGTTAGTTGCAGGTGAAGGACTGGAGAGTGCGTAAACAGTGACATATTTGAATGTTAGTTGCAGGTAAAGGACTGGAGAGTGCGTAAACTGTGACATATTTGAATGTTAGTTGCAGGTAAAGGACTGGAGAGTACGTAAACTGTGACATATTTGAATGTTAGTTGTGGGTAAAGGACTGCAGAGTGCATAAACTGTGACATATTTGAATATTAGTTGCAGGTAAAGGACTGCAGAGTACGTAAACTGTGACATATTTGAATATTAATTGCAGGTAAAGGACTACAGAGTGCATGAACTGTGACATATTTGAATGTAAGTTGCAGGTAAAGGACTGCAGAGTACGTAAACTGTGACATATTTGAATGTTACTTTCAGGTAAAGGACTGCAGAGTACATAAACTGTGACATATTTGAATGTTACTTTCAGGTAAAGGACTGCAGAGTACGTAAACTGTGACATATTTGAATGTTAGTTTCAGGTAAAGGACTGCAGAGTACGTAAACTGTGACATATTTGAATGTTAGTTTCAGGTAAAGGACTGCAGAGTACGTAAACTGTGACATATTTGAATGTTAGTTTCAGGTAAAGGACTGCAGAGTGCATAAACTGTGACATATTTGAATGTTACTTTCAGGTAAAGGATTGCAGAGTACGTGAACTGTGACATATTTGAATGTTACTTTCAGGTAAAGGACTGCAGAGTACGTGAACTGTGACATATTTGAATGTTACTTTCAGGTAAAGGACTGCAGAGTACATAAACTGTGACATATTTGAATGTTACTTTCAGGTAAAGGACTGCAGAGTACGTAAACTGTGACATATTTGAATGTTACTTTCAGGTAAAGGACTGCAGAGTACGTAAACTGTGACATATTTGAATGTTAGTTTCAGGTAAAGGACTGCAGAGTACGTAAACTGTGACATATTTGAATGTTAGTTTCAGGTAAAGGACTGCAGAGTACATAAACTGTGACATATTTGAATGTTACTTTCAGGTAAATGACTGCAGAGTACGTAAACTGTGACATATTTGAATGTTAGTTTCAGGTAAAGGACTGGAGAGTGCGTAAACTGTGACATATTTGAATGTTAGTTTCAGGTAAAGGACTGGAGAGTGCGTAAACTGTGACATATTTGAATGTTAGTTTCAGGTAAAGGACTGGAGAGTGCGTAAACTGTGACATATTTGAATATTAGTTTCAGGTAAAGGACTGCAGAGTGCGTAAACTGTGACATATTTGAATGTTAGTTCCAGGTAAAGGACTGCAGAGTGCGTAAACTGTGACATATTTGAATGTTAGTTTCAGGTAAAGGACTGCAGAGTACGTAAACTGTGACATATTTGAATGTTAATTTCAGGTAAAGGACTGGAGAGTGCGTAAACTGTGACATATTCGAATGTTAGTTGCAGGTAAAGGACTGCAGAGTGCGTAAACTGTGACATATTTGAATGTTAGTTTCAGGTAAAGGACTGCAGAGTACGTAAACTGTGACATATTTGAATGTTAATTTCAGGTAAAGGACTGGAGAGTGCGTAAACTGTGACATATTCGAATGTTAGTTGCAGGTAAAGGACTGCAAAGTGCGTAAACTGTGACATATTTGAATGTAAGTTGCAGGTAAAGGAATGCAGAGTGCGTGAACTGTGACATATTTGAATGTTAGTTGCAGGTAAAGGACTGGAGAGTGCGTAAACTGTGACATATTTGAATGTTAATTTCAGGTAAAGGACTGGAGAGTACGTAAACTGTGACATATTTGAATATTAGTTGCAGGTAAAGGACTGCAGAATGCGTGAACTGTGACATATTTGAATGTTAGTTTCAGGTAAAAGACTGCAGAGTGCGTAAACTGTGACATATTTGAATGTTAATTTCAGGTAAAGGACTGGAGAGTGCGTAAACTGTGACATATTCGAATGTTAGTTGCAGGTAAAGGACTGCAAATTTCGTAAACTGTGACATATTTGAATATTAGTTGCAGGTAAAGGACTGCAGAGTACGTAAACTGTGACATATTTGAATGTTAGTTTCAGGTAAAGGACTGCAGAGTGCGTAAACTGTGACATATTTGAATATTAGTTGCAGGTAAAGGACTGCAGAGTACGTAAACTGTGACATATTTGAATGTTAGTTTCAGGTAAAGGACTGCAGAGTACGTAAACTGTGACATATTTGAATGTTAGTTTCAGGTAAAGGACTGCAGAGTACGTAAACTGTGACATATTTGAATGTTAGTTTCAGGTAAAGGACTGCAGAGTACGGAAACTGTGACATATTTGAATATTAGTTGCAGGTAAAGGACTGCAGAATGCGTGAACTGTGACATATTTGAATGTTAGTTTCAGGTAAAGGACTGCAGAGTGCGTAAACTGTGACATATTTGGATGTTAGTTTCAAGTAAAGGACTGCAGAGTCCGTAAACTGTGACATATTTGAATATTAGTTGCGGGTAAAGGACTGCAGAGTACGTAAACTGTGACATATTTGAATGTTAGTTTCAGGTAAAGGACTGCAGAGTGCGTAAACTGTGACATATTTGAATGTAAGTTGTAGGTAAAAAACTGCAGAGTACGTAATCTGTGACATATTTGAATGTTAGTTGCAGGTAAAGGCCTGCAGAGTGCGTAAACTGTGACAAAATTGAATGTTAGTTGCAGGTAAAAACTGCAGAGTACGTAAACTGTGACATATTTGAATATGAGTTGCAGGTAAAGGACTGGAGAGTACGTAAACTGTGACATATTTGAATATTAGTTGCAGTTAAAGGACTGGAGAGTACGTAAACTGTGACATATTTGAATATTAGTTGCAGGTAAAAAACTGCAGAGTACGTAAACTGTGACATATTTGAATATTAGTTGCAGTTAAAGGACTGGAGAGTACGTAAACTGTGACATATTTGAATATTAGTTGCAGGTAAAAAACTGCAGAGTACGTAAACTGTGACATATTTGAATATTAGTTGCAGGTAAAGGACTGCAGAGTGCGTAAACTGTGACATATTTGAATGTAAGTTGCAGTTAAAGGACTGCAGAGTGCGTAAACTATGACATATTTGAATATTAGTTGCAGGTAAAAGATTGCAGAGTACGTAAACTGTGACATATTTGAATGTTAGTTGCAGGTAAAGGACTGGAGAGTGCATAAACTGTAACATATTTGAATATGAGTTGCAGGTAAAGGACTGCAGAGTACGTAAACTGTGACATATTTGAATGTTAGTTGCAGGTAAAGGACTGGAGAGTACGTAAACTGTGACATATTTGAATATTAGATGCAGTTAAAGGACTGGAGAGTACGTAAACTGTGACATATTTGAATATTAGTTGCAGGTAAAAAACTGCAGAGTACGTAAACTGTGACATATTTGAATATTAGTTGCAGGTAAAGGACTGCAGAGTGCGTAAACTGTGACATATTTGAATGTAAGTTGCAGGTAAAAGACTGCAGAGTGCGTAAACTATGACATATTTGAATATTAGTTGCAGGTAAAAGACTGCAGAGTACGTAAACTGTGACATATTTGAATATTAATTGCAGGTAAAAAACTGCAGAGTACGTAAACTGTGACATATTTGAATGTTAGTTGCAGGTAAAGGACTGCAGAGTGCGTAAACTGTGACATATTTGAATGTAAGTTGTAGGTAAAAAACTGCAGAGTACGTAATCTGTGACATATTTGAATGTTAGTTGCAGGTAAAGGCCTGCAGAGTGCGTAAACTGTGACAAAATTGAATGTTAGTTGCAGGTAAAAACTGCAGAGTACGTAAACTGTGACATATTTGAATATGAGTTGCAGGTAAAGGACTGGAGAGTACGTAAACTGTGACATATTTGAATATTAGTTGCAGTTAAAGGACTGGAGAGTACGTAAACTGTGACATATTTGAATATTAGTTGCAGGTAAAAAACTGCAGAGTACGTAAACTGTGACATATTTGAATATTAATTGCAGTTAAAGGACTGGAGAGTACGTAAACTGTGACATATTTGAATATTAGTTGCAGGTAAAAAACTGCAGAGTACGTAAACTGTGACATATTTGAATATTAGTTGCAGGTAAAGGACTGCAGAGTGCGTAAACTGTGACATATTTGAATGTAAGTTGCAGTTAAAGGACTGCAGAGTGCGTAAACTATGACATATTTGAATATTAGTTGCAGGTAAAAGACTGCAGAGTACGTAAACTGTGACATATTTGAATGTTAGTTGCAGGTAAAGGACTGGAGAGTACGTAAACTGTGACATATTTGAATATTAGTTGCAGTTAAAGGACTGGAGAGTACGTAAACTGTGACATATTTGAATATTAGTTGCAGGTAAAAAACTGCAGAGTACGTAAACTGTGACATATTTGAATATTAGTTGCAGGTAAAGGACTGCAGAGTGCGTAAACTGTGACATATTTGAATGTAAGTTGCAGGTAAAGGACTGCAGAGTGCGTAAACTGTGACATATTTGAATATTAGTTGCAGGTAAAAGACTGCAGAGTACGTAAACTGTGACATATTTGAATATTAATTGCAGGTAAAAAACTGCAGAGTACGTAAACTGTGACATATTTGAATGTTAGTTGCAGTTGAAAGACTGGAGAGTGCATACATTTGGACATATTTGAATGTTAGAAGCAGGTAAAGGACCGCAAAGTGCGTGAAATGTGACATTTCTTAATATTAGTTTCAGGTACAGGACTGGAAAGTACGTAAACTGTGACATATTTGAATATTAGTTGCAGGTAAAGGACTGGAAAGAACGTAAACTGTGAAATATTTGAATATCAGTTGCAGGTAAAGGACTGGCGGGTGCGTGAACTGTGACATGATTGAATATTAGTTGCAGGTAAACGACTGGAGAGAATGTAAACTGTGACATATTTGAATATTAGTTGCGGGTAAAGGACTGGAGAGTGCGTAAACTGTGACATATTTGAATATTAGTTGCAGGTAAAGGACTGCAGAGTACGTAAACTGTGACATATTTGAATATTAATTGCAGGTAAAGGACTGCAGAGTGCATGAACTGTGACATATTTGAATGTAAGTTGCAGGTAAAGGACTGCAGAGTACGTAAACTGTGACATATTTGAATGTTACTTTCAGGTAAAGGACTGCAGAGTACATAAACTGTGACATATTTGAATGTTACATTCAGGTAAAGGACTGCAGAGTACGTAAACTGTGACATATTTGAATGTTACTTTCAGGTAAAGGACTGCAGAGTACGTAAACTGTGACATATTTTAATGTTAGTTTCAGGTAAAGGACTGCAGAGTACGTAAACTGTGACATATTTGAATGTTAGTTTCAGGTAAAGGACTGCAGAGTGCATAAACTGTGACATATTTGAATGTTACTTTCAGGTAAAGGATTGCAGAGTACGTGAACTGTGACATATTTGAATGTTACTTTCAGGTAAAGGACTGCAAAGTACGTGAACTGTGACATATTTGAATGTTACTTTCAGGTAAAGGACTGCAGAGTGCGTAAACTGTGACATATTTGAATATTAGTTGCAGGTAAAGGACTGCAGAGTACGTAAACTGTGACATATTTGAATATTAATTGCAGGTAAAGGACTACAGAGTGCATGAACTGTGACATATTTGAATGTAAGTTGCAGGTAAAGGACTGCAGAGTACGTAAACTGTGACATATTTGAATGTTACTTTCAGGTAAAGGACTGCAGAGTACATAAACTGTGACATATTTGAATGTTACTTTCAGGTAAAGGACTGCAGAGTACGTAAACTGTGACATATTTGAATGTTACTTTCAGGTAAAGGACTGCAGAGTACGTAAACTGTGACATATTTGAATGTTACTTTCAGGTAAAGGACTGCAGAGTACGTAAACTGTGACATATTTGAATGTTAGTTTCAGGTAAAGGACTGCAGAGTGCATAAACTGTGACATATTTGAATGTTACTTTCAGGTAAAGGATTGCAGAGTACGTGAACTGTGACATATTTGAATGTTACTTTCAGGTAAAGGACTGCAGAGTACGTGAACTGTGACATATTTGAATGTTACTTTCAGGTAAAGGACTGCAGAGTACATAAACTGTGACATATTTGAATGTTACTTTCAGGTAAAGGACTGCAGAGTACGTAAACTGTGACATATTTGAATGTTACTTTCAGGTAAAGGACTGCAGAGTACGTAAACCGTGACATATTTGAATGTTACTTTCAGGTAAAGGACTGCAGAGTACGTAAACTGTGACATATTTGAATGTTAGTTTCAGGTAAAGGACTGCAGAGTACATAAACTGTGACATATTTGAATGTTACTTTCAGGTAAATGACTGCAGAGTACGTAAACTGTGACATATTTGAATGTTAGTTTCAGGTAAAGGACTGGAGAGTGCGTAAACTGTGACATATTTGAATGTTAGTTTCAGGTAAAGGACTGGAGAGTGCGTAAACTGTGACATATTTGAATGTTAGTTTCAGGTAAAGGACTTGAGAGTGCGTAAACTGTGACATATTTGAATATTAGTTTCAGGTAAAGGACTGCAGAGTGCGTAAACTGTGACATATTTGAATGTTAGTTTCAGGTAAAGGACTGCAGAGTGCGTAAACTGTGACATATTTGAATGTTAGTTTCAGGTAAAGGACTGCAGAGTACGTAAACTGTGACATATTTGAATGTTAATTTCAGGTAAAGGACTGGAGAGTGCGTAAACTGTGACATATTCGAATGTTAGTTGCAGGTAAAGGACTGCAGAGTGCGTAAACTGTGACATATTTGAATGTTAGTTGCAGGTAAAGGACTGCAGAGTACGTAAACTGTGACATATTTGAATGTTAATTTCAGGTAAAGGACTGGAGAGTGCGTAAACTGTGACATATTCGAATGTTAGTTGCAGGTAAAGGACTGCAAAGTGCGTAAACTGTGACATATTTGAATGTAAGTTGCAGGTAAAGGAATGCAGAGTGCGTGAACTGTGACATATTTGAATGTTAGTTGCAGGTAAAGGACTGGAGAGTGCGTAAACTGTGACATATTTGAATGTTAATTTCAGGTAAAGGACTGGAGAGTACGTAAACTGTGACATATTTGAATATTAGTTGCAGGTAAAGGACTGCAGAATGCGTGAACTGTGACATATTTGAATGTTAGTTTCAGGTAAAGGACTGCAGAGTGCGTAAACTGTGACATATTTGAATGTTAATTTCAGGTAAAGGACTGGAGAGTACGTAAACTGTGACATATTTGAATATTAGTTGCAGGTAAAGGACTGGAGAGTGCGTAAACTGTGACATATTTGAATGTTAATTTCAGGTAAAGGACTGGAGAGTACGTAAACTGTGACATATTTGAATATTAGTTGCAGGTAAAGGACTGCAGAGTACGTAAACTGTGACATATTTGAATGTTAGTTTCAGGTAAAGGACTGCAGAGTGCGTAAACTGTGACATATTTGAATATTAGTTGCAGGTAAAGGACTGCAGAGTACGTAAACTGTGACATATTTGAATGTTAGTTTCAGGTAAAGGACTGCAGAGTACGTAAACTGTGACATATTTGAATGTTAGTTTCAGGTAAAGGACTGCAGAGTACGTAAACTGTGACATATTTGAATGTTAGTTTCAGGTAAAGGACTGCAGAGTACGGAAACTGTGACATATTTGAATATTAGTTGCAGGTAAAGGACTGCAGAATGCGTGAACTGTGACATATTTGAATGTTAGTTTCAGGTAAAGGACTGCAGAGTGCGTAAACTGTGACATATTTGGATGTTAGTTTCAAGTAAAGGACTGCAGAGTCCGTAAACTGTGACATATTTGAATATTAGTTGCGGGTAAAGGACTGCAGAGTACGTAAACTGTGACATATTTGAATGTTAGTTTCAGGTAAAGGACTGCAGAGTGCGTAAACTGTGACATATTTGAATGTAAGTTGTAGGTAAAAAACTGCAGAGTACGTAATCTGTGACATATTTGAATGTTAGTTGCAGGTAAAGGCCTGCAGAGTGCGTAAACTGTGACAAAATTGAATGTTAGTTGCAGGTAAAAACTGCAGAGTACGTAAACTGTGACATATTTGAATATGAGTTGCAGGTAAAGGACTGGAGAGTACGTAAACTGTGACATATTTGAATATTAGTTGCAGTTAAAGGACTGGAGAGTACGTAAACTGTGACATATTTGAATATTAGTTGCAGGTAAAAAACTGCAGAGTACGTAAACTGTGACATATTTGAATATTAGTTGCAGTTAAAGGACTGGAGAGTACGTAAACTGTGACATATTTGAATATTAGTTGCAGGTAAAAAACTGCAGAGTACGTAAACTGTGACATATTTGAATATTAGTTTCAGGTAAAGGACTGCAGAGTGCGTAAACTGTGACATATTTGAATGTAAGTTGCAGTTGAAGGACTGCAGAGTGCGTAAACTATGACATATTTGAATATTAGTTGCAGGTAAAAGATTGCAGAGTACGTAAACTGTGACATATTTGAATGTTAGTTGCAGGTAAAGGACTGGAGAGTGCATAAACTGTAACATATTTGAATATGAGTTGCAGGTAAAGGACTGCAGAGTACGTAAACTGTGACATATTTGAATGTTAGTTGCAGGTAAAGGACTGGAGAGTACGTAAACTGTGACATATTTGAATATTAGATGCAGTTAAAGGACTGGAGAGTACGTAAACTGTGACATATTTGAATATTAGTTGCAGGTAAAAAACTGCAGAGTACGTAAACTGTGACATATTTGAATATTAGTTGCAGGTAAAGGACTGCAGAGTGCGTAAACTGTGACATATTTGAATGTAAGTTGCAGGTAAAGGACTGCAGAGTGCGTAAACTATGACATATTTGAATATTAGTTGCAGGTAAAAGACTGCAGAGTACGTAAACTGTGACATATTTGAATATTAATTGCAGGTAAAAAACTGCAGAGTACGTAAACTGTGACATATTTGAATGTTAGTTGCAGGTAAAGGACTGCAGAGTGCGTAAACTGTGACATATTTGAATGTAAGTTGTAGGTAAAAAACTGCAGAGTACGTAATCTGTGATATATTTGAATGTTAGTTGCAGGTAAAGGCCTGCAGAGTGCGTAAACTGTGACAAAATTGAATGTTAGTTGCAGGTAAAAACTGCAGAGTACGTAAACTGTGACATATTTGAATATGAGTTGCAGGTAAAGGACTGGAGAGTACGTAAACTGTGACATATTTGAATATTAGTTGCAGTTAAAGGACTGGAGAGTACGTAAACTGTGACATATTTGAATATTAGTTGCAGGTAAAAAACTGCAGAGTACGTAAACTGTGACATATTTGAATATTAATTGCAGTTAAAGGACTGGAGAGTACGTAAATTGTGACATATTTGAATATTAGTTGCAGGTAAAAAACTGCAGAGTACGTAAACTGTGACATATTTGAATATTAGTTGCAGGTAAAGGACTGCAGAGTGCGTAAACTGTGACATATTTGAATGTAAGTTGCAGTTAAAGGACTGCAGAGTGCGTAAACTATGACATATTTGAATATTAGTTGCAGGTAAAAGACTGCAGAGTACGTAAACTGTGACATATTTGAATGTTAGTTGCAGGTAAAGGACTGGAGAGTACGTAAACTGTGACATATTTGAATATTAGTTGCAGTTAAAGGACTGGAGAGTACGTAAACTGTGACATATTTGAATATTAGTTGCAGGTAAAAAACTGCAGAGTACGTAAACTGTGACATATTTGAATATTAGTTGCAGGTAAAGGACTGCAGAGTGCGTAAACTGTGACATATTTGAATGTAAGTTGCAGGTAAAGGACTGCAGAGTGCGTAAACTGTGACATATTTGAATATTAGTTGCAGGTAAAAGACTGCAGAGTACGTAAACTGTGACATATTTGAATATTAATTGCAGGTAAAAAACTGCAGAGTACGTAAACTGTGACATATTTGAATGTTAGTTGCAGTTGAAAGACTGGAGAGTGCATACATTTGGACATATTTGAATGTTAGAAGCAGGTAAAGGACCGCAAAGTGCGTGAACTGTGACATTTCTTAATATTAGTTTCAGGTAGAGGACTGGAAAGTACGTAAACTGTGACATATTTGAATATTAGTTGCAGGTAAAGGACTGGAAAGAACGTAAACTGTGAAATATTTGAATATCAGTTGCAGGTAAAGGACTGGCGGGTGCGTGAACTGTGACATGATTGAATATTAGTTGCAGGTAAACGACTGGAGAGAATGTAAACTGTGACATATTTGAATATTAGTTGCGGGTAAAGGACTGGAGAGTGCGTAAACTGTGACATATTTGAATATTAGTTGCAGGTAATGGACTGCAGAGTGCGTAAACTGTGACACATTTGAATATTATTTGCAGGTAATGGACTGCAGAGTGCGTAAACTGTGACATATTTGAATATTAGTTGCAGGTAAAAAACTGCAGAGTACGTAAACTGTGACATATTTGAATATAAGTTGCAGGTAAAGGACTGCACAGTGCGTAAACTGTGACATATTTGAATGTTAGTTTAAGGTAAAGGACTGCAGAGTACGTAAACTGTGACATATTTGAATGTTAGTTTCAGGTAAAGGACTGCAGAGTGCGTAAACTGTGACATATTTGAATGTTAGTTTCAGGTAAAGGACTGCAGAGTGCGTAAACTGTGACATATTTGAATGTTAGTTTCAGGTAAAGGACTGCAGAGTGCGTAAACTGTGACATATTTGAATGTTAGTTTCAGGTAAAGGACTGCAGAGTGCGTAAACTGTGACATATATGAATATTAGTTGCAGTTAAAAAACTGCAGAGTACGTACACTGTGACATATTTGAATGTTAGTTGCAGGTAAAGGACTGGAGAGTGCGTAAACTGTGACATATTTGAAATTTAGTTTCAGGTAAAGGACTGCAGAGTACGTAAACTGTGACATAATTGAATGTTAGTTGCAGGTAAAAAACTGCAGAGTACGTAAAATGTGACATATTTGAATGTTAGTTGCAGGTAAAGGACTGCAGAGTACGTAAACTGTGACATATTTGAATGTTAGTTTCAGGTAAAGGACTGCAGAGTGCGTAAACTGTGACATATTTGAATGTTAGTTTCAGGTAAAGGACTGCAGAGTACGTAAACTGTGACATATTTGAATGTTAGTTTAAGGTAAAGGACTGCAGAGTGCGTAAACTGTGACATATTTGAATGTTAGTTTCAGGTAAAGGACTGCAGAGTACGTAAACTGTGACATATTTGAATGTTAGTTTAAGGTAAACGACTGCAGAGTGCGTAAACTGTGACATATTTGAATATTAGTTGTAGGTAAAAAACTGCAGAGTAAGTAAACTGTGACATAATTGAATGTTAGTTGCAGGTAAAAAACTGCAGTGTACGTAAACTGTGACATATTTGAATATGAGTTGCAGGTAAAGGACTGGAGAGTACGTAAACTGTGACATATTTGAATATTAGTTGCAGTTAAAGTACTGGAGAGTACGTAAACTGTGACATTTTTTAATATTAGTTGCGGGTAAAGGACTGGAAAGTACGTAAACTGTGAAATAATTGAATATCAGTTGCAGGTAAAGGACTGCAGAGTGCGTGAACTGTGACATATTTGAATATTAGTTGCAGGTAAACGACTGGAGAGCATGTAAACTGTGACATATTTGAATATTAGTTGCGGGTAAAGGACTGGAGAGTGCGTAAACTGTGATATATTTGAATATTTGTTGCAGGTAATGGACTGCAGAGTGCGTAAACTGTGAAACATTTGAATATTAGTTGCAGGTAAAGGACTGGTGAGTGCGTAAACTGTGACATATTTGAATATTAGTTGCAGGTAAAGGACTGCAGAGTGCGTAAACTGTGACATATTTGAATGTTAGTTTAAGGTAGAGGACTGGAGATTACGTAAACTGTGACATATTTGAATATTAGTTGCAGGTAAAAAAACTGCAGAGTGCGTAAACTGTGACATATTTGAATGTAAGTTGCAGGTAAAAAACTGCAGAGTACGTAAACTGTGACATAGATGAATATTAGTTGCAGGTAAAGGACTGCAGAGTACGTAAACTGTGACATATTTGAATATTAGTTGCAGTTAAAGGACTGGAGAGTGCATACATTTGGACATATTTGAATATTAGTTGCAGTTAAAGGACTGGAGAGTGCGTAAATTAAGACATATTTGAATGTTAGTTGCAGGTAAAGGACTGCAGAGTACGTAAACTGTGACATATTTGAATATTAGTTGCAGGTAATGGACTGCAGAGTGCGTAAACTGTGACACATTTGAATATTAGTTGCAGGTAAAGGACTGCAGAGTGCGTAAACCGTGACATATTTGAATATTAGTTGCAGGTAAAGGACTGCAGAGTGCGTGAACTGTGACATATTTTAATATTAGTTGCAGGTAACGGACTGCAGAGTACGTAAACTGTGACATATTTGAATGTTAGTTGCAGGTTGAAGACTGGTGAGTAAGTGAACTGTGACATATTTGAATGTTAGTTGCAGGTAAAGGACTGGAGAGTGCATAAACTGTGACATATTTGAATATTTGTTGCAGGTAAAGGACTGCAGAGTGCATAAACTTGGACATATTTGAATGATAGAAGCAGGTAAACGACTAGAGAGCGTGTAAACTGTGACTTATTTGAATATTAGTTGCAAGTAATGGACTGCAGAGTGCGTAAACTGTGACATATTTGAATATTAGTTGCAGGTAATGGACTGCACAGTGCATAAACTGTGACACATTTGAATATTAGTTGCAGGTAAAGGACTGCAGAGTGCGTAAACTGTGACATATTTGAATGTTAGTTGCAGGTAAAAAACTGCAGAGAACGTAAACTGTGAAATATTTGAATATTAGTTGCAGGTAAAGGACTGCCGAGTGCGTAAACTATGACATATTTGAATGTTAGTTGCAGGTAAAGGACTGCAGAGTGCGTAAACTGTGACATATTTGAATGTTAGTTGCAGGTAAAGGACTGCAGAGTGCGTAAACTGTGACGTATTTGAATGTTATTTTCAGGTAAACGACTGCAGAGTACGTAAACTGTGACGTATTTGAATGTTAGTTTCAGGTAAAGGACTGCAGAGTGCATAAAATGTGACATATTTGAAATTTAGTTTCAGGTAAAGGACTGCAGAGTACGTAAACTGTGACATATTTGAATGTTAGTTGCAGGTAATGGACTGCAGAGTACGTAAACTGTGACATATTTGAATGTTAGTTGTCAGGTAGAGGACTGGAGAGTGCGTAAACTGTGACATATTTGAATGTTAGTTTCAGGTAAAGGACTGCAGAGTACGTAAACTGTGACATATTTGAATGTTAGTTTCAGGTAAAGGACTGCAGAGTGTGTAAACTGTGACATATTTGAATATTAGTTGCAGGTAAGAAACTGCAGAGTACGTAAACTGTGACATATTTGAATGTAAGTTGCAGGTAAAAATTGCACAGTACGTAAACTGTGACATATATGAATATTAGTTGCAGGTAAAAGACTGCAGAGTGCGTAAACTGTGACATAATTGGATGTTAGTTGCAGGTAAACGACTGGAGAGTACGTAAACTGTGACATATTTGAATATTAGTTGCAGGTAAAGGACTGCAGAGTGTGTAAACTATGACATATTTGAATGTTAGTTGCAGGTAAAAAACTGCAGAGTACGTAAACTGTGACATATTTGAATATTAGTTGCAGTTGAAGGACTGGAGAGTGCGTACATTTGGACATATTTGAATGTTAGAAGCAGGTAAAGGACTGCAAAGTGCGTGAACTGTGACATTTTTTAATATTAGTTTCAGGTAGAGGACTGGAGAGTACGTAAACTGTGACATATTTGAATATTAGTTGCGGGTAAAGGACTGGAAAGTACGTAAACTGTGAAATATTTGAATATCAGTTGCAGGTAAAGGACTGGCGGGTGCGTGAACTGTGACATGATTGAATATTAGTTGTAGGTAAACGACTGAAGAGCGTGTAAACTGTGACATATTTGAACATTAGTTGCAGTTGAAGGACTGGAGAGTGCGTGAACTGTGACATATTTGAATATTAGTTGCAGGTAATGGACTGCAGAGTGCGTAAACTGTGACATATTTGAATATTTTTGCAGGTAAAGGACTGCAGAGTACGTAAACTTGGACATATTTGAATGTTACAAGCAGGTAAACGACTAGAGAGCGTGTAAACTGTGACTTATTTGAATATTAGTTGCGGGCAAATGACTGGAGGGTGCGTAAACTATGACATATTTGAATGTTAGTTGCATGTAGAGGACTGGTGGGTAAGTAAACTGTGACATTTTAGAATGTTAGTTGCAGGTAAAGGACTGGACAGTGCGTAAACTGTGACATATTTGAATGTTAGTTGCAGGTAAAGGACTGGAGAGTACGTAAACTGTGACATATTTGAATGTTAGTTGTAGGTAAAGGACTGCAGAGTGCATAAACTGTGACATATTTGAATATTAGTTGCGGGTAAAGGACTGGGAAGTACGTAAACTGTGAAATATTTGAATATCAGTTGCAGGTAAAGGACTGGCAGGTGCGCGAACTGTGACATGATTGAATATTAGTTGCAGGTAAATGACTGGAGAGTACGTAAACTGTGACATATTTGAATATTAGTTGCGGGTAAAGGACTGGAGAGGGCGTAAACTGTGATATATTTGAATATTTGTTGCAGGTAATGGACTGCAGAGTGCGTAAACTGTGACACATTTGAATATTAGTTGCAGTTGAAGGACTGGAGAGTGCGTACATTTGGACATATTTGAATGTTAGAAGCAGGTAAAGGACTGCAAAGTGCGTGAACTGTGACATTTTTTAATATTAGTTTCAGGTAGAGGACTGGAGAGTACGTGAACTGTGACATATTTGAATATTAGTTGCGGGTAAAGGACTGGAAAGTACGTAAACTGTGACACATTCGAATATTAGTTGCCGGTAAAGGACTGCAGAGTACGTAAACTGTGACATATTTGAATGTTAGTTGCAGGTAAAGGACTGCAGAGTACGTAAACTCTGACATATTTGAATGTTAGTTGCAGGTAAAAAACTGCAGAGTACGTAAACTGTGAAATATTTGAATATTAGTTGCAGTTAAAGGACTGCAGAGTGCATAAACTTGGACATATTTGAATGTTAGAAGCAGGTAAACGACTAGAGAGCGTGTAAACTGTGACATATTTGAATATCAGTTGCGGGTAAATGACTGGAGGGTGCGTAAACTGTGACATATTTGAATATTAGTTGCAGGTAATGGACTGCAGAGGGCGTAAACCGTGACACATTCGAATATTAGTTGCCGGTAAAGGACTGCAGAGTACGTAAACTGTGACATATTTGAATGTTAGTTGCAGGTAAAGGACTGCAGAGTACGTAAACTCTGACATATTTGAATGTTAGTTGCAGGTAAAAAACTGCAGAGTACGTAAACTGTGAAATATTTGAATATTAGTTGCAGTTAAAGGACTGCAGAGTGCATAAACTTGGACATATTTGAATGTTAGAAGCAGGTAAACGACTAGAGAGCGTGTAAACTGTGACATATTTGAATATCAGTTGCGGGTAAATGACTGGAGGGTGCGTAAACTGTGACATATTTGAATATTAGTTGCAGTTAAAGGCATGGACAGTTCGTAAACTGTGACATATTTGAATATCAGTTGCAGGTAAAGGAATGCAGAGTGCGGAAACTGTGACATATTTGAATGTAAGTTGCAGGTAAAGGACTGGAGAGTGCGTAAACTGTGACATATTTGAATATTAGTGCAGTTAAAGGCTTGGACAGTTGGTAAACTGTGACATATTTGAATGTTACTTGCAGGTAAAAAAACTGCAGAGTACGTAAACTGTGAAATATTTGAATATTATTTGCAGGTAAAGGACTGCAGAGTGCATAAACTTGGACATATTTGAATGTTAGAAGCAGGTAAATGACTAGAAAGCGTGTAAACTGTGACATATTTGAATGTTAGTTGCAGTTAAAGGCATGGACAGTTCGTAAACTGTGACATATTTGAATATTAGTTGCAGGTAAAGGACTGGAGGGTGCGTAAACTGTGACATATTTGAATATCAGTTGCAGTTAAAGGCATGACCAGTTCGTAAACTGTGACATATTTGAATATTAGTTGCGGGTAAAGGACTGGAGGGTGCATGAACTGTGAAATATTTGAATATTAGTTGCAGGTAAAGGACTGCAGAGTGCGTAATCTGTGACATATTTGAATATTAGTTGCAGGTAAAGGACTGCAGAGTGCGTAAACTGTGACATATTTGAATGTTAGTTGCAGGTAATGGACTGCAGAGTGCGTAAACTGTGACATATTTGAATATTAGTTGCAGGTAAAGGACTGCAGAGTGCGTAAACTGTGACATATTTGAATATTAGTTGCAGGTAATGGACTGCAGAGTGCGTAAACTGTGACATATTTGAATATTAGTTGCAGGTAAAGGACTGCAGAGTGCGTAAACTGTGACATATTTGAATATTAGTTGCAGGTAAAGGACTGCAGAGTGCGTAAACTGTGACATATTTGAATGTTAGTTGCAGGTAAAAAACTGCAGAGTACGTAAACTGTGAAATATTTGAATATTAGTTGCAGGTAAAGGACTGCAGAGTGCATAAACTTGGACATATTTGAATGTTAGAAGCAAGTAATCGACTAGAGACAGTGTAAACTGTGACATATTTGAATGTTAGTTGCAGGTAAAAAACTGCAGAGTACGTAAACTGTGACATATTTGAATATTAGTTGCGGGTAAATGACTGGAGGGTGCATTAACTGTGACATATTTGAATATCAGTTGCAGGTAAAGGACTGTAGGGTGCGTAAACTGTGACACATTTGAATGTTAGTTGCAGTTAAAGGACCGCTGAGTGCGTAAACTGTGACATATTTGAATATTCGTTGCAGGTAAAGGACTGCAGAGTGCGTGAACTGTGACATATTTGAATGTTAGTTGCAGGTTAAGGACTGGAATGTGCGTAAACTGTGACATAATTGAATATTAGTTGCAGGTACACAACTGGAGAGCGTGTAAGCTGTGACATATTTGAATATTAGTTGCCGGTAAAGGACTGGAGAGTGCGTAAACTGTCACATAATCGAATATTAGTTGCAGGTAAACGACTGCAGAGTGCGTAAACTGTGACATATTTGAATATTAGTTGCAGGTAAAGGACTGCAGAGTGCGTGAACTGTGACATATTTGAATGTTAGTTGCAGGTTAAGGACTGGAGGGTGCGTAAACTGTGACATAATTGAATATTAGTTGCAGGTAAACAACTGGAGAGCGTGTAAGCTGTGACATATTTGAATATTAGTTGCCGGTAAAGGACTGGAGAGTGCGTAAACTGTCACATAATCGAATATTAGTTGCAGGTAAACGACTGCAGAGATCGTAAACTGTGACATATTTGAATATTAGTTGGGGGTAAAGGACTGGTGAGTGCGTAAACTGTGACATATTTGAATTATTAGTTGCGGGTAAAGGACTGGTGAGTGCGTAAACTGTGACATATTTGAATATTAGTTGCGGGTAAAGGACTGCAGAGTGCGTAAACTGTGACATATTTGAATTATTAGTTGGGGGTTAAGGACTGGTGAGTGCGTAAACTGTGACATATTTGAATATTAGTTGGGGGTAAAGGACTGCAGAGTGCGTAAACTGTGACATATTTGAATATTAGTTGCAGGTAAAGGACTGGTGAGTGCGTAAACTGTGACATATTTGAATATTAGTTGCGGGTAAAGGACTGGTGAGTGCGTAAACTGTGACATATTTGAATATTAGTTGGGGGTAAAGGACTGCAGAGTGCGTAAACTGTGACATATTTGAATATTAGTTGCAGGTAAAGGACTGGTGAGTGCGTAAACTGTGACATATTTGAATATTAGTTGCGGGTAAAGGACTGGTGAGTGCGTAAACTGTGACATATTTGAATATTAGTTGCGGGTAAAGGACTGCAGAGTGCGTAAACTGTGACATATTTGAATTATTAGTTGCAGGTAAAGGACTGGTGAGTGCGTAAACTGTGACATATTTGAATATTAGTTGCGGGTAAAGGACTGGTGAGTGCGTAAACTGTGACATATTTGAATATTAGTTGCGGGTAAAGGACTGGAGAGTGCGTAAACTGTGACATATTTGAATATTAGTTGGGGGTTAAGGACTGGTGAGTGCGTAAACTGTGACATATTTGAATATTAGTTGGGGGTAAAGGACTGCAGAGTGCGTAAACTGTGACATATTTGAATATTAGTTGGGGGTAAAGGACTGGTGAGTGCGTAAACTGTGACATATTTGAATATTAGTTGCGGGTAAAGGACTGGTGAGTGCGTAAACTGTGACATATTTGAATATTAGTTGCGGGTAAAGGATTGGAGAGTGCGTAAACTGTGACATATTTGAATGTTAGTTGCGGGTAAAGGACTGGAGAGTGCGTAAACTGTGACATATTTGAATATTAGTTGCGGGTAAAGGACTGGTGAGTGCGTAAACTGTGATATATTTGAATATTAGTTGCGGGTAAAGGACTGCAGAGTGCGTAAACTGTGACATTTTTGAATTATTAGTTGGGGGTTAAGGACTGGTGAGTGCGTAAACTGTGACATATTTGAATATTAGTTGGGGGTAAAGGACTGCAGAGTGCGTAAACTGTGACATATTTGAATATTAGTTGCAGGTAAAGGACTGGAGAGTGTGTAAACTGTGACATTTTTGAATATTAGTTGCGGGTAAAGGACTGGAGAGTGCGTAAACTGTGACATTTTTGAATATTAGTTGCGGGTAAAGGATTGGAGAGTGCGTAAACTGTGACATATTTGAATGTTAGTTGCGGGTAAAGGACTGGAGAGTGCGTAAACTGTGACATATTTGAATATTAGTTGCAGGTAAAGGACTGGTGAGTGCGTAAACTGTGTCATTTTTGAATATTAGTTGCAGGTAAAGGACTGGTGAGTGCGTAAACTGTGACATATTTGAATATTAGTTGCGGGTAAAGGATTGGAGAGTGCGTAAACTGTGACATATTTGAATGTTAGTTGCGGGTAAAGGACTGGAGAGTGCGTAAACTGTGACATATTTGAATATTAGTTGGGGGTAAAGGACTGCAGAGTGCGTAAACTGTGACATATTTGAATATTAGTTGCGGGTAAAGGACTGGAGAGTGCGTAAACTGTGACATATTTGAATGTTTGTTGCGGGTAAAGGACTGGAGAGTGCGTAAACTGTGACATATTTGAATATTAGTTGGGGGTAAAGGACTGCAGAGTGCGTAAACTGTGACATATTTGATTATTAGTTGGGGGTAAAGGACTGGTGAGTGCGTAAACTGTGACATATTTGAATATTAGTTGCGGGTAAAGGACTGGTGAGTGCGTAAACTGTGACATATTTGAATATTAGTTGCGGGTAAAGGACTGCAGAGTGCGTAAACTGTGACATATTTGAATATTAGTTGGGGGTTAAGGACTGGTGAGTGCGTAAACTGTGACATATTTGAATATTAGTTGCGGGTAAAGGACTGGTGAGTGCGTAAACTGTGACATATTTGAATATTAGTTGCGGGTAAAGGACTGGTGAGTGCGTAAACTGTGACATATTTGAATATTAGTTGCGGGTAAAGGACTGGAGAGTGAGGAATTTAGTTATTTATCGATCATCACTTTTTTTCCAATTTTTTATTTTAGCATCACCAAAACGCCACGTTGCCAAAAGAAATTCGTCATGCAGAGGTTTTCTATTGAAGAATTATCCACACTAGTTTTTCAGAAAAATTCCCGAAAGACAATGCTGTGAACATATTCTATTGTCATGCTTCTCATTCTTGTTACTTCTAAATAACGTTGAAAAAACTTGCCCAAGAAGAATAATGGATAGTAATTAGCATTTCTGAGTATTTGGTTGCTGATAAGCTTGGATGCCATTTTGAAAATAATTCAGTCAGTTTGGTTTTGGGAAAGAGTAGCGAACGTTATCGATGGTTAGTACGAAGAAGCTTAATAATACAGGGTGGTCCCAAGTCTTTGCGTACATTTTAACGTTATTAACTTTAGATGTACAAATGTAAAAACCAAGCAGTAAATATTATTTAAAAGCCCAACTATCAAAGGTTTTTATATAATAATTTCATTATTACCGCGCTTATTACTTCTATTTATTTTGCTGATTCTTTGAGGGATAAAAAACTGACAACGGTTGAGGGAAAGGTTAATTGCGTGTTGTGGCTGACAGAATTGCAGTCAGTAACAGGAAGTTCACATCTCGTTATTAGAAAAATGCACCAAAAAAATTGTTAATAAAAATGCGAAGAAACTGATTTAGAGAATGACAAAAAGAAAAAAACGATCTGGATGCCCCCAAACCAGTGAGGAGACTGTAACTGAAGATTGAAATTTAAACGGCTCTTTGACCTAATCAAATTGCATTTTGATAAAATCTTTGAAATTTGACTGGGCATACGCTCTTCACTATATGGTTGTATTATTTGTATTTGTTGAGTGTTCCATCTTCTGAACAGCGTCAGGACTTCAGGACCATCCCGTGTATTAGTCGGATGAAACGAAAATGTTCACGGAGAATGGTCGTTACTTGATTATGAAAAGCGAACTGAAGTACCTGGCCCAGAAAAATCTATCAATCCATTATCATGATATATAATACTAGATATATCAGATTATGGATGAGAGTACACCTGAGTACAGGGTATACTTACTTCTCAAATTTCAGTTTTTTTTGTATGTTCAATATTTACTAATGTGGACAACACCGCATACCTAGTTCCTGAAACCTAGACTTACCATATACCTAGTTCTACAAAACAATTTCCTTTAGCGTATCTATATTGATAAAGTTTTCAATTGTTTTTCAATGAAAGCTGATCGATTATATTCTTTGCAATTTTGAGTCATGATTTCGAATTGAGGTCATTTTCATTTCACGTGGGCATTGCAGATTTCGCAAGTACTAAGGTGTTGTCCAGAAACACAGGACATCTGCCTAAAATAAAAATATAGGTATTGAACGCGTCAGTTAACTAGGGACAGACAAAGTGAGTTATAGAGATGTTGGACACATCTAAAAACCACAATGAGGAATAGGAGAAAAAACGATAATAGGATCACTTCCATGAGACTAAGAATACATGAACAGATAAAACGATCGGCACCCAGAGCGTTTAACAAACTAACAAGAGTAAGGATTAGGCGAGATTGGATCAGACTAGAAACAAGACTTAAGCTGTACGAAATCCTTGTCAAACCAACCCTGCTCTACATCTATAGTATTTGAGGCTTAACTAATACCGACGAAGCCAGACTGGATGCTTGCCACAGAAAACATCTGAAAGGGCTTCTCAACATACGCAATACAAAGTAAATATCCGACAAAAAATATAAATTATATGCAAAGAACCTACAGTGAGTGCCAGAAGCATCCGATACATTTCAAAAACTTAATTTCAACATTCGTATACACCTTCAAAATTTACATAATTTGAAGCGGAGATTTCTGATTTTTGCACACAACATTTCAATGTTTAATTTGTTCCAATATTTATTTTTTGAATTTTGTATTTTTAAATCTTTGAATTCTATCAATTCTGAAAGTGTAAGAAGATGTTAAAATGGACTTTTCGAAATATATCGGATAGTTTTTCGCACTCACTGTACATCAGAAACCTTGAGAAGAGCTGGATTACTCAGACAGCACGACAACACCCTTACAAACAAAGCAATTAAATTCTATTTCAAACCAAAATCAGATAAAGGGAGACGCAGACGATGGCCAAGAACAACCCCGTCAGTAAAACTGAAAAGTGATCTAGACGAATCCGTCAACTCTGACCCCACGCTGGAAGATCACACATACAGGAACTAAAATAGACAGGTCGTGTTAATCACCCAACTGAAATCGTCTCACAACCAATGTCTTTTGGCAGCTTGCCGTGTTCGGGGTGATCAATTGATGGATTAGATAAAGGGAAGATTAATGAATAAGTTTCTCTTCTCGCATTTTGTTGGACAGAGGTAACTGAAAAGTCCGTTTCTGTTTGAACAAGCGTGAATGCTGCTGGACACCATGTGACCAATTTAGCATAGATTTATGTTGTAAATTGAACCCTTCCACTTATGTGGACCTAGTAAGGAGTAAGTGTTGAAATTTCCAATTGGTACAGCCTGTACGCGTGATGCATACGTACATACTAAGACAGTCATCTAAACCAACTTGAAAACTCAAATTATCTTTCTTGACAGTTTTGGTAGACAGTTTCTAACATAGAGAATGACCCCCAGGAATAAAGAGGACTAACCGGAGACTGAGGGTCGGCGAAGTGACTAATGAACAAAAATAAGTGATGTCCAGGCAGGGATAGCTTCACCTTACCCAGCGCAAGGGCGATTATGATACAATAATAACAAGAGAAAAAAAACAGATTCCTTTCAAAAACTGCGACATTGAACGTACATTTTAACAGCATTTGTCGACATTTATTTCTGTAATAAAACTATTTGGTTTCAATTGGGTTTCCATTGCGTTTAATCCCCGTTAAAAACGACCGGAACAGAAATAATGATCGCATCCAAAATAAGACGAAAAATATCGTCCAAAATGCAAAATGATTTGTTGGTATATGAAGTTATAAAAATATATACAGAGTGTATACTGAAGTTATAATCACTGTATGGTCTACTTTCTTTTTTCCTTTGTATTTTTTCATCTCAACAATTGAACTGAAAAAAAAAGTAACAATATGACGTAGCGAGACGTGAAAAATCAAAAAAATATCCCCCATTCTTTGACCACTCTCTACCTCATTTCTTTCCATCTTTATCCACGCCCTGGAGCGTTTAAAAAAGGAACGCTGTCTATCTCTCTTTGGGTCACTTTGTACCTTACAAGCACTGTTGACCGATTTGAAAATTGGTCTTAACACGAAATTTCCTCGTTCTCATAACTGTCCACTTTCGTAACAGTTGATAATAACGGGAAAATAAATCAATGCATCGATGACACAAAAATCAATGCTCAAATCTGATCAGGAAATGGAAAACAAACCATTTAATTGATTCTCAATGATCGATTATTTGGTTCGTGTAATTTTATTGATAATCGATTAATCAAATTGAATTTGGTCAGATTGTTGATACGTTGATAAGTGGTTTGTATTGGAGGATCGATATTCTGAGGGGGGTAAGGTTAATGATGTAAGAGAGTAACAGGGAAACAAGTTTGGGTGGCGATGGTCAGTGACCCTGAAGGGAAAATAACAGTTGATGAGGCAAGGGAGGTGAATAGATGGGGACAAATCGAGATTGATAAATGATACGAAGATTGATATAGATAGATAGATAGATAGATAGATAGATACGAACAGACTGAGGATGGATAAATATATAGAGATGAAGAGACACACAGAGGATAGATAGATCAGATTGGAAGGTTGAAATGAATGAACAAGTAGTGTATAGATGTGAACTAACAGATAGATAAATGGATACGGACGGACTATAGATGGACATATATATATATATATATATATATATATATATATATATATATATATATATGAACTATAAGATAGCTAGCTATGAACAGATTGAAATAGACAGATCGATTGCTCGATCGATTGATTCATAAATAGATAAAAAAAACTCCATGGTTTAACGTATGTTCGATTCTTGCATATATATATATATATATATATATATATATATATATATATAACTGTTTTTTTCAAATCCCTTAATCAGTTACGTGGTAAACAACTAATGATCCCAACAAGAGAAAATTTGTACATGCTACCATAATAACAAAGTATATGTAAGACAGAAAAAAACACTGAAGAAAATTACAAAAATTACATCAACAGATATTGGTAAATAAGTGACTGGAGTGACACGAATTTTTTTCTTAGTGAAGTAGAGAGAGAGAGAGAGAGAGAGAGAGAGAGAGAGGGAGGGAGAGAGACAGACAGACAGACAGACAGAGGGAGAGAGAGAGAGAGAGAGAGAGAGAGATAGATAGAAATGTACATGATGAAATAGCTGGATAGCTAGATTGGTAGATAGGTACGTATGAGCCTAATGAGATAGATTTCAGGTCAGCCCACATGTAATGTCCGAAAGTTTACCGATAGCTTGAACGATATTTTCGCTATTCAAAGTCATGATGACAGAACGATCTAACTAATCTAATTATCATCTTGACCCTCACAAAGATGGATGTATCCACGAGCTCATAAAACATGTAATGCTACTGGAAAACATAACTTCATGTTCATTTTCCTCACGTAGGTTCCGCGTTTGATTTAATCTATTTACCTTTGCCAACGAAATTGGAGAGGTACTTGTATTCGGTCGAGTCTGTCTCTCCGCCTGTTTATCTCTCTTTCCATCACATTTTACGTCTATCAACGGAGTTACAGAGGTTTATGTATTTGGTCGCATCTTTTCGTCGGTCTATCTTTCTGACCAAACGATATCCCCGAAAGAACTGAATGAATTTCAATAAAAAAATTTCCCGTTTTCTCCCACACAATTAGATTTACGCTGATGACTGTCCACACGATACATCAAAAAGTTCTCAATGGATTTTTATTCGGTGGTAGGTTGGATAGTGGGCCACAAGGTAGGTGACTCATTTTGGGGGTGGATTCATGCACAATTACTCCTCATACGTTGAAGTTATGTGTCTAAACCACATGATATCGTTAAGATTTCATGTCTGTCCACAATACATCTCCAAAAATTTTTGTGTTTGGACAATAGGCTACGAAAGAACTGATTAAAATTTAGGGTGGGTCTATTCACTAGTACCCCCCACCCCGGAAAGAAGCTGAGGTATGCGCTCTCTAAATACTCTTTAATACCAAAAGTTCTCATAGAATTCCAATCAAATTTTGTGGGAGGGTGGGAAATAGGGTGTAGAAGAAGTGTTCAAATTTCGGGGCGGATCCAAGATTTTTTTATTTTCTTTCATACATTCATGTATTCGATCATGACTGTTCACTCGATATCTCTGGAAGTTCTCAATGAATTTCGGTAAAATTTTGGGCAATAAGATACGAAAGAAGTGATCGCTTTTAGGAGCAGATCCATACACACTTAACCCCTTACGTCGAAGTTATATGTGCTCACCGCGTAATATCGCCAAAAGTTCATGTCTGCCCATGCGATATATCCAAAAGTTCTCAATGAAATTCCATTAAATTTTGTGGAAGGGTAGGGAATAGAATCTGGAATAAGTGATCAAATCTTGTGGCGGATCTACGCACCATTACCTCGCCTGATAATAGCGTTGGGAGAGGTATAGGCATTCTGTGTGCTTTGTAATTTCCGATATGAATTGTTACCTTATCTTCACGTTTAAGATCTTTTTTATCCAATGATACCGACATCGATTTTCATGGTGTTATTTCCGGATTCGGCATTCATTATTTCTGATATCTGTTTTGGCACGATATCTAACAATTCTCAATTTATCATTGATAGAAGATAATTATTGGCTTTCGGTTTTTTTTTTTCGCTGTTAATTGGTTTATCACTTAAAATAGCTGATCCGCCGTCCGGGTTTCATGACAAAGTTATCCAACATCAATTAAGAAAAACAAACACTTTCGGTTTAATTAAGCAGTGTCTTTCCTTGTCAATACACAGTGTGAGAATATCGTTAATTTAAGTAAGTGAGGTTAGAATCGAAGGTCTTTGAAATATTTTCTTTGACGATTGATCAATTCTGACGTCTAAACAGGACCAAAGTTAACCTCTTTAAGTAAGAACGATTTTAATGTATTATGATACAGCAAAATAGTGTTGGATAAATGGGTTCTTGTGAGATCACCGAAGTTAAGCTATGTCAAACTCAGTCATTATCCAGATTAGTAACCATCCTAGAATACCATGTACTGTCGGCATCAAGAAGATTGTTCTGTGCCCGTGTCTGCTGTTGAATAAGAGAGCATCTTGCCAAGCCATTACTGGACTATCCTTTCTCAAGCACACGTTGCATCATGGTGATACACGACAGTGCGCTCTCCTAGGAGTCCCCATATTCGTATCGAGTGGCAGAGATCACTAACTCAAAATTATATAACAAGCCTGACTGCTGCACGGTCGAATAGTACTGTTTTGTCATCTCTCCATGTGATGTTGAGCATGAGTCTCTCCTGTGCGCCTTGTATGGTTTTTCAATTTGAGGATCAATCTTCTGGTTAGGTTCCATGTTTCAGCTCCGTACGTGACTACGTTGCATAATGGGCGTTTCAAATTACCGAACCAACACGATGCACCAATTGCATTATAATGTGCTCGTAAAGCAGGTTCGATAGAAAAGTCCGTTGTGATTCGAGTGAATCGCGCAGAGAACAGCAACCACAAGAAAACAAGGTGCAACACGAAGTCACGAACCGGAAGAATTGGAAAACGAGAAGCGAAAAGTCCGAACAAGACCAGATGAGAGACAGAGGAGAAGATGTGTGAGTAGCCAGACATTCTCATCTTCCTTACGTAGTCTATCCGACTTTCCTTTTCCCTCAGTCCAAATCTCTCTCTCTATCTATCTATCTATCTTTCTCTCTCTCCTTAGTGAAGAGTCATTTACTTCTGACGAAACATCTTTTGCTGACGGCGAGCCGGCACATGCAAACTTCCAAAAGAGGCGACTGGCCTTAAGACAGGCACCTCTGCCCTAAAAGGACCTTCAACTTTCAAGTGGAAATTTCTCTACCCTTTCAAATCGGCCTGATTTCTTCCTTTGAGAATTCCAGAGAGATCCGTTGTCCTCGGTGGATGTGGCGGTCTACTCTCTTCAGCTCAGCATTTTCAACGTTAATCATTTTGTCTTTGTCCTCTAGATGTTTGTTGTACAAGACATTGATTTTACTGAAGTTCATCTGAAGACGATTCAGTTAATTATTTGGAGATCATGAAGGTTATTCGATACAAAGGAATGGCTGGCGGAGGTAGTCTTCAAGCGAGGATCAAATAAAAATAAAAATTTTTAGTCTTTTAATTTCAATTGAATTCCCTAATGGGAAATTATGTTGGCTAAACGGGCTCAAATTCAGGTTAAGGCAGTTGTATTCACTTTGCAGTGACGACCTTTCAGAAAGTATAAAACCAAGCCTCCTGAAGTCAAGTTAATGATTACTTTCTACTTGTGGTACCAAATAAGCTAGCACAAACTGTTGAATGCTATTTGGAAAAGAAGCAGCTGCAACCAAGTAACCCCTAATACCATGAAGGACTCAGAATGTTGTACCTTGACGATCTAGTAGGTGAGGGGATAATTTGATCTGATTTGAATCAAGCTTTCCGATTCCAGAATATTCCGGATTTAGTTTTCTGGTCAAAGTTTAAAGCTCTTATTCTAAATCAGCCTCTAATCAAAACTTCGTTATTCCAATTCCAAAAGTTGTTTTCCCCGAAATACTCATTCTTTCACTCCTGTATTTAGAAGTGTGGGTGACATAACTTATAGCAGCGCAGAAAATGAAATCAGCGAACCAAGTTCAAACTCTGGCTGTAACAGATTGCGTTCACTTTGCACTAATGTCCCTGGGAAATTAATGAATAAATCTTCTCTCCTCAACCTTATCGGCAACCAGTCTAGGAGACGGACAACTCTTAATTCAACTAGGGTAATTCCACATCTCGTCTAGTGTCGTGGAAGGCTGCGAACAGACTATAGAGAACGTTTTCCCGAAATGTCTAGATAACGGTAAACCATCAATGAGCCTAGCAAGCCGGAATTGGATATCAATAAATTATTCAAGTGAAATAGAGGAGAGTAAAAACGGGTGGACGAAATAACGTTTCCACCTCTCCACGGCACCCCGAGTACGAGTGGAAGATTTGATAACCAAAAGTTCAATAAAGCGTCCACCATGGAGTTTAAATTCCACTATTGCCATATCAAGTGATCCGGAGTAAAAGATAATTTTAGGTGAGAAACATCCTATCTAGGATCACCTTCCTGTCAAGTTTCAAATAAATCTTACCTAGAACAGCTGAAAAAAATCGATTTCAAAGCATAAAGTTTAAACGCCATTATTGCCATATCACGTGGCCCTTAGTGGAAGATTTTTCCTGTCTAGAAGCATCTTATCTATGGAAACCTTTTTACCAAGCTTCAAGTAAATCTTACTTAAAATAGTTAAAAAACAACATGGGTACAGACTGACCGATCAACAGACGAACAGAGCCTCTTATAGAGAGGCGAGAACGACTGTGAAAATTAATTAACCGATAAAAAAATTAGCCTCTATATCTAATATTAAGTCTCCCAATGAAACTCAGACATGAACCGCCTTGTTTTCGAACATTAAACAATTTTATAGCATTTTATATCAATGTGAAGGATTGATTATCTAATCACTTTGATGTTCAACGTGTCTGTTTGATGGCAAAATTGAGTTTCATGAAAGTTTATGTGAACAGAAACAAAATGAACAACTTTCATTATTTTAAACCAGTGTAATCCAAACTTCTTTGGCCGCGACCCAGAACACAGATTTTTTTTTGTCTGGTGACCCTCAGATTGGAAATATAATTTCAGTGTTTCGTGATTTAATTTTATCCAGCAAATTTTACTTCGATTTGTAAATCAAGTACAAATATTACGTGTGAACACATTGGAATGCGACAGAACTTCTCACGTATTTATAGATGCCTTATTATTCACAGTTATTTTGGCGATGTGAGTTTGAGTCTCAGGGAAAATCTTTTTTTTTTCCAATTTCCGCTCAACCGTATTGAATCATTACCGTAGATTAACGGCTTGAGTGGAGTTGCAATAAAACAGTATCAGAAAAATGAGGATTAAGGTAAATAGTTTTCAAGAATTATTATTAATTATTTCGTTTTTTATTTTTAAAATTTTATATTATCGTCCGGTTGGGTCTAGATAGCTCAATTGGTAGAGTAAACCGAGGTAAACAGTGCTCCCCCGTGGGATATTCAGGTTCGAATTCCATCTGAAGCTTATTCTTCATTTTCTGTTCAAACGTTACAAACTCATTGCCGGATGGAAATCGGTATGAGTAAAAGTTGTGATAAAAAGCAATCAATAAATTAAAATGAAGCTGAAAAAATCCGTCATAAGAATTTAAAATAATGAATGTTTCCGCTGTTCCAAAGTTTTAATGACGTTTTGTATTCTGAAATTGTGATTTTTCACTCTTGATATTTGAAAAATATCATTTCATTTTTCTCTTTTCAATTGAGAAAAATGTTGTCATCTTATTTTTTCAAATCATTCTGCGACCCTCAGTAGCATAATGGCAACCCCCAGGACTTTGCTTGAAACCCTTATTTGGTAGACAGCATAGATTTGGAAATCACTGTTTTAGAGCGATTAGAAAATAATAAAATAAGAATAAGCATGAATAATGTTTGACACAAAAAAGTGATCAATTTAGCATAAACTTACATTGCAAATTGAACTCTGCGCTAACGTTTTCTTGACATAATAAGGAGTAAATGTTGAAAATATCAGCCCTCTTGTTCCATTGAGTGGCTTGTAGGCGTCTTATAGACAAATACGAAGTCCCGATTTCTATTTCATGCCACATCTTACTACTGATCATTGCAAGTCTCAAGTCTGGTCGAGACCAGAACTTTATACGTACGAGTTTTTATGACCATCGCCTGGGTAGGGATACCTTCACCCTAATCGCACAGTCTATAGTATACTCAACAAGCTGCCGTGTGGGATTTTTCTTAAGGAAGAGATTTCCAAACTCATCGTGCACACCGGGTATTCAACCTCGAACAGTCTGCGAATGTGGCAGGCACGTTAACCATTACATTATCCCAACTGACCAGCAAGGCCGACCAAAACTGAAGGAACTGATTTAACTATTTTGGTTGACGGTTTTCAAGAATTGGTTTTGATTCGTGTATTTTAATTAGTATCTCTTTTATCAATAAACTAATGCAATAAGGATGGGACCGACCAAAAGGACCTGCAATATGAGTAGTCGACCGGACTGAAAAGTGCTGGGGGCGCCTGTAATGTGTTGGACCTTCCAAATACAAAAAGAAAAATAGGAAAAAGAATGAACGAAACAAAACAAAAACATACCAAATAAAAAAAATCCCCGAGGTGGAGTCAGATTTTTCGGGATTATCTGATTGTTGCAATGAAACTAAGAGAAACAATAGGCAAAGGAAAATCTCATGACCAGTGACAATTAAATAAGACTAGCATACAGTAAGCAGTACGGATCAGTACTAAGGGGTATAGAACTATTTTACTTCGTAATTTATTTTTAATAATTCGAGTATTCTACTTATTTTTTCAAGTACCAGCTCAACATTAAACATTTCGTTCATTCACTTTCACTATTTTCTTTTCTTTCCTTTCAGTGTCAAACATCCAGCGATTCTATGTGAATTATTTTTATCAGCTATTTTAATCTCTTTCACATGGATCAATCGATTAGTTTTTAAGAGGGATAGGACTAAACAGAAGTTCAGCTTCTCCGGGGTGCCAGAACATGAGAGACGACCCCCAGCAAAAAATAGTCTCACTGCCAACGGCTTGTGGAGAATCATAACGTTAACCCTTGATCTGCGAATGGGTATATGTGTGGATTGATTGATAGATAGACAGCTGTATTCCCAATAATATTCTATTCTTTCTCTCTCTCTCTTTTCCTTTTCTCACTCTTCATACTGATCAACATCTCACGCCCCTCTTTCTCTCACAAGCCTTCTCTCTCTCCCAGACACGAAGATTTTCTGTGTTTTCCCCTCTCTCTTCCACTCGCAGTCTCTCTCTATCTCTACCCCCTCTCTTATCATGCATTCCCACTTATATATATATATATATATATATATATATATATATATATATATATATATATATATATATATATATTCTCGAAAGCTTTACAGCTTTAAACAATGAAAATGAAAAAAGAACTTTTTCAAAAATATGTTTGTATCACCCAAGTCACTTATTTCCCGACATCTTTTCATATAATTTTCTTCGGTGTTTTTTTTTCCTGTTTTACATATTCTTTGTTAATGTCCCATGATGTGATATTTTTTTAGTTTCTTGGAGTATTGAATTCAAGTCACTGTAGAAGTTATTTATCTCCTCGCCGGTTGATTTTGAAGTACGAGCGTAAACTTTAATCATGTTCAGTTTGTACCTCTTTGAGAGCTGTACAGTTACAATGGCTACACGGTCTGAGATGGCTTTGAATCCCACAACATTGTCTTGATTTTTTTTAATGAATTAGAAAGTCTACTGCCTTGTTTGACCTTTTTCTTTCCGTAGTTGTATAGAAGATATTTAGAGATTAGTTCGATTAATTCTTTCCCGGGTTTTTTCATTTCGCTATTACCGATAATGTCCAATTTGATGTTTTTGATTTCATGTTCCAGATCAGTTAGGTTCATGTCCATGGAGAGTTTCAAGGCGTTGTAGGTTTTCATGTATTTTGTTGTTCCCTTAGTGATTTTCTTCTTTGCTTTTGATAACCTTATTCCAGATATCAAAAAGTTACTCGATATCAGATCGAGCATTATATAATGGAAATTTCAGATCAAAATTTTGCCAGTAACTACGTGTCAGACTACGGACTTACCGATTCACCTTCGTACGCGCGTCATATTCTTCTTTGGGGAGGCGTTCGTCGGGAGGAAGACGGTTCAGAAAATACGCAGGGGAAATTCAGAAAGTGGAAGCATAAAGAGAAAAAAATGAATCGTATATAATAGCATGCCGGGTGATCAATTAAAATATTGGAAAAAAGGGGATCAACACGTGTTACTTCTCTTGCCTTTTGTTTGGCATAATCACTAAAAAGTCTGAATAAAAACAAGTGGGTACAAAATACTGGCCCATTCATCATAAACTTATATTGCAAACTGAATTCTCTTCTAAAACCCATTTAGGAGTTTAAAAAATTGTTTACCATAAGAAATAAATGTTGAAAGTATCAGCCCTCTAGCTCTCATTGGTGCAGCCTGTACGCGTGACATGTGCATCGTCGACCTGCTAGCAAAAGTCAGCCGGAGCAACTTAAACACTGAGATAAACCTATGTTGACTGCTTTAGTGGACGGTTCGTAATAAGAGCCGTGTCTGTCACACAGTATCAGTAACAGACATCAGCCGATCGTGTTGTTGTAAACATAACTATCAGGAAAGAGACAAGTCCTGGACTAGTATAGTCAGTCAAGGGGAAGGTTGGGAGAGAGAGAGAGAGAGAGAGAGTATTGTAAACGTGTATATGTTTGTGTGTATGAGAGAGGGAAATGTGCATCTGCACGAGCGAAAGAGAGAGAGAGAGAGAGAGTATGCATGTGTGTGTGAGAAATGCAGTTTGATTGAAAGAGAGAGATAGACAGTGTGTGAGAGAGAGAGAGAGAATGTATGTGTGTGAAGAAGAAAGAGTGTATGAATGTATGAGAAAAATGTGCACACTTGCAAGAGAGAGAGAGAGAGAGAGAGAGAGAGAGAGAGAGAGAGGGAGGCAGACACTAATCTGCACCGGAAGTGACCACTCAGCCTCGTTTCGGACAAGTGGATATTAGACTCAATACTATTTTTACACGGTTCACTTTTCGTATCGCCCCCTCCCCGCCTAACTCGACCCCCACACCAACTAGCACCAACAATCAAAGCCTTACTCACCAAAGAACCAGACTCCTGGCAACTTTACAAGGAAATGTACCATTCTAAAAGTAATTTCTCTATTCTTTTAGTGCATTGGTCTTGAAACTTTGGAAGCTCAAGGGTCCCTTCTATAAAGGAAATATTCCGTTGGACCACCATTTTTACCTTTCTGTTTTTAGACAATAATCAATGAACTTCAATAATAAACAATTTTTGATCTTTAAAAATCGCATTTATTTGAATTCTAATACACAGTACATGGCCAGCTCTCTTCGAGGTCTGTCCAGAAAGTATCCATCCATTTCGAATAACCCCAGAACCGGTTACACAACCTTGTTCTAACTTAGCAGTCAGTCAGAGAGGATGTAGCTGCGCATGTGTGAACCTGTGGAGTTACTCAGTCGGTAGTGAGACGCCATTCAAGGACCTTATGTGATCGTCGGATTTATAATGACTGTGATGGCCGACCGTTTCATGACCCTTTTCTGGCAAAACATTGCATCACCCGGGTCTGTCACCCCCTTACTACCCAGGTTTAGTTCCCTGTGACCTCTGACCTTTCCCCAAAGTTTTTAAACCATGTACGAGATTAAGGAGCCAACTAGTTAGATGATGGACTGATTATATCATGATTGAGGACTTCGAAGACTGATTTGAAAAGCAAAAGGGACGCTGGAATAAGTGCGTGAAGTCCCTAGGGGAATACTTTGAAGTGGACTAAGACACCATTGCCCATAGGTTGGCTAATTTTTTCGTTATTATCAGATGGCTAGATACTTCCCGGACAGTCCTCTCACACTGTTTTGTCAACCTGAAATCTCAATTCACTTGACATAACTATTTGCTTCTTGTCACAGAGGATCCGATGAGCGATAAGGCTGGAGAGTTTATTTCGGTTAGAGTCTTCATCTTTTCTTTTTATACTTGTCTCAACTTGTCGACTGGTGTGTTTTCCTGTTATCTTTAGGTTACGCGATCTCGAGCCGAGGTTCTTCATGATAAACATTCAAACGATTTTTTCCCGAATTAGAAGCGACAAAATCGATAGCCCAGCGTTTGAAAAGAAAAAGAAAATTAGATGTGTTTGTACTGTCGACTATTTTATGAATCATGACTACCGACATATATGTGCGTATACGTATGTATGTGTGTTTAAACATGCACACACGTATTGAGATAGATAGATAGAGTGAATGTGTGTGTGTGTGTGTGTGTGTGTGAGAGAGAGAGAGAGAGAGAGAGAGAGAGAGAGAGAGAGAGAGAGAGAGAGAGAGAGAGAGAGATGCCGTGTACGATTTTAGGAAGTATTTTAAAGTATTAACCCTCTGAGTTTAAAGTCGTGTGTTTGGCTTGACAACATTGTTCCCCTTTCTGTTTACACTTGGCTTCGAATTAAATGCCGAGTATTCCATTTGATTCTATCAATAAATTAATTTTTTTAATGTAAGTATTCGTGTTCCAGAAATCTCTTCAAAATGACCTGAGGATGTTGTGGATAGATATTGAAATATCAACTTGGACTCTCGTCGATAATTTTGAGAAGAGTCGTTAACATTCACCCAAAGAACTTTTTGGACCATTGAATTCAATATTCCTTTTTGTTATTTGTATGTGATTAATATCCAAAGAGATTTTCGGACGATTGAACTGTTTCTTGTTGTTTGTGTTAACACGATGTTTCGGCCAATTCATTTTATGGCCTTCTTCAGGTTTGCTATCCGTGATATAGTAAACAGAATTGTTCCGATGGTAGCAACGCTATAACGTTTGATTCTGGTAGTATATTTTTCTATTAGGCCTGGATGTGGCTTCCGCTACTCAACAGAGACAATTAAGGTGTGGAAGTCCCGACCTGACAAGGAAAGAAAAAGATATTGATTGAATGCTACACTAAGGAGTTGCTACAATTGGAATCTGTTTACCACCATCACATTCGGATAGCACACCTGAAGAAGGTCGTAGAATGAATCGACTGAATTCAGTTGGCCGGAGAAACTCTTTGAAAATAGTATTTCTTCTCGTTAGTAAAAACGTTTGCAAGTTACAGATGTTTTTCGGTTCGTTTCTTTGCTACTCAAAAAATTTCACTCTCTCTTCCTGTTGAGCAGCGAACGTCACACGAATTGGAAGCCACACAGCTTTGACTCATAGTCAGTTCTCTCATTCTCCATCATGTTTCGCTCTCCAGATATGATCTGCCATACCAGATTTTTTCACTTCGCCTTTGGATGTGGCTCGTCTATATTCTTCAAGTCTTACTTCAAATGAACGACTGGTCTCTCCTTTATATTCTTTTCCGAAATTACATAGAAGAAACTCTCGTTTATCAAACGAACTTTGATTACCTAAGAGCCTGTATTTGATAGATACTTTCAAATTTTGTGGCTTCATACATTTGCCTGGTCTCATATTCTCCAAACCAAGGTCATACTCAGGAAAATCAATAAGTCCAAAGCCCAATAATAAAAGAAAAAAAAATTATTTTTCAGCATAATCCCATTTCTTATCAATGCACTTAATTCAGGGGTCAATGATAATCACATCGATCGAACATTATACAATGAAAATTTCAGATTGAAAATCCACAAATAACTAGGTGTCAGGCTGCTTGTATTCTAAATGCACTTACCGACTGGTATATTCTCGTCTCGTTGTAGATAGATACCAGCAGGTGACCCGTCATATGACAGTGTTTTCTTTTTCACAATTGATATTATGCTATATTTTTGCAATTAAAACCAGAACTAAAATTTCCAAGAATATATGTGAATTATTGCAATGGGTTTTAAAATGCTTCATTCAAATAGTCCGTCATCATTTTCTTCCTAATAACAATAGAAAACCCATCTCCACACTTCATATAGAGAGACTCTAAAAACAGTCTAAAACCAGCTTTAAATGCGTAGAAATTGCCCTTTCTTCTTTTTATACCTTTCTATTTGGAAATATTTCGGAGTTACGCTTATTAAATATAAAAGCTGTATCTGGTCTACAATCTTAGACACGAACAAAAACATACGTGATATGTTTTGTACGTTATGAACCAACGGACGCTAGTTTTTATGTGCATTGAACTCTCATTGTAACGGTATCCGTTCTAACTGCATTAATAAGACACATGCGTTCTAACGGCACGTTTATTTTTATATTCAAGCAAAACTGTTGCTGGGGATAAGTTTTCAGCTACAACAAATGAAGATCTCAGTGCATTATTTTAAACTTTTGTTTTTTCATTTTATTTGCCGACCTATAACCCATAGATGGGGCATTAGTCTGTGAAAGGGTGATAAAAAAGCCATTTTTGTCTGAGCTTTTTGGTTTCCTACAAAAAATACAATGTGTGTAAAATCCACCCGTTACAACGGCAATTTTTTTTTAATAACGGCACCTAACTTTCCCTGGGATGTCGTAATAAAGAGAGTCTACTGTGTATACCGTATTTACCGGCATATAACTCGACTTTTCAAGCATCAGATATTTTCCCCAATGGATCATATTATCCTGTCTAAACCCTACGAACTGGACATTCTGATGGACAAAATAATGTCTTTTTTCGGAGGGTCGACTTATCCAGGGAATATCGAACTAAACTTGATTTAATACCTTAGTTTTTAGTCGACTTATATACCGGAACTTTGGGTGCAAAGAAGTAATTTAATGTTCAAAATCAGAGCCACAATTATAGTGTAGAATTATACTCGCGTGTAGAAAACGAACATATAATATACTGATTCATCTCCAAAGAGTGTGGGCGTCACATGATATTCGATATAGCATTGTACTCAAGTAAATACAGTCGACATTGCTATTTTGTTTCGATAGTTAATTGACAGAGCGTTACGGTCGAATTCCTTTCTCCCATAAAAGTTTAGAGCTTTCTAAAAAAAGAATCCCGAAAACATCTATTCTATTTATTTTCAGTGTCCAGGACGACAGACGTGAAATTTCCGGAAGGTTTCAAATGTTTATAACCCTTGCGGCGACGCCATTTTATCGGCTTGATGGACAGTTTGACCAGGCTGCGTGCCAAACCTTCACACTGCTCCCTTGCAGCCACCTGAAATAGCATTCTTGCTTTGTTCTCTTTATTCATTCATTCATTTCTTGACGCTAGCAGCCAGGCTGGCCAGAGGGTTCGGCTTCCGCTATCGAGCGTAGTGGAGAGATTGGTCACCTCTTTGGAGGATTAACGAGATCTCCACCGGGAGCCCTCAACATGATCCCAAGCTGAATACAACACCTGGTATACCCAGTTAGTCACCCGTCTATATACTGACCAGGCTCAACGTTGCTTAACTCTGGTTATCGTGCGAGGACCCGTGTGTGCAACGTGATTTGGCCGTTGTCCCCTGTTAAAAAGCCATGTTCAAATTGGTCTATAATGCAAACCCGTTTCTGTCCCGACGCCAGTGACCTCGCTTCTCAATGATCGATCGTCTTCCTCACGGGATGATTGCCCTGAACTGATGAAGTCCTCAAGAACTGAATTGAAACGGCTGGCGACAGGATACGGCCCATTATAAAGTTGACAAGAAAGAAAAAGCTAGACGTCTGTTTAAAATCTAAAACAAGCTATTCATTTGTAAAGATGAAAACGTTCGATGACGTCGTCTCCTGATCGGTAGGTTGATCTTGGCTGCTGTGGACTCAGGGAGAGTACAGATCTTTTTCTCCCAAATCTAGGGTTATTTGTTACGAATTTTATCAGAAAAAGCAAGACATTTTGGTCCACTCATCTATTCGCAACCACTCATTCTGATTGGGCGAAATTAAATACCACTAATTTCAACAGCCAATCAAATTCACTGAAACCAGTGGAAAATTTTGAGTTCAAAATATCCCAAATCATATAATGTCCAAATATCCGGAAAAAAAAACAAACCCCAAACAAACCAATCCATGATCAACTTTCTTCCCTGTCTTAGCTGACTTGATATCGTTTGGTTATCACTTATCAATATCGCCCAAGAAGAGGTCAAAGACCATTTTGCACTGAAGCTGAAAAATATCCACAATCCCAAATATTTTATAGACTGAGCCAATAGGAAAAAAAACTATGCGTCAACAGCTTCTATGTGCAAGGGTGGCCTTTTTCATATCACCTCTTTTTCAAATCATTTTTTTTCGTTTGAGAGCAATTCGACTGCCAAAACACAAATTTCAAAACATAAATCTGAAAAAATATTTCTCTCTTTTCTCTCTACGCTTCATATCAAAATTCAGTCCCTCACAATTATTTTTCACTAACCGATACAGACCAAAACTGACCGACATCGTGTAGCAGTACTATTTATATTGTCATTTTGCCAGGAACATCGACAGATATTTACACCGTTTGGATTTGTAGAGTTTATAATAACATAAATGACTACCAGAAAGAGATAAAACCTAAATAGTTCACATTCAAAAGGTGTATGAGTGTCTACTTTCTCTTTCAGTTTCGTAAGTCCATTTTTTTTGCGTATTGAAGCTACAGATTTCACTCGCTACCTGTAAACACAGCATGTCTCTAAAAACTCGTTGTAAGCCGAATTGTCGCAAAGCGACGTAATTCAGAAACTGGTTTGTTCTCCTGCGATAAGTTTGTTATGATAAAAAAAGTCTTTATGATCAAAACACCAGTGGAAGAAACCAGGACATTGCTGCCTAAGATTCAATGATCTACCACTGAGCCATGAGCTCAATTGCCTGAAAGGTCATAAGGAAAGAACATTTTGAGAAATAGAAATATCAGTCGGTAGAAAAGAGAATAAAGAACCTGTGTTGGAGATTTTGTACTTCTTCCTCTTATTCTTGCGTAATTCCAGGTATGGATAGCCTAGCGTTTTTGCATACATTTTTTGTGGGGAATGTCGAGAAATAATGTGGATCTTAAGGAATGGAAATTCTGTCACAGAATCACCCATACCGAATACATTAGTAATATTCTACGACTTTCAAATATTGATACTATGATCAATCATGACACCACTCCAAGAAAATGCATTTTACTTTCAGGATAGAAACCAGACTCAGAACTATTCGTCACCTTGCTTGCAAGTATCTTCAAATCGGATTTGAAAACATTCTTCCTTTGCATATATTTTTGTGTTAACTCTTTCGAGTCTCCTAAGATATATATTCCAAGGTATCTATGGCTGCTAGGATAATTATGTACTGTAGATTTCTTTTAAAGCCTCACCGGGCATTTTAATCGAAAAATTAGGCACCAAATGGGTTCGTCTTGAAACGGATAATGTTGGGGTATATTTGTCCTGTGGATATCTTTTAGAGGTCGAGAGTAACTTTATAATGTAAGCATGAGGGACCTCAATAAGTTAGTCTTGAAAGAGTCAATATATAAGTATATTTTTCGTGGATATCTTTTAGAAATCTAGCAGGACAATTTAATTATGACATTAGGCACCTTGATTGGTTAGTCTTGGAAGGGTTGATGTAGGGATATATATATATATATATATATATATATATATATATATATATATATATATATATATATATATATATATATATATATACATATATACGTCCTGTAGATCTCTTTCAGAAGTAGGGGACATTTTGATCAAGTCATTAAGTACCTCAACGGGTTAGTCTTGAAAGGGTAATTGTTGGGATATATTTGTCCCGTAGATATCTTTTAGGAGTCTAGAGGGACATTTTTATTTATTCGTAAGCACATCGACACTGTACTGCCAAAATCATTGTGTATTTTTCAAAATTGACTGTTTTCATCATTATATGAAGATTACAGTGTAGAATACTAGAACGAATGCAGAATCCCAAAGGCATGAAAACACGTATTACTGTTCACATTTTTGTAGTTCAAAATAAAATCGAAGTCAATTTTGAAAAAAGAGTGCACAATTATTTTTTCAGTAATCTTTAGAGCGTTAGCTGATATGGTTAAGAATTATTGATTCGATAAGTCGAACGCCACTGGTTCTGCTTCGGGGAAGTGAATAATACTGTCCAATGTACAAAAGAAATATCGGTTAGAAAAAAGGCGAAAAACTTGTGTTGGAGATTTTGTATTTCTTTGCTATTTCGTATTCTTCACTGGATAATCTTCTCATTCTCATATAATTTTAAGATATAGTCTTGAAGGAAATAAAATGATCACTTTTTGTCTTTGAGAATTCAATTTACGGTTTATCGTGAGGAAATTGAATACAATGCAATAACCGAAAATCAGAAAATCGAATCTCACTTCCGATGGGAAATTATGTCGTCATAATCGATCTAAACTTTAGAATTGAATATCGTTCGCCATTCTTATCGATCCTGGCCAACTCAAATTTAAAGAGGAAAAGATCAGAGTTCAACTTCCGTCTAACTGGTTTCCAGGTGTGCTTCATTTTTCTATTAAACGAATTCCTCGTGGAAATCAGTGTTTACGATCTGATCATGGCCACTCTGATTTCTGGTAATGTCAATCAGAGATGGAATTACGATGAGAACTGAACTATTAAGGATGGTAGAGTTTACTTGCCGAGGTTGATACGAGTCACAGTTTATGGGAGTAACTACTTTCAGCTATTACTACTTGGGCGAGGAAGATAGTTATGGGAGATTGTCAATAAAGAGGTATTTTGTCAAGGTATTCTCTGTACACTGTTAGAGGTCAGATGAAGTAGATGATACGTCTGTGCTTTAGTCCATGGGAAATTTGGATCAATATATGATCTCTTTGTACTTTTGTTCCTTTGTGGTTGAGTTTCAGATGGAGTGTGTGACAGTAATTAGTACGCTTGCCTGTGTGTTTTCTTCTATCTTTTTTGTGCTTATCTATGTTTGTGTGTTCTCAAAGGGTCAGCGTATGTTTGTGTGTTCGTGTGACCAGTATGTCACATTGCCTATGCAAACCCTCTTCCCACAGTTATTGTGCGTGTGTGTGTTATAAGTATGCTTGTCTGTCTATGTGAGATTTCTTCTTAAAGGGACTGCGTTTTCTATCCAACTCCTTGCATTTGTACACGATAATTTTCTATTTCGATACGATTTCGTTCCTAAATCCGTGAATTTTGTGTTACTGCTAGTTGGAAGAAGCCAGTCTTTGAGATATCGTTTTGTATTCGGGTAAGAGAGCAGCTTCGACGCATTTACTAAATGTGGAGTCGTATATGCTTACCGACAACACTAAATATGCAGAATGACGTTGCATATTATTTTCTAGAGAGTGATATATATATATATATATATATATATATATATATATATATATATGGATAAATAGTTAGATAAAGAGATAGAGAAAGGGAGATAAATCAGTGATAGGTATGAAAAAGTATCGCCTGCAGCAAGACTGGAACCTGTAACCAATCGGCACTTATCAATGGTGTCTATCTTCGTGCCTATGATTAAATTAATGCCTGGGTTGCGTAAAGGTAGGCAATGACGGGTTATCGACTCCCTGGCCCCTAGACTGAGCTTTAGTAAGACCCCCTGATCTTGTCCCCTACTCCACTTTTTCCTGAATAGAATAAGGTGACATTAAATAACTTATACTGTTTTACTTTGAATACTGTATTACATACTGCCGTAATAAGCTCTAAAAGCAATTAAATAACTGTAGACACTAAATACAGTTCTATCTTTTTTTCCTTATATGTGTGTGTATTTCCGTGTTTGTTTGTGTGATCCAGCACTGCTGGCCATACCATTTTGTCTACTGACTTGATAATAGGTACTATTACTCCACTAGATTTTGAAGAAAAAAAGAAGCCTTTTGGTGCCTTATTCTGGTGTGTTTATTGATAATATCTAGATTTTCCAGAATTTAGATATTTGTGGTTTCTTTTACTTTATTTTAGATGTTCTCAAGTGGAAAACGCTGGTGATGCCATGAATAGGATTTATTAGAACCGTATTCATTATTCAATGGATTTTTTTTCATGACTTCAAATTTTAACGGTACAGTTGTTCAATTCTTTACTGTGATGGCGAGTACTTCTAAATGTTAATTTGTTTGGAGCTTAATATAGAAAACGGAATAGTATTTATGATATTCTAGGTACGAAAGAAGAAAGAAAACATTTTAATGTTGCTGAACAATCCAAAACGAGGCTTGCAAACGATTTGACTATTCAACAAGTCGTTCTTAAATAATAACAAAATTACCGTATATGCCGTTATATAAGACGGGCATTCAATTGAAAGAGATGTGCGTCCAATGCACTAATATTATGACTAGAATCGTCTACCAAAGCTTGGTATGGAGAATTAAGAGGCTTGGATGAGTTGCGGTGAGCGGTAGTCCTTTAAATACCCTTGTAAATCATTCGTCTTATAGTCCAGAATATACGGTAAGAAAAAATGAAGCATTCCATAAAGACGCGAATATTTTTTATAAAACTTTTAAAAATATATCTTTAATAAAGCGAAAAGAAGAATGGCTTGACATAATGAAAACTTTTGTAAATTTGATGAGGTTCTGAATTGTAACCAAATATTTTGCAATCGGGTTCAAGAATTTTCTTTACTTTCTGCAGTTGCTCCGGGTCAATTTGCTGAAAAGCTTCAATCAGGGCGTTTTCTCGATTTTTGAGCCTCTTTTCTCTAGGACCCGATCGCGCATGCGCGTCCAACAGGGACTGGCTGAAATCAGCCAGCGAGATAAAAGGAGACGGTTTCGGCGAGTAAGGAAACGGAATATCTTTACTAAGGATTCCTCGGATCTGCATTTTTTTCCAAATCCGAAGCAGAGCTTCCTTGAACGGCATACACTTCACCACAGCATGTCGCATGGCGTAGAGATTGTCTACTGCGTCGGTCAAGGCGTCGACCTCACTGTCTTTATGGAAATCCGGAAAGTGAATCAACGAGTCCAGACCGAGCTTATCCAGAATGTACAAAGTGTCGTTTCTAAAGGTTTCCAGTTTCCCGATGATGTCGTATTTGATTTGGCACGGCCGGCAGTGATCGTAGCTGGGGGTGAAGTGACCGTTGCGATGCCGATCGTATTTTTGGGAATCGATGAAGTAATCGATGAATTCGGAGAACGTGACGTCATGTCCACATTTCAGGCTGTGATTGGTCGGGTTGGTACGGAAGTATCGGACGATATAAGCACCAATGTACTTCCAGTAAAGAGAGTTAGGAGAAAAGAGTTTGTCGACATAACCCGACAGCAAGCGGGCGTACGGCTCCCGGACGAAAAGGAACTTTGTAGAATTTTCCAGAAGAACATGGATCCTGTCAAAGGAAACCTTTTGCAGAGTCTTGAAGTGAGCGTGGGCTTCGATTCCCCGGATGTCGAAGGGATTCTTCGTCTTCCGGTAGCCGATCAGGATCTGAATGACGCGTTTCCAGAAAGTGGAGCCTATTTTTTCAATCGCACAGTAGATAAAATTGTGAGTTCGATCCACGATGAGGCGAGTCTTTACATCTGTTTCCGTATTGTTTCCAATGTAGGTCTCTTCATCCCCTCTGCATGCTTCTAAAAGTCGCTGGCGGCGTTCCTGATACTTCAAATCTCTCTCCAAGTCCCTTGACCCCTCCATCATGGAACTGAACTGTTTCTGGTGAAAGTGAAAAACAAAAACATAACAAAACAAAATCAGTAGCTGGAGATTACATTTAATGCAAAATTTCGATAAATATTGGGGTGTATTGCGTATTGGGTGGATAGCGTTGGGCTAGCACACCAGCTCCATAATTAATCGTTCGATTAATGGAGACAGAATCATTGCCCTGTGGGTCGTGCGACATAGGAGCAACTGAGCTACGATTGGTTGAAGACAATTGGTCTGGTGCCATTTAAAGATTAAAAATCTTTATCTAAAACTGTTTTCAAATCACATTTAAATCTCTATCGAATGGCAGAACTACAAACCTTAATAATTTCAGACGAATGTCTGAACGGATAAACTCTGTCAGTTGCTTTGGTCTACTTACTTGGAATTCGGAAATTTTTGCAAATTTCTCTAATCTGTCGGGTTTCATCCGCTCTTTGTCAACTGAAAAGAATAAGAAATCATTATGAAATTACTTTACACACACACACACACACACACACACACACACACACACATATATATATATATATATGTGTTAGAAATATTTCTTCCAAGGGCCAGTTGCTTTTCATAGAATTACTTGTGCATTTTCAGTTTTATCTTTTAGAAGCCATCAGCAGATTATGGAAAGCTAAAACAAAACCAAGTATTTTCACGAAGAGAAGGACAGTTGTATTAAATATTTCCGACCGATTTACATTACATTGATCAGGTTTTCTTTTCTTGATGAACTCATGGTTTTGTGGCTGACTCATTAGAATTCACAAAGCGATTTCAGAACAATGAATGCGAAAGCTGAATAATTTAAGCCTAATTTATATGAGGGGCATATATTACCCCGATGTCAAAGAGACAAAGCAAAGGACACACGGTGGAATATTTACGAGGAATTGGTTCCCGTTTTGGGGATGTCGGGTCTATTCCAAGATTTCAAAAAATCCCAATCCACACAGAAGTTAGATGTGGAGTAGTACAGCGATTAGTAAAGCGTCCATCTCCTTGGAGTCAACTCCGATGGGAATCAGTGCTTCCAAATCATCACTTTTCGTGCTAAATCTAGCGCGTTTCTTGTTTTGCTATACCGAAAATTCAAATTTCAGTAGCATTTTAAGCCAGTGAATCCACTTCTCTTTTCAGCTATAGATAAAGAGCTGGGCAGTTCTTTAGTCCTGAAAGGTAGTCCATCTAAGAGAAAGTTACTCTGACGGAAAGAAAAAACATTGGAGCTTTGCAATCGCCATTACTGGTCCCAAACCAAGGTAAAAGAGAAGTGTCGCATGTGGAGCTATCCACTCAACTCAGTAGAAACTCTACATGCCACTGAAATCGCAGCCGAATGTTTGCAGTCCAATCCTCCCTAAAGAGTGAAGTTCACTAAAAGATGAAAATATGTTTAGACACCATCTTGGAAATTAAACCTCTCCAGTAGCTAGACTGTGGTAGACCTCTATCATGTTATAAGACTCACTTGTTACTATCAAATAACGTCCAAAAACTTGTCTAGGAGGAGTAATGAGCGAGTAATAGGCATTTTAGAGTATTTTGGTTAGTGACCAGGTCGGACACCATTTTGAATTGTTTTCCCGATTTCAGATTGTTGTCAACATGTCGTATATTTTCAAGTACACCTGGTACTACAAAAAACCGTTGAGAAATCCTATTCAAGCTAATCATTAAACAAGTAATGTGCATTTTATAGGTTTGGACGCCATATTGGGAATACTGACTGGGGAAATATTACCAACATACTTTTTGGAAAGTTTGGACCATAAACTTTGAAGAAATGCGTAGATTTTGCTTCTGACGAAGAAGTCCAGCAGAATTTGATTTTCTACAATTCAACCTACACTTTAGGAACAGAAACAATTTTGCAAGAGACAACAATATAAATGGCCTTCTATAATAAAATGTATGCAATATTGTTGGAAGTTCGCCGTGGGGGAAAATGAACCTGCTGGTTTTGCTGACCATTATAACTCTGATGGGTTTGATCCTCATAGGGTACCCCACATTTGTGGCCTTGTGTCCAACTACCACTCTACCGCCTTCTTCAACTGTACATAGCATTTAGTAACTCCCAAAGTGTTTTGAACGGTTATCATATATTTGTTCGTTCGGACTATTTTCATCGTCTTTTTTATTTGTTGTTCTTATCACAAGATTTCAGCCACAATACTCTCCAACCTTCCCCAGGTATTAATTTTTGGAAAATTGAGTCTCGATATTTTTCTCACGTTACCTTTCTTACGCTACAAGAAATATGTGTTCGAGTCAATGTAAAGGACATTAATGAAAGCCGATTTTAGAAGTAAGTAGCTGCATAGTACTTGCTACTCGCAGTAGATTCGTGTCTTTATAGAATATACAATAATACTGGGATGTAATTGTCTATTCAAAGACTTGAAATCGACAGTAAAATGTTTTGCTTTCTTGACGAGACTTTTAATCTATATCAAAATATGCAATTAGTCTGCCCGTCTACCTCACCGTCAAGGATAGACAACCCTAGTAAAGGGGGGGGGCTTTCACTATTCATTCCTTGCTTGCTGAATTTGTTAGAAATATACTTTATATAAAAAGAAAACTTATTTAATTTTACGACATCTCAATAGATATCGAATTAATCGCTAATTAATGGAAGAAAATAATTTTTTTTTATAATCCTTTTTCACCATTCAGGATAATGATGCCAATCCACATAGTGAAAATTAATTACATCAATGCTATCTTGATTTCAACCGGACACATTTTCGCATATGATCTCTGGAGATCCACATTGTGAGTCGTCACGTCCAGCAGATTGATATTCTTGCAGCATGACCAGCCCATTACCATTTGGGTTGTCTGATGGATTCTATGATGACTTTGATTCTTGTTTTTTTCTTACATACTGTGCTATGTTGTGATCTCTCCTTGTGTTGTTGAGTCTGATTTTCTCCTATGCATCTTGCATGGTCCTCATTTTGAAGGCCAATCTTCTGGTTTGGTTCCATGTTTCAGCACCATAGCCTTTCTTATTACTGTGTAAACACACCAAGACAGGACATAACTTTAGGTATAGTAACTTGCGATATTGAAGTGTAACTGTCAGCCACAGAAATATCTACTGTCAAGTTCTCTTGTTTTTTTTTAGTTGATCTTACCAGTTTTGATCAACGATGCGAGAGCAGAAGACGGTTAATATTTGATTGATTTCTTGCGAGGATAATCTTGCGTCAGTTCCAGAGCTTCGAAACAAATAAATTGGATCATCCAAGTCGTAGGTTCACTTGATTCTTGGTCACGTTCGGGGGTCTCTGTCTCCTTGATCAGGTCGTTGGGACAGCTATCACGTGTGTGTCTTGGGCGAGATAACCTGGTGGTGCCCATCCCATGCCAGGATTCCTCTATCTTACTTCTTATGCTGAGTGCCCAGCGGAGAGGCATTGAGTAGCATTTTGAAAGTCTTTGGTATAACTCGGCTTAGGATTGAAACCACGAACCGAAGGCAAACACTCTACCCCTGAACTGTAGTGATCAGTTGGTGGGCACATGAAAAAAAAAATGGGAAATGCTAGTACCTATACATTTTCCTTGTGGTTATCGTGGATTTTACAAACGTTTCACCTTATGGAAAAGAGAAACTAGATAGCGCAGCGGATAACCAAGAGGATGGTGAACCTTTTTGAAAAAAGCATGAAATTCCAAACTTGGTTCATAACATAGCATTCAGATGCGGGCAAATTCAAGATGGCCACAAGTAAACCAGGTTTAATGTTCAAACACGTTTAATTTGGGAATAAAAGAGAATATATATATATATATATGTATATATATATATATATATATATATATATATATATATATATATATATATATATATATATATATACATAAACTGACATTTGCAATTAAGTTGGATATGCCCATTCATTTGTTGATAATTTTGAGATCACCAGAACCCAAAGAAATCTATTTAAGTCTAAGATTCGTTCGCTAATACATTTAGTGTCGGGTACCATCTCAATCATGTTACCAGCAATAACTCGCTAAAGTATCAAAGTACGTATACTGCATATCTAAAAAAACATGTCAATTTCTTCTTAACAATGTAATGGTAAATTTATAGACCAGCAGTCATGGCGTCATCATTTGCAGTTTTTTCTGATATCTATCACATAGTCAGTTGCATTCATTAAAAAACACCTTAACAATCAAAAAAGTTTCGAAACGTTTTTTTTGTGGTATGTTCATTTCAAAAAGTACACAATTGATTTGAGAGCTCATCTGCTGTATCAAGATGTTTGTTAATAAGTTCAAAAGATAACCCTTTCAAGATTAACCTATCAGAATGCCTAAGGCCTGAATCTTAAAAGAGTATAAATAAATCCCAAAACATGTGAATTTTCATTTAGTGATCAAAGAAAACTATCTTTTTATATTGAATAAAAATTTTTTCCATTCCTTGAAGAGCCAAAATCCTGATGGGATACAATTGTCCCATTAAACATTTATTCCAGTACAGATGAAGAATACGAAATAAACATAACTTGACGCAAACGTATTTGCCGTTGTATTTTGAATGACCCCGTCGAAAACTTCAAGTCCATCTCCCGTAAAACAGAAACGAAAACAAACATACGAGAAAGCTGGATATTGATCTGTGAGGGAACGAAGGGTTCAAATTTCAGAGAAAAACAGAAACGTTGTACGGGGATTTTCCTTACCAAATTTGACAGAAAAATCGCGTATTTGAATCCCCACAACTTATTCATAGTTGGACACTAACTAGGTTGCTAGTTCCTCTTCTACCCCCACTCGCCAGCTGCTGGGGGAGATTTACATCTTATCACCTCATGTCGCTAAATGACTGTCACGATCCAAATTACCCCTAATCCCACATAGCTCCAAAGCTTCTTTGTTTGAAGAGTCCACAAATGAGAAGAGAAGCTATTCTTGAGCGGATCATACAACTCTGTAAAAGACTCTGTGATCGGTACAATTGATGTTTCCTTTGTTTACAGATCTATGCTACTTTACCCCAGATTTTCAGACTAACAATTCTAGTTTTAAGGTTCCAACACGCACGTGCATATTTCATACATTCACGTACCATGTTCCTAACAGATCACCTTACACTTTCCTTTCATGTTCAGACATATAAATCAAACTGATTTTTGTGGGTTTTATACCCAGTGAACTTTTAAATATATATATCCCATAAGTTATATGAACTTCGGGATATATGTTCCAGGAGATTCCAAAGCGTTAATCAAGACCTTTTTTTGGATGATTTTCAATATTCCACACATTTGTTGGACTTGCACTTCATCTTTGTCTTCCCAATCACAACGTTCCGATCGAAATGCTGTTCGGCCTTACTCAGGAATATGCTGTGTCCTGTGATGTTCAGAAGACGCTTTGTATAGGATCAAAGAGTGACAGAGGTTCAAATGGTCTCACGTGATCTGAAGCTGAAAGTGACAAGTTGAATCATCTTGCTGAAACACTGAATTTTCTTTCAGTTCTGATCGTGGGAGACCAGGAATGAAATAGTTTTACAGCGGTTTACTGACACAGTGTTCCCTTTAAGTTGTTAATAGCATGGGCGGGACCAAAAAGTCTGTAATCAATTGAAGAAGTGGAGTGTAAAGAGAATATTTCTACTTTTAAGACGATCATTTCTTTTTTATGTATTTTTTTAAATGTATTTTTTTTGTCATGTATTTTTAATTTTTTGTTATGTATTTTTGATTTTTTGTTATGTATTTTTCAATTTTTGTTATGTATTTTTTATCTTTATGTATGTTTTGTTCTGTATTTTTTCATTTTTTTTGTATTTTTCCTTTTTTTATTACGTATTTTCATTTTTTGTTATGTATTTTTTTCATTTTCTATTACGTATTTTTATTTTTTGTTATGTATTTTTTTGTTATGTATAACAAAAATTGTTTAATAAAAGAAATGATTTATTCGATTTTTCTTCATTATTTCTTCATTATTGTTTGATTCTATATCCTTTTTATCATTCATCAATTTGATAATCCTTGTATAAACCTTCAATCAAATGATACAACTCGGGGCAAGAACTATTTGACGATTGCTTTTTTGTCACGTAGTCTTATTATTGAACCCGTTTTTATCTGAAACTTTCAAAACTCGTGCGTTGCATTGAAATTTCATTGAGTTGCATTATGCCTTGTTGAGTGTGACTGTGCAGCTTGGAAGGAACACAGGTTATAACCATTGGAGAGGGACGACTGCGTTCAACTCAATGAACAGCGTTCTGAATATTTTTTTTATTCCTTTGACCTGCTGTGGTGAATGTTCAACATTCGTTCCACATTATTTCATCGTCTACATTAGACATTTGCAGGTATGGTTTCATGAAAAAAAAAACTGAAGGCAATAGATACCTCAATGTGTAACCGTTGTTTATCAGAAAACGTAGTTCTTAAACGACGACCAAATTTGCCACAGGACTGCAATTTTGAATTTTGAATGGAAATATTCCCACAGGGCTGGGATGTGAGAAATGTTACTTGCGAAATATTCGTATGGTTCGTCGTTTTTCAGATCTAAAAAAAAAACGGTTAACATGTTGTGGTCGGTGACAACCTCTTTGAGCAAACGCTCTTATTTTTAAGCTAGTTTTACGGATTCTTTTTCTCGGAGTCTCATAAATCTACATAATATGCTATTAATCAATATAAATGGCGGGCGAAGATTATTGGGAGAGATTACCACAGCAGTGTAACAATAGATAACGGGACCTATTTGCGGTTTTTCTCTCCAGCCTTAGCGGTGGATTTTAAGATGTGGTTGAACCACAGGGCATGAATAATTTGCAATTGGTAGACACTAAGTTGGCTATAGGGTTCTTGAAGGAGAATCTGGATAGTACGTCTGTCTGCAACTTTAAGCAAGGAAGCTCCGGAAAGTATGTCTCTCTGCAATTTCTATACACAAATACTCTGGATAACTTAATACACTACGCGCAAAAAGTATCCAACGCATCTTTAAAAGTTCATTCCTACATCCTTGTACAGCTTCAAAATTGACAGAATTTGGACCAAAGATTTTTTAATTTTCTTACATAACTTTTCGATGCTTGATCTTGTTCAAAATTCCGTAAATTTTGAGGATGAATAAGGATGGTAAAATTGACTTTTTGAAATTTATCCGTTACTTCTGCACTCACTCACTCACTCACTCTCTCTCTCCCCCCTCTCTCTCTCTCTCTCTCTCTCTATATATATATATATATATATATATATGTCACAGTAAAAAAATATGCATACCCTCCTAGAGTCAAATCATGCTGAAAGCACTAGTCTCCACCTGACTCATGTCCTCAAATGCCGGACACTATTGTTGCAACTTCCACGTATATTATTTTCTGGTTTCTCTTTTACCGTTTAAAGGTTAGTGGACATTTGTTATTCGGTCAGTTATCTACAGCTATGTTCTCTAACGGTGATTCAATACTTTAGTCAATTTTGGCCTCTTTACTTCATCTTATGTTGAGTGTACAATCTGATTAGTCTAATCAATAGATGTGTAACAGGCTTTTTAAAACGTCTTAACCTTCTGAACATTCTTATCAAATCTGAAAAAAAAACAAACAGATTATCTAATGTATCAAAGACTGAACACAGATGCAAGACAAAAACACAACACAAGATGCAACACAGGCCAGATGCAACCGAGAAAGACTTCCAACAACGCAGACCACCAGATGCACAACAGACTGACTGCTAGCTGCAATAGTGACTGATTAACAGATGACAATCATATGCAATACAAACCACCAGATGAAACACAGAAATACCACCAGACGATCATTAGATGCAACAGTATCTGGCTACGAAATTACCTCCAGATGCAACAGTGACAACCAACAGATGACAACCAGATACAGTATGGTCAGGTAACCAGGTGCAGCACACACAGACCACCGTATGACCAACAGATATAATAGACAGACAGACCAGAAACAACATAAACAGTCTACCAGATGCAACGCAGACGGACCAATATATGTAACAGACAAAAACTACCTGATGAAACATAGAAAGAAAATCAGATGGACATTAAACGTAACTGAGACAGACCTCGAATCATATTTTAGCGATCCAATATCGAAATTTGATATACTTATCGGTTGAACGTTTATGTTAAGCTGGTAAGCAACTTTTACTGCCCGGACAGGCCCGAATAGCTTTTAGAAGCACAGTTTCTTGTGTACTTATCGGTAAGATAGAACAACTTCGTCACCCCCCCCCCAAAAAAAAACAAAAAACAAAAAAAAACCGATTACATTTTGTTATTGTTTAATCACAAAGCAAAAGGTAAATGAATGAGATTTCTTTCGGATACCACGTGATAACAAGAATGTTAACAATGTTCAGGAAACGCAAGAGCAAGTCCTTTTGGCATGGCAGCGGTGTAGATCTGATTAATGTCCCCTTTTCATTTCCTGGTGTCAGCTTTAATGTTCACAGGAAATCAGTCTCATTAAGATGCCTGCCGTAGTGCAATGGTTCGTAAGCTCATCTCAGAGACCGATCTGATAACGTCGGGGATTCGATTCCCACTTATTTCCCCACTACACTGAACCTAGGCCAGACTAAGATAAGCCAGGTAAATAACCAGCGTGGTTAGTCTTCCTGGAGATCCTCTACACTGGCATCAGCACCGGCAAAAAGGATCGTCCGCACTCCGCGTTGCAACACAGATCAACGAAAGGGTTATTCACTTTATAGATTTTGTCACATGTCCAACGCCCTTTGCCAGCGTAAAAAAGTTGGAAATAGGATTGACCAATAAACAAGTTACTTCTCTCCCCTTCTGTTGGACACGAAAGAGTCTGAATTGAAAAAACAAAAACAAAAAACGATAAACAAAAAAAGACAATCGTCAACGCAGTCACACACAAGTTAGGGACCACATTAGCATAATGTTTCATTAAAAATTTACATTTGACCCATTAAAGAACTATTTCGGGGAGGAATTTTGAAGAAAAGGGCAAAACCAAACCGTTTTTTCTAGATATATGAATAAAGAATAAATGCTAAAAGTTTAAGCCCTTTAGCTCCAGTGATGCAACCAGACAGATCAACTTAAATATACATACATACATGAATACATAAACACATGTATACATGGCCAGCCAGAGAGCCAAGCAAAATTAAAAAACTGAAGAAACCTTCGCTGGCAGTTCTGGTCGACGGTTTCTAATAAAGAAGACCAACGTCAACGGGGAAAACTAGGAGGAACAAGTGACAGCATTCCAAACTCTGGCAGCAGACCATCTCGATTGAAATGAAGAGGACGGACATCAAAGATAAAGGATCTGCCGTGCCCGCTTGTGTACCTGAACTAATTATCTAAAATTATCTAAAAAAATAGATCCTCATGATTATCTACAAAATAGCAGCACAAGATTTGGGGCAAAATGACCACAGAGATCCCCAACCCTAAAAGTTTTTAGATGGTGCCAGATGGTGTCCTCATGCAGATTCTCAAGGTTGTTGCCCCAAAATGTGAGCAAGTGCGTCTGGAGACACACACACACACACACACACACACATAGACTCTCAAAGTGAGAAGAATCTGTAGCCCACTTGGTTGGTTGGTCAGGCCATTTGTTGGGCGACGCTGATTCGATATCTGGAAAACGAGACTAGGTGATAACTACTACTATTACTACTCCTCCTTCCATGGGCGTCTGCTGGGTTGCAAACAGTATATTTGCACTCCCATAGATCAGGGTTTCTCACTAAGGGCGAGGTTGGGCTTGGAAGTTGAATAGTATAGAAGCTGCGTATTGAGGAGTCTCTATGAATAATGACATCTTAGGATGAGTCACAACTTACCTGACAACCAACATCCGGGTATATATTCCCCCAGAATTGTGTGGGTATTCATTTTGCCCTTTCTTGGAAAAATGGCAGCGGAAGTCCTTAACTACTACTACCGGTCTTCTTATTTCCAGCTGGTTTGCCATTTGGTATTTGTTAGACAAGAATTTGGCTAAATTGCGACCGGACAACGTTATTTGGTTCCAAAAATGGGAATTTGGTACTGAAGGGAAATTCACAAAAGAAATCAATCCCTTCTACATGCATGATATGATGAAACATAAATATACGTGAACAATATATAAATAAATACATATTTTGATTCATTTCTCCCGCAAGCTTTGAGGTTTTCACTGGGTAAATTTGTACCATATCCCGAAGCTAATTGCTTTTTACTTGAAGTCAATGATTGTTGTTTTTCTTTTTGTTTATATATATATATATATATATATATATATATATATGTGTGTATGTGTGTGTGTGTGTGTGTGTGTTTTAAATGTGAGGTTATCTGACAAAATGTTGATCCTCAAACATGTAAGCAGCACCCAATTTCTCTGCATCTGAAAAAGATGACTGGCACCCGTTGAAATGTATCGAAACATGTGATAATGAAAGATTTGGAGATTAACACTTGCTTCTCTCCCAAGTATTTTCTCTTCACCTTCCGATTGACATTTCCATTAACACACACACACAAATATAGTACACGATATATATACATATATATATATTCTCAATTTGTAAAAACACAGAAAACGAACAAGAACGGTGCTCAATATTTGAAAGAAAATAGAATATAAATATTTGTGTGTGTGTACGTGGTAAGTATTAAAGTAAAAAGTTTGGTTCTCCTTTCTATGTATATATCTCCTTCGTCTTTCAATGTTGATGGTGATGAAGTATTTCAAGTTATTTGATTATTTTAGTATTGTAGCTACTTAATTTGGTCCCAAGATGATACAAATTTGGTTTTGTACGGCAAAAGACATCTGGCAACCCTGGTTTCCAGCCACATTGGGATTTGTTTTTGTTTGATGTCTGTGGTCCGTTGAGAAAAAGAAAGCGTCGCGGTCGTGGCTCAGTTAGTAAAGCTAGAACCTACCTCGATCAATATCTTTTCTCTTACATGTCAGTAGTATAGCCGGTTTTCCTTCCGAATCAGAATCTGAAGGTTTTCTGCCAAATTATGATGTATAAATCGGTAATAAACATCGGTCTGTCGAATTCGCGACCCTCACTGCATCCCTTTTAGTGAGTCTTATACTTGAGAAATGAAGAAACACTTTGCAACAAAACGGTGACAGCATTTTAAATCTATATAATATTGTGTGATTTAACAAAAATCTTTTTCTAATCTCTAAACAGCCAAAAATGTGCATTGTAGCCAGATGCATTGTAGCCAGATGCATTGAATTAAGGTACCCCTAGAATGCACCGACTGAAAGAATTTAAAGAAATCCAGATGATTTGCAACTTAATCACAGTAGTTTGGGGTTTGCACATACCCCTTTACTCTATATTGTAATAACCGATTTATCCAGGGAGATAACTACTAAATGCTAATTATAGCGCTTGTCTCACTCACTTCTTGATTCATTTGCAAAGAAACCTGTGTTAATCTTTTTCACATTAGATATTCTCGCAAAGAGTCATCCATCGGGTCACGTTGTTGTCTACTTAAAACTGAAAACGATGTAGCATTTTGAAAACTAATTTTAGCCCTAGGAAATGATCCATGAGAATGGTGGTTAGTTTCTTCAAGTACATATAGGTCCTTCTAAACTTCCAAACGAAGTCTGGCGCAAGGTTATAAGAATTAAGCAACTAGTAAGGATCGAACTCATTAGCAATGGCCAATAAGATTAGCTCTACGGAAGATGCCCTAGGTATTCACAAAGACACCAGATGCGATTCAGACAGACCACTAGTGACGACACGGACAGACAGAGGTGTAGTGCTGCCAGAGCTCACCAGAGTGCTGCTATGAAAAGCCAAAGCAAACGAAGGAGACGAAACGCCTCGGCACCCAAGAAGTTACCACTGCAACCCTGTCGACAGACAAAACAGACATACCAACTGATACAGCACAGAGATATCACCAGGTGCAACACGGACAAACCTTTACATGCTGCACAGACAGACGCCCAAGATGCAACCCAGCGTGTCACCAGATGCAGTACAGCCAGACCACTAGATGCAACATAGACTGACCACCAGATGCAACACAAAAACATGCAGAAAAGTCAAACTAAAAACCAATATCATAACGACGTTGGAGGATTTGATAAATCAGGGTTTCAGTCGATTCATTATACTCTAGTTTACTCAGACGAGTATCCTCATCTTCGTTGTTTAAGATACATCGTTTTAGCCGTTTTACTCTCCGGCCTTCGTTGGGTGTCTGTCGTAGCTTGTCGCCTTCTGGGATTTGCGAACCTAATCCTTAATTCAATCCACAGTGGTAGGTTGTTCTCATTCCGCTGTCCATGTCAGAGAATATCTCGTATCAGTTAATTCTGCAAGTCAAGTCAAGTCGTCCCTGAGATACCGCTTGTCTGCCTTTTCCACTTTTCCAAGTTCACTCGCCTGCCTCTTTCACTGAAGCAGACGACAGGACTTAATGTCGATTTATTAACCAGGACCAAAAGCAAACAATTCAAAGCAGAAGAAATAGGCAGAAACTCTCTTGGCCGTCCCGGTGTCTTCAAAACAAACATTATCGTCGTATCGAATACGCTTTCGAATATCTTGAAATAAAATCAAAGAAGGGGAAAAACAGCAGTATAGATGATTTAGGCGCTGGAGCCAGGATAAATACATAGCAGTTCCTGAATAAATATCGGACTCATAGAGGCAGCCCATATGATCGGTATTCGGAAATAATAGATCATCTTTTCTATAAAACGATAAAAAATTGACCATGAATGCAATCATTTTAACAAATCTTTTTTTTATTATTTCTTTTATACCTTCCCCTCTGGAAATATTAGATTTTTTTCTCCTCGTATCTGAATACCGAGACGGGCTAATTGACTTGAGTTTTTATCAATAAAATCAGAATCCCCTACTGCTTATACCTAGGGGGCCAAATGTCAGCCCCAATCATAGTTTTTAACAAAGCTGGAAGTCGACCAGGAAAGCGTGTTCTGTGAGTTATACTTGGTTTTATCAGATATGATTTTTAGTTACAGTATTGAATAACAGGCTGTTGGCGTAATGTAACCCCAGTGGTAAAATACCCGTTGCTTTGCTTGCGGTAAACCTTAGGGTGGAAAGCACAGTAATATCTGAAGAAAAAAACTTATGGAAGGGTAAGAGACGATAAAGCCATATTTCATCATCATCATCATCATCATCATCATCATCATCATCATCATCATCATAACTTCCGTCGTTAGACATAAATCTCCCCCAGGATTTGCAAGACCTCTCTATCATGGACATTGTGGAGTGAGTACTTTCTAAATTTATCTAGCTCGTCACGCCATCTTACTCTTACTCGTATTCGTATATGATATCTGTGGATCCGTGTTGTGAGTATTGATGTCCAGCGGTTGTCGGGCGTTCTTGCCACATGTCCAGCTCATTGCCATTTGTGTTTTCTGTTTCTATGATATCTTGGACTCCTGTCTTTCCTCTAGTATACTGTGCTGTCTTGTGATCCCTCCATGTGAGGTTGAGCATGATTCTCTCATATGCACGTTGCATGATTGAAGGTCATTTTTGTTAGATTCCATCTTTCAGCTCCATAGGTAACTGTCGGTAGGATGTATTGGTTATGTACCGTTATTTTTTTTAGGATTAGTGGGATTTTTGCGTTCTTAGAAGTGGAGCTTGCTAAGCCGAAAGCTTGCCAACCAAGTGTGATTCTTTGCTTTATTTCTTCTACTTTTGGAGATTACTAAGAGATTCATTGTCCCAGGTAAATGTAGTTGTTTACTTCATCTAGCTCTGCGTCTTCGACGTCGATCGTTGAGTCTTTGTTCTCGACATGTTTGTTGTACATATCAATTGTTTTGCTGATGTTCATGTAGAGACCAACTTTCCCACCTGCTTCATTTAGTTCGTCTGACATCATTTGGAGATCGTGAAGGTTGTTAGCAAAAAAAGACGATGTCCTCTGTATCTATTTACTGTTCGTATTGTCAAGCTATGTAATAGTATTCATTCGGGTGTAGGATGAAACAGTAGCATAATTACTAGTAGCAACACACACAGCTGTTCTCCTTTAGTGAATATCTTTATGTTTGCCCTCTAATATTTTACGTACACCTATCCTGATTCTCTGTCTCCCCCTTTCGCCTTCTCTCAAAATACAAGCAGTCGAAATCAGATCAGACTAGCATGCAATTGCTGTGAGTCGTATTGGTTTCCATGAGATGTAGTTCTGATATTGAGTAAGTTTTGTTAGTCACTCAATAGAAACCGTCTGATGATCGACGTCTTTTGACAGCATGCCGAATTGGGGGTGATCAATTAGAAAATTGAAGAAAGTGTTGATCAATGAATGAGTTATTTCTTTCACCTTTCGTAGAGCAGAGATCGCTGTGAACATCTGGATTTTCAAAAAACAACAACAGCAACAACAAACAAACGAGGCATAAACTAAGGGGTCATTTTAGCAAAAGCTTACATTGCAAGTTGACCCCAGCCCACGGGAGCCCTATTCGACGGAGGATAAAGAAAGAAAGAAACAAAGGAACAAAAAAGTTTTTTCGAGACACAATAAAGAGTAGATATTGATATTGTGAGCCCTCTAGCTCCATTAATGTGGCCGGTACGCATAATACAGAAACAGCCAACCAGTCAACCAGCCAGTCTGTTAGTCAACCGGATCATCTTGAAAACTGAAGAAACCTATGTTGACAATTTCGGTGACCATTTTGGTTGACGGTTTCTTATAAAAGGTTCATCATCATCATCATCATGATCTTCCCTCATTTAGACATTTTGTGCCTTCAAGATATTTTTGCACACGCTGATGACGACATATCAAAAACATAAACCCCTTTTTTTTAATTTCTCATCTGATAAACCCGAAATCGTCTCAATCTTTAGCCCTGAATTTCTTTCATTGGCAAATAGCAATTATTTCTCAATGGAAATATTGGGTAGACTTGTTTAATCGGCAATACATTAGCCTCGTCTATTCATTATGAGGGAAGCCATGTTTTCGTGTAAAGGTGTCATTACCGTACAAAAATATCTTCCTATTCTATTGCTATGTGCGAATTTCTCATTCATCATAATTCACTCGATATAAACTCTCGACACGTTCAGCAAGCATTACAAGCTCGTGGTTTCAGTGGTTTCAAAACTGAGGACAGCTGGGGGTCTGACTAATAACACTTGGGGGTCTGCATCATTGTTCTCTCTGAACCCGGCATTGCAAATCTTGTGACAGAGAAACATTATCATTCATTGTACAGCTATCGATAAACATAATTATTGTGAACCGATCTGTACCGAATATCAGAATGAAAACATGTAAACAGCAAATTTTTCTTTGTGAACCGCTGAAAATATTTTTCTCTGAAAAAGATGGCCGGCTCCCGTCGAAATGCATTGCACTATGTCCACAAAATGATAATAAAAATTTGAGACTGAACACCTCTCTCTTGAGTTTTTTTCTTTACCTTCCAATTGTGATTTTCATCTGCATATTAGACTACAAATAAATGTAATCCATTTAGAAGAAAGATGATTCTTGAAGTTCAAAAATTGTTCAATATTGTAGTTCATTGATTACAGTCTAAAACCTGAACGCTAAAAATTGGGGTCCATCAGATTATTTCCTTCGTAGCCTTAAGGGGTCATTGAGTCCCAAAAACCTCAGTAGATAATTCGAATGTTAAAATGAATCACGGGAATTCAACCAAAACTGTCACCAAAATTGTTGATACAGTTTTCTTCCGTTTCTAAGTTGGTCTGGCTGGCTATGTATCTATCACGCAAACAGGTCACACAAATTGAGTGAGATGGCTGGAAATTTCAACATTTAATCCTTATTATATCAAGGAAAAACGATGTTTGTTCCCCAGCCCCCAGTAGATTTTTCAGTTGGGGTTCAATCTACAATGGAAGTTGATACTAAATTTGTCCCTATTTTGTGCCCGGTTGCATCCACGCTGGTTTTTAAAAATTTTTATTCTTATTTTATTTTCCAAATTTCGGACTATTCAGTGATTGGATGAAGTGGAGAAATTCATTGATCAACCCTTTTCCTAATTTGTTGATTGCTCACCCCCAAAATAACATGCATCATGAGACGTTTGTCACGTGACCTGTTTCAATCATCAGTTTGTTTTCACGGCTTGTCCAGACTATTGATATTGTTCAATTAAATGCACTCATTGTCACCACAAAGTTTCGGTCTACCCATCCTACGGCCTTCTTCGAGTGCACAACGTCATCTTTCGTTTGGTGGTCATGTGGGGTTAGATACAAGGTGTTGTTGATAGAAAAAGGACCTGCATTGCGTATCCATAGTGGAATGGAAATGACGAAGCAAGAGAGAACGCGGCGTGTACAGAACAATCAAAAAGGGAAAAAAGTCAATAACTTTTAGCGTCTGTTATTGGATATAGACCTTCTCTGGAATTCGTCAGACCTCTCTATCGTGGGCTTCACGAAGCCAATATTTTCTGAACTTGTCACACCATTTATTTTTTGCCAACCACAGTTCTGCATAGGATATTTGTGGATCCATATTGAAAGTCGTGTCCAGCGATTGTCTGGCAATCGTATAACATGGCTAAGCTATTGTCACTTGAGTTCTCTAATTGATTTTATATCTCTGACTTCTGTTTTTCCAAATAAACTGTACTGTTTCGTGATCTTTCCATGATATGTTAAGCATAATTCTCCTTTGTGTACATTGAGGGTCAATCTTTTGGTTATTTTCTACGCTTTAGTTTTGTAGGTGACTATCAGGAGCTACAACGTCAGAACTCTCTACAGACATGCCCCAATCGATCTTGAAAATGGAATCAGAATCATCAATTGGGACATTATCGGTATCGAAAAATTTCTAATTAATTCTCTTTTCCACAAGCTGACGAAAGACAGGTTATTTGGCTTATAAAACATGATATGAATTTGGGATTAGGTGTAATAGATAGCGTTGAATTAAGCTAGGTACAGAAACGTACGAGGGCGAACGAAATAAGCCGGAATAGCTTCGGATAGCTTTCCCGATTACGACTGCTATGAAATTCTTCCGGCGTTCTGACATGAGTAGAAGAGGTATCGTGTTTATGTTGGGATCTGTTTACAGATTAAATTGTATAGTATCACTGCTTATACGAACATAAATGTATATAAAACTCACTCACGTAGCCTCACGCTCAGCGGGGGTGTTGGGGATGGTTGGCATTTTCGGCAAAGGTTGGTAAAAGTGCATACTTAAATACATACCAGCACGTGCGCTGTTGTGATGTGCTTGCATTTTCGGCAAAGGGAGTCACAGACGCGCTCAGAATCGACTAAATTAATTCAATATACAATTCACAGTCCCTCGCTACTCGGAGTTATCTCTCCCTAATCGCGTCTCGTCAACTAAGTGTGTGCCGTGGTCATTCTTTTGCACACTCAAAATGTTTTCGGTGCTCAGCCGTCAAACCCGATGCGTGTCAAGAATTATCTCTACACACAATCCGTATGGAAGGAAGAGGTTTCATTTCAAAGATAGTGTCCACAAGTCTTCTCTTTTTAATGTTGAAAACAGAACAGGAGAAAGTCACTTCAGCAGAGACCAGCACGTGACCAACATCTTTTGACAGCATGCAGTGTTGGAGGTGATCAATTAGAAAATTGGAAAAATACGATCATGGCAAGGTCCAAATTTAAAATAAAACAAAAAACAACTAAACAACTAAGCATCAATTTAGCATAAAATTAACATCGCAGTGTAGTTTTCACTGAAAAGAATATATATATATATACACATATATATATATATATATATATATATATATATATATATATATATATATATATATATATATATATATATACTGCTAATAATATAAATATATCATTTTCCATAACAGAAATTAAGAAATCAGAAACGTAAGTTGCTGCGTTTCCGAGTTCTCGGTATTTTTTTTTAGATGACTTGACATCACAGAATCTTTCTCTCTCTCTCGCTTTCTCTCTCGTGCACCCTCTCTCTCTCGCACTCTCTTTCTCTCTTATTCATGTTATAAATTCAGACATTTTAAATTCCAAATCTGACTAATTGCAATGATAAAGTCAACTCTAAGAGTTTGACAATAAATCAATAGTCCGAACAACTCCTTCAATGGAAATGACTCATTGTACAGTCATATGTGATATCCGTTCCAGATCATGGATATAATCCTTTAAATCAATGGTTTCAAAACTTTGAAAACTAAAGGACCACTTTTATAGAGTAAATATTCTGATGGGCCCCTTTTTTAGCGTTTAGTTCGTTGGCTGATCAATGAACTACAATTAAAAGACATTTTGAAACTTCGAAACTCATCTATTCAAAACAGATTACATTTATTCGAATTCTAACACATGGTACAGGTGTGCGTGCGCAATATTCCTATGTTTTCTGATAGTAGTGCAATAGATGATGTTTTTTCTTTGCCACAAAGTTTGCCATGTCAGTTTTAGAAGGAACAGATCTGCGGACTCCTGAGCATTATTTGCCGAACCCCAAAATCTAAACCTATTCTAAAGCCATTGTTGTATTGGATTTTGTAATCATTCTGAATTTTGGGAAAATCTCGAAAACTGGTTACACGGCCATGATGTAACTTGAAAACCTATTTGAGGGGTCCTTACTGGGCATGCATACGAAGATGCTCTCCCGTGTAGTAGCTCAGTCGAAAATGAGACGCTGTTGAGTGAACGTGTGTACTGCGTGACCATTCACTATGACCAAGTAGATCATTCTCAACATGTCCTGCAGAGTTTTTTTTTGTCCAAACCTCGCATCACCCAAGTCTGTCAACTAAGCTCCCAGGCTTATCCCCAAAGAGATTTCAGGCAGTGAACGAGAAAACGATGAGGCATCTGATTGTCATCTTGAAATAGATCTTTACAGATTTTTTTTGAAAAAGTGAAAAGGGTTCCGAGGTAATTGTTTTAGGTCCTAAGGCGAGTACATAATTTGAAGAGATATTTTCCCTTAATATCAAATGATTGGATACTTCCTAGACAGACCTCGTAAACTCTAGCGTAGGTCAATCAAAAGAGGCGGTGACCACTGTTTCAAGTGTTCAATCTTTCATTTGCAGAGCAGGGCATATCCGTGGCTAACGGGTTAAACAAAGTTTGAAACTTACAGACTACGTAGAGAACATTTGCTGGGCCTCAAGACTTGACTTGAAATCCCGATGGCAAGTTCATTAGACACGCCAGCACAACAATGTTAGAAGCCGTCAACCAAAACTGTCAGCATATGTTTCTTCAGTTTCCGAGTAGATCCGACTGGCTATGTATATATGTATCATGCGTACAGGTCACACCAATGAAGCCCAAGAGCCGAAAATTCTAACCATTACTCCTTATTACGTCTAAGAAAAAACAAAACAAAACAAAAAACTCCCCATTTTTTTTATCTCCCCCAAACCAATAAGTTTATAGTAAGGGTTCAATTTAGGGTTTAAGTCTGGTAGCATTCACGCGTTGTTTTTGAAAATATGGATTTTGTGATCACTGCCGCTAACGTAAGGCGAGAAAAGTAACTTATCCATCGAAGCCCCTTTCCTATTTCAACACGGCATGCTGCCAAAAGACTTAGCTTATGTGACAGTTTCTATCGAGTGACTAACCAGACCTGTCTTTTTTCCATTTTTATTAATTAGGAGCTGTTATTTTGGATGGTGTTGCGGTGGAATAATTCCCGAGAGAATCCAATTGTTTAAGGCAGGTGCTTTTCTAGGAAAAAACACACCTGCTATTCTGTTGAACTTCATTGTTATCAAGTTGGTTGAAATTCCGGGATTAATTATCTTCATTATTCGTCACCTTTTTTTTTTCTCTCTGGTATTTTCATACTTTTGGATTTTTAAACGCGGCAATTCCTTCGGCTTTCAAATTAATGTGCAGGAATTTGGGACAACGGAATACCAGGCTGTTACTCATAAAATGTCGTTTTTTTTTTTACATAATCGATACACACTTGAGGAGATGGCAAGCCGTAATCAACCGAATGAGAAAAACGCTCAAAATATTTGAAATATAGATCTAGCCTTTAATATAGGTTGTCCGTATGAAGTCTTCGCGGGGAGCGAATTCATAAGAATCTCGGACTTGGTTCCAAGTTTTTGCAATTTGGTATCACGATAGAGATGACCTTATCATATACAAAAGTCACTGCAGGCGAGTTAGTGTCGACCTGTGGTGGCCTGTGTGCGCAATCCAATTTGGCCCACACTGAAAAGCGTCAATATCGTGTCTCTACTTCTTGTAGTCCCAAATAATTGTGTTATACCACTGATTATACGTATTTTGTCATCAGAAATCTGATTCTGAGTGTTATTTTTGCTTTTCAATGACAGGAATCCCTCCTCAGTATTTTTTGATTAAAAATATCTCAGCTCAAGGATTTGAATTTCATTTAATTTCTATACAAACACAAACACTATTTCAAAAGGAATTTTTAATTCTAGATGCTCTAAAACAGCCTTATCTGAATGTTGAACATCTTAACAATTTTGAAGCAAAATTATCAGCAATAACAGTGAGAAAAAGGAATGAAAACTGAAATTTCAACCAAGAAAATACTTTTTAACAAAACATCAAGAATACTTTCTTCTCAATGAAATGCAGAAGCTCAATACAATACAAAAAACGAACCTTATGAGAACAAAAAATACAGAAGCTTCAACCAGAAAAAAATTCTGACATTGTTGATTATATCTTCATAATGCAAATACAAGTTAAATACATCACAATTTCAAAATACTCAAAGACTTTGTCGGACAATGTCCTTGCTCAACCATTTTGAAGATAATGAGTGGGCCTCGTTATACTTTGCTAGTTCTAAAACCTTGGGTTATGGTAAGTATCAGGCAGGCGCGTTCACCGCCCCATCCTTAATATGAGTAAGTTTCTACACAAATCGACCTCTTTAATTTTGTGATAACTTTTGTAAAATAAATATAACCAATTTTAATAAAGTTAGTTTCATCTTGTAGACACCTTTATTATGAGAAATATTTTTGCTTGCATCGACTTTCGAAAATTGCCCTGAAAAACACGGATATGATTTTTTAGGGAATTATTCTACTTAGAATTTGCTATAACACATTACAAGCCTAAGCTGTAAAAGTGAATTAAGCCAACTTTTCCATATACACTTAATTTGACTCTACGAATGTCTTTTTTAAATTCTAAATGATAAAGCTTCTCTAATTTGTAAACATGTAATAAAAGTTTTAGAGTTAGGAATGAGAAATTTTCGGAAGTCAGGGGTATTAAAATCTTTTGAAGATTAGGCTATGTTCCGTGGCACAGTTGGTTAGCATGTTTGCTTTGTTATCGAGAGATTGGTGGTTCGAGTCCATCTCAGAAACGACTTTTTTTTTAACAATAGTAGCTATAGTTGAGAACGTCATGTATGTATATAGATATTGATAAAAAAGGACCAGTAAGAAAAATGCACACCTTCACAATGTATTAATATTATTGTAAAACCCCGCAAAACACTGATCAAGACTATTTTAACATAAAATATTAATGCAGTGACGAAATAGAAAAATCTTATTTTGAAAAGTTGTATTACATATGGGTACATGGCACTACAAATAGTTATTTCTTCGTCCGTTTCAAAATACTTTTGTTCAGTATTTTTATTAGTTTTTATACTTATATTAACAAAGGTACGCATTTTTCTCATTGGTTTTTAATGTAGTTGACATTGCGGTAAGTTTATTTGAAAAGATCTGACACTGGACAATGTTCCATCAGGTTGGAGACTTGCCTTTTGTGAAGTCAAGTTCTTTCTGATTCGAGAGAATCAAAATTCGAATTCTACATCACTATGGACGTTTAATAGAACTACTCCAGCTAAGATGAACAGATTCACAATTCTGTAACATTTTAATTGTTCCCGAGATTTTTATCATATAAAAGTAGTTCCACAAGATTTTATGTCCGGTATCAACTCTCACAGGGGCTTCAGATAAAGCTGATTCTCTGAAACCTTGTAATGTGATTGAATGTAATTGTGTAAACCTCTCCTCTAACTGAAGAATTTCCCGAGGAGTGAAAGTAACTTAATACTTCAATATTTCTATTAAAAACTGGAAAGTCTCAAATGAACATTTTTGATCAAGGAAATTGAAAACTCTAACTTGTTTAAACAGTTCATAATTCGAAGGGAAGTTATCGAGAGCACATGAAAATAGTTTTATGGAAGTTAAGACAAACTGTAAAAGTCGTCTAATAATTAGTCTCAGAAATACTGTCATCATCCAATAATTCATTCCCTTTTCACAAGAAATCTAACGAATAATTCATCCGTAGGCATGCAGTAATATGGATCTTCAACCCTGATTCCCATATCATCGTCACTTGACCCATGGTTATTTTGCGAAATAAATCTTCCGAGCAGAAATACATTAGTGTCAAACGAAGCATCACACAAAAGGTGGATGATAGTCATTTCGTTGCAGTAAGGAATTCATATTGACCCGTGATTTTTCCCAACGAAAAAACATTGAATATGCTTTTTGCATTGGGTTGGAAAATGGCAATTCAAACATGTTAATTGTTTCTCATAATCTTTCACGTCAGAGTTCTGAGTATCTTTTTGAAGAAGGGTAAAACTTCAATGTTCTTCCAACGCAAGTAGAGAGCCTAAGTCAGCGAACAAAGTGATATTTAATCATCTTACAATAATCCTGATCTTTATCACAAAATAAACAAATCTCTGCTAAAAGATTTTTTGTTATGAAAAATTGTCAAAGAGGAAATATACGTATCAACCATTACCTCTTCCACATCAGAGTACTTAGGAAGATGATTGCAAATAGCTTTTGTGTCCCCTCCCGACCCCGCTGTATCATGCACAATATGACCGGGACAACCTATCAAAATCATGAGTTCAATTTTTGTTTCCCAACTATCAAAGATTTACGTCCACCAATATTTACAGAAGCGTTACTGACTCTCAATGTAATATACAGTCACCAAATGAAATTTTATATTTTGCCACCGTTGAATCAATTGAACTAAGAATATTAGTTGATGTATTGAATTTGCTAAGACACACGTCTAGAAATTTTGTCAACGCTTTATATTGATTTACATCGAATATACGAATGATCATTAGATTTATTTCATTCAGACACCGATCGTCGCTTCCCCCGTTTTACCTGAATTTTATATACCATTTTTCAAAGCGTCCAGTAATTCATGATAAATAGCTCTATTTGAAATACGCCAAGATTTTGTTCTTGCGCATGAATAAGACCGAGCGATTCCGGAATCCGGAAAACATTTTTTTAATTAATGAATTGAGATGATCAGCAGCTGCAATAGAAGTATTGTGCTCGACCAAGAATCCCGATTGATTTGGCGATATCTTTGTATAGGTAAAAAAAATCCTATTGAGGGTTGCGGACATCTTGGTAAATACAATGACGCACAGGATCAGCAGCGCTACCATGACTACACAATACATCTTTGTTACATATTTTACAAAAGAAGTACAACTCTACTAATATAGACGTAGATATCACGTATTCTTTGAATTTTCTTGAGGAAACCAGGAAATGTTATACTTAGTTTTTATATTAGAAGGATCTCTTGCTTTCCATGCTTTTCATCCTGTAGAGCTGCCTCTTTCCGGTGTGTCCGCCATCTTGTTTACAATGGCCACTCTGCGTAATCATGGTATATTTACCCCACACACCTGTACTATCTATAGCAGATCTGAATCGTAGACAAATATGGCTGTCGCCGATAACCATAAATAAAACCTGCAACAAAGCTAAGGGGGGGCGGAGATAAACAGGCATATTATATTCGATGCAAGAACCTCGTACAAATTCATTATCTGTAGAGTGGGGACAGCACTTAGCTTCAATATGCAGGAGTCTCCCTAGCGAAAGAGGAAACTTAGTAGGTCTGATTCTTATAAACAGATAATTTAGGCTGAACTGTCGACACGTACGTATTACATATCAGTTTTCGGTTGAATCAGGTCGCATATCATAATTTGTGCAGCCTCATTCATTTGAGTTTAATTTAATTGAGTGTTGAAAGTAGGCAAAGGTCGGGTCGGGAGGAGGTTATGGTGGTGGGAGGGAAATGCAGTTATGGGAGGATAGGAGAGAGAAAGAGTGAGTTGACACGTGCATCCCACATAGAGAATAAACGGGAGAAACATGCAAGGACGTGGTGATAGGAGACGGAACGTGTCGGGAGGAAGATGAAGAAATGGTGGTGGGGGGACGGAAACAAGGGCTACCAACCCCTCCGGACACTCCTTTCCTCCCACCTTCTCTTCTGTGTAGTTGTTGCACTTTCCATTTATCTCTCTCCCACCATCTATACTGTCACTTCCACGCCTCCTATCACCTCTCTCTTTCCTACTACCACTGCCCCTGCGTGTCTCCCATTTCTTCTCTACGTGAATTGCCAATGACGTCTGTGACGTCTGATGTTTGTCTCCCCCCCCCCCAAATCTCAAATCTCCCTTCCCCCACACGTCTTGCATTATCCTGACAGACTCCTCCTTTTACCATCGCGTCCCTGCATGTCACTTGTCGGTTCTATCAGCTGCACGTGCGCGCACTCTCTTCCACCCCCGTGGACCTCATCGCTCCTACCACCACACTCTCCTCCCACAAGCTTTGCTCCCGCCTGCAAGCACTTTTCATTCTAACACCCACTCCGTCCTAACACTATGTCTCTGTTTGCGTCTCCCGTTGATTCTCTATGCAAGCCGTGTGTGCGACCCCCTTTAGGCATAGCCGAGCCTGAAGTATCTTCAACTGCTTGCTCGTCGGAATATATATGTTTTTGTGTACAAAGGGTAAATAGAGATATAATTAGAGATATAATTCGTTATTATTAGAGGTTTTTGAGTCTTTAACAACAATTGTGTCTTCACAATAAAATTTGATTGATTTTTAAGTATGATTTAAAAGTAGGACATGTAGTGTGCAACCTGCCGAAAGTGTTAACAAAGCACTGAGGCGAATTTCACTGCAGTGCGAACTGTTCAGTGTTGGTTAAATACATTTAATACCAAACCTCAAAGGAGGTCCATAGCTGTTTTTGATAAAGAAAAATTATCGTTAGCAATGATCTAACCCCCTCCCCCAACCATTCAAGCACTTTCTGGAGACTTTAGGTCTTAAGCAGCGATCATATGACGTCAACTCAAGAGAATAAGAATTGCAAAAATGGATCTCACATGAACGGAATGAAATGCTCCATGACAGTGCCCGATCCACACCTCTCGGCTCATTGTCATCTTAGAGTAATGGGATACGAAGTCTTTGGGGATGTTCCATATCCAACTGAGATCTCTCTTACAGATTATCAGCATCTTGAATTTCATATCCTTAGTAAAAGACCCAATTACAAGGAAGCCATACTTAGCGCTTTTACTTTTAGACTGCTAAACCTCAAAGATTTTATTGAAATTGACTATTATCATTTGATCGTCGGAAGTGGATTATTGCTTCGAATGAGTCATATTTCGATTAAATATTCAGCGTTTTTGTTGTTTATATCATCCTCCATCTTACTTTTCAGAAAATATCAGGAATTGATATAAACGATGACTATGATGGAAAGTGGAACACGAACTCTCTCAGATGGAGTTTGTTTTAGGTTCGCCAATTTCTTTCTCCCAGTCGTTAACCATTAGGCCACCTACACTCCCTAAAGATGACAACAAAAGATTCAATTCCTGGTGACAACTTTCAGGATCTGAGCAATACCAGCTTCCAATAGAGATTTAGCAAATCAATAGTAAGAAGTGAGTGATTTTGAAATCCCTGCGATATATTTGTGGTGATTTGAGAAAAAATAATCAATTTAACTCTCCAGAGCAAACAGTATGGTTTGAACTCGTGGTCACTAGATTTTTACTTCAGTGTACTAACAGGAACGTTATAAGAAATAAACTTGGCATACGATTTGAGTAGTATGAGTTATCTCCCCAAACTCTGTGAAGCTTCGTGGGTTAAAGTTCATCGCACTTTTGAATCGTTTGTAACTGCGTAGCTGGACAATTTTTAATACCACCTTTTTATCTTCATATATTCAGGAGCACAGAGACTTATATTCTGTTCCACCATTTTGGTTTTCACCCAGACTGATCAACAGATGGTGGAATAGTTCAAAGTGGAAAAATGGTCCTCGTAGAATTAATTCTATTATAGTCATCGTTTGTGTTGAACCGCAGTAACTTGACTTAAAGATACATTTAAAACCCTGATCACGTCGCCGAAGGAGAACCAAAAACATCTTCTCGTTTGGAAATCGTCCAAGTATTAATTTTCCAACGCAAGGTACGCACGTCTGGGTATGGAGATCGTCTTTTTCTTTTCAGTATGTGATATATTTACAAATGTGTTTTGAAAGAAAGAAGAGAAAATCCGCGCTTTTCGAAACTCTCACTGAACCCATTTAGAGAGTGAGACTTGAGTATGCAAATGACGTCACTGTTATGGCGATGGCAACAGCTATATAAATACAACATTAGGACTAGATGTTTGTATTCCGTGTGTTCTTTGAAATAATGACAATTCAGAAAAAAATGGTGATGTTTGTTCAGAACAAATATTGTATTGAAGATGTGTTTTCAAAACTCAACATTTATTAAAAGTGCAGTTTGATTCCCGATAAGTAAGCAGTGTAAGCTGAACTTTTAGCTTGGCTTATTCACTCAGTTCTTAGATGTGTCCATGCACCTCGATGAGACGCTTTTCAGACTGGTCTGTCAGTCGGTTTCAATTACGTTAAGCAACAAAAATAGGGAGGAAGAACTGTGATGTCATTAAGATGCGACGTCATTAAAAGAACATCGATTGATCATTTTACCAGCTGCTATGATATCATAATATAATGTCCGAGGTCTGTATTTTCGTATTAAAAACAAAGAAAAAAAAAAAGCAATGACCAATAAATAGCCATCAGCGATTTTTGTTGAAAAAAAAATACACGCAGGATATTTCCGTATCGCAATATTTTACAAGTATGAGAATTAATTGATGTAAAGAAAGACTAGTTGCTCATCTCCTCTATACAACCAACACGGATGGTGGGCTCATCTTTGAACTTATGGTTCTTTTTTTCACAGACGAGTAACTGTATGAAGTAATCTTGGCTTAGTTTTGTCATTAGGCCAAAAGCATGGGGCACTTTGGGGGGGATCGAACTCATTATTCAATAGCAACGATCTGTGAGACCAGCGTGCTGAGCATTACACCCCGACAAGCCACCCTGCGTGAAAGTGAAATGATTGATTAAGGAATTGGTTAAGTTTCCAAGAAACTGTGAGTCTCTTGCTGGCAATTTGCAAAGATTAATCTGATAAGAAGACGCAACGAAAGAAGAAACAATGTCATTTTCAGTGACCATCTCAAATCGGCGGATGGAGTCGTGTTGGAAAATTGAGCAAGGGATCTTGGCTCATCTCTGAACGACGTCGATTCATTCAGCAAGTTATGATGGCTTGAAAGTTGCTATTGAATCTAACAATTGAAGAAGTATCTGACGCCGTGATGAGTCAGCTTTGGCTATCTATCTATCTATCTATCTATCTATCTATCTATCTATCTATCCAAGCTTGTTCATTCCATCTCTATCTATCTATCAATCAATCTCTCTCGGTCCGTTTTTATCTATCTCAGTTTGTTCATAACTATCTGCCAGTTTATTATCTATCTATCTATCTATCTATCTACTTCGTCAGTAAACATTGAGTTGGAAACATAAAATGAAAACAAGATTAAAAAAATCTATGGAATATCAAAAACCTCCAATTTGAGGATTTCAAACGATACAATTAGGCCAAAAACATTAAAGCAACAAAAATGAAGATGATAACTTGGAAAATACACAATTTGGCGCGCATGTTAAGTGTCTAACAAACCATTTTTGAAAAGTTGATATTTTCGTTATTACTGGAACTACGATGCTAAGTTTTTATTTCATTTGGAAGCTTGAACACCCAGTGAATCATAATGAAAAGTCTTTAAGCTTCAAAATAAGAAAAACTAACTATAAAAATAATGTAAATATCAACAAAAAATGATACGTTGGGCACTTATCATACGCACCCACCCACTCATATAGAATAGGTATTTTCATGTGAGACATTAAAGCGCACAAAAGAATATTATTGGCTGATTGTCGCCTCTTTATCTAACACTTACTAGGAACAAAGCTTTGTTTAACTTCATTCCTTTAAATGTTGTTTGCTTTAGTGAGTAGCGTTCCCACTTGGGGGTGGGGGCTGCAAAGCGAAGACGAGTGTGGTAGGTTCATTTGATGATAAGGAAAACATTTTGAAAATATTTTGGCTCTCTGTTTATGGATTTCATATAATTACTCACCGAGAAGCATTTGAAACTTATAGCAAGTCACACACTTCGTCTCAAAGGTATTGCCGATGAGAACGCTTTAGAGATAAGCGTCCATTTATTGATGACAAAAAAAACAACAACTGCTCGATTACGTGGACGCCTTGAAATAGCGTTTTTTCGATAAGATCTTGCATAAACTATTTAATTCCCAAATGAGTTGAAAAGAAAGAGGCCAAATTTACAAAAAAAATAAAAAAAATGACTTGTTGATGAAATGACATCGTTGCCATAACTATAGAACTGCTGTGTATACGTTATACATTTGCAAACGAAATTGGAAGAGGTGTACGTATTCATTCGTTCTGTTTTTCTATCATCACAATATCTCCAAAAGTTCTCAATCAATATCTATGAAATTTTGTGGGAAGGATGACTATGGACCAAGGGAGAATTGATTAAATTTTCGGGGGGATCCAGGAATTTATTTCTGATCGAGAGATGAGATAATAGTCCGAAATATGGAAAATCGAAACTCACACAGTTACCTCCCGTGCATCGTAGCCATATACGAACTGGTCATCTCTCAGTTTTTAATTTGTTTAGGATTTTACAAACAACCGGTAGTTACCGCTTAGTGTTTAGATTACGTTCAGTTTTGACAAATAGTCAATTCAGAATTGGAACATGCATTATCCCTTCACCAGTAATAAAGATGCTGGATGAATTCCAGATTGTCCTTTTAAAATGCCCCCTCCCCTATATCATGGCTATATATTAACTGATTTTTATTCACTTTTTAGTTAGTGCGATAGCGTCGGCAGGGGCATGTGCCTTATGAGCGCTTTCTAGTGTTGAGGTATGATATCGACCATTTTAAGTGAAACTGTCATGTAGCAGAAGAATCGAATAGTTCTTTTTCTTTCCCAAGATTGGATAACTCTTTTTTTCTAAGTTAAAAAACTTATTCATTGCATGTCATACCTCTTCCACAAACGTTGGAAACGATAGAATTGTTACAGTCTAGTAGTTAGAAGAGAGACGCTGGGAACAAATAAGAATAGAGACTTGAAAAAGTGCTGTTAGTACACAGTATACATTTAGCTTACATAGTTACTACCACAGATTATTCAATCATATAGAACCGACAGATAGAAAATATAATTACGATATGAATTATTATCGTTATCAGTCTTTTATCGTCCGTCGTGGGACATGGATTTTCCCCAGGATTCACCACACCTCTCCATCGTGGGCGGCGTCGCCGAGTCAATATTTTCTGGACATGTCCAGTTCGTCTCGCCAGCTCATATTCTACTGACCTCAGTTCTGCATTTGATCTCTGGGGTACATGTTATGAGCTGTGATGTCCATTAGTTGTCTGCCATTTTTGCAACATGACCAGCCCATTGCCATTTGAGTTTCCTAATGGATTCTGTGGTATCCCGGACTCCTGTTTTTTGTCTGATATACTGAGCTGTCTTTTGATCTCTCCACGTGATGTTGACTAGGGTTCTTTCATGTGCACGTTGCATAGTTCTCAGTTGGAGGGTTAGTCTCTCGCTTAGGTCCCCCGTTTCAGCTCCGTAAGGGTCTATCGGGAAGATGCATTGATTGAATAGTCTTCTTTTAGCATTAATGGGATATTCTTGTTCTGTAAGGTTGAGCTTGCTCTACCGAAAGTTCGCGATCTTGAAGTGATTCTTCGCTTTTTCTATTCTTTTATAGTCGATTATTATTCACGAAATTGTACTTTGTTGCACATCATCGATACAGTTTTCCATTTTGTATCCAAAAATTATATTCATTTAAAGGAAATAAGAATTCAAACTGAACATAGATTTATCAAGAACAAACCTCCGTCCTTTACAAATGCCATCATAATCTTTTTTTCTGATGTTTCGGTTGATGCATTATAAATAGTAATACAGGTTTCCCCGTAATCCAAAAGTCGAGAGTTCTTATAAAAAAAAACTTCTCGTGAGCCAAAATAGCGTAAAGCGAAAAAATAAGTACCGAATTCACCATGTATCAGATGTTAGGCGAGGAGCCAAAATCTTAGTAAAAACGAGTGTCTGCTTTCAGATTTCGACTATCGGTCCTTATACCAATAAGTCAGAGTCGGGTCTGTCACATAAGGGTTTTGAGAGTCGTGCATGAAGAATCACCCTGGGTTGGTGAGCTTTCGGCAGCAAAAGTTTGATCTTCAAGAACAAGAAGATTCCATTGGATTTAAAAGGAAGGGTCTATAACTTTTGCATCCTTCCTATAGTCACCTACAGAGCTGAAACATGGAACTCGACCGAAAAATTGACTCTCAAAATAAGAACCATGCAACATGCACATTAAAAAATCATTATAAACATCACATAGAAAGGTTACAGAACATAACCATATATAAAAGGGAAAACAGGCGTCAGAGATATCTTAAAAGCCAACAGAAAATCCAAATGGCAGTGGACAGGCCATATTTCAAGTATATTAGAAAATTGCTGGACATTGCGACTCTCAACATGAAAGCCTTGTGATCATGGGTGAAATTGTGCCCCGACAAATAGTAAGATGGCGTGATGATCTAGACGATTTCAGAATATTTTGGCATCGTGACGCTCTAAAGGGGGTGGGGAGTGGCAGAGCATGGGGAGGGCCTATGTAGGACGATGGACTTTAAATGGCTGATTGATGATGACTTGTAACCGACCACAAAACCTTTCCCATGTCTGTAAACTGGAAGACATTCTTCGATCTCATTTTGGAATATTTTCAACTTTGTCAGCGCCATTTTCTTTCTGCTTCATACCACCAATTTCAGTCATAGAACCAGATAAATGCCTTTTCTTTAATCGAAAAAAAAAAAAAAAAAGAAATCAGTTATTCTGACAACGGAGGAAAAACTTGTCGGAGAAATTAGATGCTTTTACAAAAGGCATAAATTCTTGCCACGGCTATCTAGCGCGATAAATCTCCATGAAATACCCCAAACAAGAAGAAATCAAGCAAAGAATCACTCTAAGCTGGCAAGCTTTTGGTAGAGCAAGCTAAGCCTTCAGAAATCAGAAAATCCCCTTAGTTCTAAAAGAGGGATGTCTAGAGCCTATGTATCCTTCTGATAGCCACGTATGGAGCTGAAACATGGGACCTAACCAAAAGATTGACGCTCAAACTGAAAACCATGAAACGTGCACAGGAGAGAATCATACTCAATACTACATTGAGAGATAACAAGACATATTAGAAAACGAACAAGAATCATAGATGTTGTAAAAACTCAAATAGCAATGGGCTAGTCACTTTGCTAGAATGTCAGAGAACCGTTGGACATCACGACTCACAACACAGATCCCCAGAGATCATATGCCAAACTGTGAAGGGCAATTGTGTGAGGAAGCAGACAATTTCAGAAAGTGCAGTCAGTGGTGCGCCCTTGGGAGAGAGGTCTGACCTTGGGAAAGGTATATGACCAACGATGGAAGCTTAAAGGGTGACGTCGATGATGATGATGATGATGATGATGACAGACTGACTGAGACGTCAGATCTTCTCCCTCGCCCTCTGCTCTTCATATTCAATGATAGGATGTATGACTAAGAGAAAACCCTGTGCAAACAACTGAGGGACACTGGTCTGTGCAGGCTCTACACCCGTTCCTCTTTTCCAATGCAGGCAGGGTAGCACAATGTTTGGACAGATGATGGTTACGAGCGGAACAACTGGTCA
>OY735208.1:2801065-2843565 GCA_963457665.1 Thysanoteuthis rhombus | reverse complement strand
AGATACGTAGCAATGACCTCTGGTGACACCTAAAGGTCAATTCAAGGTCAGTTAAGTTTTTATATTTCCGAATCTAAGATGGCGGCGACCTGTGAGCTGCAAATTTGTGTACTAAATAAATTTACCCTGGGATGAACATAGGTTAGATGGCAGTGACCTCTGATGACCCCTAAAAATCAATTTAGGGTCAAGTAAATTCTAGCATTAGAAAGGGTAATTTTGTCATTTTTGATCCACTCAAAGGGGTTACAATCCCTGCTTTGGGAAGCTCTGCGTTAGAACTTGATCTTCAAGTATTAATTACTCTTTTTCCGTGCAACGCCGGGTACCCAAGCTAGTTTATATGTATATAAATGCACAAACACACACACACACACGCACACACACGCACACACACACACACACACACACACACACATATATATATATATATATATATATATATATATATATGAGTATTTATCTCATTCTATTTATCTCTTTCTTTATCCCTTTCTCTCTCTCTCTCTCTCTCTATATATATATATATATATATATATGTCCGTGTGTGTGAGAAAGATATACAAATACATATGTAGGCAAACATGAATAGAATGTCAGTTATACATTCTACACAGGGTAGGGCAAAATGTTGAAAGATCTTTTGTTGTGTCTCGAAGGGCCAGTGTAGATTTCTGAACGACATCCCAATTTATTCACCCACACACAATATTCAACTGGAATGAATATTGCGTTTAAAATGAAACATCGATTCAGCATTGAAGCGAAGGTCAGCTCAGCTTTGGCTTCTTCCTAAATTTGTCTGAAAGTACGAGTTCCACCCCAAAAAGTATCTAACCATCTTCTAATTACGAAATAAAATAACGGCTTAGTCTTCTTCTAAGTACTCTCCTCTTGGACCTCACATTCACGCGTCCCATCCAATTTTCTAAACAGTCTGTAAGTCCCCTTTCGTGGTCGCTATTAGCTTCGTCTTCACGTTCTTCATAATCTCGTCAACAGTCTGAAATCTCTTTCGGAAAAGCCAGAAGTTGTAGGGAGTCAGATTTGGACAGCAGAGCGAGAGCTGAGATATCTGGATGATGCGATGTCGTGACAAAAGAAAACCCTGCGTTAAACCTGAAGAATGGGCAAGATCGGCCATTCTGAATGCGTTGGTCCGACAATGCACAAGCTCAGTCAATGTTGTCTAAGTAAATTCATGGGAGAGTGTTTGGTCACGCACGTGCAGTAAGGTCCCGTCTCGTCAGTCGCCGAGTTATATCGCTTCTCAAAATATTAAAAATGGCTGGATACTTTTCGGATAGACCTCGTAGTTCGATTGCCTGCAGATCATAATTGACTCTGAGAAGGTCTTCACCGTGGATGTTAATTGTCAGACTGTGTTTATGAGCCTTCCTTTTATTAATTCTTTTCCCCATAACGAATACAATTTAATGACCTGCCTCCTGCTTGAGTTCGTTGTTGATGTGACCTAAACACGTAATGGTGAAAAAAAAAAAAAAATTCCATCGACCCATACGAATGGGGAAAAATGATGAAATCCAAATATTGAATGCTCTATTGAACTCAAGGCAAATCTTTAAAATAACCTCGTCTCGTTTTTGTAGGTCTTCCTGACAAGTGAATCGTGGGGCGATTGAATCAACTCTCTCTCTCGAATGGGTCAATGAATGTAAGGTTTCTTGTTGCGAACTTTTCTACTCGAAATCAACCCCAATGTAAAACTGGAAAGTACTTAGAGAACACGTGCCTCAGCTAGTATCACACACTAACTAAAAAAACGAATGAAAATCAGTTCGTACTTGTATTGCTACGACGCAGGAGAGGTATAACCGTAAAAAAAAGTATAGATTTTTAATTTAATCGATTATTCCTCAGCCTACGTGTTATCCTTCCATAAAATGTTATTGAAAGTGAGAGCATTTGAAGATATTGTGTGAACAGACATGCTAGTGAGCTAACTGTAAAAATTCCTGGATCTGCTTCGAAATTCAATTAATTCTCCCTATCTTACTACGGAATGTCTTTGAAATCATTGGGAACTTTTGGAGATATAGCATTGATGAGTACGAGTGAATATATGGAAAAAGATTAAGTAATATCTCTCGAATGAAAAAGATTATTGAATCCGCCCTTAAATTTAATTGATTTTTCCTCGGCCTATGGCTCCGTCTTTCACAAAATGTCATTGAAATTAATTCAAAACATTTCGAGATATTGTGTTGACAGACAAACATGAGTGACTACATCTTCAAACATCGTTGGCAGACGGTAAATTCATTTAAGTGATAATGGATCCGACTAAGTTTCAAATTTCAAAGATCTTTTTCGCTAAAAATGCTCCAAACAGTTCGTGCTACTCAATTTGAAAAAATACTTTTACTGCGACTTTTCATTCGACTCTTTTATTTTTTAACTTAACGTTTTACAAATTTTTTTCCCATTATTTTTTTAAAGATTTTTCCTAAAATGCTAAGGAAATAAACAATGTTAGTTCGAGTTTTTCTCCTTCAGTTTAGCACAAGATTCGATGTACTTCATTACAAAAATATTTTTATTGAGAAAAAAAAATTGTTCTCTTTCAAAGAACGCTCGAAAGCTGGTGTGATTCACAATTTCTTTTAGTGTTCGAAATGGTTGAAGCTTGGCAAAGATGGCGTGTAATCTGCTGCTTGTTTTTCTGATTAAGAAACAGAAAACCTAAGTAAATAATCGAATAACTGTAGAACAAAATTTGATTTTTATATGGAGTAAATGATATATTCAAATAAATCCGTAAAACCTTAAAAAAACAAAATCTGTCTCTTTAGAAGTAGTCGTAAGTTTAATTTAAACCTTTCTTTGCCCAAAGATTCAGATATTTATTCGGGAACGCTTACTGAAGGTGCGGGTAGACCAACGTTCAACGGCACAGAGAATAGAATCGATGAACTGAGTTCAAATTACAGCTGGGACGGTTTGGGTCCATTTTGATGCCTTCTGGAAAGTTGTGAATCCACTTCTTCCTCCAGCTCTAGGTAAATAGTAGGGCAATAGGAGTCCTTGAATCTTGTGAGGCAGTCCATCTTCGTCAAGCAGTCCAGCCCAATGGATCATTCGATAAATAGAAATCGTTTGTTGTGCCGTGTTACGCTAGGAGCAAATTTAGTTTTTCTTTGTTTGCTAAATTTAACACAAGACCATAATCATAGCTAATTCAGCACGAGACAACAGTACTGGATCCCTTAATGAAGATGGAACTTTCAAACGATGTGCTGTGAGGCTATCATTCTACGTCAGGCTCACAAATTATTTATGTGTTTGTAAATAGCGTTTGTTCTAGTTGGCCTGTTGTTCTTTGTCCCTCAGAGATCAGAACGAGGCCGAGTCTGACTGACTCGCTTCTTGCATTGCACCATTGATGCAACCGACAGTCAGAGGGTTAACTTCTGACCTTTAGACCAAGTTTAGATTTTATAACCAAATCGATGCGAAACCATTAGAGCAGCCATGACCAGTTCACATTTATTTCAACCTATTATGGCCTTCCGATGCGGGCAACATTCTCATCCATTGATTGGTCTAAAACAACAAAACTAGCCAAGCAGTTCGAATTCATCCAATCAGATTAAACAAACAAGCCCACAATCTCCCTCTTTTATCATTCTTTTCTTCTATCTGCAGTAAAACCAATTCAATAATAATGAATTCAGTTTTTCTTAAATTCAACTATATAGAAAAATGATAACGAAAAGAAAATATTCAGACACGATAATTCAAGTATTTAAATACAGAATATATCTTTTTTGCATTATAAATGAAATATAAGATCAATAAAGTAAATAAAAATATGATATAACACGTCTGGTTTGTCACTCAATAGAAACCAGCACCTATCCAATGTTTATTGGTAGCATGTCATGTTGGGGTTGATCAATTAAAGTTTTTTTTGCTGGGCGGCGATCGCTAAAAATTCCGAATTTTCAAAAAAAAAAAAAAAAGCTAGAAACAAACAAACCATGAAAGCAGCCGAAAAAAGACTTAAATACCAATTTAGCACGAATTTACATTTTTAATTGAACCCCAAACGAAAAATTAATTGGAGGGGAGGGATGTTCAACCCCCCACAAAAAACGATTATTCTAAACATAATGAGTAAATTTTTAAATTTCAGCCTTCTAGCTTCATTGGGGTGACGTGACATACATACATAACCAGACAAAACCACCTAAAATTGAAGAAACCTATGTTGACACATAACTTGTGAACTACACCAACAAGCCGAAAGACTGTCGGCAGGTGACGTACAAGAATAGATCAAGATACATGTTTATAGGTTCTAATTCAAACATGTTTGCTTACTCTTACTCATCATCATCAGCAGCCTTTTTGACATTCCACAAGGTTCGTCAGAACTCTATCATGGGCCTCGCGGAGCCAATAGTTCCTAAACTTGTCTGTTTCTTCGCACCATCTTATTTTTTGCCGGCGTTACTTATGTTTTCTTACAATATGACAAAACAAATTACGACCGTTGCGAGAAATGACGAAATTCCCGGCCAATGAAGAATCTCTAGAGCTCTGCACAGAATGTAAGTATTTTCGATATAACTATCAAATTATTTAATCTTAGAAAATCTCACTACTTACATCAGAAGCGAATAATATCGCGATTCAAAATCGTTTACTAATCTATCGAAGTATAAATCAGCTAAACTCAGCACTAGTTGGACAAGGAAGCCTACGATTATAAACCAATCAGAACGCAGCTTGGCCTTCACGTCAGAGAATTAAACAAAGGTTGCCAAATTAGCCATTTGTTGGCTAGATCTGGGTGATTCTTTTTCCAATTCAGCTCATCATATCCGCAATCGCTGAAGATCTGGTCAATTTAAAAAAATAATAAGAAAGTTTATAAAATCATTCGTACGAATCTTTTAATTGAATTTGTGTTGGCTCCATATGACAAGCTTACGTTTAATATTTTGTTAATTTCCATTTCTTCATTCGATTGATTGAAAAGTCATTCTGAGTGGTTTAGTCGGACTATTTCCTCACCTTTGTGGTTCGTAGCCTTCCTTGGGTGTTGTTCGTTTTGGAATGTTGAAACAAGTTCCTGCGGAACATGGTGATCTCTTCTTCTGTATACGTCACGTCCGTCCGTTAATTGGAAATTTTGCGCAGCCTCCATTTATTGTTTTTCTTTCCTAGCAATTCGTTCTTTTGAAAACCTGATTGAAGCATTAACTGAGCCAAAAGGTTTGAGAAGAAAGACACAACACAATTCCTTGACTAAATCGGTGAATTATCGAAAATTCTTTTCTTCTTTTATGAAAACCTTATCTGATAAGTATGAATTAAATGAGAACAGGTCTGCTTAGTCACCCGATAAAAAACGTCACGTGACCAACGTCTTGTCTTGTTGGGATGATCAATTAAAAAATTGCAAAAAAAAAGATCGATGAACAAGTTACTTCTCTCGCAGAAAACAAAAGTGAATGCTGTCTAAGACAAAGAGGCAATTTAGCATGAATATACATTGTAAACTGCTAAAAAACATTTTGTGGTGTAACTTAAGGAAAAAAAGTTTTTTCTGTATAAATATTCAAAATTTTCAGCTCCATTAGTGCAGCCTTTGCATACATAAATTCATAGCCAACTAGACAAGCTTAAAAACTGAAGAAAAATATGTTGACGGTTTTGGGTGACAGTCTTGATTGACGGTTCCTAAATGAGCCTCCGCGTTGGGCGTGGTCTTTTGGTTTTATAATCGTGTGTTCAAAGTACAATATACGGGAAATTGGTATTGCTATTTCAAGTTACGGACAGAAGCGTAAATATACAAAGAGGCATTTGGAGAGCGCAAACCTCTGCCAACACCCCTATCGTTGGAGGAAGAATAAATGAAAAACAGTTCATAAATGGCTACAATGGAGCGGACGTAATCATAATGAATTCGTGGATCCACCCCAAAATTTACTGAATTCTTCCTCAGCTCATGGCCCAACCTTCAACAAAGTGTCATTGACATTCATCACAAATTTTCGGAGATGATGTGTAAACAAACATAAGTGAGTGAATAAATGTATGGAGAAAAAAAAAGAAAAATATCTCTCACGTCAAATTTACCGAATTCTTCCCCCTTTAGCCCCTTGCCCACATTTAAAAAAATGTCATTGAAATTCAATGAGGAATTTCAGAGATATTGGGTGGACAGACATATAGCTACGATGCAGGGAAGGGGGAGTGACAGCAAAAAATTCCTGGATCCACCCTCAAATTAAATCGGTTCTCCCCACCCCCACAAAATTTCATTGAAAATTCATTGAAGAACTTTTGGAGATACAGAGTAGATAGATGAACGGACAGACAGACAGATACAAGTATATATATATATATATATATATATATATATATATATATATATATATATATATATATATATATATATATTCTCCTGATAGTCACTGAAAAATAGAACCTAACCAAGAGATAGACCTACAAACTGAGAAGCATGCAACGCGTACACGAGAGAATCACGCTCAACCTTACAGGAAAAGATCAAAAGACAGCCCAGTATATCAGGAAGAGAACAGGAGCACGAGACATCATAGAAACTATTAGAAAACTTAAATGGCAATGGGCTGGCCATGTTGCAAGAACAAATGACATCACGACTCACAACATGGATCCCCAGAGATCACATGCGAAACCGAGGGCGATAAAACATAAGATGAAGATATCAACAAGACAAATTCAGAAAATACTGGCTGAGCACCGCCCATGATAGAGAATTGTGGTGAATCCTGGGGAAGGTCTATGTCCAACGATGGACAGACGATAAAAGACTGATGATGATGATGATGATGATGATGATGATGATGATGATGATGATATATATATATATATATTGTTGGTGGGGGGTGGATAAGTATCAATTCCTACATACATGGAACTCCCAAAACAATTAAAACTTTTGGAGATATTCTGAACAAACACACACACACACACACACAAACACACACGCACACACACACACACACACACACACAAACACACACACACACACACACATATATATATATATATATATATATATATATATATATATATATATATATATATATATATATATATATTACATATTCCAGCAGAAGCGGATCACCACCATCCAAAGCAAGTATGGAGGCCATCCTTCAACAAGGTGTAGATCCAGTATATATTGCAGTGCTTAAACATGTATACAATCACAGCAGCTCTTTTATTAGGCTACATAAAAACTCAGACCCCTTTCAGTTCCAGAAAGGAGTAAGACAAGGTGATACCTGCTCACCCAAACTCTTCGCAGCCTGCCTCGAGATGATCTTCAGAAGACTAGACTGGGAGGAATTAGGATAGACGGCGAGTATCTGAGCAACCTCAGATTTGCAGACGATATTGCCCTTTTCGCAGACAACCTATACGACCTCAAACTAATGATAGATGAACTAAATGAAGAGAGTAAGAAGATGAACTTCAGCAAGACGAAGATCATGTGCAACAATCACATCGGAAATAAAAAACACTAATCAAAATTGAGGACACAGAACTAGATAGAAGTAGATCACTCCATCTACTCAGAATAACGAATCTCCACGAGACCTTCAAAAATAAGAAGATCCCATTAATCCTAAAAAGAAGGGTGCATAATCAGTGCATCCTCCCAATAGTCACTTATGAAGCTAAAACATGGAAACTAACCAAGAGACAGATTCGCAAATTGAGAACCATGCAACATGCACATGAAGAATTATGCTAGGCCTCACATGAAGAGACCACAAGATAGTACAGTACATCCGGGAAAAGACAAAAGTCAGGGACGTCAAGGAATCCATTAAAAATCTCAAATGGCAGTGGGCCAGCCATGTTGCAAGAATGGTGGAAAACCGATGGACTTCGCGACTCACGACATGAAACCCCCGAGATCACATGCGCAACCTAGGCTGGCAAAATAACAGATGGAGAGATGAGCTAGACAAGTTCAGGAAGTATTGTCTCCACGACGCCTATGATAGAGAAGTGTGACAAATCCCGGGGAAGGTCTATGTCCAACAACGGACATTAAAAGATTGATGATGATGATGATGATGATGATGATGATGATGATATATATATATATATATATATATATATATATATATATATATATATATATATATATATATATATATATACACCGAATAGATAAATAGCCTTATTGATGGAATTTACACTTTTTTCAATCAATTTTTTTTTTATCAATAAATGTATGTAATCAAAACAAGGATATAAAAGAACTATTTTTTACAATCAAAAGTTTCTGTAATCAAATGAAATCAATCTATTACATCAATCTATCATGTTATCCATCTTCCAACTTGGTTAATAAACGAGCAGAAGAAAAAAATATTTTAAACGCAGTTTGGTGAAAATAACAATATTTTCCCCTCAGTTCAATCAAGTGTCATTAATTACCTCCAATCATTCGAAAAAAAATCCCAAAGCACTCGTCTGAGGCAGAAAGAAATAATCACTAAAATGTCTGAAAGAACAGACGGACACCAGGTGCCGGGTACCCGACAAAATACTGCACTGAATCAATCGAACATGAGAAAAACAGTTGGATAGGGGTGTACAGGTGGCCGCGCATGATAAGTGCCCAACGGAGCATTTTTAGTTAAAAAAAAACCTCGATAGCTTCGTGTTGTTAGAGCACTAGTGCTCATTTTTTAAAAATTTATTTCGGAGTAATCTATGAATCATAATGCAGAAAGTTCGAACATGTAAAAAACAACAACAAAAAAAGCAAACAAAAACAAAAAAAACTTTGCTCTAAAAACGATTAAAATATTCACTTAAAAGATGGTTCATTGGGTACTTATCATGCGCAGCAATTAATATGTATGCATTCATGTCTGCTGTTTGTCCACACAATATGTTGGGAGGGGTATCATCATCATCATCATCTGACGTTTAGGGTCTGTTGTTGAACCTTCCCAAGATTCGTCAGACCTCTCTATCGTGGGCGTCACGGAGCCAATACTTTCTGAACTTATATAGTTTGTCATGTCATTTTATAATTTGTTCTCCCCAGGTGCGCATATAATGTTTGGAGATCCATGTTGTAAGTCGTGATGTCCATCAATTGTCTACCATTCTTGCAACATGATTAGCTCATTGCCACTTGAGTTTTCTTATCGATTCTATATCTCGGACTTCTGTCTTTCCTTTGATATACTGCGCTGTCTTATGATCTCTCCATGTAAGGTTGAGAATGATTCTATCTTGAACACGTTGCGTGGTTCTCAGTTAGAGGGACAGCCTTTTGTTTAGGGTCCATGTTTCATCTCCATAGATGACTCAATGTCTGGCTGTACACACGATATCTCCATGAGTTCTCTTAAATTTCAATGATATTTAGCAAAATGAAAGCCCAATTTGGGGGGCAGATTTAGGAATGTCTTTTCCATTTAGCAATATTCCAAGAAAAGGTAAACAAGAGTCCAAGATGTAGAAAATCGAAACAATTTTACCTCCACTTCTTTCTTTAATCTATCTTTTTGTGTTTGTTATTTCATCCTGAAGTCTATGTTAGAGAAGTTATATGCAAATGTGCAAATATATTGTCAGGTATTATTTTCACGCATTTTTTGAAAATCATTCATACATATTAATATTTCGTTATAAAAGTTGCGCACCATATTTAATATGACATTTTCCCGATTCGTGATTTATAGCAAGTAAAATTAGAAACAAAATGTGCCGAGGCAACGAAATATCTGATCGAAACTTCAAGTCAGATGAAATTACATTAAAAAAAAGCTATAACCCAACTATGTACGACGCGATGTGCGTGTATATATTTCGAATAAGATTTTCTTTATAATATAATGGAATTCATAATCATTCTGTCGGATCCTATATCTATTTCCTAATACATAACTGTCGCATCGAAAGAAACGAATAAAGCAAGTTTAGACGGGGAATAAGTGAGATGAGAATTCTGAGAGAAAACAGTTATTTCGACCCTTGGATTACCGGAGGCCATTTAGCTCAATGGTAGGAGAAACGCTACTTTGACACAGCAACCCTATCGGTCGTGGATTCGATTCCTGCAGTTTCTCCATTTTCTTTTGTTGCTTATTCTATCTATGTTATCTAGGCCAAATGATATATTAACCGTGTAGTGACAGGAGATAATTTCAAATAAGAGTTTCAATATAATATAACGCAATCTATAATCATTCCGTCGGATCATACATCCATTTCTTTATATATATATATATATATATATATATATATATATATATATATATATATAGGATTCGAGAACTGGAGCATAAAAATAATGCAGGAATGTTCTTGGGTCCGTCCAGCATGTGCATGAGTTATTTTATACCTGAGCAATGCTGGGTATCCCTGCAAGTATTTTGAAAAATATGAAATATCGCTTTCAAGGTCAAATACACACCTGCTTTAATTCTCAGTTTTTTAGAATAAGGATTACATCGATTTTCCTCTCCTGATCCTGCAACATCCGTTCCCATAATTAACACCAGCGGACCGTCTCAGTCGCTTCAGTCGCTTGTCAGTGTCTCGGATTTCACAATGCCGATGTAGTGCTATACGTAAAATTGTATTTCTGTCCGAAAAGTCGGAGTGTTAGTAAAGTCCATGGCCAGAATAAAAGGTCAGCGAATAATACAAAGTCGGTTCTTAGTCTTCTTTCTTTCTCTCTTTCTATCTATCTCTCTTTGCCTTCAATTATCATTTCAGTCACAAGATACATATTAATTCAAAATAACCCCTAAATCAAGTGTCGTAGAAAATTCAGAAAAAAAAAAAAGATTCGTTTGAAATCAAACAAGGTTGGTCCTTACCAAATGATGATTATGAAATTTTCGTGACACTACAAACTGTTTCGAGTTGATATTGCTACTATACATAGATGCTGTGTGAAGATTGACTTGTTGGAAAAGATCAAGGTGGTGGATATGATCGAAGACACAAGTGTCAGAGAGGAACAATTTGATCATTGGAAGAGCACACATATACTACACTTTGATCCGTAATTACTCGCTTCCTCACAAGGTACCAGGGGGTTTTCGTCGGGAAAGATTAAAAAATTGCTCGTCCCTGCGACTGGTGTTGCTAAAGCGCCAGGGTAAGTCCAACCAATTCTTTTTTAGTGCAAAGGGAAGGTGCTACCCGGGGTTTACTGATCTCCTGAGACGGGTCAGAGTTATTCTTTGAGGCCACAGGTCGAATCCTAGGACTCTTGCGCTTAGCAATACCGATCCTCGGTCGGTCATCATCGGCCACGTCATTGCACCGGTGCAAAGTGTATACCAAAAGTAGATACAACACTTTGATCGCATGCAGAAGGTCAGGGAACGCAACTCTGTTCCTAGGCAGTGCGCACAGATACTCTGAAAACAAGGCAGGTGCTGATCCACACATAAATAAGCTCATCTCAAATTTGAAATTCAACTGTGTTACTTTCATTCTCAATTTGAATTGAAAGCAAATCAGTTTAGTGACGATAAATAATTGAAATGATGATTGAAATAATAATAATAATAATAATAATAATAATAATAATAATAATAATAATAATAATAATAATGATGATAATAATAATAATAATGATAATAATAATAATTCGTATTATCATGATTTGGTTAGTGTATCCTTTTCAGAGGTATATTTAAAACGTATGGATTGCATAAACTATTTCTTTCAGTTGCGAAACTCTGATCGCAATTATGACAAGTTTGCCACCATCATTTGTGTTCTAACTGAATTATATAACCTTAACATAACCCTAAACACTTTCCTTAACCCTAAACACTTTCCTTAACCCTAAACACTTTCCTCAACCCTAAAACTATATGTATTCGTGTAACACTTCTCAATGAGCACACATATATTACACCCTGATCAAAGGCACAAGTACTTGGAAGCGACACTTTGATCACTAGAAGAGCACACAGATACTACACTTTGATCCTGAGCAGATATCCAGGGAGCACCACTTTGATCTCAACCAGAGCACACATTCTCTGAAACCAAGATGATCCATATATAAATAACCCGATCATTTCTGATGTGTACTATGTACAATAAATAACAACGTTAATGTGATGACGATGCAGTATTTAGTAACAACATCATGTGAGAAAAAAATCTCCCAGACATTTACTTGGATATTTTTTTTTTCGAGGAGGTTAGAAAAACAAGGTAAATAGATATTACCAAAAATATACAAGAGACGAACAATGGCTGCCGTCATCAGAACAAGGTGTTCCTGGAGGACACGAAGAATTGTACATCAAAGATATAAAAGGCATGAACAAACAGCATTTCTTGGAAGCAAATAATGGTTTGTTTTTTCTTCTTCTTCTTCTTCTTCTTCTTCTTCTTCTTCTTCTTCTTCTTCTTCTTCTTCTTTTTCTTCTTCTTCGTACTAGAGCGCACATGAATGTTCTTTTGGAACGAAGAGACAAAAACTTCAGTCAAAGTCGCTTAAAGCATTCAGAAACAAATCAACAGATCAACTCAAAACTTCTACTACTACTACTACTACAACAATGGAAAAAGTAACTCATGAGAGCATACTTCTAGCGAAACAGAATTTGATTAACATATACTCTGCAATAATAATAATAATAATAATAATAATAATAATAATAATAATAATAATAATTGGTGCCAAAATGGTAACAGACATTTTACGACACAAAAAGATATCCCGAAAAAACGGAAAGGTAAACGAGAACTCTGCCAGGGAAACGAGATTAGAAAAAACATATCTTTCAATTACAGAGAGATGAAGAATTACTGGAGAGCACGTTGCACATGAACAGAGCATGTGCAAGACTGAGACAAATACAAGATTAGACAAAAAGGTATCGACGCTGCAGTAGAAGATATATATCAAAGAAGACTATCAAAAAAAGAAAGACCAAAGAGATTGGTTTCAGAAATTCACCACATTACATGGAAAACTCATTCAATTTGCTTAGAAGAAGGTGAAGTCCCAGACAGGACGACTAAAGGCAAAACAAACCTTATCTAAGAAGACACTGAAAAAAAAAGAAGGAACCAGGCAAGCAACTATAGGCCTATCACGGGTCTACCAGATATTTGATAGATAGCAGAGAGAATATATATTTCCATGAAAAGAAGAGGACTCTTACCAGAAGAAGAGAGAGAATTCAGGTTAGGAACCAAAGGGGCAAACGACTTGTTCTACATTGACCTGATGATTCTATAAGAAGTAAAGAAAAAAAATCAATGTTGCAGTCGATTGACTACAAAAGCATACGACGTGACCCCACACAGCCGGATGATCGAATGTCTCGAAACATTCAAGATGAGTAAACCGTTTGTGAGATTCATACTGAACTTTACGAAAAACTGGAAAGTCGACTAGACAGCTTCAGGGGAAAATTTAGTAGCGGTGAGTATAAAAAAGGAAACTTTCCAGAGTGACTCTTTGTCCTCACTATTATTTGTATTAGCCATGATAACACTAAACAGATTATTTGGAAACAACAAAGGATAGCAATTCTCCAAAACAAAGGAAAAATACCATTGCAGCACGGGAGTCTACACAGATACTGGGGAGAGTACTCGAAATATGGAATCTACGACCTCCAGTCGTCAGCAATAGCCTGAAAGTCAGGATTGAAAAAGTATGGTCAAGAAGGCACAAGCAACTGACAAAAAACGAAATTTAACTTGAAAAAAACACAAACAAACTATGTATTAGGACGATTTGCGACACAGTACCAATTAGTATTGGGATGGCATTGATCTTTCAAAGCGATGCCAAAATGAGCAGAAAAAGAATAAATGGATAAATAAAAATAAATATAAGAACAATAGTGTGCGTGAACATATGCGAGCTTTAATACGAATGAAAAGAAGGATAAGAAGAAAAAGAAGAGGAAGAGGAACAAGAACAAAAATAAGTACAAGAAGAAAGAATTATTGGATAACTTAAAACAATACCAGATAGCCTGACCAGAGGACCAAATGTAGTCATCCAGTCTACTCGTGGGATACAAGTACTCGGCTTTCTGGGTCAGTTCTATCCGCTTTTTAAAATGATTCTCTGAGGGGAAATTGAATTTTGAATTGAACTCCAAGAAGAAATGAAGAAGGAAGACATGACTTCTAAACATATACAGAATATCATCCATCCCAAATATTTGACACAATCACTAGATTTCTTTAATAAATCATCATGAAATTTACTGATGGAAAGAGCATTAGAATGCAGCACTCCCACATCCCCATCCAGTACGCCCCTGTCCCCGAAGAGCCTTGCAAAGAGACTAGAGTAACCGGACCTCCGTGGAATAATTGAAATCACCCAGACGATAGCATTACTACGATCATACACAAGAATACAGAGGAGAATGCTGGAGTAGCGAGAAGATATGCTGTCACTTGCTCTCTAGAGGAAGCTGCCGTTACTAGGGATGGGAAAACTCAAATATTAGTAGAAACGTATCGATGAAAAGTTGGAAACTAATATATATTTATGAAGGTTAGTCTAGCTCAGGGATCTTCAGAGTGATTGATATCGACTCTTGGGACCGATATCGACCCCTGGGGCCGATGGGACTATCCAAAGGTTCAATGAATGTCTGGAGGTCAGAAAGGAGTCGATGAAACCGGGAGGTTTATTGAACTTCTGGGGTCGGATGCTAACATTCGTATAAGGAAGAAAGACACACAAAATATAACCTGCTGATACGTACTTAAGATTTATACATAATAATATCCATATCTCGCATTAATGAATATTCATAGCCCGCGCGTGTACCAGTCATAATTATTTAAAGAAACTACATGAAATCATCTAAAAAAATAGATTTTTCTATCTAAAATTATCAAAGAATAAAACCAGCACAGGATTCGGACATTGTTGGTAAAAAAAAATGATCATAGAGGCCCCCAAAACGCTTTGAAAAAAAAAGCATTTTTAGATGGTGCCTAGTGTTACACTCATGTAAATTTCAAAGATTATGGGTCCAAAAATGTGATAAAGGAACACACTCAGGCACACACACACACACGCCCTTTTTCTAGCCCTTTCGGCAGGATCAAGGTGTAATATCTGTTACCCGGCAGAGCTCGAGGAGCTGGTACTGACACTTGCCTGCCAAGTGGGCCGGAGAGGTTGTGTGTCAAAGACCGAGTGCACCGGTGCAATGTGTTAGCCAAATGAAGTTCTACTGAGGCTGTGCATTGCTAAGCGCATTGGGAACCTTCGGGTTCTCTTTCTATTACTCGGCCCAGCTGCAGGGTATCAGGGTTAGGGTTAGGGTTGCACCTAAAAGATCAGGTCAGGATTGTCTTGACAATCTCGTGGTGGAGGTTGTTTTAGCTTCTACAGTCGCTTGGCAATCAAAGTCGTGTCGACTGGAGCCATTTTTGGCAGGGTGTCTCCTATTTTCTCCACGTCAATACTCGACCTTGTGTCACATATTGCTGTGGTGGGGCAGTAAATAAATAGCACACACACATGCACGCATGCACGCACACGCACACACACACACACTCACAGACGCGCCAAGAGAGAAGATTCCGTTGCCCATCTGGCTAGTTGGTCGGGTGGGCCACTTGTGATGAATTTCATTTTATATATCAATATTGATACTATGATAATATTTATATTTATCTGGTGATGATATCAGCTGAGTTTTCGTTTCGTTTCGGCAAATGTTTCTGTTATATTTTTTATATTAACTATGTCTGAAACTGCACGTCTACTCAATTATGGAACCACCGTAGCCATGGAAGATGTCTAAGGGCTCTATTCTTTTTTCATATTTCATATGTTCATATGCTTAGCTTTTGCGTTCCGACACTCTTTGCCAAAAGACTTGAAAAGTGGCATCAGTATTCCACTAAATCCCTTCTAAAAACGTTTTTTTTCTTTAAAGAAAGGACCCTATTCTGATGGATTTATTGATACTATCTGGATTTTCCAGAATCTAGACATTTCTGGATATATTTTTTACTCATTTTCTAATGATGTCATAAATATAATTTATTCTGACCATATTTATTCTTTGACGGAATATTTTTACCTGACATCAAACTTCAAACAACTATGATTGTTCAATTATTGACTGGGGTGGGGAGTTATTTTTCGTACATGTCTTTGGATGGATGAGAGATCGAAAATTCAATGAAAAGGCCAATGGTTTAAAAACGAATTGGGAGCCTCCGTCAGAGCACAAGGTGACGACAGCAAGACACCTTTCAAGAATCTAACAGCGCTGTCACTATAATATTCGTGACTAATTTCCCAAAGATCCCTCTACTGCAGACGCCCCCAAACTGTATTATACTGAAAACGGAGGAAATGACATGGAAATCCCAATCAGTATTCATTATATGAAGTCTGATGCTTTAATTGATCAAATTGCCAAACAATAATATCGACAGAAAGACTGATTGGCTTGCATCACACATACATACATATATATATAAAAATATATATATATATATATATATATATATATATATATATATATATATATATATATATATATATATACATATATGAATATATAACAAGAGCCATGTCTGTCACATTCATAGTATTAGTAACAGCCACCAGTCGCTCTCCTTCTCTACCCGCTTATCAAACTACCTCGCTAACCTTTCTCTTCTCTCCTTTCATATACTCTTATTCAATTACCTGACTCTCCCATCTTTGCTCCGAACTGTAATGCTATACCAAGATTAGAGGAAATGGCGGAGCAATCCTAATCACTATTCATAATGAAGAGAAATCTAATGATACTAATTGTACCGATGAGGAAATGACTTAATTGGATTGAGTGTTGTGCAGACAAAGGGCTAATGGCTAACATAAGGAAGGACAGAAAATCAATTAGAATCAGATCAACAACATTACTAACCGGACATGGGTAGGGGGGAATAACAACATTAACAAATATCATTCACCATTAACAGTTGGCATTCTGAAGAGGACGGAATCAGTGGCTACATAATCTTCTATTAAAATTTTTATGTAACTAGATTGCCAACAATAACATAGACGGAAACACTGATTGGCTCATATAATGGCAGGTCTGGTTAGTCACTCAATAGAAACCGTCACGAGACTAACGTCTTTTGGCAGACTGTCGTACGGGTTGTGATCAATAAAAAGTTTAGAAAAAAGGTGTGATCAATGAATAAGTTACTTTTCTAGCCCTTCGTTCACCAGCAATCAATAAAGAATTAAAATTTTCTTTATAATAACGAGCAGACACAATTTGGTATATATATATATATATATATATATATATATAATTATTTGATCATCATATATATATATATATATATATATATATATTACATTGCTGATTGAACCCACTCTCCTAAAGATTATTGGTTGTGGGGACAAAAACACCAAAAAAAATCTAGACATAATGAGGTGTATATGTTTAAATTTTCAGCCTTTTAGCTCCATTGGTGCAGCCTGAACGCGCGATACATACGTACATGGCCAACCGGTCCAACTCGAAAACTGGAGAAACCTATTTTGACATTTTTCATGACAGTTTTGTTTGACTGTTTCTAATAATAAGAGAAGAAGCCAAGGAAACTTTCTGCCGAAGGGATCTTCAACTCGTTCGACAGCGGAAAGTCTCGTCAAAAGGATTCTGATAGCGAACTAGAGGAACGCCTGATTTGGTATTCATAGATTAGAATATACTGACGTTGAAACAAGAAATAGGAACCTAGCACTGGTGTGGATAGATTATTAAAAAGCTTACGATATACACAGACGTACGAGTCAGCTGGGTGGGGCAACCCCGACCCACAAAATCGGCCAAAACAGTGGAGAAAATTTTGGCGATTGATATTTTTGTTGCAAAAAAAAAAGGCAGACGACAATATTTCTTTAAAGTTAAATGTTGCGTGATTTGTACTGTGTATCGTCAATTGATGAAAAAGATTTTTGATTGGAAATTGGTTCTTGTGTCTTCCAATCCGTGTAGCATTTCAGGCAAATCAAGCCCCCTGCCTATATATTTGTCTTTCAATCTGTGTAGAATCAAATCAAACCTGATCCCTGTGACCAAAGAGACCCCATAGGCCAATGGCGATATGATCCCACGACCCGGAATAACAGAATGCGTGAAACAGTTGTTAAAAATCTCAGAGGTAGAAGAGAACTTCATAATGACGGCAACGGGGAAATTAGAAAGGGGAGCTAACCGCAGCAGGAAAGGGCCTGGACAGTCAGATTGAAAAGAACTATTTTCTAAGGTGACTCAGTATCACCGTTACAAGAGAATGCATGAACTCTTATAATAAATGGCACCAGTGTCAGTGTAGGATGAGCTTTGTAGCAAACGTACCATATTCCAAAGGCCCAGCACTTAATACTTGCAAGCTATCAATTCCGATTCACCGATTCTGCACTGGCTCAATTACAATGGCACTATACAGCCTTCAAATTTAGTGAACGACTGGATGTTAAGGGTCGGCAGTTTTAGCAAATTATCACCTTTAATCAGGGTTATTATTTTAACAACAATCAACGTGAGTGTGGTATCTATGTGATATATATACGCACACAAAGGTATTTGAAACTGAAGTCATAGCTGCAGCATAAAGATCGACAAAACGGACACAAAGTAACACCATTACTGAATTACCACATATATTTGTCGTATCATCTGTCTTTGAAGTTAATTTAAAAAAAAATACTATACAAATAAAAAAGTATGTGTTCTAATATTTCTGAGTATTTTCTTGATTTGGTTCTTCTTTAAAACATATGGTAATGGCGCCACTCTCACTTAATCTGACCCTGAGTAGTATCCAGGATTTTACAAGCGCTAAGAATGATCTGGAAAGGCTAAAGAATAATAATATTGATTAAGAATATTAAAAGAAATGCAAACTTCTCTTCGAAACAGCAAAGGAAGAAAGAAAAGCAGGGTGCAAGTGCTTTTACTTATGTCTTGTATGTTAGAAACCGTCAACCAAAACTGTCATCAAAACTACCAACATAGGTTTTCATCAGTTTTTAAGTTGGTTCGGCTGGCTGGCTGGCTGGCTGGCTGGCTATGTATGTATCACGCTTACAGGCTGCACAAATTGAACAAGCTGGTTGGATTTTAAACATTTTCTCCTTATTATCGCTGAATGTGTGCGTGTGTGTGTGTGTGTGTGTGTGCGCGTGCAGGGGGGGAGGTAGGTTCGATTTCCAAAGTAAGTTTATGCTAAATTGGTCTTTTAGCACTATCCTTGTTTTTTTAGATTATTTTTTGAAAATTTTCTTTCAGTGATCACTGTCCAACAAAAGACGAGAGGAGTAACCTATTCATCGATCATCCCTCTTTTCTGATTTTTTAAATCGATCATCCTCAACAGGGTATGCCAAAAGTTGTTGGTCATGAGACAGTTTCTATTGAGTGACTAACCATACCTGTCTCTATGAAATGTCAAACTTGAATGAAATAATAGCGTTTAATTACTTATGTCTTTCAATGCACTTACATGTGTATGTAACAATTCCTGACTTGTGAACTCATGATGTATTCATTAATTGGATGGGATGTGATGCTTTCCTTTCCTTGATTATCAAATTACTTGCTGAATAACCCTACAACAGGCGGCTTAGTCGGCTAGTATATATATATATATATATATATATATATATATATATATATATATATATATATATATATATATATGGGGTGTATGTACGTGTGTAACGGAAGTGATATCATTATGAATAGAGCCCTTCTCTAAAAGGTTTGGAATTCTTTTTACCTAAAAGCTTTTTGATTTAATTTGAATTTAAGAAAGAGTCTCCTTCACTTTTGTCCCGTCACTGGAGACGCCGTAAAGAATTATATATAAACATAAGAAATACGAAGATATGGATGGAAAGTAGGTTCTACTTTGGAATTATAGTTGCATTATAAGTCGGACCTTACCAAAATTTTCTAAATATATTTTTCATATTTTTTTGCTTTAACCCCCCCCCCCCAGCTCCATTGACTAGGAGTGCTAAATCTAGTTGGGCTGTATCCATGTTAAGGTACATTTTATAGCCTGACAGACAGACACACGGACCCCTCTCACATATATTTGAGATATAATTTCGCGGTTGACTGTTGAAAGTTGAATTACCAACGCTATTCGACGTGTTGCCAGTGGCAAAGAAGGTTACAGCCCGAAAAATGGTGCAAGACAATCTGCATTCACTTCACGCTAATGATCTTGGGAAAGGCATGCATCCATCACTTCCCCTTTTAGCTATGAGTTAGATAGCAAAACCGAGAAATTTCGACCCCTTCGTGTAGTGCTGTGAGAGAATGGAAACGGACAAAGTATGGAACATGCACAATTAGCAGGATTCCGATGACGCTTCGATGAGACGAGTAAGCCGTAAGTGGATTATGATAAATGGAGTGGAATAACCCTGCGACACCTTCGATGGTACAAGTAGGAAAATGACTGCATGAGTTTGCGTGGCGTTCTAAATCCTCAAAAGAAAACGAAATCAAGCAAAGAATCAACTTATTAAAAAGTATGCATCGTTCCTTCTTTGGAATTTTTCTCTTTCTTCTCTCATTCTGTTTTGTTCATCCCGTCTCGGTTGACAAGCTTTCGGTTGAGCAAACTCGACTCTCAAGAACAAGAAAATCCCACTTGTCCTAAAATAAGGGTGTGCAACTTATGCATCCTACCGATAGTCACCTAGGGAGCTGGAACGTGGAACCTAACCAAGAGACTGACCCTCAAACTGAGAACCATGCAACGTGTACATGAGAGAATCATGAGACAGCACAGTATTATAGAAAAGACAGGAGTTCGATATATCATGAAGATAATCAGAAAACTCAAATGGCCATGGGTTGGACATGTGGCAAGGATTCTGACAATTGTTGGACATCACGACTTACAAAATGGATCCCCACAGATCATATGCAAAATTGTGGCCGACAGAGAGGCGAGCTAGACAAATTCAGAAAGTAATGGTTCTACGACGCCCATGATAGAGAGGTCTGGCGATTCTATAGGATCGATGAAGTTCGTTGTATTTCGAACAATGAGACGGAGAACGGAAACAACAGACAAATAATAACGTAGCATCGGAAATTGATTGGATTTAGAGTTGGAATAAAAAACGAGAATCCTGAAGAAGACGAGATGAGGGAAGAAGTGAAAAAATTCCAGAAAAGGAACGATGCATAATTTTTTTTCTTCTTCAAAGTTGTCTTCTGTCACGTGATTCTCTTCCGCTGAATTTCCATTCTTGTGTTTACAGAAACATGACGGAAATAAGCGTTTTTGGCGAATGGAGGATCTCTCGATTTGCAGTTATGCATTTTTCTAAATAATCACGGGTGACTTTCTATCTTTGAGCGAAAACACTGGGCACAACCCTTCTATAATTATTCTCCCCTCTTTTCCTGTCCCTTTTTCTACTCTCTCTTTCTTCTTCTCTCCCTCCTCTCTGTCACTCAACCCTCTCTTTCTCCATCCCTATTTAGTTACGGATCATTTAGTCACAAGCGAAACATCTTTGGCAGACGGTCCGCAGACGTACATCGCGTGTCTAAAAAGACACGTCTGCTCCCAAAGGCTGTATATTTTCCAACTCACTAGACTTGAAACTTTTTCAAACCATTTAGGCAAATTCTGGCTTCTGATTGGCCAACTATGTCATGTGACCGATGTTCACGTTGAATTTAATTAATTCCATGTGCCGATAGTCATCTTTGAACTCGGAAAGACATAAAAAATAATCAGATTAAGAAACACATCAGGTTTGAGTTTAGTTAACCGGGGGCAGACTGACTGTCTACAGCTCCACAGTGCTCTCTGATAAGGCACTGAAAACGTCTTGGTCAATTATTGGATGACTGTGTCACCTCGCCCACACTCACTCACATACCTACATACATGTCCATACTGACTATCGACATACGCATACATACATACATACATACATACATACACATATACATGTGCATAATGAAAAAACTGCTATGTTGGTCAAATTGCAATTATAGCGGGGTCAAGTGACAACCAAACCTCCCATTATCTAACATCCGTAATAATGAAGCTAACAATTTTGCTGATAAAAATATCTCCTACCTATCATTTGAAACAACGAATTGTTTTGGTGAAACGGGTTCTGTAGTCTCTTTTCTTGGAAAAATAATCTCATATAGATTCAAATATATCCGTGAATTTTTTTTTTACTGGGATTGATTGGTGTTTACAGTACTTATCATAAGTATTTGAACAAATAGACATTTTGCTAATAATCATTTTGTTTTGTGAGTTGGAAACAGGAACAACACACAAGAAGAACAAAAGTTCATTGCAATCTACACTCAAAGCGTGCATTTAGTCATGTTTTGTGTTCCTGAATGCTTAATCTCTATAATTTTCTTACCAATCGAACTGAATTACCAATTGAAAAAAGTTCTTTTTTTCTCTTCTTCTGAAATCTTGTTCAAAATCGATCGGGTTGATTGAAAAGGCGATCTCACATTGCTATTTGAAAGATTTGTCGAATGAGTAATTCAATCTCTTCCCAGATCGAATTCTTTAATGGCCCCCTGTACTTTTAATATAAACGATAATTTATTCTTATAAACTGAGCTGCTCGTATATATTTGAACAAGCGCAAAATCTGATTCTCTTACGAACTGAATATCATCTGAAAAATCTCGGAAGTATAGGATCGAAATCTAAAAAAGCCACGTGTCTATCCGCCTGTAAAAATTTTCAAATACGTTTCTTTTCAAGGGTGATAACCACTAATTCTTTGGGAGAGTTGACTCCTTCGTTTATTTTTTCAAAATGCATAAAAACGAGGCTCATTCTGGTCGTATCGAATGGCACTAGTTTTCCGGATTTAAGATGCCTTTATTTCAAAACATATCACCCGGGCAAGAGTAGTGCGTGGACCCCATAATGGGGAAATGAGAGAGAGAGAGAGAGAGAGAGAGAGAGAGAGAGAGAGAGAGAGAGAGAGAGAGAGACGGGGGGATTAACAAATAATTTTGTCTACGAAGAAATAATTGGTTAATTTGCATGTTAGTATATGGCATGATACATATATATTGATTGGCGACGATGATGTCATAAAAGTGTTGCTTGGTCAGGGCTGAACTCTACTCCCATCACCACTTAAACGATACGACAGTTTGGACATTTTCTCCTTATATTACCATTTAAAAAAAAAAAAATTATGCCCATAAGATGTCCGTCAGCGAAGTGATGTGTCACACTAGATCTGATAAAGTTGCAGAAGAATTGACCAACGGTTGAGGGGTGGGGAATAGAATCTTATTGATTTTCTGGCTGAAATTACCACCATTGCAAAATCATGCAAACAAATCGTACTGGATATTGAATCAAGTATATTTATTATCAACAATCAAAGACCGATGTTTGTGCTGATACTCATGTATCTATACTAACATTACATATATATATATATATATATATATATATATATATATATATATATATATATATATATATATATACATATATATATATATATATACATATATATATATATAATATATATATATATATATATATATATATATATATATATATATATATATGTACATTTACAGATAGATAAACCTAACTTCCATAGACTTTACTCCCAAGTCTGTCTCTCTATGGTTCAAATTATATATATGTATATATATATATATATATATATATATATATATATATATATATATATATATATATATATATATATATTTCAGTCAATTATTCCCCAATGTCTGTTTTTATGTCTTACGCAGTATTAAATATTATGTGTGAATGTTTCTGGTTGGGATCATCAGTTGTTTACGATGTGACCTTCTCAAGGATTTAAAACAAAACAGTTATATTAACAAAGTTTCCCACCAGTGTTGATCAAACAACCCCCCCGCCAGTTAAGCTATGATTTTAACATGTATCTTTATTTCATTATTTCTAGGGCTGTGTCATAATACACATAGTTCGTTATTTTACATAGGGTATCATAATGTTGTGTATATGGATATTATTTCATACTACATACCATTTGATTTTTTAATCGAAGAGCTTCCTTATACACACACACACACACATACATATATATATATATATATATATATATGTATATATACATATATATATATGCGTGTGAGTATACAAGAAAGAATGAAAGGAAGAAAGAGAGAGCACATAAGCAACTCACATATATGTACGTAAATATATACTTATATTTCGACTGAAGTACCCATCTACTTCGCGTTAAATATTCTATGTGTGAAAAAGGACTTGTAAAATAGTTTCCTTTCATTTTCGACCCCTCAAAGGTGAAATAAATTCCTTTACTTTTGACCGCCTTGAAAGGAAAAAAAATCTCTTGACACCTTTGACCCCTTGAACAGGGAAAGTTTCCCTTTAGTTGGCGCCTAAAATGGAAAAAATTTCTCGTCACCCCTTGAAGAATCATGTCGATGATGGCTTGGCTCTATGAATGGAGATCTGGGAGGAGTTTTCACGTTTTTTTCTTGCCGGCAGGATCCTAGACGTGAATAGCTGCGAAGTCTGCGCAATGGTGCTTTAAGCTGGAGTGCGATGTGTGCACGGCCGATGCCGTCCTTTCAACAAAGAATTTGCATGCTGTGGAGCATTGAAGTGATGGAAATATCAGCAAGGCCTCTAGTTTGGAGGTTTGATAAGAGTTGCCTGTGCTAGCAATAGGTGTCTGCTGTGCCTCTGTAAGAGTATTCCAACAGTATCGCTAGCCTTGGTGAGTATTATGTATATATATATATATATATATATATATATATATATATATATATATATATATATATATATATATATATATATCTGTGTGTGTGTGTATACCCTATATAAAATTATAAAATTTAAAAAACTACATGTATATATTAAAATCATAGCTGAAAGGCAGGTGATATTAGATCAACACTGCTGGAGTGCCATATTTATACAACTGTTTTGTTTTTAAAATCCCTGAAAGAGTTACATGGTAAACAATTGATGATCCCGACAAGACAGATTAAACCATGGTAAAAATATATATGTAGAGCAAGGGGAAAATACTGAAGAAAATTACATAAATTGCCTTGACAGATATTGGGAAATAAAAAAAAATGACCCCAAATGATGTTTAGAGTTTGAAGCTGTAAAGCTTCCTAGAATATATATATATATATATATATATATATATATATATATATATATATATATATATATATATATATATATGTATATATATATATATATATATATATATATATATATATATATATATATATATATATATATATATGCGTGTGTGTTTATGTATTCAAACATATTTCCATTGCAACGACAAAATGGATTGCCTGACTCTTACTCTTGAAAATATTGCGACCAATTGACACTTCATTAATCAAAAATCATTCACCGTCCATTTATTCACGGGAAAATCTCTCCATTCAATTTTGTCTATCATTGAAATTCAACGTTACCCGCCCAAATTGAACACCAGACTTTCTTTTCTATGCAAGTCCGTCCATTCAGCAAGGTTTTCTTCCTCCTTTTCAAAAGAGCGCCACTCCGGAGTCTTCATGTCGAAATAATCAAAGGCTTGGTCTCTCAATGGCAGCTTTAAAAAAAATGGACTCTTATTGACCCTACAGCCTACATCACAGTTGACAATCATTCATCAAATTTATCATGAAATTTGCGCTGACCACACGTTCGAGGCGTTCAGTTTGAAGATTTGTACTTTTGATTCACCGGGATTTCGTGACCAACGAAGCACTAATGTGATAGAAGATGGAATGGTGAAAAGAAAGGTGCTTATTTGACGCAGACGGTGAGTACTTTTCTTTGGAACTTCAAAAAGAGTGTAATTGGTTTCACGTCTTCAAGGGATGATTTTTCCTGTATTTTTTTCTCACCTCTGCCAGCGATGTTGGAAGGGGTATCCGTATTCACTGATGTGAATACAGATGTAGAATATGTAGAACACGGCTTACAAATGCTCAAAAATGTCATACAAAGGCTAACAAGTTTTATCATACGTCGTACCCATAAGATATTAACCCAATAATGAATTTAAAAGCCATTAATGTCTTCTTTATCAGAATATTTTGCATCTTGAATTCGTGTAGATACAACAGAAACAGTGCATTGGACGTGACAAAATGTAATTCTTTTTTAGGTGCATCCAGAGATTTTAGGCTGTGTAAGTGTTTGATAAAGAACAAAATCAAGCAAAGAATCACACTAGGTTGGCAAGCTTTCGAGAGAGCAAGCTCGACTTTCAATAACAAGAAAATCCCACTAGTTCTAAAAAGAAGGGTATACAACGAATGCATCGTTCCGACAGTCACCTACGAAGCAGAGACATGGGATCTAACAAAAACTGACCCTCAATGTACAGAAGTTGTCTGATGTTCTCGCAACATCGCCAGCTCATTGCCATCTGAGTTGATAGATTCTATGATATCTCTGAATCCTGTTTTTCTTTTAATAAATCTCGCTGTCTTGTGATATCTCCTTGTGATGTTGAGCATGGTTTTCTCCAGTGCACATTGCATGGTTCTCAGTTTGAGGGACAATCTTCTGGTTAGGTTTGATGTGCCTGTTCTACAGGTGACTATTGAGAGGATGTATAGGTTGTATACCCTCCTTTCTTGGACGGGGGATGACAGCAAATTAGCAATTTCGAGTCCAAATCATTGGGGAGAACATCTGAGGTGATAAAAAGCAAAGGATTGCAACAATCTATGGTCTGAACGAAAATGGAATTCCCTCAAGATAACCCGAGGAAAGTCGGAAAATGTGAAGCTTATAATCAAAACAATCAATTTTATATTTTTGTTTGTTTGTATGCTACCGTAACCAAGCAAAACAGCTGATCACTGACAGAGCTTTGCTAGCGCTACAACTTCAAAATGCTCTAACTTAAAAATAAAACAAATTCGAATGAGTGGCAATTTTAACATTATGTCTTGAGGGAGAGAAAGAAACAAACATTGTATCGTAATAACGTATTTTTCGAAAATCTCTGATACGAATTACTAGTTTCCCGGGCGTTGGGAAAGTTCACTTTAAACGACTATTTCACTTTTACTGAAGAAAGGTAGAAAAAATTAAAATTATGTGCAGCGTATATTATGCAGCAAGCCATTATAGAGGCAGTGCACACCACTCTTTCCCTCTATCTCTCACTTACATCCCTGTCTTTTGTACCGACCATAATCTCAGCAACTCAGCCTAACATACAATCATCACCATTTTCCTTTCGGTATTGGATAACGAATTCTTTCTAATCAATGTTATTTTATAATTTTAGGTTCTTATTGGATGTATTTTATTTTATTTTTTTTCTACATTCGTTTTTGTAATTTTACTTTTTGAGTTTCGGATTATAAATGGCTTGGCTTCGTGAACGAAGATTATGGTGAAAGTTTTCCACAACGGTACAACAATAGACGGTGGGTGTGTTTGTAGAATAAGCTTCCAGCCTGAGTTATGAAGTTCTAAGGTGAAGTGTGCAAAGTGAGAGAGAGAGAGAGAGAGAGAGAGAGAGAGAGAGAGAGAGAGAGAGAGGGAGAGAGAGAGGGAAGGGTGGAGGTGGAGGTGATCTTTTGTTCAAATAGTGTGGATCAGCGACTTGAAGAAGGCGTGTATCGAATCACCGTAGCCCCACCAATGGCCCGACTAACCAACCAAGTAGGCTGCAGATTCTTCTCCCTTGCTCGTCTATCTATGTACGTGTATGCAGTGTGTGACTTAGGGCGCTCCTGGTATCATTTTGGGGCGATAACCTTGAAAGTTTGCATGAGTCAGACACCATTTAACAACTGTTTTTTTACTTTTATTTTCTCACCAAAGTGTTTTGCGTGGTCTCCCTGGTCAAATCTTGTGCCGGTTCGTTTAAAGATAATCTTAGATGAAAGATCAATATTCTATTATAGTTTTAGATAAAAGATGTATTTTTTAAAAGATGATTATAGATAAAAGATCAATATTCTAATTCAACTTTTGATGAAAGATGTATTTTTCGGATAATTTTAGATAATTCCTTAGATGATTATTCCTGGTACATGCATGGATTAGGGTGATTCATTTATGTGAGGTACGGATATTTTTTATGCGATGACATCAGGAACTTGACAATGATTAAAGCTGCGTCTATAATGTTCCTTTTCTCAATGTTGTTTTCTTTCGACTTCCTCTTGCTGACATGTCTCTCAACATTCATAGATCATTTTCCTTGCAAAAACAACACCTACGTAAATACGCCCACCCGTAGTTCTCTCGACATAACATTAAAATTAATGAAAACTCAGACTGAAGAGCGATTTCAACACAGCAATGTATGCCTCTACGATTATGCATATAAATATATATACATATGTAATCGTAGAGACATTCATTTAACGATACTGCCACCACCAACAATACCACCAACAAAAACAAAAACAACAACAACAACAACAACAATAATAATAATTATAATGATAATAAATGAAAGTGGAAACGTAAACCACAGCACTGGCATGATAGGCAAAGGAGGGAAGAGATGTTGGCTGAAGACTTGAGGAGACTTATTGTCACTCATCATCATCATCATCATCATCAGTCTTTTAGCGTCCGTCGTTGGACATAGACCTTCCCCAGGATTTGCCACACTTCTCTATCATGGGCGTCACGGAGCCAGTACTTCCTGAACTTATCTAGTTCATCTCTCCATCTAATATTTTGCCGGCCTCGGTTGCGCATATGGTCTCGGGGAATCCATGTTGTGAGTCGTGATGTCCATCGATTGTCAGCCATTCTTGCAACATGGCCAGCCCACCGCCATTTGAGATTTTTTATGGCTTCTATGATGTCTCTAACTCTTGTCTTTTCCCGGATGTGTTGTGCTGTTTTGTGGTCTCTCCATGTGAGGCCCAGCATTATTCTTTCATGTGCACGTTGCATGGTTCTCAGCCTTCAGTAATGACCACTGGGCAACCTGTGTGAAACTGTAAACCGCAGTATTACTGTGGCCTATGAGAACTCGGAGAGGAGGACTGGAGACTTGAGGAGACTTGCTGTCACTCAAACTCCAGCGGTAACCACCAGGCAACTGGTGTGAGATGGCTAATAATAATAATAATAATAATAATAATAATGGCCAACCCCCCTGCTCATGCTCCACTAATGATAACCGGAAGGAGCACAGCCACCATCGAGTAGCAGTTAGCCAGTACAAGAAGAGAACAGGTTAGTAACGTATTGCTACTCCAGAAGCCAACCATAGTCATAGTAAATAACAAGATTGAAAGAAAGCAAAACAAAAAAAAATTCCATGAAGAAAGACATCTAAACGAAGGAAAGCTCAGATACTAACTCAGATAAAGAAATCATGCAACATGAAAAAACGACACTGCCAACTCTTAGAGACAATGACAGGAAGAAATTGAAAGAAACGACTGAACATGTCAACTGCCTCCCACAGAATATCGAAACGAACAGCCTACCATAGTTCAACAATCTAATCTTTGCCGGAGCGAAAATGGTAACAGAACTCTTCATAACACAAGACAGAACTCCAAATAATAATAGGATGGAAAACCCAACTGGGGAAACAAGATTAGAAAGACAAATCTCACAACTCCAGAGAGATGAAGTACTACTGAGAAATGCACCATATATGAACAGACCATGTGTAAGACTATAGGACAAATACAAGACGAAAAGGTATTCCCGTGGCAGTGGATGAGATACATCAGAGAAGAATTACGAAAGAGGCAAAACTGAAGAGATACAGATGAAAGACTGCCCAATACACACAGAACCACACATTCCAAAAGAATGGGAGAAAATTTCACCGGGATCTGAACGGAGAAAGAAGACAGAAAATAAAGCCAGACGCCACGGGGACCAAGAACTACTGGAACAGCATATGGGGATACCCAAATAGACACAACGAAGCTCCAGAATGGTTAGAGAGCATGAAAAGTGAACACAAGAACATAGACAATGGAGAACTAAATGTATTATACGAAACCACATTGAATTACGCTCTCAGAAAAAAAAATAGTCAACTGGAGAGCACCTGGACCGGATAGGATCCACGGATATTGGTTTCAGAAATTCACCACACGACACGACAGGTTCACCCACCAACTCCAAAGTTGCCAAAATGAAGGTGGGGTACCATAATGGATGACTAACCACCCTCAACCAAAAAGTCCCTAAAAAAAGGGACCTGACAAGCAATTATAGATCAATCACATGCTCAGTACTCATGTGGACAATCCCAACCGGGCAAATAGCAGAGAGAATATATATATATATATATATATATATATATATATATATATATATAGATAGATAGATAGATAGATAGATAGATAGATAAATATATGAAAAGAAGAGGACTATTACCAAAAGATCTGACAGGATGCAGAAGAGAAACCAAAGGGGCGAATGACTTGTTTTACATCGACCAGATGATCTTAAAAGAAGTAAGAAAAAAGAAAAAGAACATTGCAATGGGATGGATGGACTCTAGAAAAGCATACGATATGATTCCACACAGCTGGATACTCGAAAGCCTCAGAAGGTTCAAGATCATTGAACCAGTGGAAGAATTCATTGTCAACTCTATGAAAAACTGGAAAGTTGATTTGACGGCCACGGGACAAAATTTAGGAGAGGTAAGTATAAAAAGGGGAATCTTCCAGGAAGACTCTCTGTCTCCATTACTATTTGTTCCAATTATGAAAAAGAGCAAAGGATACCAATCCTTCAAAGCAGAGGGAAAAGTTGACCTTCTAATGTATATGGACGACATTAAACTATTCGCAAAGAACAGGGTAGAACCAGAGACGCTGTTCAATAAAGTGATGGAATGCAGTGATGACATCAGGATGGAGTTTGGAATAGAAAAATGTGCAATGATCGTAATGCATAGTGGAAGGCTCGCAGCGGCAGAAGGAATCGAACTCTCGGACAGCAAGAAGATTAGAGCATTGACCACACAAGACCAATACAAATACCCGGGAGTTCTCGAATGAAGGAGGAAATAAGGAGAGAATACCATAGAAGGACTGAACAGAAGTAATCTAATAAAAAAGATGAACACATGGGCCGTATCGGTAGTAAGATATACGGCACCATTCCTTGGATGGACAAAGGAAGAACTCCAATCAATAGACCGGTGAAAAAATGAACAAAGCCTTACACCCCAGAGATGACATGGATAGACTGCAAGTGAAGAGAAAAGAAGGCGGCAGAGAGCTCATCAGCATAAAGGACTATCTCCAGATGGCCAAAGCAGGTCTAGAAAAGTATGTGTAAGCAAACAGTGAAGACTGCCTGGAGCAGCTCAACGAACAACAAAAAAGTAGAAAACAAGGGAGCAGCACAGCAACCAAGGAAAGAAGAATGGGAACAGAAGAAACTATACGGAGAATTTGAATGACAAATACAGGATGTGTCTGACGAGAGATCGTGGATATGGTTACGAAAAGGACCCTGAAGAGAGAAACAGAATCGCTCATCATGGCAGCCCAGAACAAATTCATCAGAACAAACTATATGAAAACAAAAATCGACAAAACACAGACAAACAGCAAGTGTCGCTTATGTGGGGGAAGGGATGAGACTGTAAACCACATGACTAGTGAATGTAGTCAACTAGGCCAGAAGGAGTATAAACTCAGACACGATAGATTAGCAACAATGATACTCTGGGAACTGAGTAAATGAATGGTATTTAACCATGTGGAAAAGTGGTACCAGCACAAACTGGAGACGGCCCTAGAGAATGGAAGCCACAAATTACTGTGGGACTTTGACATCCAGGCTGTGACCCTCAGGCAACTGGTGTGACAAATAATAATAATAATAATAATAATAATAATAATAATAATAATAATAATAATAATAATAATAATAAGAAGAAGAAGAAGAAGAAGAAGAAGAAGAAGAAGAAGAAGAGAGAGAGAGAAGAATTGAGATTTTACAGACCACAGCACTTCTGGGAGCTGCACGAATACATAGAGGAGTACTGGAAATTAACTCCATTGGAAAACTCACTCACGAGACAAATCAATACTTGTAAACACAAACCGAGTAAAATGAATAAGTACAACAATGAAAAAATAAAATAGATAGACAAAACAACTCTTCACTGGTACATAGAGGGAAAAGGAAAGAAGAAAAAAGGAGTTGTCTGGTGGTAGCAATGACACACACACACACACACACACACACACACACATACACATATATATATATATATATATATATATGTATATATATATATATATATATGTATATATATATATACACACAGATAGATAGATAGATATGCGTGCGAGGGTGGTTCAATAAGTCCGTGGCCTAACGTAGTTATAAGCTTAATTTTGATCCGACATTTTCACTGAATAATGTTTGAGATACATGTCCTCAACTGAATTAAGTGCATAATCAAAGAAGGGAGTTGATTTGACAAATATCTGCTAAAGGGGGGCATCACACTATATGAATGTCTGAGACAAGATTACAAAGTTCAGCTAAATACTTACTCAAAGCTAAATCGGGAAAATGTGCATTTGAAGATAGTGTGGCGTTAATCTTATAAGAGGGGAGGGCGAAACTGCTAAAAAAATCCGCATCCGAAATCCTGGATTTTATTTTAACACGAACACCAATCGCTGGCATCGTCGAGAAACATGTAACAGTCACGTTATATGCCACGAGATTACAGACGTTGGCTGATCCTGAAGATGTTGAGTGAAAATTACCGGGAACGTTGTCTTTTCCAGAAGCTAAAAAGTTGAGTTTCGAACCAAGGCCTAATTCAAAACTGACGCGACTTGGTGCATGACATTTCAGGAAGGGTTTGGTCTTAGTTCGTAAATTAAATAGCAAAGGGAAGGAATCGAATTCGTTGGCTTATGCGTCTGCTACTATTGCAGTTAACGTATGAAAGCAGACAACTTGAACATTTCGAATCGTATTTTATTGAATTCAAATTTGAATTATATTTTATCAAATTTACTCATAAAAGATATATTATGGTTAGTTCTATAGTTAGTTTTATGGATATTTTTAGCGTTAGGGTTAGTTTTATGTTTAAGGTTAGGTGTTAGGGTTAGTTTCGGGTTAGGATTAGATTTTAGGGTTTAGGGTGAGGGTTAGTTTTGGGTTGAGGTTACGGTCGTAAGTAACAAAAACATTTTTTCATAATGATAAAGTTAAAAGAATATACACTGGCAACTAGCAAAAAGAATTCATTGAACATTGTCTTCTATTTCTGACACTATTCCCCAAACTGAACTCATTCAATGGCCGGTGAAAAGGGCTTTAAATTGTTATACGTAGTAGCAGAATTAGCAGATGCATGAGCCAACGTAATCGGTTACCTCCCTTTGATAATTAATTTAAGAGCCGGAAGCAAACCTTCACCAAAAATTCTTGGGAACCCTCTGTGGTGTTTGCTCTGTTTGAAGTACGGCCCTGTTTCGAACCAGTTTCAAACAAACAAAGGGGTTATTTCAAGACATAACAAAATCATCCGATCTTTGGCGTCGCTCAACGATCAGATAACAACCCTTTCCCTTTTAATTCCTGATGTCCTTGATTTCTTTTCATTATTCAACATAATATTCAGACGGTGTTCACGCCTATCATTGTTTCCACGGCCGAACGTAGCCGGATTAAAGAAAAACAATTCATTTGTATCTTTTGCAAAACGGATATTGATACTGAAGGCAGAAAAATAAATCTGTGTCCAAAAAGAAAAGAGTCGCCCTTCCAAGAAAACAAAATCGATAATGAAAGGAGATTTACGACTCGATAAAAGGAAAGGTAATTCATTGAACAAAAGGAGACGGGATGGGCGGGGTCTTGGAGGGAAATGAACTTCGTGGGAAAGAGTTTGATTAAAGCAGGTCAAAGTCAAGATCAGATATCCTCAATTTGCTCAAAGTGTCGCTCGGTTCAAGAAGGGACGAGACGATATCAGTGAGAACGGGGTGGAAATGTTGAGGGGCAGAATTTTCCAGAAGATATCCTTGAAATCAATCATGGCGTTGGCATTGAATGCAGGAGACAAAAGAGTGTCTAGCTGCATTAGGGGCGGGACGAAAAGGAAGAAACAAAGAAACTGAACGAAAGAGACAAAAGGAAGAAAAAATAGAAAAAAAAAAAAGAAATAAAAATATTCGGTTTTGTCGAATTTAATCAGTGAAAAGTGATTAATCGAAGTTTGATTTAGAGTAAAGAATCTGAGGATAAATGTGAATATCCACGAAATACACATATATTATTGAATCACTCTCTCTCTTTCTCTCTCTCGCTCTATATCTATCTATCTATCTATCTATCTATCTATCTATCTATCTATATATATATATATATATATATATATATATATATATATATATATAGTGCTGCCATAATTACTGTTAAAAATGTATTCGTTGATTAAAAGGAAAGTGAATAATAAAGCAAAGTAAAGTTTGGTGTATTCATTAATTATACTCCAGGTATTACAAAAATCAACAAGTAATTCGAAATGATTCCGTTTATGCTTCACGCACGGCTTCAAACGATCAGGTCATTTATCGATTACAGTACACACGATTTGTGGTAGCTTTTACCAGGGAATATACCAGATTGAGGTAACCTTTGCTACAAGCAGTTCTTTCTAACTCTGACCACTAATTGTAACCCAGACGATCGAAATCTACACTTCCAGACGACCAATCCTCAGATTTGATGAAATCTGGAATATTGTCCCTAGGCCAATGTTGAGTCACCCTTGCCTTGTGAGCTGGTGCAGAGCCCTGACGGAATATTGGATTCGGTCCCTGGAACATTGTCTCATTAAGATGTTGAACTTGACCCTTGAGAATATCATTGAGGTGTACATGAGAAGTTGTTCTGACTTCTTTCTCACAAAAATGAGGCTGAGTAATACCTTCATCACTCACTCCAACCACATCATGACTGAAAAAGGATGGTGACTTTGCTGCACTTAGTGAGTGAACTCGGAATTTTCCTTGGAACTACGCACATGGACTTATTTTGGCGACTGAAACTCTTTTCATCCGTGGAAAAGGTTGTTTAGCTATGTACTGCTTGAATAACAATTTTTATCTGATTTTTATCAGAGCTAAAGTTGGTTCGTGTCCAGTTATACGATGATGGATATGTAGTGACGTTGAAATGGGTGAAATATTCATCTCTCAAAGCCATGATCTTCTGCTGTCCCAAAGGATTTCTCTAGATTCTGTTTGCAGCGGCTTTGATGGCAATGGTGGTTCTCATTGTCTGAGGACAATACAGTCGTTGTAAATCTGCGACTGATGTTCAGTGAATCTCTGTATGGTACGAATAAACATCCGATATCAAGTGGTTTGAGGAGTTTGAAGATAGCACAAGGTTCATAACCAAACTTATGAAGATTGATCACTGTGACCCTGTTTTCTTTATCAACTCAAATCTGTAGTTAAAAAGTATATTTACTAAATCATAGAACGGAAAATTATTTAAAAAAAACAGGATACGTTAGCAACTTTTCTATTGACAAAAGACCATCGATCATATGATAATGCGTAAAATGATGTGTAGTATAAACTTGTAAGATTATTTGTAGCAGTATATATATATATATGTGTGTGTGTGTGTGTGTGTGTGTGTATCACTTTAATATGAATATATGTATCGCTCGTAATGTATTTTTCAATTTGTAAAAATACAGAAAGGAACAAAAACCCCAGATTTATCAAAGCAAATAGAGGTATTAATATATAAAAAAATTACAAGGGTAAATACCCAGTGAATGTCAACATTTAGTGCCTAACGCATTCTCCTGCAAGTGGCAATATGTTTTGTTCTTGTAATTACAAATTATGGTTGCTGAAGAGTGCGTTGGGTACGAAAAGTTGACCTTCGCCGGGTATATATCTCTGTAACTATATATATATATATATATATATATATATATATATATATATATTCCGTTTATTTTATAATGTACATCATCACACTCCGGTAGATTGCCTCACTGACCCCATTAACCTTCTGAGGATAATGAATAACTAATTGAAACGTGTATTGGAATAAAATAGTTATAAGAAAATATTATTTTCCAAATTTGTCATCAATTTAGATCACGTCGAATAATACTATTCAACTATCATGAAATCATATAAGTACAACGTTATGCGACGCCTCGTATTTGTATTGACATATAAATATATGTAATTACGTAAATGTCTGCATGAAAACATGGAACCATTTATGGACATTGTCTTCTACTTGAAAAATATTTGTTGAAAAATGTTGAAACTTTTCAGTTTTCAAAATGTCGTACACTAGATTGTGTACCTGTATTCCAAATGATAACTCGTTGATGATTTTGTATGATCAGAGTTTGTAAAACCGGAAGTAATTTTGAGCATTTTCAGTTGAAAAAGGTTGGAGTTTTTATAAAATCAGTTAGATGAGTGGTTTCGATCATCTGTCACTTTCATAGCAACACGGGGATGTTGAAACAGGACGAAGTGAGTCGCTGTGTAATGATACAAAGCTCTTTTGGATACTGTGGGAATTAGAAACAGAACATGGTTTTCGGAAGAGTTAAGATGTTCATTCATCCGAAAAATAAGTTTTGGGGTGGTCGGCCTAACACAAGAAAACGTCAATCGGAGATGAAGTAAAGCGAGAGTCATAATCACATTAATATCTCGTACTCTTCAAAAGGAATTATCTCCCTTAGGTAGAACTTGACGTAGTTGATTAGGCTATCTGATGCAGAGGTAATCATTTTGTGCCTGCAGTACAGAATTCATTCCAATTCATCTACACGTATGGCAGGCCAACAGGTAAACCAGTTCCAAGTCTACAGACTCATCCATCACTCGAGTTCTCCAGTATTTCTCTTCGGAATTGGCATTTACAGCTTCAGTAAAATTCGATGCCGCTAACGGTGTAATAAAAGATAGATCCCAGCGACATAATTAGATTCTTCGGCTCAAATTATTTTGTTATCGGCTCCAAGAGAAGCGAATCTAAACGCGTTTGTAATAAATGGAGTGTCGAGGAGACGCCGTCTCTTGAAATAAAATTGTCAATGTCTAGGAAAGATGTTTGGGTCAATACGTATCGCTGACCACACCGGTAAATTGGCCGCTGAAAAAAGCCGTTAGATGGTCACGAAATGTGTCGTAAAGTAATTGAATGAGTAAAAGGTTTCAAGGCGATACTCCCAGTAACAAAATTCGATATGTTTTTCTCTATATTTGTTAACAAATCACCCGAAAAAATTGTCTGTATACAAAGTATGTCCGGAAAGTACCCCACCATTTGATTTTGAAAGGAAAAAAAGTTGCCTACCCAAGACAATTGAGCCATCAAAGTATTCCCCTGGTGACCTTACACGTTTGTACGAATGTTCCTTCCTCTTTTCTAGTATTCTTTTGAGATCGCCACCTCTTGCCTCGTTGTGTTCTCCCTAATCTTGTCCACGGTCTGAAATCTCCCTTCTTTCAATGGCGAAATATTGAAAATCGATGGGGCTCAATTTGGAATGTAGAGGGTCGGGTGATGCAGTGTTTTACCAAAACACCTTCGACACGAAGTGTGGAGAATGATTAGGCCTGGTCATTACGAATACGACGGGTACACAGTTGAACATCTCACTCAATAGCATTTCACTGCCGATTGAGTGATCCCATGGAAGAATGACTGGTCACGCATGTGCATCAAAGTCCTTCTGATCAGCTGGCAAGATACATAAAGGCCGCACAACCTGTTCTTGCGATGTATGGAGCGGTTAGATACTCTCCATACAGACATTAATTAAGCTTTCTTTTGGATGACATTGGTCTGTGAGATTGTGGCACCCAGTGAAGACTGCCCTCACTGCCCTCACTAAACTAGATTGAGAATTATTGACAAAGACGAACTTTATAACCACTGCTCAAAGGCAGGCGTCCAAAGATAATCAGTGATTCTTGAGTGGGGGAGGGGGAACATACTCCCATAGGGACATTGGTATTTTGAGAGAGGAAAGAGTTCAAGATTTGCACGTTTCTGGGGAAAAACATAAAACTGTTTGATGAAAGGAGGTGCGTTTGGCCTAACGGTTAATGGCACTGAGAATGGAATTGGTGAACTGAACTCAAACTTCGGCTGGGATAGTTTGCGTTATCTTCACACCAATACTCTTCGGAAAGGCATACACCCGCTTCTACCCCTGGTTATTGGAAAATAGCTGGGTTGTATAAGCCCCAAAGCACTGTAAGGCACCCCATCTTGTATATCAGGCTAGCACTCCAGTTCTGTTGAAACCTACAATTGGTGCAAATAATATTTGGGTCTCCGTGGATGGTTCGAGAAATTGCCACAAGTGTCGTGCGACATGGGAGCAATCGGGCTGAGCTTAGCTTAGCTTAGCTTAATGAAAGTAACGATTCTTCCACAGGTGAATAGACATCGTCTACCGAGGGTTGCTAATTCAGATGCAATTTTGCAATTTCTCGGTTCTGGAAGTCACTCTCGAATTCGAAAAATAAAAAAAATACATTTCAATTTGCAATGCTGAACTTTGAAACGCGAATAAAGAATAAAACAAATCTAATTGTTGTCATCGCAGGAAACACAAATTGGAAAAATCAAAACAGCAAAAAGACATCTAAATTTGCAAACCTTGGCAAGTCAAGGTTTCGATCGTTGAGGGCACTGCTCGGAATATTTCCCCTCTGCCTCTTCTGTAAATTGACACAGTGTGATTTGCAAGGAGAGATGTGCGGTCAATACTTTTATAAAAATCTCACTTAAGAAAGACAGACGCAAGAAGTGCAGCATCAAAGGAAAAGCCAAAAGACAGTCTTGTTCTGTTGAAATATTTTACAATATATTAGGGGAAAAACAGGAGTCTGAGACATCATAAAAAACAATAATAAAGTCAAATGGCCACGGACTGGTCATGTTGCAACAATGACAGATAACTGGTGGACATCACGACTCACAACATGGATCCCCAGAGATGCAGAACTGAGACTCATGTTCAGGGGGTGGTCTATGTCTAACGACGGACGATAAAGAAACTGCTGATGATGAAGATGGTACTTTGAATCACATGTTAAGGTAGGTTTTTTTTCACCTTCTTTTAAGATGAACTGCTTTACAGATCAAAATTTAGCTAAGAACTGTCAGGATACAGACTTATTGATCTGTCGTATATGTAAGCGTGTGTCTATGTGCATATTTGAGATTATATTACATATCAATATTGATTGCGTATGCGATAGTTTATTCATCACGGATTGAAATAGACTATTCCAAGTTTTTTTTCATGTTTGAATTAATTGGTTATTTGGGAGAGCCAGTGGCCGATCGATTAGCAGCGCAGCTTGCGGACTGGGTGAGCCAAGACTGGCACTAATGTCCATGGGAAAGGTACGAATTCCACTCTCCTTTGCTGAAAGTAAGGTGTTGTGAGTGAGTGACACTACGTCGGGTGCTTGACACTTTTAAATCTATTTCACAAACCTCGAAGGAGACAAAATGGAGAAACTTGTGATATTTAAACCAGGACTGGGTAAGGACACTATTTACTAACTTCAGTCGATAATTTTACTTGGATGAAATACCAGCAAAGACTATTCAGACCAAAAGGGGTTAAGAGGATAGAGTTTTGAAGAAGCCATTTACCTCGACGATACTCCCTAGCCTTGCTAGTTGAAAGGAACAAAGACAATGGACATATACTTTAAAAAAAAATATATTGTAACCAGAAAATAGAAGAAACACGTTTGGTTAATCACTCAATAGAAAATGTCACATGACCAAGGACTTTCGGCAGCATGCTGTGTTGGAGGCGATCGATTAAAAAATGAAATATGAGGCTGTTTATGAATTAATTACTTCTCTCACCTTTGATTGAATAACTGAAAAGCTTGAATTTTCAAGACAGAAAAAGTGGGCACAAACGAGTGACCAGTTTAGCATACACTTACATAGGTAATCGAATCCTTCAGAGGCGAGATTTTGAAAAAAAAAATTTTTTTTCTGGACAAAATGAGTAAATATTAATTTTAGCCACTCACTCTATTAGTGCAGCTTGTCTACATGATATACACATATATGCATAATCAGCAAGCTGGACGAACTTAAAAACTGAAGAAACCTGTTTTGTCAGCTTTGGTGACTGTTTTGATTGACGGTTCCTAATAGAAAAGGAAATCAATTTGAGAATGAATGGAAGAATGCGAAATGCCTGAAGACAACTTTTCTCCATAATTGTAACTCTTCATTAATTGGAGATACAAATACAATACAAAAGGGGAAACCGTGTGAAAATATCGCGTAAATAGATATAATTATTTATGTGATTTGGTCACGAAATCAGGAAAACGGACGGAAAAGAAAATACGAAAAATTTGAAAGATTACAGCAGAGAAATCTTATTGTTAGGACAATGGTTAAATTGAATGGAAGAAGACAATGCAATGGGTTTGATATTTTGTCGGAGTCGGAGCAAATATCTAAATGAATGCAACCAAAGAATCCCAAAAAAGACTTGACGCTGATAGTGACTCTAATATTGTTTCACCGACTTATACGGTTGATATACAGAATGGCACCTAAATCGCGAAGTGCATAAAACATTAATATCTTTTTCGGTTTTAATTTTTTTTTAGAATTGTTTTTAACAAGTGGGGCATATGAATAAGGGAAATTTAATGAACTTATGTATGGAGAAAAAGTTCCTTTAAATGTCTGCCATGTTCACCTTCACATAATTTTGCTCTTTCAATAACATTTTGCATAACATTTCGAAGTATATCTGGTCCTAGACAATTTATTTCCCCTCCAAAATTATTATTGGAATGTAAATATAGACCTTATGCTTCAAATAGCCCCTAATCTTTTGGAGTGACCAGTGAGATAAACAAAGCAGAACGCTGTTGAGTTAATATTGCAGGTGTAATCTCTACACGCCTCTGCACCCGTATACAAATCTCAGCATTTAGGTCTAAACGTGATCTCTCTGTTCGTGGGTGAGCACTAACGGAGCTGAACTCTAGAAAATTCTCAACCAAACTACAAATCATCGACCCAGGTAGCAGTATCCACACGTTCAATTACTGGGAATATGCTCCTTGGATCAACATTATTGATTGATGGTATTCAAAGTGAAATTCTATTATTTCAGTTCGTTTCCCAGTCGTGTACTACACAATGATAGATTACCCCGAGGTTCCTCTATGAATCCGAAAAAAAAAGGAAAAACAAGGAATATTGAAATAGAAAAAATGTGATTGTTTTGAACCCCTTCTTAACTTCTGCACTGACCTACACATGAGATGTCGTTTTCTTTTACCTTTTAGAGAATTAGGCTGAATAATTTTACCACGTAGAGAATAAAGCTGAATAATTTTACCTCGTAGTAAATAATGCAAAATAATTTTACCTCATAGAGAATAAAGCTAAAATATTTTATCTCGTAGGAAATAATGCTAAGCAATTTTACCTAATTGAGAATAAGGCTAAGTAGTTTCACCTCGTTGGAAATAATGCAAAATAATTTTACCCCATGGAGAATAAGGCTAAATAATTTTACCTCATAGAGAATAAGGCTAAATAATTTTACCCCATGGAGAATAAGGCTAAATAATTTTACCTCATAGAGAATAAGGCTAAATAATTTTACCTCATAGAGAATAAGGCTAAATAATTTTACCTCACAGAGAATAAGGCTAAATAATTTTACCTCATAGAGAATAAGGCTAAATAATTTTACCTCATAGAGAATAAGGCTAAATAATTTTACCTCACAGAGAATAAGGCTAAATAATTTTACCTCATAGAGAATAATGCAAAAAGATTTTACCACATAGAGAATAAGGCTAAATAATTTTACCTCATAGAGAATAAGGCTAAATAATTTTACCTCATAGAGAATAAGGCTAAATAATTTTACCACACAGAGAATAAGGCTAAATAATTTTACCTCACAGAGAATAAGGCTAAATAATTTTACCACATAGAGAATAAGGCTAAATAATTTTACCACATAGAGAATAAGGCTAAATAATTTTACCTCATAGAGAATAATGCAAAAAGATTTTACCACATAGAGAATAAGGCTAAATAATTTTATCACGTGGAGAATAATGCAAAATAATTTTACCTCATAGAGAGGAATGCTAATAGTAAAATATTTACTATTATCGTTGCATATTTTTGCAGATTCACTGTAAATATAGAAACGGTTTGTTATTGAGGATTTTTGAGTTGTTAGAAAGCAAAGAAACGCCAGGCACTATTAGCAATGCTGATATCTTTGAATTGATTGTAGAAACGTTCATTGATTACCGGTCTTTTCCACTTTGCAAGGCGTAGTAAATGGGCCATTTGCGCAGCTTTGACTCAACTTTGCAACTGAACAG
>OY735208.1:2791065-2796065 GCA_963457665.1 Thysanoteuthis rhombus | reverse complement strand
GAGTGGCGTTGCAGTTACCAGCAAGGGATTGGTGAACTGAGTTTGGGTTTTGACTGAGGCTTCTTACGTTCACTTTGCAATCTCGACTCATGCCCTTTCCCAAAGGGCATCGCCAGAAATGGGTAAATTACAGGGCAGTTGGAGCTTTTTAGCCCTCTTAGGCAGTCCATCTTGAGCATAAGGCTATCAACCTCAACCCCAAAAATCTATTTGCTTCTGACTCCGCAATGCAGCCCTATGCCCCACAAGGTGTCCATGGAAGGGAAAAAAACTTTGAACCTTCACAGTTGTAATCATCATCATCATCAGCATCATCATCATCATCATCATCATCATCATCCTTTCAACGTCCATCGTTGGACACAGGATTCGCCACACTTCTCTATCGTGGGCATCGCAGAGCCAGTACTCTCCGAATTTGTCCAGCTCGTCTGTCCATCTAATATTCGATCAGCCTCGGTTGCGTATGTGATCTCGAGGGATCCATGTCGTGAGTCGCGGTGCCCGTCGGTTGTCCACCATTCGTGCAACATGGCCAGCCCACTGCCATTTGATATCACTACATCTACCTAGGACAACTAATCTCCATGAGACCCTCCAAACAAGAAGAAATCAAGCGAAGAATCACACTAGGATAGCAAGCCTTTGGCAGAGCAAGCTCAACCTTCGAAAATAAGAAGATCCCATTAATCCTAAAAAGAAGGGTGTATAACCATTCATCCTCCCAATAGTCACCGTCGTAATAAGGAATAGTAAATTGGAGAGATCAAGCTTTTCTGACGAATGGTATATTTCTAATGGCTAATCAAAAATAGTTTTACCATCTTATAATATAAAAGCCAAGGTTGCTTTTTTGTTTGTTTATTTGATGATTTCTGTCACGCTGAAGCAAATAAAACGTAACTCAACTCATGACTGCAATTATTTGATAACCGAATGAGAATACGGGACGACCAACTTAACTGACAATAACCAATAGCAAGTAAAATAATGTCTGAAAGTGTAATTCTCAATCTTTTATATGTTTCCTCGTTTTTTTCCATCTTGCACAGTGAACCAGTAACTGAAACGTTCGAGGCACACCATCAGTATTAAGGATAGATTTGATTATTTAAAAGAAAATGAATGATAATGTGTTCATAAGCTAAAGAAACTGAGAATGTAATAAATTTATTACCGAATTTTATTGCCAAATGTATATTGTTGATTTTAGTTTTCAAAAATTATTTTTTAAAGTTTCGTTCATATTTGGTATTAGCGCATATTGAAACAAGATATTGAAAAAGAAGCCATTAAAAATAATGAGATCGACGTTCTATGCTATGGTATTCAGGAGAGAATTTAGAACTGCCATTAGGGCCTTTAATGAACAACTCATTTCTTTATTCATTGCGTCATTGAATAAAGATGTTTAACGAATTCCATAAAAGTACCATTAATGTCAAAACGTATTCAAATGTTATTTTGATTATTAAGGTATCCATAGTGTGACCACTGTCCCACTGCTCTTGGTTTGGGGGAGGATCTACCTCTCACAAAATTCCCCCGGCACACCTTCAGATGTTTCACGATACGCTAATATGCCAAGACGAGTCATTAATGTAACAATGTTAGGACGATGTAATCTCTTCTTCCTATTTTTGTTGTTGAAGAAGGCCCTAGAATCGACCAAAACGCTGTGTCAATAAAAAAGATGAGAAGAAAAGATTAGATTGTCTGAACAAAAGTTGGCAGAAGAGGTGAAGTGACAAGTCAGTATTGCTAAACAAGTGGGAGTGAGAGTGTTCTTTTCTTTGTGATTCGTTTTGTAGGCAGTGGTGTAGAACCGTTGGAAGGCTTAACAACGGCGTTCCCTCAATATCTGTCTATATTCATCATCATGCCTTATAAGTCCACTGCTGGAAAAGAAGCGTACAGTATTTTTTCCATGACGACAGTGATTATGCTAACCTCTGTCATGTCCCAAATGCAAACCTTTCAATCTCATTCCTCCTTGAGTCTGGTATTTCCTTACTGTGTTTACTGTCCCGAGCTCACCAATCAGTTAGCCTTTCACTCCATCCGTTGTCATCCCTTCCTGCCGAGTGTCCCATCCATCTCTATTTTTGTTGTTTGATTATTTATGTGATATCCTCCACTATATTCCTCTCTTTCGTCAATGTTGATCTTTTTCTATCTCTTAGATTAATTCCTGGCTTTGCTTTCTCCATTGCTCTCGTTGCAATTCCAAATTGGCTTTCAATTGGTTTTGATAGTCGCCATGTTTCATGTCCACACGTCATAGCTGGTATTATGCATTCATTGTATACTTTACGCCTCAATTACATTGGCAAGGTACTTTATCTATATACTCCTGAAATTCATCGATAAGACCAAATAGTATATGTCCAAATACTGATTCCAAATGGCCTCAAAGTTTGCCTGATATTGATTTAATCTAAAATAAAATTCTTGGTGAACTGGCATCCCTTCGTTCCCTCGCTTCTTTTTTTAGCACCACTCTATTGCTTGTATGCAAATGGCAGTAAAAGCAGACAGGTATAATTTACAGATGTTTGGATGAATAATCAGACGGCTTAGAAATAATCGACTTTTCCATCTCTTCTGAAACAGTATCCTTGTGGATGAGAAAGGTTCAATTATATAAGCGTTTCCCCTAACGGCGGATGGCGTGAATGGGCAGTATAGCGAGTGTAATACCCTAACGTGCCAAAAGAACTGGAATTAATGATCCGATTGCAAACAAAACAGAATATTTAGGTCGGAAATTAGTCGGAAATTGGGATGTTAACTAGCTTTTACTTTTCGTGCTGGAAGGAAAATCAGCTTCTTTTCAGTTCATTGTATTTTGTTTATTTTTTCTCTCTTTTTTTATTGCTTTTTGTTTGTAACCTTCCTTTCTTTCTTTCTTTCTTTCTTTCTTTCTTTCTTTCTTTCTTTCTTTCCGTCTGCCTTTCGTTCTTTCTTTTTGTCATTCTTTCCGTCTTTTTTCTTTCTGTTATTCTCTCTTTCTTTTTCTTCCTCTTTCTTTTTCTTTCTTTTCTTTTTCTATTTTCCTTTCCTTTATGCTCTCTTTCAATTTCTTCATCATGTCCTTCCTTTCTTTTCTCTCATTCTATCTCATTCTTTCTTTCTTTCTTCTTCATTCTTCCATACTCTATCTCTCTTCGTTTGTTCGTTTGTTTGTTTCCTTCCTTCTATCTATCTATCTATCTATCTATCTATCGAACTAGCTAGAGAGCTTCCTATCTCTCATTCTTTCTTTCTTTGTAGCTTTCTTTCTGTCAATTTTCATTCGTTCTTTATTTTTTTCCCCTGGTCTACTTCTTCCGAAATTTGTCGGCCTAAATGAACTTTGGATTCAGTCATTAACTCTCATAAATCGAAAATCAATGCAAAACGAATTCTTCTTTGACATCGACTGAAACGATGATCGATTTGAACCACGAATCAATAATCTTCCTTTTTCATTTTACATACTTGGCCCCACAAGGCTAAAGCATCAATTAACAACGCACTTGTTCTATTTGGATGGACGGAGGAAATATTAATTAAAGCATTGAACTGAATGGCGACTTTTGTACAATATTAATCCGCTCAGTGCTATTTCTTTTAGCGCAGATTTGTTATAGCTCCTTTTTCAAATGTTTTCTGCTATTAATTCACTTATGTTGACTCTCCGATATAAATCATGATATTAGGTTGTCCCACATGAAATGGCCGTTTACGGAAGGAAAAGTAAAAATAACTTTAGAATGTAAGCCAGCTTTATTGATGGAAAAAAAATCTATTTGCTTCGATAACTGCTTTCCGTTGGGCTTCAAGTATAAAGATCTCCCTTTTTGGAAATAAGTATCTACTGAAGCTAAAATAGTTCAAATTCTTCAACTCATACAAAAACAATAGTCTGATTTCCTTTGAGTACAGTATTTTCAAAGGTGGGAATCATCTTTTTAAAACTGATATAATGAATCATAAGTTGAAAAGTCAAAAGCAAGCTAATGTCGTATTATTAGTTTAACACATATTATAACATTTTTTGTTTTAGAAATTGTTGAAGTCACATCTATAAAGGCTAATGGCAATAAAACGGCCATTCGACGCGGAACAATCCGATAAAGGATAGTATCATAGACTTCAGACGCAAAACTTCGCTTAATGTCCCATGTGAACGAGAATGAAAACATACACATATACACTCACATATGCAGTGCTTTATCAGGTAGCGATATACATCGACACCTGGTGTCTGGAAAGTAGCTACCAGATGTGATACACAGCACTAATCCACTCCATCATGTTAGGACTCAACAGCATCATCATATATTTCAAAATGATTTCTGGTACAATATTCTCGGTGGAATAACATTCCGTACATGATAAAATCGTATACTAACATCCAAGAAACTGAGAGATTCTATTCATGCTTTGTCTGGAATAGCGTTGTTTTGTTTAGTGCTGCATTTTCAGGGACGTATCTATAGCGCTGACCAATATTGCATTAATGAAGGCATTGAATTGATTGGCGACATTTATATTCAAACAACTTCCGGTTCCGCTTTCCCCATCCCCGTATTTTTCTCCTTGAAATCACATTTCAGGCGAAGACCGGATGCAAAACAAGCAGAATGACCAGAGGAAATGTTTGTCTCTGAAAACCGGGCAGTCCAGAACTGAGTTTGCCAGGTTTCTTTACTCACAGACCAAAATGTAAATTCATAAAGTCAATCGAGATGAATATCTTTGTAATTCTACAAAACAATTGATTTGCAGAAATGATATAATCCCTCTCGCAAGAGAGAGAAGAGATGAGATGAAAATTACGAGTGACTTTACTTGCCTTTAAAACGTGTTAAATAAAAACCAAGCAAAGATTGGCAAACATTCGGTAGAGCAAGCTCAACGTTCATGAACAAGGAAATCCCATTTGTTCATAAAAAGGAAAAGTTTAAATCCAATTTTTCCTCCAGATAGTCACCTATGGAGCTGAAACATGTCAC
>OY735208.1:2741065-2786065 GCA_963457665.1 Thysanoteuthis rhombus | reverse complement strand
CTTCTACAAACATTTTTCTTAGACAACCGTAGTCATCAAAGGGTTCTATCGCTTTTATTGGGACATGTTTGAGTGTTTGTGTGTTCCAGAGTTCCTGGCCACACCGTTTTGTCTACAGACTTGAAAATTGGCATCAGTACTCCACTACATCATTTCTAAAAACGTTTTTATTATTTTTTATTCCATCTTATTTTTTCTAAAGCTTTTTGGACCTTGTAGGGCCTTATTTTGGTGGGTTTATTATTAATATCTAGATTCTGGAGAATCTAGATATTTTATTCTTGGCGTTTTCCTGTGGTAAACACCACTGATGTCATGAATAGAATTTATTCTGACCATATTTTTCTTCGACGGAATTTTCATACATGACTTTAGATTTTGACGCTACGATTGTCCAATTATTTATTGTGATTGCGAGTAAAGCATTTGTCTTATAATCCGACGTATACTTAATTGTATACTTAATAAATCAAAGGCACTAATGAATGAATGGGTAGCAATAGAACCATCAAACTGGATGTTATCAGTGTTGCCAACTCAAATGAAAAAAAAAAACAATTTTGCGCTGGTTTTACCGCTAAAAAGCGGTAAATTTAAGAAAAAAAAAATGGCCCAAAATGACCAAAATACACTACAGAGATACTAAAATTGGTCAAAAACACGTCAGAAAATGGCTTAAATGAGAAACGCCCTGGATTTAGCGCGAAAGGCGCCAAATTGATCGCAGTGAATCGCAAGGAAGAGGAAAGTAAATAATGATATGAAGCACACTTACCTAATACGATACAAAGCACTGTGAATCCGATAACCAGGCCAAATAAAGGTGATTTGACCGAGTTAAAACACAAGCGTAAATATATCCTCAATGCTTTCAGCACTTGCTTGAAGCTTAAAAATGAACTCCCTTTCAAGATGGACATTCTCCGTTTTTTTTTTTAATCAAGAAACGAAACTCTTTAGCGTCAAAAAGTTTTCTGGTCCACTTAGATAATCCCTTGTGAAAAAGTCTCGAAAGCAGTGGTTCCCAAACTGTGTGCCGTGGCACGATAGTGTGCCACAATTATTTCCAAATTGATCCACCTAAATTTTCCCAAATATACAAACATATATCTATCTTGCTCTCTCTCTATCCTGATATAGAAGTTTTCGTTTATTGACTTTTTGTCAAATTCATTTCATTTCTACAATACGCCAGACATACAGTAGACTCCATTATTACTACTTCAAAGTTGAAGCAGGAAGGTGATCAATACTGTGAGAACATGTCCTTCAAACGCGCAAGTCTTCATAGAATATACCTTTGTAGATTCATATTTTAACAGAGCGAACTGTTGGTTGTCGCATAAGTCAAATAGATATTTTTTAGTCTCTCCGCAGATCTTGTCATCTGCCAATCACTTTTGTACTTGGCTTCTTGGGTTCTCAAACCACGCCTTCTGGCGTCTCCTCCTTTCTTTAAGCTCTCCTCTCCCTACCGCTCAACAAGGCCGCGCACCCAGTTCACGAGATATTAAAAAACTGGATATCCTCTGGACAGACCTCGTACAGAGTCCCTGCATGAAGCTCTCGAAAGAAGAAAAGTTTCCATTATTACACGATTACTGGACGTCCTTGTTGACAAATGTCCTATTCTATTTTTCCTCTTGTTAAGGAGAACGGGACGAGGAAGCTGGTGGCGATCCTGAAAGAAGACTTTGCAGACTGTTTTGAAGAGAAGAAGTGACAGTGGGATAAGCGTGTGAGATCCAAAGGGGGCACTTTGAAGGGGATTAAGGCACCATAGCCCTGAGCTATTGTCCTGTTAATATGAAATGACAGGTTACTTTCCAGCTGATAGATGGTTGTGATGCCAGAAGACGAATTGGCTGACTGTTTTGAAAAGTAGAAGTGTCACTGATCGTTTGTGAGATCCCAAGGGGAGTACTTTGAAGTGGACTAAAGCACCATCGCCCTGGGTAGATTATTTTTCCTTTGATATTGAATGGCTGGTTTCTTTCCAGATACACCTCATATGAAAACGAAGCTTTTATCTCTCAAATTGTTCAATCCAATGTCCTCATTCCTGTTGCTTTCGGACTGAGAGTATCTGTACCTTCCTCATAGACTGGAATTCTAAGATAGTCCACTTTGGAGGTGCAAGTGGCTTAACGGTTACTGGCACGAATTTTAGCCCCTTTTTTTCAGACGAGTGGAACAAGGGATGATCAGTACGTATATCAGAATGCCGATATCAAACTTTTTGACTACTGGATTGTTTCCATTTGATTTAGTTCATCTTCACGTGTGGTGTGCCGTGTAAGTCAAGTATATTTATAGGTGTGCCGTCGCACAATAAAGTTTTTAAACCACCGCTTGTTAATCTGTCTCTCAAGCGAGTGAGAATAACGACCGGTCCTTTATTTTTTTTTTCCCGCTTTCTTGTCCCGACCGTCTGTCTGCTGATCTTGTCGTCTGTCTATCACTTTTATGTTTGTCATTTCATATTCTCATTTCATATTCTCTTCTTTTTTTTGTCCCTTTTCCCGACCATCCGTCCGATAGGGTTTCACCTTTCTCTAATAAAAAATCCTGGCATGTCATTTTACAAGTGAGAACTTTGGTGAACAATAAACCGTTAGGAACGTGTCTTCTTCTTCTTCTTCTTCTTCTTCTTCTTCTTCTTCTTCTTCTTCTTCTTCTTCTTCTTCTTCTTCTTCTTCTTGTCTTTCCTGTTCTCCTTTTTGTTTTTGTTCCTCTTCTATTACACCTTCTCTCTCTCTCTCCTCTTCTTCAATTTCTCCTTCCTTTTCTTGTTTTTGTTCTTCTTCCTTCTGTTTCATTTTCTTTCCCATTCTTCAATTCCCCCTTCTCTTTTTGTTCATCTCTTCTTCGTCTTTTTCTTTTCTCCTTCCTCTTCTTCAATTCATCGTTCTTCTTCTTGTCCTTCTTCTTTTTGTTCTTCTTCTCTCTCTTCTTCTTGTTCTTCTTTCTTCAATTCCTCCTCGCAATTCTTGTTCTTCATCTCTTCTTCTCTTCCCCCTTCTCTTTCTTTCCCTTTTCAACTTTTCCTCCCTTCTTCTTTGTTCTCCCCTTCAACTTCTCCCCTTCTTATTATCCCTCATCTACTATTTCCCCTCCTCCTATTCCTCCTTCTCCTCCTACTTTTTCATCAAATCCTCCTTCAACTTCTTTTTCTCCTCCATCTTGTTCTTTTCCATCTCCTCTTCCTCCACCTCCCTCCCTCCTCGTCCTTCTCTTCGTCCTTCTCTTCCCTTTTCTTCTTCTTGCATCTTAGGCGATTCGTGGAGTCATTTTGTTTATAAAGCCCAGATAACATATCATTTGTCATCGGCTGTGTGCCGCAACTGCTTGTTCTACCGGGTGTCCCAAAAGTAACCAGACCATCTATTTTGAAAAATAATAGGAATTAATTAGATTCTACATGGCGTCCATCAACGTTTCCACAGATCTCTAAACAATCAACTGTTTCGCAGACGACACTTTCAAGTATTTCAGGTGTGGATTTTCTTTCAACAATTTCAGTAATACGATTACGAAGAAGGTCAATAATAGGTCTGGAAATGAAAATAGAAACGTAGTAATTCAAAATTATCCTAAATGGGGTTTGAGAAATTTAAAAGTGGAGAAAACATGTATTTTGTGTGAAACTATTCTTACAATGATGTCAGTATAACAGATGTTTAACGCCCCTCAAATTTCAATATTAGATTTGTAACTCCCACCTATTTCATCAAAATAGATAGTTTCTTTAGGGACACCATGTATTAGAAACCATCAATCGAGACTGCCTCCGAAACTATAAAGCTCTCTTCAGATTTCAAGTTGATCTGGCTGGCTGGCTGGCTATGTATGTATAAAGCGTACATGCAGCACCGAAGGAGCTGAAGGGCTGAAATTTTCGATATTTACTCCTCATTGTGTGCTTCTTCAAAATTCGAACTCAAAATTGATTTTAATGCGGGGTTCAATATACAATGTAATTTTTTGCTGAATCGCTCCCTAGTTTTCACTTGGCTGCGTCCACGAATACAGACTTTTTAGTGCACTAGGGATGGCGTGAGAAATAACTTATTCATTGATCACCCCTTTTTCGATTTTTTTGTTGATCATCATCAACACAACATGTTGCCAAAAAACGTCGGTCATGTCACGGTTTCTACTGAGTAACTGAGACTTGTATTCATACGTCTTGGAAAAAATCCTATTATTTCTCTAAGTAAATACTTACTTTTGGGACCACCTGTCAGTTTGTTTCCCAATGTTGCAGCAAGCGAGCAGTGTTGACTATGTTGTGGTAGCCCAAATTGATATATATATATATATATATATATATATATATATATATATATATATATATATATATATATGAAGTATCTCTCTATCTACTGGCCCCTTCGATCGACAGCTTCTTTTTATCCATTAAGACGTGTTATAAAAATGAAGATTGTGAACGGGAAGAACATTCGTTCTTGCTGGTTTTATGTCTTTGGCCACATTTTCCGATGCGGGTATGCGTCAAGCAATCTCTATCGGATTGGCCCACAAGAAAATGGCCTTCTTTCTTTTGGCCTTTGTCTTTACAATCGTGATTTTGACAAAGTCTGAAGCAGAGCGTTTACATATAAACGGTCATTTCATGTGAGGCAACCTTATATATTGCCTGACTTGAACGAAAGAAGCAGCCATTTATTTTTTGACGTTCAAAGGTTATTTCATTTGGTTTTTATTTCTCTGACGTATTCATCATCATCATCATCATCATCATTAGCATTCGTCGTTGGACATGGACCCTCCAAGATTCGCGTAGGCATCATGGAGCCAGCACTTTCAGAACTGATCAAATTCGTTACGCCATCTTATATTTTGTCGGCCACGCTTTCGCATATGATCTCTTGGGATCCTTGTTGTGAGTCGTGATGTCCAGCAGTTTTCTTACTTTCTCATATCATGACCAGTCCATTGCCATTTAAGTTTTCGTATGTATTCTATGATATGTTGAACTCCTGTTTTTCCTTTGATATACTGTGCTGTCTCATAATCTCTCAATGTGAAGATGAGCATGATTCTCTTATGTGCAAATTGCATGGATCTCAGTTTGAGGATCGGTCTTTTGGTAAGGTTCCATGTTTTAGTCCCATAGATGACTATCGGGAGGATAAAACTTAATAATTGTTTTGTAATCAAATACGCCACCCAACCCAGTATAAGCACGTTTTTCGGGGTTCTCTCATTCTTCATGATTTGGTGGATATATTTCACACCATTTTTTTTTTTAATTAACTGACTGATCATAATCTCTTTGAAAACTATTTGCTAGCGGAACAAGGAAAGAAGAGATAGCAAAATATCAAAAACCTATAAAGATGTTTTCCGGAGTTGCATTCATTTTTCATCTAGGTATAGGTTGTCTGATATCTTGAGATTAAATATTTTCAATATTCTTCAAAATCTTCGGACTAATATCCTTATATTTGTTGTTTTTTTTATCACAACTCTTTGGCCGATATGTTCTCTGGCTCTCCTCAGATCTATGTTGTATGTTCTTTTACCCTCTCAATATACTCGGTTCGGTGAATTGGATACTTCCCCAAAAAGAAAGTAAAACGTACTATTTAATCAACACTCGAGCTCTACCTTATATAACAAACAGCTGGGGGGGGATTGGGGCATGTCAGTTGAAACCTTGTGAAAAAAGCAATGAAATATATCAGTGTAATTTGTTGAATAAGGAATATTTGAATGTGATTTTTTAAAACCGTCTAGTTTTCATTATACTAAAATTTCTTTGGTCATCACCTGAAAAGAAATGGTAAGACATCTTATATCCCATTCAGAACCGTAAGCAAGATGAAGGAGAGCTCGATGCAATTGCAAATGGTTATCCCAAAAGCGGACTTCCCGGACTGTTTTGAATTATGAAAAGGATGCTGGGATAAATTAGTAAGGTCCAAAAGGAATGCATTAAAGGGGGATCAGGGTGATGTTGCTCAGAGTTAACCATCAGAAACTTTCAAACAGAACTATCACCAGAACAGTCCACATAGTTTTCTTCAGTTTTCAAATCGGTGGATTACTACCTATGTATATATATATGTATGCATGTATCACGTGTACAGGCCGCTCCAATGGAGCTGAAGGGCCGAAATTCAAATATTTACTACTCGTCTAGAATAGCAGCTGTTTGTTTCTTATCCCCCGATAGGTCCTTTGTTGAGTAGTTCAATTAACAATCTAGCTTTATGCTAAATTGGTCTCTCAGTTTGTGTCCGGTAGCATACATACTTTTCTTTTCGAAAGTTCAGGTTATTTAGCAAACCAACAAAAAGGCGAGAGAAGTAAATTATTCATTGATCACCCTTCTTTCCAATTTTCTAATTGATCACCCCAACACAGATGTTGCTAACGTGTCGGTTTCTATTCGGGAGAGCAATTTTTAGTTAATATCAGACGTCTTCATACTTTCCGAATCGACAAGTTTCTTTGTTTTTTTTCAATAAAAGTTTGTTCAATCGAATTATTCAAATTGATTGAATATTTTAAGAGAATGAAATTAAAATTTTGGTGAAGAAATTTAGATAAATTATGTCTAATTAAATCGAAAGTATTTGCTCAAATTTTCAAAATGAAGACAGGGAGATTGCAATTGATTGCTTTCAAACTGACATTTTGTTTCGATGGATCTGAGAAATTGTCTAACTTGCGACATTTTTTTTCCAAAAATAAATAAATGCATAGTTTTAATTTGATTAAAAGTTAATTTATTTAAAACAAGGATAAGAAACAATTACGCTTTTACAATCAAAAGTTTAGTGAAATCGAACTTTTATTTATAAAAATAAGTGAATATTGAATACGAAATATTTCAAAATAGATTTTTCAAACGGTCTAGCTTCCATAACACTGAATTTCCCTTAGTTACAGACCATGCGGAACACGACATGATATTCCCGAAACAGGTCCATGGTAAAACAGTTGATGACCCCCGCAATGAAATTAAACGTTTTATGTTCGAATCCAAACGTAGATGATAGTAATAAAAAGGAAATTCACTATAAAACACGAAATACCCTGAACACAGTACATTAACAGTGATCAGAAATTAACTGACTAGCATAACATGACATCATAGGATGATTTGAGATTGTATAACATTTATGAAATTACAAAAAAAATGAGCAAACTATATGAGGCTACATATATGTGTATCGCCAAGAAAACTTCACAGCTTTAAACACTAAACACATTAAAAAAAAAAACCTTTCCAAAATTATTTTTGTCATTTCAGTCACTTGTTTCCCAATATCTTTCGATGCAATTTATGTAATTTTCTTCGGCGTTTTTTTTTAGTCTTTTGCATATATTAGTATAACAACAGACGTGACTCGTTGTTCGTGTCGCTTTTATTGAGTGTTCATCCATGCGAATATCAAATCAGTTGAGTCAGTTTTAATCTCACATAGCATATAAACCAACTTATGATATCATTTTTTAGAATACTAATTACAAAGAAAACTTCTTCGACTTGATTTTCAACCAATCTATTCAACCGAAACATTTGACAACTTTTTTCCACTTTCCATAAAATTTGATTTTTCCACATCAAGCTTCTATCAATTTGTTTTTTCCTTTGAATTATTAAATGAATTATACTTATATATAAGTTTGAAACGAAACGAAACCACTCTCTAGCCGGTAGTGACACCTCAATGGGCTATTCCATTAATATATTCAGACAATATGTTATTTGGTATTCTATGTTCAATTTTCCAGCCCACCCAACTATCTATCAGTCAGACAAATGGACCAGAGCCAAATGTTTTCCCCTGGTTCTAGTCAATAAAATTATCTTTCACGTTGACAAAGACTAGATCCATCTCTTTGCGGTACATAATTCCCTTAACATTAATACGAATTTATTTGATTTGATATACATCATTTTCATTTTTTGTTGCTCTCGTTAACATATTGTTTAATTTTCCTGATTATTTCATTAAGATCAAGCTGAAAAGGTTTGAAGGGATCAGAATGTCTAGACACGGTTTTATCAAATTGTCTAAAAATCTCTGATTGATCATTCGTACAACTAAAGAAACATTTTTCGGTATGAAATCAATAAATCTAAGAGTAGCTCGAGCTACTCTTGAATATGCTGATAATATAGTTCTGTGAAACATATAAGATGGAATACGGCTCGTTCTAAATGGAATACGTACGTTATGGAACATGAATGAGTTTCCATTTAATCACTGTCCCACCACATGTGGTCGGGCTTAACGTGGGAAGAAATAGTACTCAACTCCCCCAAAAATGGCCCCAGCCGACGCAGTTACCGTTGAGAAGACAACGTCACCTGCGAAAGCTGGGCCGAGTAATAATGGGAGAGCCTAAAGACGAGTCCAAAGGCCTCCCGATGCGCTTAGCAAACGCAGCCTCAGTGTAACCTCATTGGCCAACGTTTGCACCGGTGCACTCGGTCTTTGATGTAAACTCACACACTCAATCTCAGGCCCATTCAACGGGCAAGTGTCAGTACCGACTCCTCGGGCAATGCCGTGGAACAGATACTGCACTTTGATCCCGAAGGCAAGGCCAGAAAAAGGTAAAAGTATGAGTCATAAATGACTTATAAACAAAGATTCCATCCTCAATTTTCATATCCAAATCTAGGAACGTTGCTTGAATTACGTTATGTTCACACTTTATTTCAAGTTTAGTTATAGTGATATACAATTTTCCGAATTCTCCTCCATCATTAAGAAAGCATAAGTCACCAATGAAACGGGTGAAACCTGAAATGAACGAACTTACTTTATATTCGTTCTCGTCAAAGACAACATGAATTGAGACATTCATGATCTGATGAAATATTATATTACTTGTTTTGAAGTGACACGAACGAATAAAATGATTAACAATTGACTTGAGAGTAGAGTACGCAAAATAAGTCTTACTTTTTTTTTCTTTTACACCAGAAAGTTTTAGAGTTAGTGAACCCAATATATTTACTATTTTCTCCTGCAAATGCCAAGTCTATTATTTCATTTAATTATCTAATAAGATTTTCATGAGGAATTTCTCTTTTTGATCGTTTATAAAATTAAAAACTTTAGAAACAGCTTTGCTAATACGTTTAGTACTGCAAATTCTAGAGGCTACAATACAACGAGCACCTATTGGATTTTTTTTTGCATTTTCGGTATCTAATACATAGCTTTTGTATGTTTCATCTAATTTAGGTTCTAACCCTCTACATGACACGATATTATTAAATATGGTATTACCTGGTTCACAAAGTAGATACTTTATACCCGGATGATAGTGTTTCTACTTAAACTACTCCAGACAATAAATTTTGGGTATGATATTTTACACACACACACACACACACATATATATATATATATATATATATATATATATATATATATATATATATGTTATATTATTTATATATTGTTATATTATTTATATATTGTTGAATTATTTATGTTATTATATATATATGTTATATTATTTGCTGCTTTATCAATTGGGACGATAACAAGTAACTATTTTGAAGTACCAAGACATCTGTTAATACTTGAAAATTCCTCAGGGCCGGAATCTTTTATTTTTGAGAGTGTTGGAAGCATTTCGCTCGTTGGATTTTTTCATTTGTAAATCTGAGTACTTTTTCTTCCCATCTGTCGAATGTCGATATTCGATATTTATTTGACACAATAAAATATCTAATGCTTTTTAAATCTCAGTTAAACATTTTCTGGAATTCAAACACTGGTTCACTGAAATGTGAACTTTTTGCGAGGAGTTTTCTCAACTGTTTTTTACAATCTCTAGTTTACCGGTCGATTTGTAGCACAAATTTTTTGGAATTCTAATTTTGCCGTCTTTATTTATAGTAAGAGATTCTACTGCTTTTAATTTAAAATTTCTTCGTTGGTCTTAATCTATATATTACTAATAAATCATTCTCTTCTTTTCTTAATTCAATTGATAGAGTTCGGAGGATTTCATTGTGATTTAAGATTCTAAATAGATATTTATCGTCGAATCCTTTGGGGGATATATCCAGGTTGGAAAGTGAACTGTTTATAGAAATTATGGTTCTGGATAGTTCTATTAGCTCTCATTGGTTTGGTATTAGCGGCGATGTCACTGGAGATGTGGATTGAGGAAGGGAGACGTACGAAGAGAATGCGCACCAAGTATAAATGTAGATGCAGAAATGAAGCAAAGTATAAAGGACACATACAAGTATTTGAATGGACAAATAAAACGTATATTTAATACCGGAACATTAATGACATATAACGAATGGAAAAGAAATACATATAATAGATTGGATTGGCAGGAGGTCGGCGAAATGATACCGATCTTAGAGGGGAGGAAAAAGAGAGAAAGAGTAACCAACAAGCGCCGGGACCAAAAGCGTAACCAGCTAGGGTGCCGGCATATGCGTCTAGGACTTTTGTAGGGGTCGTCGTAGGAAGTGACGTTCTCGATATCTAACTAAAAGACGGGTTCCGTATTTAATTCCCAAGTAAAGTATAAGGGGCGTTACTCCTTTATTGTCATAGAAAACAACGCAAACATTTCTCTTTCGCGATTTTGTGTCAATTATATTGAATATATATTCATGCCATTGGTGTAATATTGTCATCTTATACATCAATTCAGATTGTAACATCATTTTATGAGCTATGCCTTTCAATGTCTTCCTTTTTGTTTGATTCAGAAGTTTTCTAATGTAATTATAAGATCCAGGAAGATCATCATTGCAACATTTTAAGACTTGAGTAAAAAAAACCCTCATTTTGAATATCCGATTCTCTATTATTCCTATTTACACGAAAACGGACTCCCCATATGAGCTTTTTTTCTTGACTTTGATATTTAGTTCGCAGGGATATATTACAAGTATGGCTTTAATAATATCATATTCCTTCTAAATTGAAAAAAAGAAATAGGGATATTTCTGTGTTATGGGTTGCTTGGAAGAAGTGGAGGGGGGTTGCTTTTTTCAGTTTCAGACATGTGAACAGCATACAGTTTTCTCTCCACTGCAACGAGTCTCTCTGAAAAAGACAGCTGGCAACCATCAAAATGCATTGAAACATGCCTATATGATAATAAACATTTTCGAGCTGTAATACCAGCTCTCCTCTTACATTATTCTCTCTATATTCCAATTGTCATTTTCATCCACATTCAGACGAAAAACCTATATATAGTCTAGAAGACTTTAAACTTCAAACATACGGTATATATATATATATATATATATATATATATATATATATATATATATATATATATATATATATATATATATATATATATATTCCCAAAGATCTATGTCAATTCAGACAATTATTTCCCAATATTTGTTAATGTAATTTTTTCAGTAGTTTTTATGTTTTACTCAGAATTTGATATCATTTTACGATGCATGATTTTTTCTAGTTGGGGTCATCAACTGTTTACCTAATATATATATATATATATATATATATATATATATATATATATATATATAAAGAATAATATAATTGTCCACGTTGAGAAACAATAGCGCAAATATCAACAGTGAATGAACAAAAAAGGAAACATGGGGATGAAGCAGTTATTTGGGCCTTTCCCTTTTTCGCCGAACTGTTTAGCTCAATAGTAAAAGCAACGCTACGTTAAAGTTGCTACTTAATCGGTTGCAGGTTCCTGCAGCAGCCCCATTTTCTTCAACTGTTCATTTTATTTACTCTGTCAAGGTCACGTGACACATTCTCCGTTTGATAACGAGATGTCATTCCAAATAGAGTTTCAAAGGATATAACCAATTCATAATCATCGTGTCGGAATATATAACCATTTCTTAATGATGATGTTACACACACACACACACACACATATATATATATATATATATATATATATATATATATATATATATATATATTTTATTGTGTGATCCACAGACAACTGTTTCGATGTATTATATCTCTTCAGTGTGGTTATAATATATATATATATATATATATATATATATATATATATATATATATATATATATATATATATATATATATATATATATTCAGGGTTGAGCACTCTTTAAGTGAGGTAACTCATCCATTGTAAGCTTATGCGATGCTCTTCAATAGGAATAGAGCACTCTGGTGGATGAGTAAATGAATGTATCGCTTTAATTCAGCCTTATTGATCACCCAGTTCCGTAGTCCAGAAGTAGGATGTCGGCCCCCGGGTCCGATGTGAGGGTTTCAATTCTGCCTCGCGGTACTGGATGGGTTAAAGTCTATTGCCACACTGAAGAGATGTAATACATCGAAATAGCTGTTTGTGGATGATACAATAATTATATATACATATATATATATATATATCAAAGTACAAATCAGTAATTCAATATCCGATGTGTGGTTTCTTTATTTCGTAAAGTATTCGATACATTCAACATTAAGTCAACTTAGACTAGAGATTTGAATTCTATTTCATCAAACACACACACACATATATATATATATATATATATATATATATATATATATATATAAACAAATATTCATGGTCTGCAATTGGTTTTTGCTTCAAAATGTACATTACTTTCCACAAAGAATCTACCTTTTTCAGCCCCGAATCCATTTCCTAATATTTTGATTAAATGTTCGGCAGGTTGACCAGAAAAACGATTTTTTTCCGATTAATTGGGCGGGGCACAAAAGATCCTTAAGGCAATCATCACTTGGAAACGGTCACAGGATTGAAGAGCCGAAACCTTCAAGAAATAAACCAAGATGGGGACAAGAATGTTATAATGGTATTTCCTCATCTAAAGAATCCAGACAGAAATTATGTTCTGATTCGCAAAAATGTTATATATTTCTTTCCTTCTCTTATGATCATAATTACCAGTTGTATTGACGAGGCAGTTTTTTGCTGCAGTATTTCTTAAATCTTGGAATCAAACTATCTACCGAGCTCCCTCTAGCGTTGGAATGGTCAAGTTCAACACTGAATGGATAGAGTACCGATTAGATGCTGCCTTTTATCACCAAGAACCTGCCTCAGTGGATCGAATACCGGTTGCTGGGAATTATGAACGTAAATATCCTGCAGTGCCCTTGAGAGTCAACTGCATCGCTTAGGGGAGCCGCGACACAAACTATGGGAACCACAGATCTATGATATCATTCAATTACGGAATTCAAAAAAAAACTCACGCGTACCTTCGAAGGGACCATTTTTTGCTCTCGACACTTCACTTCGGGGCTCTTAGGTATTAAGCTTACTCAGCCTTATCGTTAATCCGCCTCTTAGCTGAGTCACTGATAATGCTCCACAAGGCAGGTACATTAAACCTCACTCTACGGAGGGCTGATCGATAAAATACAAGAAATCAGCCATTGGTGAATATGCAGAGAAAAAGAAAAAAAAAAAAAGGAACATAGATATGATTGGTTAGAAGTTTCTCGAGAGAAAGAAAAAAATCCTGCAAAAACGTGAGAGGATAAAGAAAAGCCGGGCGCTGAACTGGGAAGAATGATTCAGTCGGCCAGGGTCATACGGAAATGGCAAGAATAAGATGGTGTCTTTCAGAACGGGAAAACCTTGGAAAATTGAGATACAATTAGTCATACGATACAAGGCAAAGGTTTCTGATTAATCATACAGGTCTTTTCGGAAAATATCCAGCCATTCAATAATAACGAAAATAATAGCCTACCTAGGGCAATAGCACCTCGGTCCTCTTCATTGATTCTCCCATATGATCTTACACACTTATCCAAGTGTCCTTTGCAATTTTCAAAATAGTCGGTAAAGTCCTCTTTATCTGCTACCACGTCCACGTCCCGAAATCTCCTCCTATTCAACGACGAAACATCATAACATCGCAGGAAGCCAAATCTAGATTGTGCTGGGAGGGATCTGACAAAACTGGTGATGAGATGTCTTGCCCCCCCCCCCAAAAAAAAACCTGCCGAAAACGTGAAGTAATGGGCGGTTCGGTCGTCGTCAATGTGACGGCCACACAGTACACATACTCACTCGATGGCGTCTCTCTGCCGACTGAAAGAACCTACGGGAGAGTGTCAGTTCATGTATCCACAATAACATCCCCTATGATTGGTCACAAGTTAAATCAACGCCACGCAACCGGTTCTTGAGATATTCAAAATAGCTGGATTGTTTTCAGGCGGAACTGAATAGAATGTATTTGAAATCTGAGAATGAATGGGCTGGTCATGTTGCAAAAATTACTGTGAATACGTGGACTCAGATCGTGGATTCCCAGAGATCATGTGCGAAACTGTGCCTGGCAAAAAATAAGATGACGTGACGAACTCGATCCAGAAAGTATTGGCCCCGTGACGCTCATGATAGAGAGGTCCAGCGGATCTTGGAGAAAGTCTATGTCCAACGACAGATGCTAAAAGGATGATGATGATGATGATGATGATGATATCACGCCAGTGGTCTGGAAAGTCCGTAAGGGTAGTGAAAATACGTTTAGGATTCAAGGAGACTTGTTGTCACCTAGCCCTTAGCGATGACGACTCAACATCGTGCATCCTATTTATATCGTAAATTCGTTGGTAAAAAAATCTGTCATTGTTTTCTCCTTTCGATTTTAGCCAACGGGAACGTTCTGACGACTATTGTGATAGATAAAATGTTATTTCTGTTGTATGAATTCTCCATTTAAAAGATATTTTGTAAGGTTTTATAATCGGATGTACGGAATGAAATTAATCGCTGTACGTTGATCGATGAAATATCATAATCATCATTCGAACAAAGATCTATAGAAATTCTAAACAATTCAAATCAATTGGGTATCGCGTCTTTCATGAAATCTATCCTAATTCAATAAGAGCTCAATTATACTGGGATTCTTTAAAAAAGCATAAAGTTTGAATAATTGCATTTACTGGAAAGAGAGCTTCAATATCCATCTATCTATACATCTATCTATCCATCTATCTACAAATCCTCCTAAGTGTGGTCACTGCTATACATCTACATCGAGTCTATTTTTTATTTATCACACTGTACATAACTAACCATTTCAATTTGTCTATTTCTATCTCTGTCTCTAGCCTTTCTCTCTCTCAATCGATCAATCAATCTATCTGCCTCAGATAGAAGGGCTAATAGCTTTTCTCAAGGTGAAGGAAGGAATGTGTCACAGCACGCAGTACATCCATTCTTGTAGCGTAATTAGATTACCGATGCCCATTGCCGAAAGCGTCTTCAATGGGCATGCCAAGCGACAGAACTTGGCCTTGTATCAATGGAAGACAGTCACCTAGTCTTGCTTTCTACTGAATAAGGCAGATAGCAGGATAGATATGCATCATTATCCTGGGGAAGCGATAGCACCAGGATACACTGAGAAAAGACTGCTAGCTGCTGGAGGCAGTATATGGTGTGGGCAACGTTCTGCTTAGAGACACAATCCTATCATTCGTATGGAAGGTACTTTATCATGTACCACCCAACTCAATATTATTGGAGACCAGGTTCATCCTTTCATGGCAACATTTTTCTATGAAGGCAGCGGCATCTTCCTACAGGGAAATACACCCTGCCAAACTGCACATGTGTTATCCAAGAGTGATTTCACCATCATGAAGAAGACATCACCGTGTTGCCTGAATCATCAAACACCCAAAATCTCAATCCCGTTGTACAAATGGAATGAAGAGGAAACAACAAGATCCTTCTGCAGAACCTCCATCACGCAACTTTTAACAGTTAAATGACCCGCTGTGAACGTTCTGGCACCAGATCCCTGAGAGAACGTTCAGTCTATGCTTCATCGGGCAAGAGCTGATTTGCAGGAGCCTTGAAGACAAAGGATATATTCCTGGATATACAAGGAAATGTATGTTAACATTTCGTGCCCACTGCATTCATCATTCTTTTTGTATTTTTACGAATTGAGAATGTATATAAAGGAACATGTATATGATAATAATGATGCAAAGATGTGTTTACAATAAAAGTGCTCTATATTTCTGATAAAATAGAGCTTGTGTGCTGAATGCTTATGTAATCCTAACTACAAATTTGTTTCACACCTTTTTACAATTTTCAAGTGAGTACAAATGAAAATCAATACGTAAGCGATTGAGGAGAAAGTTAACATAATTGATTTTCCCACTGAAAAACTGCTTCTGAATAGAAGAAAAAAAAAAAACAAAAATCGAATTAGCGGCTAATTGCAGACACAAAAAGAATTTTTTATTAAGATATATAGGTATTAATAATTCAAACTCTAACGACTGAAAAGACAAAGCAAAACTGCACATTAAAATCTAAGTTACAAAAACGTAGCATTTTACACCCCATTAATCATATATATTAGTAGGTATCTAATCTTAGAGCGATAAACTTGTCTATTAACAGTATTATATACAACCAGTATTTCCAAGATGGTCTTTTAATAATCCTAACACAATTTAAAAAAAATTAAATCCACAATGCTGGAAATAGGGTATATTTATAAGATCACGTATTGATTTTTTTTTTATTGAAATTCACTTGAAAATCGTTGAGAGGCCTGAAACAAGTCTTATATATATATATATATATATATATATATATATATATATATATATATATATATATATATAAAATACATAACATATTTTCTCAATTTGTAAAAACAAACAGACAACAAATGGAATCAGATTTTATCTGTTGTAGATATTTAATCACAATACTCAATATTTAACACTGTAAATAGAGTTATTGATATAAAAAAAAAATAAGTATGTCCTTGTAATTCTTACATATATATATATATATATATATATATATATATATATATATATAGAGAGAGAGAGAGAGAGAGAGAGAGAGAGAGGGAGAGAGAGGGATTGAATAAAAAGTAATGATACGATTTTCATTATAGTGGCGTTATTAAAAGAGCCCCCGTTTAAAGATTCTTTTTTAAAAAAATAAGGTCGCCTTCACTTTGGACTCTTCAAAGGAGGGAAATGTCCATTGTTCACCTTTGACACCTGAAAGGGGGGAAGGAGGAGAAAGCCCCCCCCCTCACTTTTGGCACCTGAAAAGGGAAAAGTCTAGCGTCACTTTTGACTCTTCACATGTTGAGAAAGTCTCCTTCCAATTAGACCTATAAAAGGGTATGAAAGGTTTCCTTTCATTTTTTTACCGCTTAAAGTGGGGGGGGTCTTCCTTCATTGTTCCTTAGCATAGAGAGAAGTCTCCCTTCAATTCAGACTCCTTGGAAGTAGAAAAATCTCCTGTCCCTTAAGACCCTTTCAAGAAAAAAAAGTTTCCCTTCAATTTTAATCCCAAAAGGCGTAGCTTCCCGTTCACTTTACATCCCTTAAACAATTATATATAAGCATATAAAATAAGAAAATATGAATACAAGCAGAAAGTAGGTTCCATTTTAATATTATAGATGCATTGTAAATAGAACTCCCCTCAGAAACACTTTGAAAAATATTTTTCTCAAAACTTTTCAGTCTCCACCCTTTCCGGCCCATTAAGAAGGCACGCCAATTTTTTGGTTAGTCCACACCCAATATTTATGTACAAATACACACCTCTCATATATATATATATATATATATATATATATATATATATATATATATATATATATATATATATATATATATATCACTTCATGCAACCCATAGTTATGGAAGTATGATCCTGAAATGAAATCAAACTCATTGGAATAATACCCGAAAATGTTTTCTTAGTAACCATGGATATCAAATTCTTAGACTCTAGCATTCAGTATAATGATGGACTTTTAGCCTTCAAAGAAAGCTTAGACAAAAGACCTATCAAAGAACCATACGAGCAATACTCTTTCTTCAAATAGCTTCAGCTTCAATAATAAAAACTTCTTTCAAATTAAAAGCAATGCTATGGACACTGTCGCTGCTCAATCATATACGGTTATCTTCAAGTGTTAATTTGAAGAAACTCACATTTCCGCCAATATTAAAAACGATTGCCTCTTATTCGTCAGATACATAGATTACATCTTCTTTGTATACACCGGTAGAGAACCAAAACTTGACTTCTTTTAACACATAAATTCTAAACATGACTCTAATACGTCTGATTATGTAAAATATTTACATAGATGAAGATAGACTTCTCCAAACCACATTATGTATCAAACCCACCGACACACGAAGTTACCTACATGACTAGTCAGCCCACACCTTACATCTTAGGAATAATCTGCCATTCTCACAGGCACTCCAAAGGATCTGCTCCGAAGTTAGTGAACTCGATAAACACAATGACCAACTGATACAACACTTCATGATACGTGGGTTCTCTGATACCCTAATTAAAGATCAAATCAAAATAGCAATCTCAAAACCTTGGGAAAATACCTTAAAATCAATTTTTAAAAAAATCGCATAAGACTCATTACTACCTTTCACAATACACTTCCCCCACCATCAAAAATAATCAAAAATAGATGGGACATCCTAGCATTAAAACTTGAATGTAAAGAAATCTTTAATGGACCAGGCATCCTTTCTTGCCGTAGGCCCCACAATACTGATGACATCCTTAGCTGTAATACCATTATAGATAAAGTGTCCTGTAAAGTAAATAACCCCGAACTATTAGATTCTGCAAGCCATATAATTGCAAAAACTGCCTATGTTTTAATCACCTCGATCTCACTAACTCCTTCTCCAGTTCTACCACCAGTAATACCTTCAATGTTTATCACAGCTCAACACCAGACACAATAATTACAGACACAGAGTTAAATCCTTCAATTATAACATTTTAATCTCAATAGAGCAGTGCTTTCGCCTACCAAACCATAACTTTCCCAATGATGCTTAATTCACCATTATCGGAAGGATAAAGATTACCCTTCAAAAGGCCACAAAAGTTCTCGAGAATCATGAAAACATGTTGATATTACTTCTACAAACTCTTTCCCTTAATGGACTAAATATAAAATTACCAGCCAGACCATCAATTCCAACCCACAAGATTATCACCATCACTACAGAATACCCAAACTGCTCACAAGCCCTAACACTCACCCATAAGCCAAAAGATTACAATATATATCAAAAACCAAAAACTAAAAGTATTTCTTCACAACAACCCTAAGGAATGGAAAATTATAATCACATTAAAAGAATAAAATAAATGAACATTGAAACAAATTGAAGAAAGAAGATTAAAACTAAGTAGAACTGGCTGCCTCTATAATAATAATCATTGCACATTTCTTGATGATAAAACTATTCACTATATCATCTCAAATAGTTCTTTAAAACCAGGATTCCCAATCATCGCTCCTTCCTAGTTTTAATGCCCCTATTCTATTACACTTTTTTCTCCCCACCCAGAATGTCCCATGGCAGCCAGTATCTTGGACACCTGACCCCTGGATGACCCCTACTCACACACCCATTCTCAAGACTGCCACCACCATCAATTCAGTTCGCTGACCCACAGCAGCAAGGTGGACTTCTACTGCTCTACCGACGCTGAAGATGTTAGACCTTTCCACTGTAGATGAAACTTTTTCAATTCGAAACGTTCGCAATGACTCCATGTAAATAAAATCAACTCCTCTCCACACAACACACTTCAGATCTGTGTCAACAGTACAACTATATATATATATATATATATATATATATATATATATATATATATATATATATATATATATATATATATATATAAAGAAATGGACATATTTGGTCCGACAGAATGAATTATAAATTGCGTTATATTCTAAAGAAACTTATTTGAAATAATGTCCGGTCGTTACACGGTTGGTATGTGATTCAATTTAGACAACGTTTAAATAGAATAAACAATAAAAGAAAATGGGGCTGCTGCAGGAATCGAACTTGCCACCGATAGGATAGTCGCCTCAACGCAGTGATGAAATTAACGTAATGAAGTAGCCCCATTTTCTTCAATTGCTGATTCTATTTACGTTGTCTATAAATGATATATTAGCCATGTATTGATGGGAGATCATTTCAAATAAGTATATATAGATATATGTTTAGGGGGTAACCTACGTAAGTAAACCTTGTTTTAAAAAATAAATCAGTATTATAAAATATCAGTATATGATACACATAAAACCTTAAGGAAAATGACAAACGACATGTATGGCATAAACTATATAATAAAAAAAGGGGTGGTGTTTGATCAACATTGCTGGGGTGCCATGTTAATATAACTGTTTTGTTTTTAAAATCCCCGAAACAGTTACATGGTAAACAACAGATGATCTCAACAAGAGACAATTTCTACATTTTTCCAAAATAACAAAGTATAGGGAAAACAGGGGAAAAGTGCAGGAGAAAATTACATAAATTGCATTGACAGATATTGAGAAATGGGTGACTGAAATGACACAAAAAATCTTTAGACGAAGTTTTTTAATGTTTAGTGTTTGAAGCTGTAAAGCTTTCTAGAATATATATATATATATATATATATATATATATATATATATATATATATATGTGTGTGTGTGTGTGTGTGTGTGTTTGTATATATATATATATATATATGTGTCAAGTGCTCTCAATTTATCAGACCTTCAAACCTTCCGATTGTTCGTCAGTTTTGAGAGAGGAAATATTTGAAGGTTTCACAAGTGGGGGTTCAATTTACAATGTTGCTACAATGCTAAACTGTCCCCTTAATTCCATTCATCTTGGGCAACTATGGATGTGAATTTATTGTCGCAGCGCTTGCACCAATTTGGAAGTATATTCTAAAGAAATTTAAACTTAACCTAACAATAAAATATGTTTTTATTAGAGCAAAGCCCCTCAATCCTGACTCCAAACCCTAACCCAAAGCCAAGTGTCACAATAAAATGTACGTATAGTTTAAATTCGATAATCCACGTGCGAGCTACTAACGCAAAAAGTGAGCTCGTGAATTCTCTGTTATAAGAGAAACTATTTTTAGTTTTTTTTCAAGAGGGAGTACGCAGGCCTGCCCGGGTTTGCTTACTGGCCTGCGTGTGTATACCCGAGAGTGTGTGCCGGTCCGAACCGTGATCATTTGATTCGATGAAATCTGTATAAGATATCATTGTTTTAATTTGTGTCGTAGGATTTAGGATTTTTTTCCGGGTATCCCAACTGGTATATCATAAGGTAGTAAAGTATATATATGTTTGTGCTCTCAAATGTCGAAAAGTATGTATCACAGTGGAAAAAGAGAAACGTATTGCAAAGCAGCGGGTCTCAAATCACCTACAGCACACATCTCTTAGTCGAATTTGGCAAAAGATTGGTCGATTTGTTCCGGGTCTACGCTCACGTTTTCTGAAAAACAGTCTGTCTAAAAACAATTTTTTATCTGCCATTTCCTCAAATCTACTTTTAGAGGTCACTAAAAATCTTCATCACCTACCCTATGTTTATTCTGGAGTCAAGTTCCCCCTGTACATAGATTTGCAGCCCGTAGAGTTCAGCTGTCACCGTTAGATTTGAAAATGCCAAAATTGACTAGGCCCTGAAATGACCTTTGTCCGAAATTTATAGCTACCTATCCTGTTCATCAGGGGACCAAGTTGCTCTTGTACACGATTTTCACATCGTAAAAAAACGGAATTTCTTTATAAGTGGAAAGATTTTTCCGACCTTGTCTAATTTGATAGCTTGACCATTTGGCAAAATGAGTAAATCATAACCTTTTTATATATTTTTAAAAATTTCCGATTGTGCTTTTCTCATTAATCGCGTCGTTAGATCGGATTTGGATAGATCTAAAAGATATAACAACGTTAGACCTCATAGAAATTCGATCTGACAACGCTACAAATACGAAATGCATAATCGGTGATAAAATTCATATGAAAAATTTATAATTTATGCGTTTTTCCTAATTGTCAAATTAAAAAATATATATATATATATATATATATATATATATGTGTGTGTGTGTGTGTGTGTGTGTGTGTGTATTCTTTTTTTTTTTCGAATTTATTTACATATCAGGAAGCGAATCGATTTGGTCCCTGCTCAATCGAGAATTGCCGGCAAACGAAAATCGAATTTACGTTTCACTTGTGTCTGGAGATCCTAGGGAGATAAAAAGAGTAGAAAGTAGTTTCAAGTTTCAATTTACTTGTTCAGATTCATGACGAGGAAAATATCGCTACGTGCTTTGGGAATGATTAAGTCGTCTTGCAGTACTTCCTTTACCAAGAATGCTTTTCATGCTGAATAGACAGGTTTGGTACGTTAGTGCCACCATGACAATCGTTTGATGCTTTTCAGGCCGATTCTTTTTTTTTTTCTTTTTTCTTTCTTTATTTTATGACAAAGTGTTCTTGACTGGAATTATGCCTATCACTTGCTTACCGCCGGCTTCTCAATCGTCCACCTCGATCGACGACCTTATTGAGAACCGATTTACTGAAAAATGAATGTAAATCGTTGATTAGGATCACGACATTTCTCTTTAAGAGCACGATTCGCTTTTGATTTGAGAGTTTCTCGTTTCCGGAGGTCGCAGTCACGTGGTGTTCGATTTTCTGACTTTTGTGGAAGGGGCTGTACAACCTATGTGTGAGAATCACGAGGATTCGGTGAAAGAGGAATAAAGAACACTAATGTGTCTCGGTGGTAAATTTGTTTCTATCAGGTAGTTACACATGAAATGTAATCTTTAGATGTATCCACACATCTCTATAAGACGCTTCTCGGTCGGTTGGTCTGTTTGTCGGTCGGTCTGTTTGTCGGTCGGTCTGTTTGTCGGTCGGTCGGTCTCAGTTGTGTTATACAACAGAAATAAGACATATGGAAGGAGTGTGGTGTCGTGAAGAGGTATGATGTCATGAAAAGGTGTGACCTCATTGAAAAGTGTGACATTTATTTAAATCATTTTTTCACCAGATGCTAACGATGTCATGATAAAAAATCCAAGGTCTGCATAAAGGCCTAAAATTAATTTCAGATAATACTTGCAGGATATTTCTATATCACAATATTATGAGAATCAATTGACTCAAAGAAAGACTATTTGCTCTTCTTCTTGCCCTCCTCCTCCTTTTGCCACTACTATCACCGGAGGTGGACATACCATTGAACTTATGGTACTTGTAATTTACATAAAAAAGAATGTAATACTAAAAATGAAAGACTTCCTGATGTGATTGCATTTTTTGCAAGACTGATGTAAATGGATGAATATATTTTTCGTATCAAAGGTTACCTGATCCTTTAAAAGCAAGTGTCATCACAAGAAATTAGACAATTATCTAAGCACAGATGCAAATTAAGATATGATGTCGCTCAAGCAACTGATAACTTCAACATAACATTTGTAGTGAACGCTGCTACAGTGTGAACTGTTCAGCGTTGGTTCATTAGGTTTTAGGTCTGGAAATATGGATTCCAATAACGGATATGGAGAAAGACCCAACCTTTTCTTGATGAAAAAGAATTATCGATAACAATGATCAACAATCCACGGGCAGATTTTTCAGTCTTCAACAACGACCATTTGACATCGTCTCACAGAAATCGGAAAAGTTAAAAAGTTGGGAAAATGGGTTCCATGTAAAGTGGATGAAATGCTTCATGACAGTGTCACATCCAACACCTCTCAGCTGACCGTGTCGAAGCTTATATATTGTATCATTGTCTAATTGTCAGCGCTACTAGAAATACTACGATATTTCACTTGATGACTGGCGTGGCAGCTTTTAAAAAATTCTTGTTGAAAGGACAGGCTTAATGAAAATCTACTGAAAATTTTGATATCTTGAAAAGTACCAAAGGTTATTTTATTACATTTCACTCCATTATTACTGCTTTCCATCACAATACTCTGGGTCAATATATTCATCTTTAATACTCATTTCCCTAAATTGTGAACTGCTCAGCATTGGTTCAATACATTTAGGTCTTGAATCATGGATACCAATAAAGAATCTTTGAGTAGGCCCAAACAGTTCTTGATGAATGAAATGCTCCTTTATAGACCTTTCAGCTGACTGTGTTGAAGCTTATAGAATTGGGATACAAACTCCTGCAGCATCCTTCATACTCACCTGATGTTTCTCCTACAGATTATTATCTTTTCAAGTATTTCCAACTTCATCTCCAAAATAAAAGGTTCAATAAAAGGGAAGCCATAATTTATGCCTTTACTGAGTTTGTAACCATTAAACATGAATATTTTTGTAGGAGCGACATAATTATCATCAGAGGAACATAGGAGAAATGTTATTGCTTCGGGTGGGTCAGATTGTGATTAAATATTTATCATTTTGCGTTGTTTATATCATCCTTCATCTTCCTATTGAAAACCAATATTTCATAGGTGACCTTGGGTCCTGCAGCACTTTGGGATCGGCCTCTCATACACAGATATTAAAATACACTGCAAATCACAAAATTTACCAATCAAAGTTCATTTGTTGCAGGTGATAGGAACTGACAAATCTTATATACAAAGAAAAGTTAAATGAGTTATACATCTGAAGTAAATACCCGTGTGTACGTGAATACATGCCAGCAAAACTCCAGGTAGGGTTTTAGTACTCACACACTCCAATTACAGTACATCTGGATTATAAGCAGCAGATTTTTTAAAAATCTATTGAAGGTGGCGTAACGAACTCGTCATCATCATCATCATCATCATCATCATCATCATCATCATCATCATCATCATCATCATCATTCTTTTAACGTCCGTCGTTGGATATAGACCTTCCCCAGGATCCGATACATTTCTCTATCATGGGCGTCGCTGAGCCAGTATTTTCTGAGCGACGAACTATGCACGTTCTGCGACGAACTAGACACGTTCATAAAGTATTGGCTTCACGAAGCCCATGATAGAGAGGTCTGGCGGATTTTGGAGATGATGCATGTCAAATAACGGATGTTAAGAGTCTGTTGCTGTTGATAATAATGATAATGATGACGACAACGACGACGACGACGACGATGATGATGATGATAATGATGATGATGATGATGATAATTTGAAACAATCAAAGGCATTATAATGAAATGAATTCCATGTTGTAATTCTTTCTTTCTTTCTAAAGAAACTATCTTTTTCGATTATTATATTTTTCTGTAGATCTTATTAATCCGTCTCTGTGCGAAAAAGCCCATTTTCTGGCACAAGGCCGTATCTATGCAGTTATCCACGTTTGATAGAACGCTATGTTTATTCATTATTTCGTTTTATTTTATCTATCTATATACTTATCATCAGTCACGCTCTTTACATTACCACATGATGAGGTGGTAATGATAGAATTTAATGTTACGTTAAACTTGATTAAAAAATGCCATGATAATTCAATTGTGAATTGAATGTTATTTGTAATTTTTCTGTAGCAAAACATATTTTTAAATCTGAGAAACAGACATACGATTATCTCTCTCTCTCTCTATATATATGTATATATATATATATATATATATATATATATATATATATATATATATATATATATATATAATGTGTACTTTAGAGAGTGAGACAGACTCGGGAGTGAAGTTTTTGGTGGTAAGGTTTATTAATCCTTATATGTCAATAGTCCATACATGTTTCGGGATTCTTCCCATCATCAGTGGTGTGTGTTGTGTGAGTGTGAATTAAAATGTACCATATATATATATATATATATATATATATATATATATATATATATATATATATATATATATATCTATATATATATATATATATATATATATATATATATAGTGAGTGTAACACTTTGCAATATTTATACACACACACAAAAAAAATTGTGTGAAGATCGGCTCACTCGCCCATCTCTTTGTATTAGACTCTCCGATTATTTTGTTTCTTCACTTAATTCTACCTTTAGTTCAATAGTCAGAAAATATTGAACGTAATCAAGAAAATCCAGGGCAACGTAATGTTTTTTCAAAAGATTTTAGAAATAAAAGGCTCAAAATTAGCTGTCATTTTCTCACGACAAGGGTAAACGAGTATTTCAATAATTCGTGCCTTGCCTGAAATGTCAGTTATCAATTTACCACTAATTTAGAGTTGGTTGAAAATCTTGGATGGCAAGCTTTCGACAAACTAAGCTCAACCTTTGAGAACTAGAAAATCACATCAGTTATAAAAAGAAGGGTCCACAACCAGTGCATTCTCCCGATAGTCACCTATGGAGCTGGACCATGGAACTTAGCCAAAATATTGACCCTCAAGCTGAGAACCATGCTACGTGTACATGAGAGAATCATGCTCAGCCTCACATGGAGAGATCACAATATGAGAGGAAAGACAAGGATATGATAGAATTCATTATGAAATTCAAATGGCAATGGGCAGGTCATGTTGCAAGAATCGGACAATCGATAGATATCATGATTCAAAACGTGGATTCCCAGAGATCGTATGCAAAACTACGACTGTCAAAAAACAGGATGTTTCGACGAAATAGATAAGTTCAGAAAGTATTGTCTCCGTGACGCACATGATGGAGAGGTCTGGTGAATATCGAGAAATGTCTTTATCCAATGATGGTCGCTTGCAAGATGATGATGAATTATCTATATAGCAAGTATCCCTTGACCCCTTTTAGATACTTTAGGAATTCCTTTCAAGCAACAACAGATTTCTACCGTTATATATATATATATATATATATATATATGGAGAGAGAGAGAGAGACAGAGACAGAGACAGAGACAGAGAGAGAGACAGAGACACAGACAGACAGACAGACAGACAGAGAGATGGGGGGGAGACAGAGAGAGGCAGAGAGAGACAGAGAGAGGCAGAGAGAGACAGAGAGACAGAGACGGGGAGAGAAAGAGAGACAGAGAGAGAAAGAGACAGAGAGAGACAGAGAGAGAAAGAGAGAAAGAAAGAAAGAAAGAGTACGTACTGAAGAGCCTTGAAGAGTCTTTCGCTAGAACAACAATTGGATAAATCTCACTGGTAGAAACGAGTGGGAAATCTATTCAAAATGTAATAACATACAATCAAATGTCGCCTTTCCCTCCAAATCGGAAAATATACGCCGAGGAGAGTCATAACACTGGAGCCGTGATCAATACGATATCAGAAAAAAAAAAATGTTGCTTGAAGGAACATCGGGAAAGAAAGATAAAGATTCTTAAAGAGTTCCTTCTCCAGCAATCGTTCAGCCTGACAATCACGTGACACAGAATGGTGAGACAAAGGACAGAATCAGTGTTCAGCGTTCTGAATGGAGTCATTGCCAAGAAGAAAAGGATTGTCGTGGTTTGGCTCAAACAATAAGTCTCACAGAATGGAGCTACCAGTGGCCTAACGGTTAACTGCACGGAAAATGGGATCGGTGAATCGAATTTCAACTAAGACAATCTGCATTCACATCGCACTAATGCCCCTGGGAAAGTCATGGATCTATCTTTTCTCCCACTCCATCTGAAGGTGAAAAGCGGGACTGACCGGAATTTTCAGCTTTGGTTGACTCCCAGTCAAGGGGACCGAATTCAAATCTCTCGTCCAGACTTGTAAAAGACTGGCAATGGATAGAGTAGAGTACGTGTTCCTAAAACATGCACTTAACTGGGCTCTTTTTATTAGATAATTTTATTTTTCGACGGGCCTAGCAAGCCGGAAGTGGATCATAATAAAAAAAATGATCAAGTGAAATAACTACGTGACACCCTTGATTGTACAAGCATATCGATGATAAAAAGATGATCTACTTCTATAATGAACAATGTGATTTTGGCTGCATGACATGTTGGGGGTGATCAATTGGAGAAAATTAGAACAGGGAAGGATCAGGTTACTTCTCTCACCTTTTGTTGAGCTGTGATCACTAAAAAAAATTGAATTTTCGAAAAAAAGCAACGAATGGACACAAAACTAAAAGTTCAATTTAGCAAAGATTAACATTGATCCCCCCACCAAAAAAAATATTTGGGAGTTTTATAAAAAAAAAGAAGAAAAGAAACGTTTTTTATAGACATAATAAAGTGTTGGGTAGTTTTTTCAGGCCTCTGGCTCCATTGGCGCAGCCCTGCACGCGTGATGCATCCGTATATACGTAGGAAACACGACTAGGTTGAAAACTGAAGGAAACCTATGTTGACAGTTTTGGTTGACGGTTTACAATATATACATGAATCCTACTTGGTTTTTTGTTTTTTTTGTTTTAACATTCACGAATGTTTGATATCACAATATTTGTGTCCTTACATCTCTATAAAACGCTTTTCGGACAGTCTATCGGTTGGTCAATCCCTGTTATGTTAAACAACAGAAATAGGAAGAAAGGAAGGAAGAGGCGTGATGTCATTAGAAGGTATGATGTCATTAAAAGGTATGATATCATTAAAAGACAGGACGTAATTAAAAGGTGTAGCATCTATTTCGATTATTTTTGTATCAGCTTCTAATGAAGTCATAATAGAATAGCCAAGATACACAGAAAAGCGAAAAATAGCCAGAAAATGCCAAAAAAATTGTACCAGGGCGCCAAAAAATGGCCATTCATGATTTTTATCGGAAATAATACTCGCAGAATGTTTCCAAGTCGCTATATTTTACAAGTATGAGAATCATTTGACACAAAGAAAGACTACTTCTTCCTCTTCTTCCTCTTCCTCCTTCTTCTTCTACCACGTATGATGAACGCATCATTGAACTCGTGGTTCTTGTTTCTTTAACAGAATCATGGAAGTAAATAACGTAATTAATTAATAATCTTGCTAATTAATTCACGTGCGTTATGTTATGCATGAAAAGAGTTATCAATTTGTGTTGGAAAACGGTATTTATTTCCTCAGTTTGTGCAATCCATTTGCCAGAAGAATTCACTAAGATTGAAGAACAAAATCTCGTTCATTCTTCCTAAACTTGGTGAATTAAAGAAACAAAGAGAAAATCGGATTTCTAATGATATGCCCAAGCACAACTGAAAAGAAAACTGCAGATAAGGGGTACACTGTAACTCGATGAATTAATGACGCCAGTTAACTGGAAAAATGTTGAATGATGTTACTTAATTAGGAAGAGACAAAATGAGTTATAGAGATGTTGGACACATCTTAAAAGGATTACCCGGTGAAATGGCACATACGCAGTCTTTGATTAACCATTAAGCAAAATAAGTACATGCTTAGGGGAATGAAGCGAGTGGGGGGGCACACCATAGAGTTTTCCCCAGAGCCGGATTTACCCTGAACCCTCGTGCAAATAGCGTATTTTTTGCTTGCATTTTTCTGTCAACAATTTCTCTACGAAATGAAAAAAAAATTGTGTACTCTGTGTTTACTAATTTTGTGAGTTATGTTGACAATAAATTATGTTGATCTTTTGTAATGAGTTACTCTACTTATTGGTATCCAATTCTCATGTTGTAATACTGAATGGCTGTCCCTTTCTTGGATTCAGATTTGCAATTTTAATGTCACATTTCTGTTTGCAATGAAATACTGGGGCTGTGGTGTTTACTGTGAATAAATCTTACAGTAAGATGTTTTATTTTGAAAGATAGAATTCTATTTCACGGGATAGTATTTTTGATTTTGAATTATGTACATATGGGAGTATCACAATCATTTCTGTGATTAAGGCCTCTAAAGGTCTTATCCAGTCCTGATATACGACATTCCCCCCCCCCTAGATTTGAGGAGTATGTGTAACCGTCGTTGTCTAGTACCATATTGGCCAGGACTTACGGATAAATTAGAATCATTGAAGTAAAGTTGGATTTTCTTAAAAAGGTTTATACAAAAAATGCGGCCTTGATCGACTAATTCTGTATGCTAATTAGGTAGCCTCGTTTTGATTTGAATGGGCACTCCCACTGAGTATATATTCGAACTGTTCGTTCGGTTATTGTGACGTCGCTAAGTCAACAACAATCTCAGAAGTCATGAGGGAAATAGTACATGTACAAACCGGCCAGTGCGGAAACCAGATCGGAGCCAAATTCTGGGAGGTTATCTCTGATGAACATGGCATCGATCACACGGGAACCTATCACGGCGATAGCGATCTGCAACTTGAACGAATTAACGTATATTACAACGAAGCCGGTGGAGGCAAATATGTACCTCGTGCTATTCTTGTCGATTTGGAGCCAGGTACCATGGACTCCGTTCGTTCGGGCCCCTTCGGTCAACTCTTTCGGCCTGACAACTTCGTATTCGGACAGAGCGGCGCTGGTAACAATTGGGCCAAAGGACACTACACAGAAGGCGCTGAGCTCGTCGATTCCGTTCTGGATGTAATCCGCAAAGAAGCAGAAAGCTGTGACTGTCTTCAAGGCTTCCAACTCACCCACTCCCTTGGCGGTGGTACTGGCTCTGGTATGGGAACTCTAGCCATCAGCAAAATCCGTGAAGAATACCCCGACAGAATAATGAACACATTCTCCGTTGTTCCCTCACCAAAAGTAAGTATGAGGGGGGGGGTTACCTACTGGCTTGCATAAAGAGTTGTTTTGCTCTCAAAGCAACTGCACTAAAATTCTCGAATCATGATTGGATTCGACATGAATATTATTTGTAGTCTATGGACCGAAGGCTCAAATCTGAACTTGTTTATTAGATCAGTCGGCAAGTATCCATCCGTGACTAACCCTCTAGAGCAAAGGTCCCCCAAGCTTCTTGCTTGTATATACCCACCACGGACTAGCTACCATTACTTCTTTTTTTTTTTTTTTTTTTTTTTTTTTTTTTTTTTTTCAAATACATATTCTAACTCTTTGGCTGCACCCGATTTCCTCTGTACCAACATTGATTCTTATTTTTGGCAGCCGTGACAACGCTGTCTGACTAACATCTGACCGAAGCAAAATCCTATTTACAGTTCTTGGTTTCGACCAACATTTTGCAATAAATTGCAGACTTAGTGAGTAATTTGAGGCCCTGAGACACTAGAAAACTCGAAATATCCCGGAACTCCACCCCTAGTTTCCATTGCAGGGCTCACAACGCCCCAAACACTCCCAGCTGTATTTAGCTAAGTTATCCCCACCCATCATATCAAAGTTTTTCACTTGTTACAGCTCTTATTTCACGTTGAGATATTTATTTTAAATAGGTTCTGTATTATTCATGTTATTTCGGATACAGACTTTGTCATATCTTACCTTCTGATTTTCAAGTAAGACTATAAAACCTTGCTATTTCGTAGTAATTTCTCCGGCACCAATCTCAAGTGTAGATTAAATGTTAGTTTAGGGAAAATATTTAAACTTAAGTGAATGGTGTCTTCGACCTAAGTTGGACCTCGGCCTCTAAGGCTAGTTTTCATTCCTCCAGTGGAATTTTACGGTCGGCCGAAACAGGGTTCTTCCTGTGTTAATCAAAGCCACTCTAATTCCTAAACTCTATATTTCAGCTCCCGAAATAAATTTAATTTTGGAGTGACTTTCCTGAATTCTGATGTAATGACTTCGTCACTTCCGATTCTATTTTTCTTTTTTTTTTTTTTTTTTTTTTTTTTTTTCATTATGTGCTACAGATTTATTTGGGAGAAATTTCAAATCTAGAAATTTTGGTTGATATTTCTGCCGAGGATTTGACAGTTATCTTGAAACAATTCTTTCAAAACTTCAACGCTCATCCCCCAACGTCACTGAAGTTTTGAATCTTTTATACTAATCGATGTCAGACATTTTTCCAAGGTTTAAGTCCCTCTTCGAAGAAAGGATCTAAAACTGCGTTTCTCTTCCTCAAATTCAGATCTTGCAATCTTATATGGACTCCTTCATTCCTGTTCGAATGCAAACTATGTAGCTATGTTTCTTGCACCCTTACAAGTGCATCACTAATAAAATGCCTGGATGATATTTGACTTTTACACATTTAACTATGGTCAATGTTCAGAATCTGTTACAGATGTTTAACTTTCTAATTTCAAAGGGTTTACCAAGTCTACGCTCTTAAAGTTCTTCTAACCCCCCCTCCGGCCTATCTTCCACACTTACAATGCGATAAGCGACAGATTATTTCTCCGAATTCAAAAACAACTTGAAAGTTTTCTTGCTTTCAATTATAATTCTATTGTCTTTGTTGTTAATAGAACTTCTATAACAATTATCAGCGTTGATAGGTCCTAGAAGAAATTGCTGTTTTTCCCCCCCTTTTTCTCTCAAACCAAGAGCTTCATGAGAGCCAACGTCACCAGAGCCGGATAAAAGCCAACTCGATACAGCCCCAAAATGGCCTCTTTCCTCTCTAAACTGGAGAGATTTTCAAAAATTTATTTCCTAAAGAAATGAAGTCATATTCCTTCAAAAATCCTAAATATGTAAAGAATACATAAGCCTCCAAAAATACACGATTTCACTAAATCACGAATCTTTAGAACTTGTGCTTGTAAAATGACCTGTTTCAATAGTCTGAGGTCGGCTGAATCGTCTGAATTCTCTATGTAAGTCTATTTAATCACTGTCCCACAGCAGCAATATGTGACACAAGGTCGGGCTTAACGTGGGAAGAAATAGTACCTTACCGCCAAAAATTGGCTCCATGTAAGAGAATGTTAAATTCAATTCATATTAATCAATTCAAAAAATTAATCCAATGTGACGAAATTGCAAGAAACGTTTTTGTGCCTTTATGACGTGCTCATTTGGCTTGGATTAATCCAGGCCTGAATGACACAAACTTGTTCGGATTTTAACTTTTCCCGTCTTTTCATTACAGGTCTCAGATACCGTGGTCGAACCCTACAACGCAACTTTGTCAATCCATCAGCTCGTAGAGAACACAGATGAAACCTTTTGCATAGACAATGAAGCACTTTATGACATCTGCTTCCGTACACTTAAGCTGACAACTCCAACATATGGTGACTTGAATCACTTAGTGTCTGCAACCATGTCTGGAGTGACCACTTGTCTCCGGTTCCCAGGACAGTTGAATGCAGATCTACGAAAACTTGCCGTAAACATGGTACCATTCCCTCGTCTCCACTTCTTCATGCCAGGTTTTGCCCCTCTCACCTCCCGAGGTAGCCAGCAATACAGAGCTTTGTCGGTTCCCGAGCTCACCCAACAGCTTTTTGACGCGAAAAATATGATGGCAGCTTGCGATCCCCGACACGGGCGTTACTTGACCGTTGCAACCATTTTCCGCGGCCGCATGTCCATGAAGGAAGTTGACGAACAAATGAGAAATGTACAGAACAAGAACAGCAGCTACTTTGTTGAATGGATTCCCAACAACGTCAAGACTGCAGTGTGTGACATACCTCCCCGTGGACTGAAAATGTCTGCCACATTCGTCGGTAACAGCACTGCCATCCAAGAGTTATTTAAGCGTATCTCTGAGCAATTTACCGCCATGTTCAGGCGAAAGGCTTTCTTGCATTGGTACACTGGTGAAGGCATGGATGAAATGGAATTCACAGAGGCCGAGTCTAACATGAATGATTTGATCTCTGAATATCAGCAATACCAGGATGCTACTGCCGAGGAGGAGGGAGAATTGGACGAGGAAGAAGAGGATGTGTGATAGAATTATAAAAATGGACTATCTTTCTGTCTATGCCCTCTTGAATTCATTGTTAGGAAGGGCGTTTTGTTAATCTTTGAAAAATTGTTAAAGGAAATAAAATAAGAATTGACATCAGTGTTCTGCTCATATTTATTTGAGATATTGCTTTTTTGCATCTTCGATTTCTCCAGAAATCGAATATTAGAACTAACATCTTATTGTTATTCAATTCGTTCCCGTCTGTCAACAAAACTCTGGAACCACACAAGTTACTCCACCATATAATTTTCCGTGTACCAATTGGACTCTGAATCTGTTTTTTTGCAAAATTTCCAAACCAAGTAATTAGTTGGATTCAATTTATAATGTATCATAGTAAATTGATTCCTTATCTCAAATACTATTACTACAATTCACCAAATGTCTAACCGTAAGTTTTTGTTGATATAACTCGAGGATTGCTAAAGCTACGCCACCTATCTTTTTACTTTTCAGTGATGGTAACTGATTGGACACCACCCTTGAGTAGTTTCTGAACATCCAAAAGAAATCTAGAACTGCTCCTTCTAATAATATCCATCTATATAATAGTAGTCTGCTCCTATTTATCTGTATGTGACCGTCAAGTAGATAGAATTAAGGTACCTCCACCTGGAAAAGAAAGTGCCTTAGGGCCACAGGCATCACTTTGGCCTTCAGCAGGAATTAGCTCGAAATCCTGCCCGCTTGATAAGTGAAAAATTATAGAACCTGAAAGTGACGATTCTACCCATGGTCGTCCGCTGGTTTTGGCAAACATGGCCTTTAACTTGACCCCCCCCCACCTCTCTTCTTGGATCAGGACATTGAAAGTCGCCACCTTTTATTGTCAATAAGGAATGAAGACGCAGTAGAATTAGTTGCTGGTAACAGGCTTGCCGATAAGATATAACCTGAATATATCCTTTTGCATCCCGCCTGACCCCTGGAAAAGTGGCAGCGGACCCATTTCTGGGCTGCGTCGAACTGGCCTGAAGAACTTTGCAACAAGATTGCTCATTTGGATCTGTAATTCTTCCTGTCAAAATTATGAACACTATACATAGGCTAGAATACAGAGGAGTCCTGTAGTATTGAGACTTGCTCTCACTTGAAATCTATTGAAAGCTACCAGTTGCTACTTGTGTTAAGAGCTAATGAGTATAAAAGAGAGCAACACTAAACTGAACATTTGCTTCAAAAGGTAGAAAAACCTGCAGAGGTCGATAAAGGGGAAATACTTAACACAGCAAAGCTTGTATTCTTCGAAGGTCAACCCCACCTTCGCTTGTTCAAAATCTAAACAGAATTCATATCTCCATACAATATTATCCCCAAACCATGTATCTCATTCTAACGCCTTTATGGATAGTTCCTGTGAATGGGATCTGCCAACCGACAGAACAAGTCAACCTGGTTTGGGCTTTAGTAGTGGGAGTGAATTCATCAGTTTTTGCGTACGTCATTGTTATAATTGCATGACGTCTCTGGCTTTTGGTCCAGTCATCTGTCATTGTTGTTGCATACAAAAATAAAGTAAGAAGTAAATAGTAGGATCATTATTCATTTTTGCTTCCAATTAATTCTATTTTTTTGATCTATAATTCTTTTATATACCACAAATAAATTCGGGCTTGGTACTCTCCGGTGATGAGTAAATAAATTAGCAGCGCAGATCAAAATGAAGAATGATCCAGGTGAGAATCTAACTCATGACCCTATACCAGATCGTGGCTCACTTAACAAGCAACTGTTCTTACCACTAAACTACAGGAACTTGATGACAAGCGTCAGTCCAAATCAAACCCTATCCACGATCTCCTCTGCCCCATGTTTATTAACTGGTAGTTCAGTACAATCCAATTCAATTCATGTCCATTCTATAGGATGAATAATTATAAATCATTATTTATTTCAGCTACGTCCCTTTGTTCATCTACCAAAGTAGGCAAAGGGGAGAACGTGTGAGGCCGAAGGTCGGTGATTGGTTGGACGGACGAGAAAGCCAAACATCTTCACAGGTGAAATATCGACCCGTTACTTATATTTTTTTTTTTTTTTGTCACACGTAAATAAACTATTTTATTTCAAAGTGACATTTATCATATTCAATCACAAATTCACTTCGAGACAAACTAATTAATTTATGTTTGAAAATCAGGTAATTTTTTTTCGAGTTGGTTCAAAGGGACGCTTCTTTTTGCGTACGTCACTGGTTACTCTACCAATTGCGATTACCGTGCAGAAATAGTAAGATAGTAATGTCCGGTTGTATTTGGTCCTGACTGGGTGCCCAGCTATTGCAGCCCTGTGTCAGATCAAGCTAAGCTTAGTAAATATCTACTTGTGAAACTTCGAGTTATCACGAGGAGAAATGAAAAGAACCAGCGAGAATTGGTAGATCTCTTTAAAAAAAAAGTTGAAATGGGAAGTAGAAAAAAAAGGATGCTTAAAAGACCTGCTCACCGATAGATTTATGGAAATGATTAAGAAAGTTCTTCGATATCTACATTGATTCATTAAGTAGGGGAAGTAACATCTGTTATGGACCCTCCGCACTAAATGGCTCTAAGTTAAAAATACTATTAATCTTAACAAAAAAGCAAAAAACAAACAAGGCCCATACAACCAATGCATCCTCCCGATAGTCACCTATGGAGTTGGAACCTAACCAAAAGGTTGAACCTCAAGCTGAGAACCATGCAACGTGCTCAGAAGAGAATCATGTCCACACTTATGCTGAACCACCCCTTTCTCTGGCCTTTTCGACACGGATCAAGCTGTATTATCTGTTCCCCGGCAGAACCCGAGGCACAGGTACTTACACTTGCCTGTCGAATGGGCCGGAGATTGTGTCATGGTTGGCATCAAAGACCAAGTGCGCCGTTGCAATGCGTTACCCAATGAGGTTATACCGAGGCTGCACCATGCTGCACGCATTAGAAACCTTTGGATTCGTCCTTAGGTTCCCCCACTTTTACTCGGCCCAGCTGCAGGGAATACGGCACCCCGGAGCAGCACTGTTCCATTGCACTTAAAGGAACAGGTCAGGATTGTTCTAACGCTTTCGTGACTGCGGTTGCTTTGGTTGCCTAGCAACCGAAGTAGCGTCGGCTGGAGCTATTTTTGATGGGTTGCTCCTATTTTCCCCACGTAAATCCCTGGCCTTGTGTTGCATTTTGCTTTGGTGGGAGAGGGAATAAAGAATATGTTCAACCTCACGTGGAGAGATCATGAGTCAGCACAGTATATTAGAGGAAAAAACAGGAGTCGGGGATATCATAGAATCGATTAGAAAACTCAAATAGCAATGGGCTGGTCATGTTGCAAGAATTGCAGACAACCGATGGACATCACAACTCGCAACATGGATCCCCAGAGATCATATGCTAAAGTGGTTCCGACAAAAGATAAAACACCGTGACAAAATAAAGTTCAGAAAGTAATGGCTCTGCAACGCCCATGATTGAGAGCACGGTCGAATCTTGAGGAAGGTTTATGTCCAAGAAAGATGCTTAAAGATTGCTGCTAATGGTGGTACCTTCAACCTCTATTAACGACTGAGTGATTAAGCCGAGAGATTTTTGCTAATTATCACCTTCAATTGGAATCATTACTTTAATACAGTAATTAATGAAAGTCTGGTATCTATGTAATACTTTCGTAACAATGTCTCAAATGTATTTGAAACAGAAGTCATAATCACTGCACACATATCAAAACGAAATAATACTATTACTGAAATGTCAGACATTTGTTGTATTTTCTTGTATAGCAAATAAAGAAAAAATACTTTACCATGCAAGTGTAAAAATGTATGTGTTTTAAGATGTGTGTGTATTTTCTTGATTTAAGGCCACTCTGTGACATCTGCTTGAGGCCCTCGTTTGATCCAACCCTGGCTGGCAAAGGTGTCAATAAGTTAAGTCCTGGCAGCATTCGTTCATTTTTCTTTTTTGCGATGAATGCGCGTGTTTTTCCGGTCATTTTGTCGCTTGAACCTCGTTTAACCTCGACTAATACTTCGTTGCAACATTGTTGGGTCGGCAATGCATGACATGAACTCAACTTCTTGAACAATATGGCGGAACAGTAGACTCCTGGTCTCTCCGAATTATTGAGCACTCCGAGCGAAAAGGGGAAATCAAATAAAAGCAGGAAAAAAAATTCGATTTGTATTTTCACTGTTGGCAAATGTCGCAGCTTCCAGGTACTATTCGCTTTGTGATTATTTCTCAGTCAGTGTTGTCATGAAAAGCTGGGGAACCGGGGAAACAAGGAGGAGGGGAGGCAGTTGGGAGTGCAGACTATATATGTCACAGACAATAACACAACATGTAACCAATGCGAAGAGAAACACTACCAACATACCAAGAGATATAGAAAGTGGCAAAACAAATTGAACATATTCAACGATTATTATTAACTAGTTTATCCGAAAGAAAAATGATGGCGTATATAAACTATATGGATACACACTGCATTTTATATTTGTGGATAATAGAGATTTGCATAGCAGTGAGATTGGAGAATAGTCTTTATACACATTGCATTTTTTAGAAGTGGATAATGGAGATTTGCATTGCAGTGAGCTGGGAGAATAGTCCTCTATACACATTGTATTTTATATTGTGCATAAGAGAGATTTGCATTGCAGTGAGATTGGAGTGTAGCCTTCAATACACATTGCATTTCATATAAGTGGATAATAGAGATTTGCATTGCCGTGAGATTTGAAAATAACTTTCTGTATACATTGCATTTTATATACGTGGTTAATAGAGATTTGCATTGCAGTGAGATTGCATGAAGAGAGTTATCAATTTGTGTTGGAAAACGGTATTTATTTCCTTCATTCTTCCTAAACTTGGTGAATTAAAGAAACAAAGAGAAAAACGGATTTCTAATGATATGCCCACGGACCACTGAAAAGAAAACCGCAGATAAGGGGTACACTGTAACTTGAAGAATTAATGACGCCAGTTAATTGGGAACAGTTGATTGAAAAATGATGAATGATGTTACTTATCTAGGAAGAGACAAAGTGAGATATAGAGATGTTGGACAAATCTTAAAAGGATTACCCGGTGAAATGGCACATACGCAGTCTTTGATTAACCGTTAAGCAAAATAAGTACGTACTTAGGGTATGAAGCGAGTGGGGGGGGGGCTCACCATAGAGTTTTCCCAAGAGCCGGATTTACCCTGAACCCTCGTGCAAATAGTGTATTTTTTACTTGCATTTTTGCGTCAACAATTTCTTTACGAAATGAAAATAAAAGTGTGTTATCTGTGTTTACTAGTTTTGTGAGTTTTGTTCACAATAAATTATGTTGATCTTTTGTAATGAGTTACTCTACTTATTGGTATCCAACTCTCATGTTGTAATACTGAATGGCTGTCCCTTTCTTGGATTCAGATTTGCAATTTAATGTCACATTTCTGTTTGCAATGAAATACTGGAGCTGTGATGTTTACTGTGAATAAATCTTACGGTAAGATGTTTTATTTTGAAAGATAGAATTCTATTTTACGGGATAGTATTTTTGATTTTGAATTATGTACATATGGGAATATCACAATCATTTCTGTGATTAAGGCCTCTAAAGGTCTTATCCAGCCCTGATATACGACATCCCCCCCACAGATTTGAGGAGTATGTGTAAATATCGTTGTCTAGCACCATATTGGCCAGGAATTACGGATAAATTAGAATCATCCAAGTAAAGTTAGATTTTCTTAAAAAGGTTTATACAAAAAATGTAGTCTTGATCGACTAATTCTGTATGCTAATTAGGTAGCCTCGTTTTTATTTAAATGGGCACTCCCACCGAGTATATATTCGTGCTGTTCGTTCGGTTATTGTGAGCTAGCCAAGTGAACCACATTTTTTAAGAAGTCATGAGGGAAATCGTACATGTACAAACCGGCCAGTGCGGAAACCAGATCGGAGCCAAATTCTGGGAGGTTATCTCTGATGAACATGGCATCGATCACACGGGAACCTATCACGGCGATAGCGATCTGCAACTTGAACGAATTAACGTATATTACAACGAAGCCGGTGGAGGAAAATATGTACCTCGGGCTATTCTTGTCGATTTGGAGCCAGGTACCATGGACTCGGTTCGTTCAGGCCCCTTCGGTCAACTCTTTCGGCCTGACAACTTCGTATTCGGACAGAGCGGCGCTGGTAACAATTGGGCCAAAGGACACTACACAGAAGGCGCTGAGCTCGTCGATTCCGTTCTGGATGTAATCCGCAAAGAAGCAGAAAGCTGTGACTGTCTTCAGGGCTTCCAACTCACCCACTCCCTTGGCGGTGGTACTGGCTCTGGCATGGGAACCCTAGCCATCAGCAAAATTCGTGAAGAATACCCCGACAGAATCATGAACACATTCTCCGTTGTTCCCTCACCAAAAGTAAGTATTTGGGCGGGGTTATGCACTGGCTTGCATAAAGAGTTGTTTTGCTCTCAAAGAAACTGCACTAAAATTATCGAATCATGATTGGAATCGACATGAATATTATTTGTAGTCTATGGACCGAAGGCTCAAATCTGAACTTGTTTCTTAGATCAGTCGGCAAGTATCCATCAGTGACTAACCCTCTAGAGTAAAGGTCCCCCCACCCTCAAAACCTCTTGCTTGCATATACCCACCACGGACTGGCTACCGTAACTTTTTTTCTTTTTCTTCCAATTACATATTTCAACTCTTTGGCTGCACCCAATTTCCTCTGTACCAACATTGATTCTTATTTTTTTTAATTTTTATTCTTAAATAAATTTCAGACTAAGTAATTTGAGGCCCAGAGATGCTAGAAAACTCGAAATATCCCGGAACTTCACCCCTAGTTTCCATTGCAGGGCTCACAACGCCCCAAACACTCCCAGCTGTATTTGGCTAAGTTATCCCCACCCATCATATCAAAGTTTTTCACTTGCTACAGCTCTTATTTCACGTTGAAATATTTATATTGAATAGGTTCTGTATTGTTCATGTTATTTCGAATACACCGTCATATCTTACCTTCTGATTTTCAAGTAAGACTATAAAAACTTGCTATTTCGTAGTAATTTCTCCTGCACTAATCTCAAGTGTAGATTAAATGTTAGTTTAGGGAAAATATTTAAACTTAATTGAATGGTGTCTTCGACCCAAGTTGGACCCCAGCCTCTACGGCTAGTTATCATTCGTCAAGTGGAATTTTACAGTCGGCCGAACCAGGGTTCTTCCTGTGTTAATCAAAGCCACTCTAAATCCTAAATTCTATATTCTAGCACCTGTAATAGATTTAATTTTGGAGTGACTTTCCTGAATTCTGATGTAATGACTTCGTCACTTCCGATTCTATTTTTTGTGCTACAGATTTATTGTAATTGGGAGAAATTTCAAATCTAGAAATTCTGGTTGATATTTCTGCCGAGGATTTGACAGTTATCTTCGAAACAATTTTTTCAAAACTTCAACACACATCTCCCAATGTCCCTGAAATCTTCAATCTTTTATACTAATCGATGTCAGACATTTTTCCAAGGTTTGAGTCCCTCTTCGAAGAAAGGATCTAAAACTGCATTTCTCTTCCTCAAAGTCCGATCTTGCAATCTTATATGGACTCCTTCATTCCTGGTCGAATGCAAACTATGTAGCTATGTTTCTTGCACCCTTACAAGTGGATCACTAATAAAATGCCTGGATATTTGACTCTTACACATTTAACTATAGTCAATGTTCAGAATCCTTTACAGATGTTTAAATTTTCTAATTTCAAAGGGTTTACCAAGTCTACGCTCTTAAAGTTCTTCTAACCCCCCCCCCCGGCCTATCTTTCACACTTACAATGCGATAAGCGACAGATTATTTCTCCAATTCAAAAACTACTTGGAAGTCTTCTTGCTTTCAATTATAATTCTATTGTCTTTGTCGTTAATGGAATTTCTGTAACGATTATCAGCAATGATAAGTTATTGAAGAAATTGCTGTTTTTTCCCCTTTCTCTCAAACCAAAAGCTTCATGAGAGCCAACGTCACCAGAGCCGGATAAAAGCCAACTCGATACCCCAAGCACAGCCCAAACATGGCCTTCTATCTTTCTAAACTGAAGATTTTCAAAAATTCATTTCCTTAAGAAATGAAGTCATATTCCTTCAAAAATCCTAAATATGTAAAAATACGTAAGCCTCCTTAAAGACAATTTCACTAAATCACGAATCTTGTGCTTGCAAAATGACCAGTTTTAATAGTCTGAGGTCGGCTGACTCGTCAGAGTTCTCTATGTAAGAGAATGTTAAATTCAATTCATATTAAGCAATTCAAAAAATTAATCAAATGTGAACAAATTGCAAGAAACGTTTTTGTGCCTTTATGACGTGCTTATTTGGCTTGGATTAATCCAGACCTGATTTACACAACCTTGTTCGGATTTTAACTTTTCCTGTCTTTTTCTTGCAGGTCTCTGATACTGTGGTCGAACCCTACAACGCAACTTTGTCAATACATCAGCTCGTAGAGAACACAGATGAAACCTTTTGCATAGACAATGAAGCACTTTATGACATCTGCTTCCGTACACTTAAGCTGACAACTCCAACATATGGTGACTTGAATCACTTAGTGTCTGCAACCATGTCTGGAGTGACCACTTGTCTCCGGTTCCCAGGACAGTTGAATGCAGATCTACGAAAACTTGCCGTAAACATGGTACCATTCCCTCGTCTCCACTTCTTCATGCCAGGTTTTGCCCCTCTCACCTCCCGAGGTAGCCAGCAATACAGAGCTTTGTCAGTTCCTGAACTCACCCAACAGCTTTTTGACGCGAAGAATATGATGGCAGCTTGCGATCCCCGACATGGACGTTATTTGACCGTAGCCACAATCTTCCGTGGTCGCATGTCCATGAAGGAGGTTGACGAACAAATGAGAAATGTACAGAACAAGAACAGCAGCTACTTTGTTGAATGGATTCCCAACAACGTCAAGACTGCAGTGTGTGACATACCTCCCCGTGGACTGAAAATGTCTGCCACATTCGTCGGCAACAGCACTGCCATCCAAGAGTTATTTAAGCGTATCTCTGAGCAATTTACCGCCATGTTCAGGCGAAAGGCTTTCTTGCATTGGTACACTGGTGAAGGCATGGATGAAATGGAATTCACAGAGGCCGAGTCTAACATGAATGATTTGATCTCTGAATATCAGCAATACCAGGATGCTACTGCCGAGGAGGAGGGAGAATTGGACGAGGAAGAAGAGGATGTGTGATAGAATTATGAAAATGGACTATCTTTCTGTCTATGCCCTCTTGAATTCATTGTTAGGAAGGGCGTTTTGTTAATCTTTGAAAATTGTTAAAGGAAATAAAATAAGAATTGACATCAGTGTTCTGCTTATATTTATTTGTGGTATCACGTTTTTGCATCTTCGATTTCTCCAGAAATCGAATATTAGACCTAACATCTTATGGTTATTCACTTCGTTTCCGTCTGCCAACAAAACTCTGGAACCTCACAAGTTACTCCACCATAGAATTTTCTGTGTACTAATTGGACTCTGAATCTATTTTTTTGAAAATTTCCAAACTAAGTTATTTGTATCGATTCATAATGTATCGAAGTATCATAGTAAATTGATTCCTTATCTTAAATACTATTACTTCAATTCACCAAATATCTAACCGTAAGTTTATGTTGATATAACTCAAGGACTGCTAGTGCTAGGCCACCTATCTTTTTACTTTTCAGTGATGGTAATTGATTCTATACAAATTGCATTTTATATACGTGGATAATAGATTTGCATAGCAGTGAGCTTAAAGAATACTGTTCTGCTGACTACAAACAGGTTTATATCATTTTTTGTTTCGCTCATTTTAAAATATATGATTTTTATTACGACAGTAGAACATGAATGGAATTATTCAGTGTCGTTCCTTAGCGTGACTTAAGACATCTGCACATTAGTGATTATTATGTATGGATAGATTTTTGTCTATTAATTCTATTCCATTATTGCTGCTACTAATACTACTAGTGTAAAAACATTCACAAACATAGTTCCGAGAGGGGGTGAATGGAGGGTTGGTTCAAGGGTTAATTTTTCTCTTCTGTCAACCGTATAATTCTCTTGGTACCGTCTGTAAGAACAGTTGGTACGGTTGGCCAGGATTCCCTCGGGCAAAAGGGACGTAAATTTGAGTATCAGCCAGAACTTATCCTTCAATCCCGACCCACACGTCCGTCGTGAATGTAACTATTTTTATGTGATTAGGGGGATGGGCATATTGTTATCAGTCTGTCTGTTCAGCCCCACTTCTTTGAGAAATACCTTCACACGACATACACCCGAAATTACACCCGAAAATAACCAAAGCTTACATCTACCAGAACAGAGTTCAAAGAACAACAAGAATTCTTTATCCCGGAACTGTCCAGCAAAGAGTTCACCCAAAGTCTTATTCCTTTCAAAAGAAACAGTTTTTAGATGTGTCCACACGTCTCAATAAGACGCTTTCTGGTCGGTCATCCCAGTTATGCTAAAGAAAGTTATGTTACAGAAAAAAGGGGGAGGTTTTGTTTCATTAACCAGATGCTAATTTGTCATAAGAAGTGTGATGTCATCAATAAATGACGTATCAAATGATTTTTTTCAGTAAAGCAAAAGTATCATTTCTCATTATTAACTACAAATATCTGTAAAATCGGCTAAAATTATCTATTTCCAGCTAACTTTATAGCTAAAAATGTTAAGTATACTCATTTAAAGCCCACTATATCAATAAACAATAACCATGCACAAAGATTCGGAAAAAAATTATTGATAAAAAATCGTATACAGTTCATTTTGAACTAATTGTTTTGTTTTGTTTTTTTTAGCCAGATTTTCTGGTGAAACGTCTTCCTCCCTTTCAACCAGCAACTAGTGATGCTACTAATACTTTGTTTCAGATACCTTTGAAATTGGAAATCACAGATATGGACATAAGGTTGGTGGGCGCATCGTTGAACTTATGGTTCTTGTTTTCTCAATAATTTCTTCTGTCCCAAATTATTTCTGATTGAGGAAGGAGTCATTAGACGAAATAGAAAGGGAATAAAACGCCATATTTAATCAGAATCGAAGATCTTCGATGTCCAAATCGCCTTAAATACCTGGTCAGTCTCACAAGGGATAATCGTATCAAGAAAAATCCGCTCCGAAGAGTCGATAATCTGAATCAAAACTTAGATCAGGTAGGAATTATTAAATGAAGCCGATAGTAGATATCTTGTGGATTACGATATCGAATTGGCTGAGTTGGAATCGTTATCACAACAGGAGAGAAACGCTGTATTCATTAACACACATACACTCATACACACACACACACACACGCACATACAGACACAGACATACATATGTTGTTAATAAATGGATACTTTTATCCGACATAACGGTGAACTTGGCACACACGCACACATATATGTGCGTATTATATATATATATATATATA